>CAMAPF010000059.1:1957500-3157500 GCA_945859915.1 Cuscuta epithymum
AATATTAGGAGTTTTCCTTAAATATTACAAATAAAAAGGTCGTAGACAATTAGCTATTAATAACTATAGTTGACTATAATTGCGTTCAAATTAAAGTTAAAATCGTAGTAACTTACATGTAATTATTACGATGTCAATTTGCACACAATCATAATCACTAATAGTTATCAAGTAATATATTTGTCCACCACATTAAAGAACAATATTAATAAAAAAAATTCAGAATATTAGGAATAGTAGCTCTATTACTCTCTCCGTGCACCACATTAAAGAACAATATTAATCACTTCTCTTTTAAGCAACAAATTTGTCATTCCAATTCATTCTCTCTCCTCTGCGCAAATCTCAATCACCCAATTTTTATTTTATTAAACCTCGTATCGGTCAAACTTGACAAAATTTTAAGAGACGAAGGAAGTACTTTATAAATTAATTGATGTTCAATGCAAAATATATGTGGGAAACAAAATTACTAAAGAAATTTCCAATAACCTCTTTAATTTTGCAAGCTGATTCAGCCAACAATTTGATATACAACTTGTTCCGACTAATTAATGCAAAAGGCTACATACTTTTCTCAGATGCTACATAATATATCTCTTTCCGTACGTTTCAAGCATTTTCTATCTCGATGACAAACTCTTATTGAGTTCTAACACTCGTATTCATGTCTCGGTTTCAAAATATTACGTGATGATAACCTAATGAATCGAATTTTGAATCTAACACTTTATTTACGCTAAATATGCTCTATTTACGCTAAAAATGCAATATTATAGAAAAAAAGCTAAGTATTTGATTCGATCATTTCTTGATGTATGTTCTTCTGTTTCACATGTGTGTTACATCTCATTGAAAATATCATTTTGAGTTGGCTAAAGGGTCAAATAGGCCCTCGAACTAACTTAAAAAGTGCAATTCACCCCTTATATAGGAGATTCTTTCCGGCCGTTGCCAATTGGGGCGGTTCTCGGTATAATTTTTTGATGAAATTTTTTGAGCATCTTCTTCATTAAGTCTAGTTTATTCATACCAAATTTGAGCTAAAAATTCAATCAGGAAGGCATTCAAATGATTTTTTAGAAGATAACTGCGCAGTTAAACAGCGCAGTACATTTCAGAAAATCATTTGACTGTCTTCACAATTGAATTTTTATCTGATATTTGGTATGGGTAAACTAGACTTAATGAAGAAGATGCTCAAAAAAATTCATCAAAAAAATTCCACCGGGAATTGCCCAAATTGGCAATGATCAAACAGAGTCTTCTATATAAAGGGTGAATTGCACTTTTTAAGTTAGTTCGAGGGCCTATTTGACCCTTTAGCCAACTCAAAATGATATTTTCAATGAGATATAAAACATCTGAAATAGAAGAACATACATCAAGAAATGATCAAATCAAATACTTAGGTTGGTTTCTGTAATATTGCGTTTTTAGCGTAAATAGAGCATATTTAGTGTAAATAAAGTGTTAGATTCAAAATTCGGTTCATTAGGTTATCATCCCATAATATTTTGAAACCGATATCTGAATGCGAGTTTTAGAACTCAATAAGAGGTTGCCATCGAGATAGAAAATGCTTGAAATGAACAGCGCCGTCTCCAGGAATTTTGATGCCCCAGACTAAAAATGACTAATGAGATCAAATAGTACTTCAAATTAATAACATAAATAAATATGAAGTAATTATAAAATTATAACACCATTTTTTATTAAAAGTCTCTTTGGTGATTATGTTTTTCAGCTTATCAAAATTATCAATCAACTTTTTAACCAAACATGTAACTTTTGATTTCGCAAGCTAAATAGTGTAATAATAATAAGAAAATATAAGGTTGATATTATTTTTCTGGTTGTATTGGCTGAAGTTATTGTAGATAGCTATTTTAACTATTTTTTAATAATTTTTTCTTTATTTTATTAATAAAATATATTTTAAATATACTTTTCTTATGAATCAGCAGAATCAGTCAATACAGTCACTTCAGTCAGAACTTCATAAATTTCACCAGATGTGCCGATTCAGCCAATTTCAATGTTACCAAACGAGCTCTAAATGTAAAAAGAAATAGGGGAATTTTGAGTTTGCACCCCACTTTTGGGTCATATTGGACTTTGCACCCTATTTTCAAAACTTTTAGACTTGCACCCTATCTACAACATTTTGTGAAGAAAAATTTCTGAATGGGGTGCAAAGTACAATATCACCGAAAAAATGAGGTGCAAAGTCAAAATATCCCAAAGAAATACTTGACTTAAAATTGACTTAAAATGGGGTTCTTAAAATTTTAATTAACTTAATACGTACTCGGCTAAATAGGCTAAGGTAATTAATAGAGTATTATTCCTAAATTCTACTCCGTAATACCTATTGAGCCACCCGCCTAGCAGGCAACAGGCTCCATAACTCATGTTATTGTGCTTGTCAATATATTACTTGTATTAATTAATTTGATTTGATTTTTTTGTAGAGTTTGACTATTCTAATTCCTAACTCCGTAGTCCGGATATTCTTAACTCCTGTAGCCTGGTTGATCGCTAAAGGCGCAAAGTAAAACAACTTTGTTGAATACGAGATAATCATATATTACTATATTAATATATTAATATATACAATAATAATAGCTTTTTTATTAAAAAAAAATGGTGCCCCTTGGGGGAGTGGTTCCCTAGGCCATTCCTAGGTGCCTACCCCCCATGGACGGCTCTGGAAATGAAACAAGATATATTATGTAGCATCAACTTGTATATAAAGTTAGATTGATACTACATATGTCCTATTTTATGTGTCCTACTTTGGTTTGACACAATTATTAATAAATTAGTTACAAAGTAAAAGTTGTGGTTGAGATTTGAGTATAATATATTGAAATGATGTATATCACATATTTATTTCCAAAAAATGAATGTGACACTTATTTTGGGATAAGTCAAAAAAGAAAGTAGAATAGTGAAAATGAGACATTGGGAGTATATAAAATCATATCATCAAATAAAATTAAAACAAATTCGAATTATACATCAGTTTAACGTACATGGTAGTATTATATTTGAACAAATACCAACAAATTTTATGATACAATGTGTAGCATTCGATGAGAACCTAGTTCAAAATAGAAATCTTGAACATTTTATAGTATGAAAAATAACAAAATTTTTTATGCAAAGTCAGAAATGGTGTAAGAACAATTCATTAGCAATCCAAATTATGTCTTTCTCTATAACCAAATAATATAATTGTTTAGAAATGTCATATCGGGTTCAAAATTAGACCCATAGTTCATGAATGTTCATCGCTTGAAACCAATATTGAATAATCTATTTTCGGTTAAAAATAATAATTTGAATGGACTAGACAGAATAGACTAGTGAAACACCCTATCCCACCTGTTTTCATGTATGCGACGGTGCCTTGCTTTAAAAACTTCTAGATCCCCCAAGTTCACTTGTATGTTACGCTATTAATAATTTCATTTTTATTAATATTGCTTCAAATATTATATAATGTACTGCAATACATATACGGAATAATTTAATATGCACTACATACACATATATTGATACCCGTATGCAGGGATGGATTTAGGGGGGCGCGGGGGGCGACCGCCCCCCTTGGACATTCAATTTTTTTTACCATATATGTAATATTTTCATAAAATTTTCATAATTTAATTATATTCGCCCCCCTTAGCTTTTAATTTTCAAAATTAGTATATAGTCTTACGTAATGTAATACTTAATTGGAGATTTAAAAGAAGAAACATCTAAAATAATTTACATAACTTAAACAAATAAACAATAGAGTAACTCGTTATTTAAGATTTAGGATACTTATTATATAAGAATTCCTAGTTTTGTAATGTTTAATTATCTTTATTAGATAACAAGTACAGGATTTTGTAAAACATATATCAAACAATATTAAATACCAGACACACTAATTACACAATTTTTAGATCACATGAAATGAATCCAAAATATAAATATTTATAGACATTAGATTACATAATTCATTTACTTCTTGCTTTCTAAAAATAATTCACTGCGTGGATAATAAACTTTAAATTATTATAGAATTAATAAAAATATTAAAATATAATATGCACCATATGTGTGTGTATGTGCTGCATATTATTCTAAAAATAACAATCTCATACATACTAGTATACTACTATTGTAATATTACGAAAACTTCTCATGAGTCATGACTCACGACCACCCTCCTTGGTGGACAAAAATTACAATTCAATAACCGATTCATGAGGTTAAACAATGTAGAAATTATTAAAAATGTATTGGTTGATGTCTTTGTCATCGTCTAAACTTAGAATGTAATAGATTTAAATGCCGGTTCGGGATGTGCAAGTATTAATATCATTTTTTGAATAAAAATAGCCGCGTAGCCCTACAGTAGCAAAAAAAATTCGCCCCGCTACACTAGGGGAAAAAATTTCACCCCCGCTGCACTAACAAAAAAAAACACCCCCTACACTAACGAAAAATTTCGCCCCCTTGACTCAAAATCCTGGATCCGTCCCTGCCCGTATGGCCGTATATAATTATAGAAATGTGTATTTAAATATCATTTTTACGTTATTCAGTTATGCTTCGAATAAGATATAAGAAGTATGGTCTGGTCCCCCGATGCGGAGGTTCTAGACATCTTCAAATAATACGTCGTCTTTTATTTTAGGTTATACTTCCTATATCTTACTCTTACCAAATTTAAAATTCTTTTTGGGATTCAACAAAACTTGTAAGGTTATGATATCGTTTCTAAACCTTAATTATTATTAATAATAATTTGAGTATGGAGAATCATTTATCTTCCCTTGAACCTATTATTAAACCAAAATGGAACCTCTTTATGAGCCCCCTGATCGATTATATTCGATTCCTGTTCTGTCCCCGTTTAAAAACAACCAGTTCTGACTCCATTTACAACTAGGTAGTTCACCGCTGAAATTTGAACAAAACAATGGGCTTGGTTGTATAGAATGAGTAAGGTTGGATACCTCTTAATGGCCCCTAAACCTCTGCTGCCCAGCACAAGAGAGTCAAGCTTCAGATGATCCACCGCATCACAAATCTTGTCCCTTGGATCTCCCCAGTACACCTTCGCCACCACTATCACCTTCTTCTGCTTCGACACCGTATCCAGGATGTCTAGAACCTCCGCATCGGGGACCAGACCATACTTCTTCCCCAAATCTATCTCTCGGAACTCTACCAAAGGGATCAAAGCTGCAAGAGTAATCAATTAATCACTAATCAAATCAGTGGCAGTTCTACTCGATAGCTATTAATTAATACAAGTGTTAATTCGATCAGATAGGTTTGATGCTGCGTGATTTCTTACGAGATCCAGTGTCCTGAAAGAGCTGCTTGTTGGTTGGGTCAGCTTTCGAGTTGGGAGAGACGACGTGGATTATGGTCATTCGATCGCCTTCGTCTATCAGATTTTCGATTGCCCATCTCAGAGCGAGTTTGCTCGTTGCCGAGTAATCCATGGCTACGCCGATCGACCGTGACTTCGCCATTTTCTTCTCCTTTCTTCTATCGCTTGCTCTTTCCTCGACCGAGTATATGTACTTCGTCAATGACTTGCAGGAAACTCCAAGGACGCGTTTGTCTGAAGCCTCTGAACTTATTCCCACAGAATTTTCACTTACACCCCTCAAATCTCTCAGTTTCCCCCCTTTGTAAAAGTCTTTTCAACGGTTGTATTTTCAGATTTTTTTTCTTCAAAATTTTATACTTTTGTTTCTTTTTAAATTAAAAAATACACAAGAATAATTTTAACTATTAGTGACATGTTCATAATAATCTAGAGTATCAATTATTTCAAAATACTCTCAATTATTGGATAAAATTCTCAAAAATACTTAGTGACTTATACTAACCCGCAAATATTATTAGTCATTTATGGGTTATAATGTCCCTACAGCATTTTGAAAATTTTATTCAATAGTTGAAGTTATTTTGAGATAATCGATACTTACGATTATTTAAAGGAGGTCATTAATAGTTATGATTATTCTTGTCTATTTTTCCACTAAATAAATGTAATATGTTAACTTTTACATTATTAATATATCCTATTCGTCTACGTTTTATTTGTTAATGAATTACTATCTAATAAATTATTTAAAAATAATATTGTTAAGTTTCACTCATTCTAAAATTTCAAGTTTTTTATTTATTTATTTAACCCATAGAGAATTATATATTAATGGTCAAAGTTGTGCAACATATAATAGTATTGCAAATGTATATTATCCCGACCTACTACTAATTAGGGACCCAAGACATTACCTCAGTATGAATCCCAATCGATGAGGGGCATTACGGCCCACCCGGTCCACTTTATCCCATGTGGCCCATTTTGACCCACTTGGCCCAGGCCATTAGGGTAGCTCCCCCCTTCCTACACTACTAGAATTTTTATCATTTGTTGTTGCCTTTTTGCTGCAGTTGTAGGCGTATCCGCAGCAAAATGTGAGAAAGTAGAACTATTAACGGCGGTTATCTAGGAAGTAGGAACCACAGCATTTGCTCCGGAAATATTTAACTTTTTGCTGCGGTCACAACTAATCCGTAGCAAATAACACTTGAGATTTAATTTTATTTCCCTTATGCTGCAGGTGTATAACGACCTCAGCGATAAGTCCTGAAAAAACCAGCGCTCGTCTTTACCCTACTTAAGTCGTATTATTGATTTTGCAGCCGGCGTTTCAGATCTGTTCGCAGCCTTGCAATTTTCCGCGCCTACTCGCAACAAATAGCTAAAAATAACCACAGCAAATAGCTATTTTTCTAGTAGTGCTATTAAAAGTATGCTTTCCCTGCATGTAAAGGGTTGGTTCCTTCCCCCTCCACTAATCTTCTTCTTCTTCCTTTAGCCATAGAAAAACTCGGGAGCTCCATTAATGGCTTTCAAGGCTAACACTTGTACATTATAATGGTGAGAAGAGTCTAATGAGAATGAGAGCGGCTTGGACATTAGCCCAAAATATCTCGTGATTTTTTCTTTTTCGGGTTCCACATAAAATAAAAGAGTTTATACACATTTATATCTATATTTACCTATATTTACTATTTCGTATTGAATTAAACTCAACAAGTATGATAAAAGATCATAAATATTTTTGAATTATATTATATTATATTATTTTTTGAGTTTAAATAAAAAAAATTATACTCCATATGTAACACTTTCAACAAAACAAAAAAAGATTTTTTCATAGACGTTTATTTTTTCTCTTTTTCCTTTAATTTCTTCCATGGCTTGGACGATTGGGCCGATTCAATGAAATATTCAATTGTTGATTCTCTCATTCAACTACTCTCCATTTTCCTCTTCACATTTACTCCTAATATATGAACTTAGAATCTGAAACACTCATTTTAAGACTTTGGACTCTATAAATGATAATACTTTTGTAATATAATTAAGTGATCTAACTAACTATATCTATCAGGGTTTATGGGTAGGGTAGCTAATGTGATGATTAAAAACAGTACTATTAAACTCTTCAATTATATTGAGGAATAAGGTATACCGAAACTTGTAAAGGAACTTTGTCAAGCTCATCTTAGGTTTTGATCATTTATATAAGGGGAAATGGAAACTAATAATCCAACCTTTTAGTGGTCTTCTTTCAATAATCCTACTTTTTGATTATTCATGAATAATCCAACCTTTTCACCTCATCTTCATTCATTGGTCCCTGGTCGGTTCATGACCTACTATTCCAAGTTATTTTCTCATCTTTGCAAAATATTATCTTTGTGAAAGATGAAATTTATGGTATAATGATTTGCAAAGATGAGAAAATAGTTTGGAATAGCAGGTCATCAACCGGTCATGGACAATTGAATGAAGATGAGGTGCAAAGGTTGGATTATTCATGAATAACCAAAAGGTTGGATTATTGTAAGAAGACCGCTAAAAGATTGGATTATTAGTTTCCATTTTCCCTTTATATAATTGAATGTAAGATTGGATTCCAAGCATCAAAGAATTGAGATTTAATGAACTTTAGAATTCCGTCAAAATTTAGGTGTTCCCGATTTAGATTTTTGTGTAATCTATGCGATTAAGAGTGTTCTCAAACATTCCATGGATGAGTTTTAAATAATTTTGGTGGATTTGTACATACAAAACATTTCACCACAAATCTTGTAGACGCCCATCGGATTTCAAATTCATTCGACCCATTATTTCACCCTCACCCCTGACATTCGAATGGTATGTTCTCCCCCGTCAGAATAGGCCAATAAACTCTTTCCCTTAGAACCGATATATTTCTTCTACTCTATTTCTAGGTTTATCTTCTTCGTCTGTTTATTCTATTTCAATTTGAATCATGAGGTTTGCAAACAAGCAGTCAAGTTTTCAATTTTAATTACAAGGATGACAAGGCCGGGTGACATGAGAAGCTTCTGCAATTGGGAAACAAACTCTCTGCTTCATGCTATATTGCTATAGTGCTAGTCGCCACCTTCTTCCTGGAATTGGACATGCTACTTCGTAAAACTACTTTACTAGTTGTTTTTTTAATTACTCGTGCAATCCTATTTCAAGTCTTCAATTGACAAATGAAGCATGAAACGACAAACACGGGTGTAAGATAATGCATTGAAATCCACTGAATTCTATATAATTCTATGATATAGAATTCCATAATATTCCATCAAAATCATATAGAATCTCTGAAATTCCGTTACAATCCATGGATTTACAATCTTTAAAAATCTTTTAAAATTTATGTTGGGTACACCCCCTAAAGTCAATAACCTCGTTCCATGACTCAAATCAATATCATTGAAGTGAATGAGTATAAGATTTAAGCTATTTGAGTAATATTTGAGTTAGTTCATCAAGGAATTGAGATTTTTTTTTTTAAAACCGCAAGGAATTGAAATTTGAGAATTCCCTTTAACTTCTATCTTCTTGACATGGCCCGACTGGCTAAGAGATTCGTTATTAATTTACACCTTATTTGAAGCATTTTATAAAATATTTGACATCTTTTACCCTAAACTCCTTTTACATGCGCTTAATCATAATTTAAATCACGGTTTCATTTATTAAGCGGTTCTAGACTCATCATATATCATATACATAAGTGCGCATGCAATCTTGGAAATTCGTCTTGTAAATAAATGACCCGGAGGCATGGAGTATAGTTAACGTTAACAACAAATACAAAAATGAATTTTGTAAAGGAGAATTCTATGATACTGTACCATGCTTATATATGTAGACTATTACAATCGAATAATTTAAATATTAATGAATGATAGGACAATGACTTGAGTCAATCAAATGTATTATAAGTATGATACATTCGTTTATTTACATGACCATGCAATTCAGGTAAACCATGTTCATGTCAAAAAAATCCAATAAAAATACGTGTGATCCTTCCGTTTACAAGTCATATACGTAGTATATGAATACAATCAATTATACAGGCTATTTGTGTGAATACAAGTATTGATGTGTGATAGTATCTACAGTTTAGGTGAAAATCCATGTTTGTGTAAACACATACACAATATCCTAATTTGATCAGGTAGATGATTTGTTTGTCACGCCTTTCTTATTAGGTGGATTTTTGCACAATTTCAGGAAGAGTTATTTCTAAAAATACGTTGCAAGTATTAGGCTTGAACGGCATGAAAAAATCAACATCCAATTTAAGAGTAATTGAAATTAAGTTGTCAACTTGTCAATAAATAAAATTCACTTTCATGATGGTTTTACTCATACCTATAATAATTTTTTTAAAGCATTATACGAAGTATATCTTTGGCTCACATATTTTTAACAAATATGTAACTAATCCTTCTTTTTCCATCTTTTTGGATGAGGAGGGTCAGTAGCAAATTTATGATTTACATTTTGGTTGTTCATTTTTTACACAATAAAAAATAGAAGAACAATAAATAATTTCACAAAATTTATACATGTATACTTGCTTGTTCTCAGAATTTTAAGTGTTCATGTGAACACTTTTAGTCAAAAGTGGCTCCGCCACCGAGGAGGATGCAACCTTTTGTCTTCTAGTCGTATGTAAATGTATTTGTTAAAAAACTAATGAATGAGTGCTAAAAAAGATGTACGATCTATGTTCCATGATTGTAAGATGCTTGTAGATTTGGCGCCAAGATTGATCTCTTCCGCACGTTGATCTAGTATATATGTCATATAAGTTCAATTCCGCTGGCACTAATTAAGGAAATGAAAGACATCACTGAAACTTGTGTTATTCAAATCCTTATACTTGATTTCTACATGTTATCTTCTTCCTCGTCTGTTCATATTTACTAAATCATCCTTTTACAAGAGTTTGATCGTAGGATACTAGGATTGCTGTGATTTTTCATATTTGGTTTCTGGATTTCTATTCCTTAGTTCTGAATGGTGAAGAATTAATTAGAACATCTAGAGATTGACGAAGTTATTCTGGAAATGTGATTTGAAAACGGAGACATCAATGATAAAAGGGAAAAAAAGAAATATGACTATAATTGAATGGTCTTTGTAATCATGTGATCCTTTTTGTACTCCACACTTTTTTACCATGTTAGCATATAATAAAATTGTTTACACATTGTATCCTTGACTTTTTAGCCATGTGACCATGTCAGCTATAATCGATGGTATTGAATTCATCATTTTTTTAACGTTTGTAATAAGAATGTACTCGATTGACGGTAAGAAAACAAAATTGATAGTCTATAGACTGTCAAATGAAATGGAATACACCCTTTGTCCTACTTAGATACGTTTACCTACAATTGTGATCGTTCTCTCTAAAAATGGGAAAAAGGTCAGATAGATCCTCGAACTTACATAAAAAGGTCAAATAAGCCCTTATTTAGGAGGTTCTGTCCGGCCGTCGTCATTTGGGGCGGTTTGCGGTGAAATTTTCTGATGAATTTTTTTGAGCATCTTATTCATTAAGTATAATTTACTCATACCAAATTTCAGTTAAAGTTTCAATCGGGAAGACATTCAAATGAATTCTTGAAGATAACTGCGCAGTTATGTTGTTATGAGTAAACTAGACAATAAGATGTTAAAAAAATTCCGAGAGCTTATTTGACATTTTTGAAGCTTATTTGATCTTTTGCCAACAGGAAATCATGTTCAGTTTCACGTACAAATAACAGGAGCGTGCATCCGGCTTCCGGAGAAGGCTCGACATGCAAGTGGACCTTCTCACCTGCTGCCGCGTGTCCTCCAATTTAACCAATTGGTGATTATCTCTCTTGACGATAAGTCGATAACTATTTGATCAGGCAGGATCCAAAATCACTGCTAGTTAGCTCTAAAAAGGAAAAGTAGCAAATAGAAAAGTCACCGTTAATCTGCCGCTGTTGAATGACTCAGTCTGACAGTCAGATGGCTGAGGCCGACGCCACTAACGGCGTCCTCGTCGCAGACGTGGCGATCGGGGGCGGAGGAGACTCTAATTTCACCAAGGCAGAACACAGGCCCCGTGCGGAAGAGATCAATCTTGGCGATATTCTGAACCGAATTCTATCTGCGGTTTTCTTTCCGGATCCGGATGCACCCGCCCCACTCCTGCACCGCCTCAAGGCCTCTCTCCCTGAAAATGTCCAGGTGCTTCGCAAAGCTGCTCGAAATACCGCTCACAGCATTTACACCTGGACTCGCCAGGGCAGTCCTTTTCGCGCCCTTCTCGTCGCCTCTGTGAGTTTTTCCAGAAATCCTCGCCTTCTTCAATCCATTTTCAATACGGGCTTGATCTTGTTATTATACGGAGCAGTACCATGATTAGTATTTTTCTTTTGCTCTATAAAATGCCCATTTTTTCTGTTCTCTACACCCGTTACTGTTTATATATCAAGTGCTTATGTTAGGAACTTATGATCAACCGTTTCTGTTAAATACGGAGTATTCTTTTTGTATTCAAGGAGGAATTGAATAAGAGTCATCCAACAATTTTGTTCATTCTCTAAGAGCATGCCCTTTGACTTACATGAACGTGTCTAAATAGACTAAATATTAATAAGTGGTTATGTGAACATTTATGCTTTTGATTAACCATTCGCACTACTAGTTCCTGAAAATCTGCCTTTCGTAGCTGTTAGCCTTTAGTAGCTTTTTAGTAACTAAAATGCTAGCAGATGATAAAGATGGTAGCACTTTTATAATAAAATCTGGGCTTGAAACAGAAAATTCTTGATACTCTTTTATTAGTATTTTTGCAGCAGAGTTCATTGGGGCTCTTGGATGGTTTCTTTGGAACTTTTTCTTCTCTGGCATTTGTTTCTTTCTTTTTAAAATGTGCATACCTTATTGCTTTCGTGCCTCTCTACACTCTAGTCTCTACAATTGACCCGACTTGGGGGTTCTATTCAACCACCCCGCTGCCCAAAAGACATACTTGTGAGAAATCACAGATGCTCTATGATAAAGCTCATAGTGGTGCTGCAAAACTTCTCTCTTCCCCCTTCCTTCCTTCTTTGGTATTAAATTTACCCTTTTGCTTATGTGCATCTTTATGATCCATCACTATAGTCTCTTATCATGTACATACTCATTATATTGTATTTTTGTTTCCCTTTTTGAATAAATCTACCTATGTTGCCTGTATGCTCTCTATCACCAAACATTATGTTATCCAGCATATACTCAGTTTCTTTTCTTCTGGTCTTTGTGTCGCAGGTTGGGACTATTGCTCTTCTTGCACTGACAGGATTGCTAATTTTTATGTTTTTCTTTGCCCTGACAACAATAAATGTTATTGTGGTGTCTCTGCTCGTGTCTTTAGCAGTAGCGGGGGGTTTCCTGGCTGTTTTCTTTGCCTGTTTAACAGGCATTTATGTTGGAGCATTATCTTTAGCTGTATTTATCATTTCAACTACAACAATCTCGGCAATTGTTGCTACCTTGATTGCTACAGGTAGATGGTTTGCATTCTTAGTTCTTCCTTACCATTTTTATTCTGCTACACACTTTTGTTTTCCTTTTCCTCAACTAGAGTCATTCTTCTTCCCCTTTATCTGGTGTTTATAGGGTCTATCTAGTATATAACAACATCCAAGCCTTATTCCCAAAAGATTTTGGGGTCGGTTAACATGAATCAATCCATGATATCAGAGCCAAAAACAGAAGAAACATAAAAAAGATAAAAGAAAAATTGACATAAGAACATATAGAAAGCTAAAGAAGATAAAAGATAAAGAAAAACGAGAGGTGTCTATCTAGTATGATATTCAAAATTTCTGAGTGAGTTTTTGCCACACAGTTGTCTAATTGTCAAGTCAGATATTGTGTTAGTTAAAGACTTGAAGTGAAAAAAGTAGGTCGTAGTTTAATTTAAGTACCATCTCTTAAATTGGTTTTGCAAGGCAAAATAGGAATTGGGATGGAGATTGCCTGAGAAAAAAGTAAGAGGATATGGAGAAGTGAAATGATAATGGTAGTGACTAGTGAGTGAGCGAACCTAGGGCTTGATTAGCCGTGTCTGTTTCTGAGGGATGTATGATCAGTGGTGAATATTAATTGTTGAAACTTAAGGGAGAAAATATATACTGTGGGTGCTGAGGGTAGTATGTTTGCGATAGCGGGCAGCAGGGAGTGTAACATGCAACATTCAATATTTCTTTATTTATTATTAAATAGTTTGATCTCATCTCACCAAATCCCCAAATCTTCGGATGAGGTGTAAGGAAGGAGATTTCCGAAACTCCTGTACCATCATTCTATCTCATTAACATATAAAGAAATTGCCCCAAATAGGAACAAAACATTGTAAAAGTGTTAAAATAGTAGTACATGTTCTAAATTCTCAAAATAGGAGTTCCAATTACTTTTTTATCTCTTAAGATTTAGATATAGTGTTTAGGGTTTACCAACCCCCGTAGGTTTAGGGTTAGCTTTTCTAGGTTTTACCAATCACACTCAGGGGTCAGTTGGGATTTAGGGTTAGGGTTTAACAACCCCCTCAGAATAAGTGTTAGCCTTTCTACTGTATTGGGTTTACCAGTCTCAATTTGGGTTTAGTAGTGGCTGACCGGAGGAGATGGCGGCGGCGGCTGCCATGCAATGGATGTCTTGTACACTAAGTGTTATTTTGTCTATTTTGGGAAGTTTAAATATCTACTCTTTTCTGCATTCTTACCTATTCTACTCTTACTTTGGGGATTTTCTCTAACATTTACTTCTGTCTCAATGATCCCACATTCCCACTATCCCACTATCCCGTCTGCCATTTCCATTTCTAATATTTGTGTGGTTTGAACTCATTTATACTTTCCAATTTTCAATAGAGGTAATTTGAGTTTGCACCCCATATTATTGTCTAAACTGGACTTTGCACCCCGTTTTTTAAAATCTTTGTTTTTGCACCCCAATCCCATATGAAAAGATAAAAGCCCTCAATCAAGAATATGTTGAAGGTCAACAAAATTTTTAATGGAGGGGCATTTTTTTCTTTTCATAAGGGGTTGGGGTGCAAAAACAGAGATTTTTTAAAACGGGGTGCAAAGTCCAATTTAGCCAATAATATGGGGTGCAAACTCAAATTACCCCTTTTCAATACCGTACACATAAATTCATCTTCTTTGCTCTGATACCATGGATCGATTCATGTTAGCTGACCCCAAATTATTTTGGAAATAAGGCTTGGTTGTTGTTGTTGCACGCATAAATCCATCTTCCTTAATATGGGTGTCACTTTCTAATGTCCCAAGGATAGTGGGACGGGAAGGTAGTACTTCACAACCCATGTTAACCTACATCACATTCAGTCATCCATTGCTATCTACTCAAAAGAAATGTAGACTAGTGTATACATGTTGAATATAATTGTTGGACACTAGTGTATATATAATCTACATGTTGATTTTTTTGTTGGATTTATATGAAACATTCTTTGGGATTATTTGCACCAAACTTTTTTATCATTGAGCCATTGACATGCTAGTAAGCTAGTGACAACTGATAAGTAATTAAGGACAGTGCTTCAATGCCAAAAGGTGTAGTCTGTGTTTATTGATATTCTGAAATGCAATTTATTTTTATGTTGAATGGTATGAAATTGTGGATAACTGGATATATCTGAGAGTAACTTCTTCTGTGAAGTAAGGTTTTCAATAAAAGGTGAAGCTTCAGATGGTGGAACTTAATCTATTGGTAGTTTGGTAGTGTTGTAGTGATGTTCTAATGGATGAAGGTATGCATACGTTTTCAATGAGAGTTTTTCAATGAAAGTTGAACATTTTACTTTCTGACACAGGTTGGATTGGGTTCTTCTTTACCATGTGGCTGGCATTGACGAAGAGCGTCTCTCTTGCAAAACATATGTTGGACGTGACAGGATCGACACTTAAAGCTTATTCTTCTACTCCACATGCAGGCTACACAAATACATCAAATAAATAGTCTGCAAGGCGGAGCATGGTTAACTATGAATCCGGGGTATTTGCTGTCATTGACCTATGCCTATATGACCTGTTTTTGCTCACAGTGCTGGTTAATAAAGAATACTTGAAGTTTGATCTGAGATTAATTATACCGTTGAATATTTGGGAGTGGCGTATATTAGGTGAGAATGCTGGGATGTGTGTACTGTGTATAGGACTACAGGTTGGTAGCTTGGTCCCAACTCCCAAGGCCTCGTTTCATTGCAGGAAAATTAGTAGGGATGGACAATGGCATCTTGAAAAATATTATGTTCAGTGTAAAAAAACAAGTTGATGAAAACAACTTTTTTTAATCGAAGTGAATTGTACAAAAGTTTTGAGAATAAAGGAAAATGTTTTTAGGTGGCAGTACAAAATTAAAAAAACTGTTCCAAAAATAATTTTATACGGTCAGATAGCACTATCTTTTGCCCCACTTTTTTTTTAAATGTGCATTTGCCAGTCTTATGAGAAGTTTTATGAAGTGGACGACCTTGGAGGGTGGCACCACCCATGACCTTCCACATTCATAGTAAGGTCTTACACAGTTACACAGTTACACTCTTACTACTATAAAAATAGGTGACCGCGAGTTTGTGACGATTAGGGGGTGAACAAAAAAACCGAAAAACCGAACCGGCCGAAACCGACCGATCAAAACCGAAACCGACCAAAACCGAACCGATAAAACCGAAACCGACCGAAGTTGACTAATTCATTGGTTATTCGGTTTACGGTTCGTACTTTTGGCTTAAAAAACCGGTCAAATGAAAATAAACCGGCAAAAATGGCTAAAATTGATAGAAAACGATAGAAGTTGACCAAAACTGACTCAATTTTTGTGGTTCGATTCTTGGTTTCATCTATTTTTAAAGCCGCTAAAACTGCCGGACTAAAAACCGAAACCGATCAAAATCGACCGACTAAAAAACCGAAACCGACTAAAACCGAACCGATAAAACCGAAACTGTCAAAACTGAACCGACGAACACCCTACAGTGTGATGATAATCATCATCATCACCCTAGTGCCGATGACCTAGTGCCGATCACCCCAATCACCTACAGTGGGGTAAGGGGGTCGGATGTACGTAGTCTTACGTCTGTACTAAAGCACATATAGACTGTTTTCGAATTTTAAAGGACTCATAGTGAAAATCACGTCGAAAATTATACGGATTGATTGCTAGTTCATATCAAAGAAGCGCAGAAAAGTTAGTAAATCATTTTACTTTATTTCATCATGTTTCCAAAATAAAAAAATAGTGGATTTTTGGTTCCATTGAAAATGATGAATATTTGACGTGTCAAATATTCGACAACTCCTGTTTTGCTCTAATATCACTTGTTTTCTCATTAAATTTGGTAATACTGGTACATTCCATCTTGAATCATAGTATGGGATCTTTGACTCAAAACGTCCCACCCCAGTGACCCCGTGGGCGGTGGCTCACTTTGGCCAAGCAAAAGTAATGGAGTTGTAAATTACTTGAGTATGAAAATTATACTGAAATGTTTAGAAATGGCGTAGTTCACCTTATTTGAATCTATCAGAACTTTTCTAGTGCAATCTAAACATTTATGATCTGATCGTATATTAGTATTGTTCTATCTAGTACAACGTATTTTATTATAACATCAACTATTCTTATTTTCTTGCGTTGCACAATATAACAAAATACGAAATGGTTTATGAGTCGGTTGAGTTTCCCTGATCAAGAAGCTGTTCTGTTCGTCTTAATCTTATTATCACTTATTGCTTATTCTTATTTTATTCAGATCAGATCAGATCAGAAAAATTCAGATCAGATCAGATCGGAAAGATTCAGATCAGAAACATTCAGATCTGATCAGAAACACTCAAATCAGATCAGAAACATTCAGATCAGATCAGGAACATTCAGATCAGATCAGGAACATTCAGATCAGATCAGAAAAGTTCAGACATGATTTATCCCTTTTATTATAATAATAATTATAATAATATTAATAATAATTATAACTATTATTATTATTATTAATTTATTATTATTATTCTTGTTGTTATTGTAATTATTATTATAATTACTATTATTAATGATATTATTATTATTATTATTATTATTATTATTATTATTATTATCAACATCATCATTATTACTATGATTACTATGATTATTATTATTATTATGATATTTATTATTATCATGATTATTATTATTCTTATTACTATTATGGTTGTTGTTGTTATTGTTATTAGTATTTTTTTTGTTATTAATATATTACACGGGGTAATTACAATTAAAATTATAGAAATAAATATTATAATTATAATTAAAATTATAATTATAGAAATAATTATAACTAAAAATATAATTATAATTATAATTATAGTTTTTTTTGTTTACTCTAGGAGACGTCTGAGGGAGGGGGTCTTGGGGGGGGGGGGGGGGGGGCTGAAGTAAACTAGGTTGAAACTCACCCCATAGAGTTTTGAACCCGAGACCTCCCATAAGGGAGAGTGAGTCGGCGACCAGCTGAGATGGACCGCTTCCTCTAATTATAGCTATAATTATAACTAGTGTAATACGTATAATAATAATTATACCTATTATAATTATTATAATTATAATTTTTTTTAATTATGATTATAATTATAATTATATTTAAATTATATATGTGTAATTACATTTCTAATTATTATAAAAAAAATAAAATTATAATTATAATTATAATTTTAGAAATATTTAAATCAGACCATATCAGAAGGATTCAGATCAGATCAGAAGGATTCAGATCAGATCAGAAACATTCAGAGCAGATCAGGAACATTCAGATCAGATCAGGAACATTCAGATCAGATCAGGAACATTCAGATCAGATCAGGGACATTCAGATCAGATCAGACCTGATCGGAAAGATTCAGATCAGATCAGAAACATTCAGATCAGATCATATCAGAACTTAAAAAATTCAGATCAGAAACATCAGATCAGGTGAAGAGAACAGCTTCCAATTCAATTAAATTGAATTCACATTCTTGACTCTGTAAGTATACACAGTGTAAACTAATTTGTACGGAGTACTACGTACATCATTTCGTTTTATTATGTATCGATGATCAGGGCCGGTCCTGACTCCTGACAAAGCAGGGACCATGTGCAAGAGTAAAAATTGGGTCTTTTATGTAAACAAGTACGTAGTAAAAGTTTAATATATTGTGCAATATACGGAGTATTAATTATAAATTATTATTGCTTTATGTCAAATTACAAATTATTAACTCGAAAATAGGAGTCAAAATAAAAGTATTTGTTAACAAAATACACTACATTTCAAAAGAGATCGAATTCCTTGAGCATATCATTTAATTTTAAACTTAAAATTGTGTAGTGTATTTGCCATATTTGGAATAATTTTAAAATAATGCTTCGTATATGGAGCAAACATGAATTTGATAGCATTGGACCTTGATGACCTGGAAGTCTAAGTATTCTTGTCTTCTATTCAATTCCCACACCGGTGAAGGAGAAAAATTCTCTAGCACTACTGTTCTATAAATAACGGTCTCCGGCTAATATTTTAGTAATGAGATCTGTAGGCTCTTAATTGGACTGCCTGTTTTCATTCCTAAATTGGTGTGCGAACGAGTTTATATTTTTTTATGCATTTTATAAGACTAGTTATAAGTTATAACTAATCTTAAAAAAACTAATTTTTGGGCCTTTGGTGTTTTTGGGCCTTGTGCGATTGCGCTGCCTACATATGTCTTGGTATTGATATAAAAAGTCATGCGAGTCCCTACCAAAAATCAACATCTATAAAAAAAGTGAGTGTACCATTACACTTCCAACTTATCCTCACACTGTCACACATATAGGAACTTGTGTATTAGAGTATTTCAAATATAAAGGCATCATTAAAAACTTAATATTGATGTTATTAGTACTAAAACAATTAATAGAGATTATGGAAATAGGGCAACACTTTACATCTAACATAAATTAAATATATTTAATGAAGGTTTGAGCAAAGTTGATGTCATAACTTAAATAAATTCCAGCGATAAATTACATCCTCTCTTGAAGGCACAAGAGGTGTAAGGTGCAAGGGAAAAGAACAACTAAAACAATGTTAATAAATGATATGTTAGTTGAATAAAGTAAAGAGCTATATGAAATTCCAATTACGATCAATATTAACAAACACAAGGCTAATAAATGATATGTGATGAAATGAAATATAAATGTGTTGCAACCCACTTCGGTGGTAAATTTGCCAGGCCTCCTGTCGGCTTCGTCTGTATACCCCATCGACATATGTATGTCGGTGCTGCAACCGCTATCCACTTCGTTTGCCACTACTGCTCAAACTGTGGGTTTGGTGTTCCTACAATTATAAATATTTTTATCACCAAATTACTTGAAGTTGAAGAGTATTTGCTTTGATGGATACAGTTTGAGTCTTTTCTTGTCTCACATGACCTATTGGGCATCCTAGACGACATACTCCTGGCTCCTTTCTTATATATTTATGATGTCTATAATCCTTAAATCATGAACCCCAAATATTATCATTGGCTTATATGGGACCAAATTGTTCGTTCCTAAATTTGACTACATTATTTTCCCATGAAATTTTAATTGAGGTTCATGATTTCAAAAATTGTCGCTATATGATAACAATTGGAGTCTCGTGTTATGTCTGCTAGTCCCGCAATATGTATGGAATTAAAATGCATGCCTTCACACATTAGAAAGAAATATAATCAGACAATGAATTGATGTGCGTGAGATCAAGGTTATTGTTGATGCTCTTGCACAAATTAATTGTCTAGTATCTCTTAATGATCATCTTCACTTTTATCATTTTGGGATTGGATCCAGAGTATGAATCTATTGCCACTACTCTTACGGTCTTACCCTTTTTCTAAATGGTCTCATGTTTGATCCATCAAGAACAACAACTATTTTCACGTAGTCAGGATTCCACCGTTGCCGCACCAGCCATTGTCGCAGGTGTACTGGCGTCCTTAACTCCTCGCCATGTTGTGCCTCTGCGGTAGCAGTTTGCCGTCGCCGCAGATAGACAGGGCATGGCGGGGTCGTGTCTATTGCCGCGTGTATGGCCTCACAAGACGCACGCTTGATATTTCGGCTAGCATCCGCAGTCACCGCAACAGCTCCCATACGACAACTACAATGGACCACCACCACCACATGCCTTTATGGGACAACCTGGTACAGTTTTATGTAATTATGTTGCATCAATGGTTTATACTCAAGCCTTTTCTACTTCCGCTACTAACTATGGCTTTGTAGGGTCCACATGTTTTGAAAATAGTTTTAGTTCTTTTCCTCGTGTAGTCTGTTAAATTTTTCATTCCCAAGGTCACTATGTTATGTTGTGTCCCTCTCATTTTGTCTAACCTCAGGAATTTGCCTTAGCTGTTTTTACTTTTGAATTCAACCCTACTGTTTGGTATAGTGACTTCAGTGCTTCACTCATATGACCCCTAATGAAGGTAATTTTTGTTTAATAAATCCATCTATTCTGGACCGCTGGCTGTTACTATGGCTAATGCTTCTAATTCACCAGTCAAGACAACTGGTAATATGTAGTTACTTGCTATGTCCCGGCTGCTCCATTTAAAATCTTTTTACCATGCATGTTCTTCACATTAAATACAAAGTACAATTTATTATCCATTCAAAAATTATGTGCCGATAATAACTGTTTGATAATTTTGATAAAAATTCTGTGTTTGTCGAGGAAAAAAATTCGGAGGAGTGATGCTTCTCCAAGCTTCCAGTAATGGTGGCGATTATCCAATCTCTTTTTCCCTACTTCGTCCAGTTACTCTCAGTACTCATGGTACTCCTAGACCTGTTTGACATTGACGTTTGGGCCACTATGGAAGTCATATTTTAGATAAACTTAGAAGCATGGACCTTTTTTTTAGCAATTGTCATTTTTCACATGATTGTAATTCTTGTCGATTAGGAAAATCACAACGATTACCCTTTTAAAAAGTTGGCATAATCTACTACTCTTTTGTTTTCAATTCATTCTTATATGTGACAATCTCCTGTCTTTTATGACTTTGGGTTTTTATGTTCTTTTCATTGATGATCTCTCTACTTTTACTTGACTTTATCCCATGTGTCATAAACATGAAGTTGTGCACCACATTCAATTTTTTCAAAGTGATGGAGTGGGTGAGATTGATAATCATGGATTTTTCTCCAAAATGACATTTTACCTCACAAATCTTGTCTGGACACCCCTCAACAAAATGGGATTGTTGCGGGGTGACATAGGCTTCTTCTTGATTTAGCCCGTACTATCATACTTGAAGCAAAATTACCAGCAAAATTATTGGTTGTTGATGTTTTTACTATTACTTATATTATCAATCGTCTCCCGGCCTACTCCTAATTTAAACGGTTTATCTCCCTTTTAAAAATTATTTAACTATGCATTGGATTTCTCATTTATGCTTTTTTTGCATGTTTGTTTTCCCAATAAGATTTGTTTTATGTGACTTTTATGCTATGCACCTGAATACAAAGTTTGTCGTTTTTTGGATCCTATCACTAGCAAAATTTACATAAATTGAAATGTTCATTTTTATAAAAGTTATTTTCCTTATTCTTATTTAATCACCTCTAAAGTGACTTCTAATGACACTATATCGCTTCCATGGTCTTTAGCTTCTTCTCTGCCCCTTACCCCCTTGCCGCCGGCTGCCTCACCCCTAACCCATCTCCCTGCATCTAGTAGTTTGGAGCTCGACAAATCGTCCATTCTCTCCCGGTGATCATAATGTACTAAAGTTATTATATTGATTATAAAACGTTCTTCATTTCAAAATTTATGATCAACGACATAAATTTTGGACAACCTCCATGATTCGTTGGTTGTATTTATTGTATTTATGTGAAATTTATAAATTTTACACTTTATATGAAACTAACTAACAATATTAGGGCCTGTTTACTAACAGAAATATTTTCCAGTTTTCCAGAAAACTGGAAAAATGGAAAACAGAAAACAGGAAACGTGTTTACCAAAGAAATTCCTGGAAAACTGGAGAAAGTAAAAAAGAAAAACGCGTTTACCAAATCGTTTTCCAAAACGGAAAAAATGAAACATGTCTCTCTTTTCCTTAATGATTTGGAGAAGTGACTTTTACTAGTTTTCCAAATTTGGAAAACGCAGATGCTACACTGCCTTTGCAATGAATTTGCATACTAACACCTAGTGGTGGGTCCGGTCCCGCTCCGATGTCGATTCCATTCCGGTACCTCCATCCTCGTGCCTTACCCCTTACCCATACCCTACCCTATCCTACCCTACCCACCAAACCCCCACCTCGCGTACCCATTTTTCCCTATAATGACCTTACCCCACCCCCCACCATATGCCCTGACCTCGGCCCCACCCCGATCCACCCTACCCTACTGCCACCCCCCTACCACCTCGACCCCACCACGATATGTACCCTACCCTACCGCCACCCCCTACCACCTCGACCCCACCCCGACCCACCCTACCCTACCCCCACCCCTCGTATATTACCACTTACCCCTACCTTACCCCTTACCACATGCCTCCTACCTCGGCCCCACCCCACCGCCATCCTACCCCCACCCTCGTACCGCCATCCTACCCCCACACTACCCTACCTCGGCCCCTCCCGGGCCCACCCTACCGCCATCCTATCCCAACTCCCTACCCTACCCCTACCTTACCCCAACCCCAAACCCAAACCCTACCCACTACCCCCCACCCTTACCGCCATCCTACCCCCCACCCTACCCATTCCCTACCCCGGCCCCACCCTGGTCCCGACCCCACCATATCGCCATCCTATCCCAACTCCCTACCCTACCCCTACCTTACCCCAACCCCAAACCCTACCCTTACCGCCATCCTACCCCCCACCCTACCCCTTCCCTACCCCGGCCCCACCTTGGTCCCGACCCCACCCTACCGCCATCCTATCCCAACTCCCTACCCTAACCCTACCCCTACCTTACCCCAACCCTACCCACCACCCCACCCTTAACCCTAACCACGAACCTAACCCACCCACTACCCCCACCCAACCCCCTACCCCTAGACCTTACCACCCCACCCCGACCATACCCCTTACCCCACCCCACCCATAACTTTCCCTACCCCGACCCCTACGAGTAGGTATGTGTGGGTATGAAGGGTTGTGGTGGAGTATGGGTAGAGTGTAAGATCGTGGTAAGGGTAGAGGTAGGGGTCAAGGGTGTAGAATTGGAGAACTGTGTGAAAAATTTGATGAACATGTTTTCAAATTTGAAAATGGAAAACTAAAAAATAGAAACAGAAAATTGGAGATAGAAAAACTGAAAAATAAAAACAGAAAATTGGAGAACGAAAAACAGAAGTAGAAAACAGGAAAATATCTCTGTTAGTAAACAGGCCCTTAGTTTTCCATATAACTTTCATATTAATATATTTCCGTATTTAAATATATAATGGGTCCAACTTGAGCGTCATTGTATTCAAATTCAACATTGAAAGAGTACATATATGATAGCCTTTATACTTACTTTTGCTTACATAAGTATTTATAAGTTTTTATTAAAAAAAGAAGAGAAATCGGGCAAATACCTTCAGAATGAGAGCTAAAGCTTAAAACATTGCGATGAAACGGTTTTTTGGACCAATAAGATGACGTTCTTCTCATGATTCGAGTATAACATATGACATAGAATCTCCATTAACTAGATTCTAATTTCATGTGGATTATAACTCAATAATTTACAAATGTTGCGAATACTTCACGGCTAGAATATGAAAGGATCAAGACCTAATCAACCAATAAAGTCAGTTGTTGTTGGTGGGATTTCAGGATGCGTATCTCTCAGTGTTTTATCCATAACTTTTGATTGGATGATTGAAAACACTTCATTTAAGCTTTGGTAGAGAGAAGACTTTATTTTCTACAACTTTGGTGAAGAAATCATGTCCAAATTTGCAACGAAAAAAAAGATACAATGTCCGACGGCGGTCAATATGTGAATTTTGTGAAAAAACGCATATAATCACCCGGGATTGGTCGTTTGAAGCAACTGGCAAAAAACACATACAATCGGCGCCGGTCACCTGACTAATCGGCGCCGGTTGGGTCGATTTCTGCTAAAACATAGAGATGTGCATTCCATTCCCGATGGGAAAACTCCATCTTCCTTATGATGTGATCAAATATTTCTTTCATGCCTAATTTTTGGACTCAATAAGATTAAAAGATGTCATCCTTTAGCCTATACAAAGTCCTCAATTCATCAAATAAGATCATCATCCAATTTATACATTAATTTTTAGTTTTTATATTTTTATTCTTGATATTTTCTTCAAGTTCTTGGGGAGGGGAGATTATCGTCCGAAATCATATCGGTATTTATGTATTATTTCCTTTATAATAAAATACAGAGTATATTTTGTTGGAAACAATGTGTTAAAAATTGCATTAAATGGTAATTTTGGGGCAATTTGTTGGGTGGGGTCCACTTCTGAAAAACCGCGACTTGCATGCGCGTTCGACCTGCGGACATGAATGTCATCCAAAAATCCATCTCTCAAGAGATACGATTTATTTTTGTTTCTTCCCGTAACATTTTATTTTTTCCCAGAAGTGCTCAGCGGCAGAATAGCTTCAGCCAGGATGTTCTGGTGGCTTCAGACAGAACCCCTCGTAGGGTGTTCTGCTGGCTTCGGACAGAACACCTCGTAGGGTGTTCTGCGGGGGGGGGGGGGGGGGGGGTCACGTTCTTATCTTGTAATGCAGCGTTAAATGGACAGTTCATGGACGATGCAATGCTAACGGACTGGTCATTGATGTCCTACGTTCAGGTCCATTAATTCACTATTTACACAAAACAAATTCTCCTATATAATGGTTGAGAGGTGGGTTGCAACAACACACGTTCTTACATACGCTCATACACATTCCTCACGTATTTCTCGGCTCTAAAACACCTTCAGTTCTCTTAAAATTACCTGAGTGTTCATACTTGTTCTCGTTTGCTGGAACTCTTGTTTGTTTGCTCAAACATTAGTTCATAGTCATCGTATCCTGGAAAATGGTCGTTGCAACGCTCCTAACATCGTGGGAGACGACGAATACGTTTTAAGGACATCGTGCGTAGGACGATCTTTGACTAATTTCTGCTCCATCTTAATTTTGTTTTTCTTTCGTCATTTTAATTAATTTTTAATTAATTTTATTTATTTTCCGAAATACACCCAACATATTTTAAATACTCAGTATGATTTTGTTTGATAATTCACTATAATCGGTCAATCATGCCACTAGTCCACTACACTTAAAACTTGATAAATTAGTCGTAGTACATAGACTATTATTTCTCTTATTTTATTATGAACCCTGCCAGATACAAATTTGATACGGAGTAATGGAGTACATTACTAAAAACTAAAAAGAATCGGCTAAAAACTAATCCAACCAAACCCAGTTGGCAATGTTATCATGAAACATCCATCCAGCTTTGCTGTTGCTGTCATTTCCTTCACTCCCTTCTTAGCTTTCCAGTTCCGTAGGCCCTTCAATTTCCGTCGCATGTGCCCCTTCCCTTTTCCGTTTTTTTTTTAGCATTTGGACCTTATACCCATACCAAAATTCACTATGCGCATGACATTTTTTTAAATCTATACGTTATAATCTGTACCACATATTTTTCGTCTGTTTGTTAAATACCACCGGAAACATACTCCAAAGTAATGATATGTGCTTGTGATGCAAAAATTAATTTATCACATTCTTAGAGCTCGTTGATTCGGATGATCTATGAAAAAATGTTTAATTATTTTTATTAATAAAATAAAAAAAATTATACGGTGCATGAAAAATAGTTAAAACGATTATCTATAGTAAATTAGTAATTTGAGCAAATATAATCGGGAAGATAATTTCGATCTTACTTTTTTTTTTTTTACTATCACAGGATTCACTAAAAAGTAGGCTGATAAGACAAAAGACAGGATCATCAAACGCATTCCGAGAGTTCAGTCTCCAATGGATAATTTTATCATTAACTTTGTTAATCATTTAGATAACAAGTTTAATCTAATAAAAGTCTTTGTTAAAAAAAGTTTAATGATTTTCTTAATGTTTCTTAATTAACGATCACATAAAATGTGTGGTTCAAAATGTTAATTTTTCAAAAATGAAGAATATTATTCCCTCCGTCCCGTTGGACTTTGACAAATGCAAAGTGGTTGAAATTTGTGCAGAAAAGAGAGAAAATGTCCAGAACTACAAATTAGTTGCTTTAGTAAGAAAGTGACAAAATTTTTTGGGATAAGAAAAAAGGGAAATTTGACAAAGTCTAATAGAACGAGAGACAACTATACTGCATTTAATATTGGTGCGGACATGGTCCGAAAACTACTCCCTCCGTCCCTAATTTATCTCCCCTTTTGACCCGGCACGCGGATTAAGATAGTGAGTTTTGTGTGGTGGAGAGTTGTGCAGAGGAGAGAGAAATGTGTAAGAATGGTTGTGAACCACAAATCCTTTGCCAAAAAGGGAAAGAGGAGATAATTTAGGGACGGACCAAAAAGGAAAGTTTGAAGATAATTTAGGGGCGGAGGGAGTAATTTTCTATTTCCTGGTGGGTATATCCTTCCAAACCCAAACCGCCTTTTCCTTTTTGAGTTCTTGCATGTTGCAACATCCACCAGCATTAAAGAATGCCCTAAAAACAGCCTTGAAAATCAATTTTCATTCTTTTTAAACTTCACTCATCTCTGTTCTCCGGAAAAGGCAACTGGTTTTCTTCTTCTCAGACATAAAGAATCCATCACCCCTTTCGAACAAGATGGGTGTTCACCCTGGGCTAAAGCTTCCACCAGCTTTGCCCTTTCTGGGATTTTTTTCTTTACTTTTTCTACATGCAGTGTCTCAAGCCGGTAGTGATGGTGACGCTTCTGTCATGCTGGCTCTCAAAAAGAGCCTCAACCCACCACAAGAAATGGGCTGGTCCGACCCGGATCCCTGCAAGTGGAACCACGTGGGTTGCTCTGGCGAGAAGCGGGTCACCCGCATCCAAATCGGGCACCAGAACCTCCAAGGTACTCTCCCGCCGGAGCTCTCCAAGCTCACCCAGCTTGACCGCCTAGAGGTCCAGTGGAACAACATTTCCGGGCCGCTGCCCAGCTTGAATGGGTTGAGCTCGTTGCGAGTGCTAATGCTGAGTAACAATCACTTCACTTCAATTTCTGATGATTTCTTTGCTGGTCTCTCGTCCCTGCAATCTGTTGAGATTGATAACAACCCTTTTGCTTCGTGGCAGCTTCCTGAGAGCCTTAGAAACGCTTCCACCCTGCAAAATTTCTCCGCGAATTCCGCGAATTTAGCAGGGAAAATTCCAGGGTTTCTTGACCCGGATGGTTTTCCCGGGTTGACAAACTTGCATTTGGCTCTTAATAACCTAGAAGGTGAATTGCCTTCGGGCTTCTCAGGAATGTCGATTCAGTCTTTGTGGTTAAATGGGCAGAAGCTTAACGGGTCGATTGACGTTTTACAGAACATGACATTGTTGAAAGAGGTATGGTTGCATTCCAATGCATTTTCTGGCCCTTTGCCTGATTTTTCAGGTTTGAAGGACTTGCAAGTTTTGAGCCTTAGAGACAATTCCTTTACAGGTCCTGTTCCTTCATCCTTGTTGAACCTTGAGTCCTTGAAGGCTGTTAATTTAACTAATAATTTACTTCAAGGCCCCACTCCAAAGTTCAAAGACTCTGTTTCGGTTGACTTAGCTAAAAATACTAATAGCTTTTGTTTGCCACAGCCCGGTGATTGTGACTCTAGAGTAAATACATTAGTCTTGATAGCTAAAGCCGTTGACTTTCCAAGAAAATTTGCTGAGAATTGGAAGGGGAATGACCCCTGCGCGGATTGGTTTGGGATAACTTGCGAGAATGGGAATATCACTATTATTAACTTTCAGAATATGGGACTTAGCGGTACAATTTCACCAGAATTCGCTTCGCTTAACTCACTACAAAGGCTAATCCTTGCTGACAATAATTTTACTGGTATTATTCCTTCAGAGCTCACTCGAATTGCCACCCTTACTAACTTGGATCTATCAAACAACCACCTCTATGGGAAAGTTCCATCTTTTAAGAATAATGTGATCGTTAAGACCAATGGAAACCCTGACATTGGTAAGGCTCAGAGCGACTCACATTCCCCGGGCTCAAATCCCCCGAATCCCTCAAATTCTGGTTCTGATGATGGGGAACATCTCCAAACATATCGCAAGAAATCAAAGAATTGGGTTGTGATTTTGGTTTCTGTAGTAGGCAGTGTCGTTGTTCTTGGTTTGTTGGGGATGTTGGTTTTCTGTATGTGCAAAAATGAGCAAACACGTTCTAGCAGAGTGCAAAGTCCTCCTATTCCCATGGTCATTCATCCTCGCGGTTCTGGAGGTTCTGATAGTGTGAAGATTACAGTTGAAGGATCGAGTGCTAGTGTTGGCTCTGTTAGTGAGATGCATACGGTTTCCAATAACCAAACCACAGAGTTTCAAATGGGGGGTGAAGCTAGGAACTTAGTCATATCGATTCAGGTCCTAAAGAGTGTCACAAACAACTTTAGTGAAGATAGCATATTAGGCCGAGGGGGTTTCGGGACGGTCTACAAGGGAGAGCTACACGACGGGACAAAGATTGCTGTGAAAAGAATGGAGTGTGGGGTTATTGCCGGTAAGGGGCTGGCAGAGTTCAAATCAGAGATTTCTGTCTTGACAAAGGTTAGGCATCGCCACTTGGTTGCCCTACTAGGGTATTGCCTTGAAGAGAACGAGAAGCTTCTTGTCTATGAGTACATGCCCCAAGGGACTTTAAGCAGACACCTTTTCAATTGGGCGGAGGAGGAGGAAGGGCTTAAGCCGCTGGACTGGACGAAAAGGTTGACAATCGCGTTAGATGTTGCTAGGGGGGTGGAGTATCTGCATACGTTAGCACACCAGAGTTTCATTCACAGGGACCTGAAGCCGTCTAACATTCTGCTTGGGGATGATATGAGGGCTAAGGTGTCAGATTTTGGTCTTGTTAGGCTTGCTCCTGAAGGGAAAGACTCCATCCAGACCAAGATTGCCGGAACTTTTGGATATCTGGCCCCAGAGTATGCAGGTATTTGTCTCTCTGTAATTATCAATAGGCAAATTCTTTGGTACCTTTTTTCGTACCTTGTCGACGTAGATCAATTATAATATTACAATTGGGTACAAGTGATGAAATAATGTTGTAGGTATAGTGCCCTCACTTTATTAGTGGAGTATGGTATTATTCACCCATTGTTATTATGCTTCATTACCCTCGCCTTAGAAACTAAAAATCATAGTTGGGACTAGCTAGGGACTTTATAAGCCTTTAATTACAGCATATATCAAGGAAGGCCCACAGTTTACATTGTTTACTAAGAGGGGTGGCCTTTTCCCTATATTTTTGGGGCTGCAATTTTTATAAATTAAAGTTATATGTTATTTATGTTTAAATATACTACCTCTGTTCTTTATTAAGTGAGAGTGTAATATAGAGGGTGTAGCCGTGTAGGGAAATGAAAAAGTAGGAAAGTGGAGTATGTAAAATTGAAGTATTGAACAAATAGATTACGGTTGAAAGTTTCTGGTGATATTAATATACTAACTTCGAAGAATAAATCACAGTTCATTACGATGTTGATGTCTAATTTTCTTACTATGATATATTTTCCAGTGACAGGAAGAGTGACAACAAAGGTTGATGTATATAGTTTTGGAGTGATCTTGATGGAGCTGATCACAGGCAGGAAGGCTCTGGACGAGAGACAACCTGAGGAGAGCATGCACCTTGTGACGTGGTTCCGGAGAATGCATCTAACAGAGGCCACCTTCCGGAAGACGATAGACCCCAACATCGATTTCGACGAGGAAACACTTGCAAGCATACACACGGTTGCTGAGCTTGCTAGCCACTGCTGTGCGAGGGAGCCATACCAAAGGCCTGACATGGGTCACGCCGTTAACGTCCTTTCATCATTGGTAGAGTTTTGGAAGCCATCGGAGGAGAGCTCGGAGGATGTGTATGGCATTGACTTTGATATGTCTTTGCCTCAAGCTCTTAAGAAGTGGCAAGCATATGAAGAAGGTAGTATGAGCCGCATGGATTCCTCTACAGCATCTTCTTATGTTCCAAGTTTTGATAACACCCAAACGAGCATACCCGTCCGCCCTTTTGGGTTCGCAGAATCACTCACCTCAACCGATGGCAGGTGACCTACGTTTTGGTGGCTCATCCTCTTTCTTAGGCATATTCTCTCTCTCCCCTCGCCCGTGTTTTTTCATAGAAACTGGCCCAATTGAAATTCTATGTGCAGTGGTTGAGAATCTGGATATTGTGTTGTGTAGGCGTTAGTTGATATTGTTTGTGGTGAGTGGTCCTCCTTAACTTGAGAACAAACATTATGAATGAATTTAGGAAAATGATTGGACTGGAACATCATCACTTGCACACATAGCCGTGCGGTGCTTGAGGCAGATGAGACACTTGCCTCAGGGTCCAAAAAATTGTTTAAAATTTTAGGGCCCACAATTTTAGATATTTCTTTAGTATATATATGTATTAAATTTACATATTGGGCTTCCTTTTGCCTGTTAGAGCACCGGTTAGAAAGAACTTGGAGATATCAAATCACACATACTATGTGCTGATATATGAGAAGGGAATCATATTCTACCCACGAACTCTGCTTTTGAATTACAGGAGGATGCCTTTATATATAATAGGCATTGAAACATCATTTAATTGGAACATTAAAGATAGAACTTTCTGGGAACTCTTTTCGTGTATCTAGCAACTCTTTAGTTTCCCACATTTATTTGAATTAAAACTATTTCCCAACATTGCCTAACCTTTGTCCGTTGACTCCGCTATTGTACTTCAAAAAGGAAAACCCAAAAGTCCCCCAGTTACTTTTGTTCGACCAGTTTAGAAGCGGAATAGCCATCAACGTACAAATGGAAAAGGGTTTTAAGGCGATTTGCGATTCTTTTGTTCTAGCCTAGACTAATCGATCGACAAGAGGGCCTTAGCTAAGGTTAATTTGCGATTCCCTTGTTCCAATCTATAGACTTAATCAATCAACATCAAGGTTAATCTTTCATCTTCTTTTCTTAGCTTCTAAATTTCTAATATTTTTCTATTTAAAGCCATAAAAGGATTTATAGCCTACCAAATATCTGTTTAGAAGGACTTTATTGAACATCTAGAATGTCGAGTTAATTAATACTTTTGCAGCTAAAACTCTCCGGCGAGTTGTACTTTATTAGTCATTTGAATACTTTGACATTAATGTAATTTTTATTTAATTAGTCGTTTTTATGATGTTTAATCTTCAATTTCAAAGAAAATTATAGTAAAAAAATAATGTATAGGGCCTTTTATTAAGTTCGACTCAGGCCCGAGTTTTGCAATGTATAGAGTTACGATCAAATTGTGCTAACAAGGTTTGCTATTTGTATACACTTTTACACACACTCTTATACCCACCGTCTGTGAGAAGGCTTGCTCGTTCATGGATAAAAAAAAGCCTTTTTAGAGACGGTGGGTATAAGACTATGTATAAATTATAAAAGTGTACAAACAAATTTTTTCTCTGTGTCAACCCTCCAAGTTCCATCATTCAACAGCTCTGATACCTTTCTGTTCAAATTGCCTCAGCCTAGCATAGTAGCATGTTCGACTAATGGTAACAAGGAAAAACAAAAACCAGAAGCTATAGAACCCTTTTAAAAACCTGCGGCCCATCAAATGATCGGGTCATGAGTCAACAGAGACCTTGACTGGTCAACCCGGACATTGACTGGTCAACCAGTCAATATGGGGCAATCTGATTAACATTAATAAAGTTTATAATAATATTTGTTCAGTTACTTATCAAATGAAAACCAAAAGTAATCAGTATTCACACAAAATATGACAATACTTATTAAGCATTGAAAACACAGTCATATTTAAGTCAACAGTGTTATTTCGTTATAATTTTTTGCACATGTGTAAAATAATTGTCTTTCTAGAACAAAGATGTAAATATATCACACAATTTATTTTTATTTTTATTTTTATTTTTATTTTTATTTTTATGTAGTTGGTACTCCAATTATATTAGATTATGAATACTTAAAAAATATAATCCTTACTAGAAAAGTTCACAACACTAACCTTAACGTGCTAATCACTTCACAAAAATGAACTAGAACCTAACAATATTAACTTTTCCGTTATTTTTTTCATGTTTGATGAAGCGAAAAAAATATAAAGCATTAACGATACCATATTAGTCCATATACGATTATGAATTTAAGTCTAATTTGAATTTAATTTAATATTAAATATACTATGTACAATACAACGTAGCACAAATACATGAAGAAATACAAATCACATTCTCTTCTACTCATTTATTTTTTTATTATCGATAATTTTGTTGTATTCAATCATATTTTTCTGTAGAACTAACATTTCAAAGTAGTTTAGTAATAGTGTAATACTATATCTAATCACATTTTTTCTGTTGAACAAACATTCCTAATGATAATTAATGTTTTATTTAGTTAAATATTGTAATTGTATATATCTTATAATTTGGAATAAATGTGACACTAATTTATTGTAAAAATCATTTCATGCTTATGTACATTTTCAACCCTTTCTAGATTCAAAAAAGTATAAAAATTAGATATCCATATTATAGGGTTTTAAAAATTATACGTAAATAACTTCGAGTTGTTAACAGTTTCACAAAATTGACCAATATAACGGAAAGTTAATTGTTACCCCGTCAAATTTTAGTAGGGTTTACTATCGTATGTAAACATTTCCAATATGGATTACTATCGAAGAATGTATAAAATTATTAATTTCAATTTCAATTTAGCCTTATGTAAATAAAATTTTCTCAATAATTAATTTCAATTTCAATTTTGCCTTATGTACACAAATTGAAGTACTACGTACACAAATATGTTAATGGGATATAAATAAAAAGAAATTATGAATTCTGAATCATAGACCTTCTAGATTCAGAGATATAATAAATGGAGCGTGTTTTAGCGCTTTTAATGAATAATAATGTATTGGTGTGATATTAATCTATTATTATTATTATTATTATTATTATTATTATTATTATTATTATTATTATTATTATTATTATTATTATTATTATTATTATTATTATTATTATTATTATTATTATTATTATTATTATTATTATTATTATTATTATTATTATTATTATTATTATTATTATTATTATTATTATTATTATTATTATTATTATTATTATTATTATTATTATTATTATTATTATTATTATTATTATTATTATTATTATTATTATTATTATTATTATTATTATTATTATTATTATTATTATTATTATTATTATTATTATTATTATTATTATTATTATTATTATTATTATTATTATTATTATTATTATTATTATTATTATTATTATTATTATTATTATTATTATTATTATTATTATTATTATTATTATTATTATTATTATTATTATTATTATTATTATTATTATCAATTAATCTATTATTATTAATATAATAATTACAGTGTAATGATATAATATAATATATGGAGTATATGCATGAAAGAACCACCATCTCAACGTTGTAGGTGCATTGGATTCGAGTGGTAAATGAGTTACCTGATTCAATGTTACGTTTGAGTTAGCACTGCCTGCCTTTGATCAGGTCGACTTTGAGTTTTTCTTTGAACAATTTGAAGGCTGGACGATTGAGTTCATTTATGCAACTGCTGACCTAGACTGGGTCAAAACTTCCAACTCAGAATTTTCAAAAAACAAGCCCAAACCTTAATTAATGAAATAAATACATGGCTAAAATGACACATCTAATTCTAGGCCGGTTAATCCTTCGATAACTCTAAGAAGCCTGATGGCGTTATATATAGCAGTCAAAATGTCAAATACTCAACCGTAACTTGAATCTATGATAGTAGATTGGTTAGTATTTATACACGATATTTGCAATTTTTATCCATCAATTTCAGCTCTACCCGTTATTAATTCTGTAATTTTACCCGCTTACAAATTTGGGGGGAAAGGGTCAAATAGATCCTCAAACTTACATAAAAAGGTCAAATAAGTCCTTATATAGGAGATTCTGTCTAGCCGTCGCCATTTGTGGCAGTTTCCAGTGGAATTTTTTGATGCAATTTTTTGAGCATCTTATTCATTAAGTCTAGTTTACTCATACCAAATTTCAACTAAAAATTCATCCGGGAAGACATTCAAATGAATTCTTGAAGATAATTGCGCTTTTTAACCGCACAGTTATCTACAAGAATTCATTTGAATGCCTTTCCAATTGAAGTCTTAGCTGAAATTTGGTATGAATAAATTAGACTTAATGAATAAGATGCTAAGAAAATTTCATCAAAAAAATCCACTGAGAACTGCCCCAAATGGCGAAGGCCGGATAGAGCCTCCTATATAAGGGTTTATTTGACTTTTTTATGTAAGTTCGAGTGTCTATCTGACCCTTTTCCCTATATTTGGGATATTTTTATTTGAACTGAAATTTGCTGGTCTGTTTAAGTCTGATCTGGTCTGAACTGGTCTAGTCTGGTCTAGTCTGATATGTTTAAGTCCGATCTGGTCTGATGTGGGCCTAAAAACAATTGAAGTAAAAACATTTTTGATCCTATAACTAATAAATCCATGGAATTCAACGATTTTACACGAGAAAGGATGTTGGCATCATACAAATATCTACTATAAAATATATTTACGGTGGAAAAATTCTTAAATTTCACAAATTTATTAGTCATACGATTAAGTCTCCACACGAGTAAAGTTATATGATCAAAAACGTGCACAACCGAAAGTTAAATGACTAAATTGCAAATTTCTTTGATTATGGTGTTGTCACATTAGCCACACCTAAATTGCAAATTTATGGGGACATATGGGACTTCATATCTAATATTAGTTCTGTTTTTATTATATCTATGGATGATTATATAAATATATCATTTATGTGTGTGGAAAAAGGCCACTCATATTGAATAATAAAAACTTAATCAAGAGTTGTCTTCCGATCGTCTGCCCTCGAACAAGACTTAAAGTGTGACACTTTGAAAATTTAAATAAAATAAAACAAATAATTTGGATAAAATATTACAAAGTGAAGTTGTGATAGTTAAGTTGATTAGATAACAAAAGTAAAGTTTTACTTTTGTCACAAATAATATGACGTTATAAAATCTAATTCGAAAGTATCAAGTAATTATATGAACAAATATATATATATATATATATATATATATATATATATATATATATATATATATATATATATATATATACAATGATAAATAATACCAGTAAATATACATAACTTATACGTAACGTATGTTAAATACAACTTACATATATAATATAACTATATATACGTAACTTATGATGGTTTGACTTTCAAACATATAACCACTAATATAATAATACTAAGTACAAATAATAACTTACGAAACAGGCTAGGTTCATTGTACTCAAACACATACGAAATGAGAATTACGAATAATGTTATACACGCCTGCGGTCGATAAGATTGTCCAACGACTCATGCGTAAAATACGGTCGCTGAAGCTAATCGCGTATAACTCAACCTAATAGCTAGAACCTTCCTTCGACTAGTATAAATAGGGGAGACCATCGTGAAGAACTGTGTACCACACCCAAAATAAACTGCGAGAGAAAAGAGAGAAAGAGGGTAACCGGTAGCCGGACTGGTTATACACCGGAAAGGAGAGCCGTCAACGTTGGGCTAACCAGGTGCTCGTTGAACGACGACGCCAAGTTGCTGGAAGAAGACATACGACGGACTCAACCTGCTTCGCCAACAAGGACGACGTTGAGTACGCCTTCTCTTTCCCCATAATACTTTGTACATCACTGTTTTCTTTTAAAAGGGCCGAATGACGAAATAATTTGACCGAAATATAAATGATTGCAGCAGATATAATAACGGAATGATGATAACAATAATAATATTGATTGTTATAATAATTATAGAAACAAAAAAAAAATTAATAATAACCGAAGTAAAAGTAATGATCATCATGTACTGAGAATGCTAACATGAACTACGAATAGCTTAACTTTATAAAAATTTCCACTTGGTTATAATTACATAAATGAATTCAACGGGCCGAGCAATTAATCAAAATCATAAACTAATAAGATTGTTATAACTAAACCGGATACTATTACAGATTATTTTGATTATCTTAATCGGGTTAATTAAGGGTGGATTAATTAAGAATAAAATCGAATGGACTAATTGGATTAGAATTGGACTGTTTTAGTTAAATCCGATTGATTATTGAAGTACTCTAAAATACACATCATGATTATAATAAGATTTATAAACCAGCTAATATGGATGATCGTTAGATGACATGATGCGGACAAAATTTAAGACTAATATAATGCTAATAATACTGGATTAATTAGTGTAAATGGGTCCAAGTTAAATAAGTTCATTAATGGACGATACATGGTAAACCGGATTGGTAAGAATAAGAACGATGTTATCACTTATCCAAAATAGTCATATTAACATTAAGATTTACAACTGGCTAGGAGAGTTTAGCTATTGATTGTTAAAAGGAATAAACTGATTTAGTATTATAACTGGACTATTTAGATTAAAACGTAGTGTTTATCATTTTAATTAAACCAAATTGATTTAATGACATGTGAATATTAATAATAACAAAAAATGGATGGATCGCTAATTATAAAACTAATGGAAAAGATTAAATTGAATGATTATCAATGGACTGGTTAGTTTTAAATAGAACTTGATCTTATTAGTTAAACCGGATTAACTAAATTATTGACCTACATTAAAATATAAACTGACCAATTAATCGGAAAGTCAAATAGATTACCACTGAAAAATAAAATAGGCAGTGTATTCGGGCGCTAGTATGAAAACCTACACCACTGGTTCATCTATATTTGCTTATACGAACTAATTAGGATGATCAGAATAATTAATTAATGGACTGATTAGATGGACTAAAGTTAACTAACGAACTATATATAGTTATTGAATCAAGTAATTAAAATTTAATGTAACGAGTAACACATAGAAAAGTACCTTAATCACAGAGGGAGGGTAGGACAATTATACTTTAAGTTAGAGCAGATATTGACTTTGAGAATTCTAATTAATAGAAGGTAAACTTGGAGAGGAAGACGTTAGAGAAGCTTGTTAGGAATCTCTGGAATTTGAGGTAAGTCACATTGCAACCAAAATTTTGTTTTACCTCGTAAATAACTATTTACTTGATTTATGTGATGGTATGAATATTTTGATTGATGAATTACTTGTGAGCAAGTTGTATTTGTTGTGTTTTTGAGATACATCGGATTATGTGTATACGTAAGATATTTTGGGGAAAATATAAAGTTATGGATTTTAATCTTTTGTCCAAGAGACATAAATGTGAAATTTTTGGAAAGTCAAGATAAAAGACTGTTTTCATAATTGGGGCACCACGGGAGAAATCCGTAGGTGCCGGGCCACCTTCACGTCCGTTAATGGTGAGGGAGGGTTAGGACTACTACTACTTGAGTTGAGAGGTGTAAAGCAAATTAAATAAATTTTGGAGGGTTCGGTAACCACCCCGAACAATTGGGCATTAGATCCCATTTATTAAGGCAGTAGTAGTAGTAGTACCTATTCTCTTAAGGGTCTTTGAACCTAGAACTTAGGGAGTATATCCCAATTTGAGTAGGGAGACGTTGACGTCAGAACTACTTAGACTTCATACTACTCGGAGGGCTTGGAATCCCTTTAGGGGGTGTGCACACTTAAGGTAGAAGTCTAGATTCTAATAGAGGAGATGAGGTACCGAGAGTAGATCGGAGTGACCGTACAAAACAACGGATCACTGGGCTCAAGAATCGAGATAACGCTTGAGCACCGCCCTTCTAACTAAATAATTAGGAAAATTGGCTATAAAGCTATTTTGAGGAAAAATAAAATATTTTGGTACTTGGAGAATTATTGAAGAAAATCTTTTGGAGACATTATTACTCTTTTTGAAATTAATGGAAACTCATTTTGTATATACTATATACAAATACTTATTTTTAAACAAAACTATTATTTTACGGGGTTGGGTGGGACTTACTTAGCTCTAAAGCTAATTTTTGTGTTATTTGTTTCTTTTATTTTCTTATGTTACAGATGATGTGGTTTATGAAGACTGATGCACTGAGAGCGCTCCTAGAAGATTTTTAGAGTAGTCTCATTTAGAATGAACCTTGTTAGATTTCATGATTTCAAATGTTGAATTTAATAATTACTTTAGATACATTTACGGTGGATAGCCTTAGCATCCAGTCGGTTTAGGGCTGGGTGTGGCGGTAACACACCCCTTTTCCCTATTATTGTTTAATTCCGCTGCAAACAATTCAGAGTTTTGAATAATAAATAAAAGTTTATTATTTCTTAAGTATTATTTTGGGAGGGAAATTTGGGGGTGTTACAAGTTGGTATCAGAGCCCTTAGGTTTTCCGAAAGGATTAGGACACGAGGTAATAGGTCGTAGGGAGGAATTCTGTCAACGAGACGATAAGAGTCTGAGCTGGTTGGTGCATAATTGAGCCTTTGCGCTCGTCCAACTAACTGGGAATTTCTCCTTGTGCTGAAACTTCGTTGTTCGAAATCCCTAAGTAAAACCTTTGGAATCATACCTTCAAATGGGGATTTTCAAAATATTTTGATTAGGGAAAATAAGATAGTTAGAAAATGGCCTTTAGGAACGTGGTGAGGACTTTGTGAGTATTACTTTTATGTTGTATATGTTATGTGAAAAGTTGAGAATTGTGGGCTCATGTGAAATGAGAACCCCAAGTGTTGAAATATGTTGTCATATGGAATGTGCATCCTACGTGTGAATATTTACACCTACGTGGTAATTGCATGATATAACTTGGTAGCATATGGAATCCTTAGTTCTAGGATCCTTAAGGGAAAGTAGGAGGAGTTTTCTTTACTAATTCAAGTTATTTATTAATGGAGACGCCATGCCACCGAGAAGAGACCCGAATGCTGTCCCTACCAATGCTGAGCTGGCGCAAGCTCTCACGCTGCTCACCCAGACAATCACTGTGGCATTTCAAAACCAACCCAACAACGGCAATAACATGGAGAGTCGTGTAGCGGCACGAAACCCGCCGAGCTTCCATGGGCAAGAGGATCCAGTCCTTCTAGAGAATTGGATACGCACCTTCGATAAGCTGTTTGATGCGATCAATTGCCCGGCAGATCAACGAATTAACATTGCTGTTTATTATCTGCATGAAGAAGCAGATAAATGGTGGGTTCATGTGGGACCAGGGATGATCGCACAACCGGACTTCACTTGGGATCGATTCAAGCGTGCACTACGAAAAAGGTTTTACCCGCCACACGTGCAAGCGGAAAATCGTGACAAGTTCCTCCATTTGAAGCAGGGGGAAATGACAGTGCAAGAGTATCACAATCAATTTGTCACGCTGTCAGATTTTGCAACATCACTTGTACCCGATGAGGAGAGTAAGATCGAGAAGTTCATCGGAGGACTGAACTACGACACCCAGAAGATGATGACGGTGCAAGACTGGCAAACATTGGATGATGTCTATTACAAAGCGGCGAAGCACTATCGGGTAATACAACTCCAGCGAGAAGCCCACAAGAAAAGAAAGAACGAAGAGGAGAATAGGCAAGGAGAAAAGCGGGCTAGGGTTCATCATCATGCAGAACCAACACACAATCGCCCGAAGGATGAGAGGAGGTTCCCGGATCATGACCAGAGGCGCGACCGTCGAAACATGGCAGTGGAGAGGCATTTCAACTGCACGAGATGCAACAAAGACCACCCAGGGGTGGACTGTGCCGGCAACAGGGTCAAGTGCTACACATGTGGCAAAATGGGCCACCGAGCATTTGAATGCTGGGATAACGTGGGGAGAGGTCCACAGAACCAGGGACCTAACCGTGGAGGCGGAAATCAAGGTAGGAATCAAGGTGGGAACAGGCAAGGAGCTGAGAACCGGGGCAACAACAACCCGGGAAATCAAGCACGAAACGGTAATCGGGACCAGAATCAGAACCAGGGAGGGGGCAACAACAAAAACAACAACAACAACGCTCCCAATCAAGGACGGATCTATGTAATGAATCAGGCTCAGGCCCGCGCACATGATGTGGTTTCAGGTATCATTCATGTTAATACCACTCCTGCTTATGTTCTATTTGATTCTGGTGCTTCTCACAGTTTTATCTCTTCTAAATTTGTTGAGAAGTTAAAGATAGAACCTGGAGCTAGCATAGAGTTGAATGTAAAAACAGCAAACAATAGTGTTGTAGCCTGTAGAAATGTATACATGAATGTACCCGTAGTTATAGCCGACGTCAGCCTACCTGGGGATTTGGTGCAATTTGACCTCGAAGACATTGATGTGGTGTTGGGCATGGACTGGCTTGGGAAATACAAGGCGAAGATCTTATGCAATGAGCAAAAGGTGTCCATGAAGAGCCCATGTGGGAAGCGGGTATCTTTCAAGGCAACAGCGGACAAACCCGGAGTCAAGCTGATGACAATGCGGCAGATGAGGAGGTACATCCGGAAGGGGTGCGAGGCGTACCTATGCATGATGAGAAACAACCATGAAGAAGAGCAGACAATTGATCAGATTCCGGTGGTCAATAAATTTCCTGATGTGTTTCCGGAAGAGATTCCGGGGATGCCCCCGGAAAGGGAGGTTGATTTCTCCATTGACTTAATGCCGGGTACTACACCGATTTCCAAGGCACCGTACAGGATGGCTCCGAAGGAGATGCAAGAACTGAAAGAGCAACTTGAGGAACTACTCGATAAAGGCTACATCAAGCTGAGTGTCTCACCATGGGGCGCTCCGGTTCTCTTTGTCAAGAAGAAAGACGGTAGCTTGAGGCTGTGTATTGACTACCGAGAGCTGAACCGTGTTACTATCAAGAATCGATACCCTTTGCCCCGTATTGATGACCTGTTCGATCAACTTAAGGGGGCGGGCATATTTTCCAAGATTGACCTTCGATCTGGCTACCACCAAGTGAGGATAGCGGAGAAGGATATACCGAAGACTGCATTTCGTACGAGATATGGGCACTATGAGTTCACCGTGATGCCGTTTGGCTTGACCAACGCACCAGCGGTGTTCATGGACCTCATGAACCGTGTATTTCGCCCCTATCTTGATACATTTGTGGTGGTATTCATCGACGATATCTTGGTGTACTCGAAGAACAAGAAGGATCATGAAGAACATCTTAGGGTTGTTTTGCAAACCTTGAGAGAGCATCAACTTTATGCCAAGCTTTCCAAATGTGACTTTTGGAAAGACCGAGTAGCATTTCTGGGTCACATCATCACTCGAGATGGAGTGTCTGTGGACCCATCAAAGATCGAAGCGGTAACCGAGTGGCGAGCACCTACCACTGTCACCGAAGTGCGGAGTTTTCTTGGGTTAGCGGGCTACTATCGGAGATTTGTCAAAGATTTCTCCAAGATAGCTAGACCATTAACTAATTTGATGAAGAAGACCACAAAGTTCCAGTGGACGGATGATTGTGAGAGAGCATTCGAGGAGCTGAAGAAAAGACTGACGACTGCACCAGTACTGACACTTCCTTCGGGAACTGATGGGTTTGAAATATATTGCGATGCATCCAAGAATGGACTGGGCTGTGTGCTGATGCAGAATGGGAAGGTAGTAGCTTATGCATCCCGACAACTAAGGGTGCACGAGGTTAACTACCCAACCCATGACCTTGAGTTAGCAGCAGTAGTGTTTGCTTTGAAGATATGGAGGCACTACTTGTACGGACCACCGTGCAAGATATACACCGATCACAAAAGCCTTAAGTACATCTTCACCCAAAAAGAGCTTAACATGCGACAGAGGAGGTGGCTAGAGCTTGTCAAGGACTATGACCTTGAAATCCAATATCATGAAGGGAAAGCTAATGTCGTAGCAGATGCCTTAAGCAGGAAGACAGAACATAGCAGCAAAGCAATGTGGATACTTCCAGAAGAGCTGTATCGGGAATTCCAACGACTAGACTTGGAGGTGAAAGAGTGCGGTGAAGTGGAGAGTGAAATCCGGTTATACACAATGACCATTTTACCCTCTATCTTCGATGAAATCAAAGCGGGTCAATCAGGTGATGTGAAGCTTGAACGAGTCAGGGCTGGGATGAAGAATGGAGCCAACGGACCATTTCAGCTACACGAAGACGGGAGTATTCGCTATAAGGGAAGATGGTGTGTCCCGATGAAATGTGAGCACATCAAAAAGCAAATCATGGAAGAAGGACACAACACGCCCTATTCGGTACACCCGGGAGGAGACAAGTTGTATAAAGATCTGAAGCAAAACTTTTGGTGGCCAAGAATGAAAAATGAAGTGGCAGAGTTTGTGGCTCGATGTTTAAACTGTCAAAAAGTGAAAGCTGAGAGATGCAAGCCCAAGGGACTTGTGCAATCCTTGGAGGTACCAACGTGGAAGTGGGACTCAATCTCGATGGACTTTGTCGGGGGTTTGCCTTTAACAAAGTCCGGGAAGGATAAGATTTGGGTAATCGTTGATAGATTGACCAAGACCGCCAGGTTCATTCCCATGAATGAAACTTGGAGCATGGATAAGCTGGCGAAAGCCTACATCAAACATGTGGTCAAGTATCACGGTGTACCCCGAGATATTGTATCCGACAGAGATTCCAGATTCCTATCCCAATTTTGGAGGGAACTTCAAGCTGCTATGGGGACCATACTAAAGCTAAGCACAGCATTTCATCCGATGACAGATGGGCAGACAGAAAGAACAATTCAGACACTCGAAGATATGCTGAGAGCATGTGTACTGGACCTACAAGGGTCATGGGATGAACACTTGGACCTGATAGAGTTCTCATATAACAATAGCTATCATGCGAGCATTAAAATGGCTCCATATGAGGCTCTATATGGTCAAAAGTGTAGAAGCCCTTTGTGCTGGGGTGATATGGTGGACCAAGTTGTCTTAGGGCCGCAATATTTGCAAGATACGATGGAGAAGATCAAGTTTATTCAGGCAAGGATGAAGGCAGCACAAGATAGACAAAAGTCATATGCGGACCTAGGAAGAAAACCAGCTGAGTTCGAGGTAGGAGAGAAAGTACTCCTTAAAGTCTCTCCTACTAAAGGCGTCATGAGATTTGGGAAGAAGGGCAAGTTGAGTCCTCGATTCATCGGACCTTACGAGATTCTGGAGAAGGTGGGGAGAGTAGCTTACAAACTGGCTCTACCCACAGAATTAAGTAAGGTAAGAAATAAATCCATTCTTTCAAAAGTTATTCATAAATTGGAAAACAAATCTAAGACGTTTTAATGTGTGCAAGGTACACGACGTGTTCCATATATCTCAACTAAAGAAGTATATCCGTGATGAGGCGCATATCTTAAACCCGGAGGTAAGAACCTCACTTTCAAAATAGCTAGGATGCGATTGACAGACATTAAAATAACCCATTATGTAATTAGGTGATTGAGTTGGACGAAACCTTGACGTATGAGGAAAGTCCTGTGAAGATTTTGGACACAAAGACACGTGAAACTCGGAGGAAGGCCATCAAAATGGTCAAAGTACTATGGTCAAATCACTTGGCTGAAAATGCCACATGGGAGACCGAGGATGACATGAGAAAACGTTATCCCGAGTTGTTTAGTCAAGGTAAAAATTTAGTTACGAGGACGTAACCTTTTTAAGGGGGGTAGAATGTAACACTTGGTAATTTGATATTATTAATCGTAGATATTAGTTCATGCTTCGGGGCGAAGCATCCTTTTAAGGAGGGTAGAATGTGACACTTTGAAAATTTAAATAAAATAAAACAAATAATTTGGATAAAATATTACAAAGTGAAGTTGTGATAGTTAAGTTGATTAGATAACAAAAGTAAAGTTTTACTTTTGTCACAAATAATATGACGTTATCAAATCTAATTCGAAAGTATCAAGTAATTATATGAACAAATATATATATATATATATATATATAGAGAAAACTTCATGTCAGGCCGGCCTGACGGGCTGCCCCGTCCGGCCGAGCCCGTTTGGGCACCTTCCCGGTGTAATTTTTTGATGAAATTTTTTGAGCATGTTCCTCATCCAGTCTAGTTTGTCCATACCAAATTTCAGCTCAAAATTCGATCGGGAAGGTCGTCAAATGATTTTTGCAAGTTAACTGGTCCGGAATATGTATTTTCCGGACCAGTTAACGTGCAAAAATCATTTGACGACCTTCCCGATCGAATTTTGAGCTGAAATTTGGTATGGACAAACTAGACTTGATGAGGAACATGCTCAAAAAATTTCATCAAAAAATTCCACCGGGAAGGTGCCCAAACGGGCTCGGCCGGACGGGGCAGCCCGTCAGGCCGGCCTGATGAGAACAGCCCTCTATATATATATATATATATATATATATACAATGATAAATAATACCAGTAAATATACATAACTTATACGTAACGTATGTTAAATACAACTTACATATATAATATAACTATATATACGTAACTTATGATGGTTTGACTTTCAAACATATAACCACTAATATAATAATACTAAGTACAAATAATAACTTACGAAACAGGCTAGGTTCATTGTACTCAAACACATACGAAATGAGAATTACGAATAATGTTATACACGCCTGCGGTCGATAAGATTGTCCAACGACTCATGCGTAAAATACGGTCGCTGAAGCTAATCGCGTATAACTCAACCTAATAGCTAGAACCTTCCTTCGACTAGTATAAATAGGGGAGACCATCGTGAAGAACTGTGTACCACACCCAAAATAAACTGCGAGAGAAAAGAGAGAAAGAGGGTAACCGGTAGCCGGACTGGTTATACACCGGAAAGGAGAGCCGTCAACGTTGGGCTAACCAGGTGCTCGTTGAACGACGACGCCAAGTTGCTGGAAGAAGACATACGACGGACTCAACCTGCTTCGCCAACAAGGACGACGTTGAGTACGCCTTCTCTTTCCCCATAATACTTTGTACATCACTGTTTTCTTTTAAAAGGGCCGAATGACGAAATAATTTGACCGAAATATAAATGATTGCAGCAGATATAATAACGGAATGATGATAACAATAATAATATTGATTGTTATAATAATTATAGAAACAAAAAAAAAATTTAATAATAACCGAAGTAAAAGTAATGATCATCATGTACTGAGAATGCTAACATGAACTACGAATAGCTTAACTTTATAAAAATTTCCACTTGGTTATAATTACATAAATGAATTCAACGGGCCGAGCTGAGCAATTAATCAAAATCATAAACTAATAAGATTGTTATAACTAAACCGGATACTATTACAGATTATTTTGATTATCTTAATCGGGTTAATTAAGGGTGGATTAATTAAGAATAAAATCGAATGGACTAATTGGATTAGAATTGGACTGTTTTAGTTAAATCCGATTGATTATTGAAGTACTCTAAAATACACATCATGATTATAATAAGATTTATAAACCAGCTAATATGGATGATCGTTAGATGACATGATGCGGACAAAATTTAAGACTAATATAATGCTAATAATACTGGATTAATTAGTGTAAATGGGTCCAAGTTAAATAAGTTCATTAATGGACGATACATGGTAAACCGGATTGGTAAGAATAAGAACGATGTTATCACTTATCCAAAATAGTCATATTAACATTAAGATTTACAACTGGCTAGGAGAGTTTAGCTATTGATTGTTAAAAGGAATAAACTGATTTAGTATTATAACTGGACTATTTAGATTAAAACGTAGTGTTTATCATTTTAATTAAACCAAATTGATTTAATGACATGTGAATATTAATAATAACAAAAAATGGATGGATCGCTAATTATAAAACTAATGGAAAAGATTAAATTGAATGATTATCAATGGACTGGTTAGTTTTAAATAGAACTTGATCTTATTAGTTAAACCGGATTAACTAAATTATTGACCTACATTAAAATATAAACTGACCAATTAATCGGAAAGTCAAATAGATTACCACTGAAAAATAAAATAGGCAGTGTATTCGGGCGCTAGTATGAAAACCTACACCACTGGTTCATCTATATTTGCTTATACGAACTAATTAGGATGATCAGAATAATTAATTAATGGACTGATTAGATGGACTAAAGTTAACTAACGAACTATATATAGTTATTGAATCAAGTAATTAAAATTTAATGTAACGAGTAACACATAGAAAAGTACCTTAATCACAGAGGGAGGGTAGGACAATTATACTTTAAGTTAGAGCAGATATTGACTTTGAGAATTCTAATTAATAGAAGGTAAACTTGGAGAGGAAGACGTTAGAGAAGCTTGTTAGGAATCTCTGGAATTTGAGGTAAGTCACATTGCAACCAAAATTTTGTTTTACCTCGTAAATAACTATTTACTTGATTTATGTGATGGTATGAATATTTTGATTGATGAATTACTTGTGAGCAAGTTGTATTTGTTGTGTTTTTGAGATACATCGGATTATGTGTATACGTAAGATATTTTGGGGAAAATATAAAGTTATGGATTTTAATCTTTTGTCCAAGAGACATAAATGTGAAATTTTTGGAAAGTCAAGATAAAAGACTGTTTTCATAATTGGGGCACCACGGGAGAAATCCGTAGGTGCCGGGTCACCTTCACGTCCGTTAATGGTGAGGGAGGGTTAGGACTACTACTACTTGAGTTGAGAGGTGTAAAGCAAATTAAATAAATTTTGGAGGGTTCGGTAACCACCCCGAACAATTGGGCATTAGATCCCATTTATTAAGGCAGTAGTAGTAGTAGTACCTATTCTCTTAAGGGTCTTTGAACCTAGAACTTAGGGAGTATATCCCAATTTGAGTAGGGAGACGTTGACGTCAGAACTACTTAGACTTCATACTACTCGGAGGGCTTGGAATCCCTTTAGGGGGTGTGCACACTTAAGGTAGAAGTCTAGATTCTAATAGAGGAGATGAGGTACCGAGAGTAGATCGGAGTGACCGTACAAAACAACGGATCACTGGGCTCAAGAATCGAGATAACGCTTGAGCACCGCCCTTCTAACTAAATAATTAGGAAAATTGGCTATAAAGCTATTTTGAGGAAAAATAAAATATTTTGGTACTTGGAGAATTATTGAAGAAAATCTTTTGGAGACATTATTACTCTTTTTGAAATTAATGGAAACTCATTTTGTATATACTATATACAAATACTTATTTTTAAACAAAACTATTATTTTACGGGGTTGGGTGGGACTTACTTAGCTCTAAAGCTAATTTTTGTGTTATTTGTTTCTTTTATTTTCTTATGTTACAGATGATGTGGTTTATGAAGACTGATGCACTGAGAGCGCTCCTAGAAGATTTTTAGAGTAGTCTCATTTAGAATGAACCTTGTTAGATTTCATGATTTCAAATGTTGAATTTAATAATTACTTTAGATACATTTACGGTGGATAGCCTTAGCATCCAGTCGGTTTAGGGCTGGGTGTGGCGGTAACACACCCCTTTTCCCTATTATTGTTTAATTCCGCTGCAAACAATTCAGAGTTTTGAATAATAAATAAAAGTTTATTATTTCTTAAGTATTATTTTGGGAGGGAAATTTGGGGGTGTTACATAAAGTCAATCTCTTTCGCAAAAGCAATATGACTTATTGATCCTATAATGAGCTTAATTGAGCCAATTCAATGACGGATGTAACAGACGTCTCATCACCCAACCTAAATTCTAGAGTTATGCTAGTAGGAAACGAGAACACAACCAAAAATAACATCTAGTTCGAAATAAAAAAATAAATTAAAGGACAAAGGGTCAAATAGACCCACCTACTATTGCAGAACGGGATAAGGGTCAGTTTAGTCCTCGAAGTTGCAAAAAAGGAGTCAAATAAGTCGTTATATAGAAGATTCTGTCTGGAAGTGTCATTTGAGATGGCTCCCGGTGGAATTTTTTGATGAATTTTTTTGATCATCTTATTCATTAAGTCTAGTTTACTCATATCAAATTTCATATATAAATTCAATCGGGAAGACATTCAAATGAATTCTTGAAGATAATTGTGCCGTTAAAAGCGCAATTATCTTCAAGAATTCATTTGAATGTCTTCCCGTTTGAATTTTTTGCTGAAATTTGGTATGAGTAAACTAGACTTAATAAATAAGATGCTCAAAAAATTTTATCAAAAAATTCCACTAGGAGCCACCTCAAATGGCACGGCCGGACAGAATCTTCCATATAAGGACTTATTTGACACCTTTTTTGCAACTTCAAGGACCAAATTGACCCTTTACTCATTGCAGAACCATCACTTAGACCCATGTACTATAAAAAAACACCATCTACACCCATTTACTCTTAAAAAAGAGTCAATTGAATCAAAATACCTAAAGATAACCTTTAGTAGCAGGTCATCTTTTACTTTTTCTCTAACATATTTAAATTTTGGGAAAAATAATTTAAATGTCCCAAACTTTGAATAGGTGTGATGTAAGCATCCCAAACTTTCATATGTAATATTTATATCCTGAACTTTATATAAAAAGTTATATTAGTATCATGAACATATGTTTTATTCTTTCACAATATAAATTTATGAAACTTCAAACTTCAAGTACACCTTTGTAAACAAATGTTTAAGTATTTTAAATTATGTGCTTAACACCATAAGTTTACATTTTTTGAATAAAAAATACATATTAATGGTGCTAACATAACTTTTTATGTAAAGTTACCAAGCGTTCGCTAATGAGGACTGCATCCTCAAAATTATAACCCTCCCACGGCATATAAGCTACCAATAAAGTTTTTCCGAGAGCAAGTTCCCCTTCAACCGTAGCAGCACCTTCCGCTAAAACTTGTCCCTTTTTAATAAATTGCCCCAGTTCAACCTGAGGTTTTTGATGCATACACGTATTTTTGTTTGAACGTTGAAGGGTATATATATTACATATGTAAGTTTGAGGTGGTTACCTCACACCCCTTCAAAATTTGGGGTATTTAAATTATTTTCTCCTTAAATTTTTATATTTCTTTTTTATTTAATACGGAGGGCATATTAGCAGGCTACTTTGACACTCACCAATCACCACTTGGATTCGCAGCCAGATTTTCCATAAAAAAAATAACCACCCACAGGATTTAAACCTTCAACGTAAGACATAGTATCTCGGATGAACTTCCAACTTGACCAGACGTAAATTGTGCAAAAAGGTACATCAATATGTATTTATACCGTAACTCCTCACGCTATTATTTCAACAATAAATAATTCTGAGATTCTAATAAAAACATAAAAAATTATAAATATATAGTAAAATAGTCAAAAATATAAATTCTCAATTTTTTAAATAATTTAATAGTAAAGCTAAAACGTTAATTTTTCCTTAAAAATTAAAACTTTAAAAATAAAATTATTTTATTTTTCTAATTTTTTATTTTTACTCCCTCCGTCCCAATTTAAAAGGCCCTCTTTGTTTAAGGGGGTGTATTGAATATGGATTGCGGTAGATTATTTTTAATCCATGAACCTTTAAAAAAGTCAACGGACTTTTAAATCTCTAGACTTTTTATGAATGAATTCTATGCACTTTAAATCCATGGATAAGTTTATTGACTTTCAAAAAGTCCATAGACTTTTAAATGTAGATCGCCACTGCTGATCGTCGGAATTTTCACCTAGATTGCTGCTACAGATATGCCTGTGACCTGTACGCCTCCAGCACCGAAGCCCCCCACTGCTATCATCGGACTGACCCACCACCAACGAAATGACTTTGATTATAAAAGGGAACTAAGGACAATTAATTATATTCATTAATTAATGAAATTATGAAATTAGGGGTGAATATGTAATATTTATTCCTATTTAAGGAAAATCAAAACATATAATCATACTTTAAGAATAATACTATGTTTTAGTCCTATCATGAGTGATTTCTTCTGTATAATACGGAGTACGATAAGAAATAAATAAATAAATAAGTAAATATATATATATATATATATATATAACAAATAAATTGTATTTATATTTATATTCTTGTTTTTTGTATTTTTGTTTATATTAATGAAGTTATTTGATTACTTTTATAAATAAAATATTTATATTCTTTTTTTTAAATTTATTTTTAAAATTTTATTATAAATAAAGTTATTTGATTACTTTTATAGTTTAATTACTAATGAAATATGAATTGTATTAAAACACAACTTAGGTAGGATTAGAAAGGTAGTCCTATTTAGGGAATTTCAAAATTATACTCATAATTATGCAATTAAAGTTTCATTTAGTCCTATTTGAGGAATCCCTTAGATTAAATTAATATTACAAATAATTACTCTCATTCAAGTTTTTTATTTTTTATAAGAATAAATAATAAAAAATTGATAGATGGACAACATGTGAAAATAATATTTATATATTAAAATTATAAATAATATTGATAGAATGTTTTGAATTTTTCACAAATGCTCCGTAATTTATTAGTATAAGACATAGCATAATAATAGTAATAAAATAGTTATTATTATATTTACAAAATCATTTACATTTAAGAGTGTGATATGTTAACTGATATACACATTTTGAAGTAAAACTCTGCAAGAAAACGTGTAGCTGAGTTGGTACTCCGTTCGTGGATCCATGAGGTTGACCCAGGTTCGATTCCCTAGGCGATGTATTTTTTATAAAAAAATTGAGTTGTGCGATTGTGCCTGGTGTAGCTACAAACATACGGAGTATGATAGTATTTTGGCTTATTTGATTGTTTTTTTATAGTATATGAGTTTATAGGATTCTTTTTATAGTACGTGGGTTTAAGTGATGGTTCTGCAATAGTAGATGAGTGTATTGACCCTTTCTCCTAATTTAAATAAACCTGTCTTCCAATATTCACGAGAAAATTGACTCTCAGAGACCCAGGAAGGCCTGTAACCCAGCACCCGCCTCCGCCCCGTTTTTTGACATGTTAAGGGCAATTTCTTCAATCACTTGGGTCCTTCTCCTGCTCCTCCCACACGCACCTCCTCTTCTGATCTCCCGATCCAATTTCAAAGCGTTATATCCCTGTGACTCCGATTTGATCCTCTCTGGTTTTGGTTAGCCATCCCTGGGCCTCCTCCTTCAGTTGTCTAGATTTCCCAAGATCTCGGTCCTTCCTATATTGAGGATGCGTTTTACTTGCTCCTGCTGCTAAAGCCCCTTCTTGAAGTGGTCGTTTGTTTCCCGGTGTAGGCGCCAAGGGTTTCCACCTCCCGCTCTAAGCCACAACCCAAAATGTTTGTCCAAAACCTTATTTCCTTTCTCATATACCTAAGGGCATAATCTCTCTGCATGACCAATTACTCCACACACGAAACAAAAACTAGGCAGCTTTTCGTACTTGAAATCCACCCAATCACCCTCCCATTTTCCTTTCTTATTAATTGTTGTAGGGTTTACTTTTTTTTTTGTTACTGATAAGATTTTATTAGAAATATATGAGACCAAATTACAAAAGTTAAGGAAGGTAGAAAGCTAAAGAATATAAAAGGTAATGAAATAAAAGCGCTAATGAATTCGAAAAACTTCTTCCTCCGGAAAACCCACCAAAGCCTCAAGCGCCCAAAAGCCTTAACCTTTGGGGGTTTACCTGTATCCATATATATTCTGATACGCATATTGGCCTCCCACTTTCCATCAAAATGATTATCATCCAATTTAACAAATCCCCCATATAATTTCCAATCCGTCTAGCTGTTGCTAAGGTTTAAAAACCATACAACACATTATGCACCTGAACCCAAATCATCCAAGTTCAAGGGAACCCTAATGGGGATATCCCCGGCTTTTAACACCAACAGATTTTGTTCAAACAACTACGGACCATTGTCAAGAATATGATTCATATCAATACTATGATAAAACATAAAAAATACCTTCGATCACCTATTTATTTGATTGAAACTCCCGTAACTAGGAACACAAAGTAGCCATTAGTTTCCTGAAAATCTCGAATTTCACCATCTTGTCGGCGAGCAGTGTGCCAACCACTGGAAAGACTATCAAGCTGTTGTCCTCCTTATCGCCGTTGGCATCATCGTCAAACACCAACTTGTCCTCTGCCCCTATCTCCAGGTTGTCGCATTGTTCAACCAATTGCTCCATCTGTCAAAAGCAAAATAGCCTCAACGCACACTGTCTCTAAGTAAACTTTGATGACCCAGCCCCTTCCTTCCGTTGCCACACTCTCTTCCTTGCACTGAAATTTAGCCAAGCCCAGAATAAAAGGTAAACCACACGATCGATGGTGATCTGCAGAGAGAAACCCTACGTAGAGGGACACAGCTGCAGACTATCAAAGTTATAAAAAAGAAAATAATGATTAAGAAGCTAAATCTATCTAACAAGGTTAAATGGTGCACGAATTGGTGTTATATATGGCATGAGGGAAATTGCACAAAAAAAAGATATCCAACGATGAAAGGGTGTTGAAATGTTTCTTACATATCAACTAAATATAAAGTAGTTACTTTTTTAATGTTCGATCATACAAGGAAAACAAATTGAATAATTAAATTTCTAAACATTCAATAGTTACTGATATCTCAAGTAATCTATTGTACAAATAATACTCAACGTTCAATACTCAAATGCTTCTCTACTCCAGACCACAAAAATCTGATCCTTCCATTCAACTTTGCTACTATGTTCCATCTATCTTTACCTGGAGTGTTTTACTTTTGAATTTATTTTTCTCCAAACTTCACACGACTATGAAGTCAAATCTAAGTACCATAGCTCACAAGTAACCAAGACTTTGAAGTCTTTCTATAAAAAATTCTTATTATTGTTTGATCGATTTAGTTAATGGAGAACAAAATAGATTATAATTAGTAATGATTTTCTTGAGGATATTTGGTAGTGGCAGGAAAAAAAAACTCCCAAAAAGGGAGACCATTCACGAATCAATTGTTGAAACAAATGAACTTTGTTCTAAAACTTTTAAGGTGCACAATAATGGCCACTAGCTCGACTTTGATGTTACTCTTAAAAATCTAGTTTTTTAAATTTTACATAAGGCCTATACTAGTGGGGGGTTACCCTCCAAAACAGTTGATTTTCTATTGTCTCTTCAAGCTAAGGTCTTCTATGATCTAGGCATCTCTTACCAGTTAATATTAGTGTAGAATAGTATAAGGGAGGACAACAGCAGAGCCCCCGAGAGTACAGCCATGCATGAAAAATTAAACATGTAGTGGAAAAGTATCCTCTCTTGCAAAACAACCCTTGGGTTGCTAAAGGAGTATTACAAATGTTGTAAGAAGTATACAAGAAAGAGGGAAAATAAAAATGAGCCACTATGTATGCTACTTTATTGACCTCCTTAGCACGTACAATCAGGAGAAGGAAAGTGAAACATATTGTGCAAGTTGATGTCAGGCATATCATGTACACAAACATAATAAAATAACAACCTTTGAGCGAACATTGGAGGACTAGACCAGTTGGCCTGAAATGAGATTCAAGTGAAGAAGAAGAAGAAGAAAAGGACTACACTATGCTACCTCAGATCCGAATATAGTGTAAGACCTAGAATACAAATGATAAATACTCGACCACGAAGATCAATTGGATAGGAATTGGGGAAAAGGGGCAAATAAGCCCACGTACTAATAAAAAAAGGTCAAATAAGCCCTTATACAGGAGACTCTGTCCGGCCGTCGCCATTTGGGGCGGTTCTCGGTGGAATTTCTTGATGAAATTTTTCGAGCATCTTTTTCATTAAGTCTAGTTTACTCATACAAAATTTCAGCTAACAATTCAATCGAGAAGGCATTCAAATGGATTCTTTAAGATAAATGCGCTTGTAACTGCGCAGTTATCTTCAAGAATTCATTTGAATGCCTTCCCGATTGAAGCTTTAGCTCAAATTTGGTATGAGTAAAGTAGACTTAATGAATAAGATGCTCAAAAAAATTCATCAAAAAATTACACCGGGAACTGCCCCAAATGGCGACGGCCGGACAGAACCTCCTGAATAAGGGCTTATTTGACCTTTTTTGGTTAGTACGTGGGCTTATTTGCCCCCTTTCTCTAGGAATTGCTAGTGCATGTTTCTCCCCTAACTGAAACTAGGTTAGGTTTTCCAGAGGAATTGAATTAAGTAATGTCTCCTAGAATGATCAACTTGAAATGGTTTTTTTGTATTGGCCTCACCTTCCTCAAACCACCATAGAATCGGGATTTGTCTAAAAGAACAAAGCTGGGAAGTCCACAAGATGTAGAATTTTGACATGAAATTTGGCCAAATAGTAGATGTTAAAGGGGAAAGAGTATTGGCAATTATCAACTTCTGCAGAATATCGATGACATAGGGGGCAAAGTGATGGTAGGACGGTTTTAAATCTGCTAAGAATATGAGGAAAAGGGAGGATATGGAACAACTTCCAAAGAAAAACTCTCATCCTCATAAGTTGTGTTGGGTGCCAAAATGAGTGAATGCAAGGTAGGAAATCTTTGAGGGTCTGAATTCCTCAAAAGCATATTTCATGCTAAAAGAACCATCACATGAAGAAGACTAGATGAGAGAGGCCTCATGGTCTTGATTAGTGTATTCCAATCACTTTGGATGAACTGCATGTAGTCTCTTTTAAGTAGGAGAGTCTGGCCATTTAGGAAACATATTACCACCTCTAGGTTATTTAGCTTGCATATTGTACTCCAAAGAGAATTAGCAGTCTGCAAGTTCCACGGATGTTTGAAAGAGTAGGAATTTAAAAGCTTAAATTTGGAAGCAAGTGGAGGGTGGTTTAAACTGCTTTTCACTTTTCTATTACACAAAAATACTTCTTTTACAAACATTTTCAATTTTTACCTTTTTTTTCTCAAACACTATCAACTTTAATTTTCTGTTAAGCACTTTCTCCAGGAGAAGCAAAACTTGAGTAGAATTTCCTTGTGGAATTGCTAGGAGACTCTATCAATTCAAAGACCTTAGCAATGTCCTATTTAATGGACACATTAGAACCCCTTACTAGTTTATCCAATTAGTGGTTCAACTCTTTGGTTACTATGATTTCTCTATTCTTAACAAATAAATCATCATCTTTGATATAATTTGGGACAACATAGGGTAGAGCATAGTGGACATAATTATTGTAACGACTGAAAGTAAATAAACAATGAGACTTGAATCAATAAATGTTAGAGGTTAAGCAGTTTTGGGGATTAACACTCCTTCAGGAGAAGCCATTGACAAAGATATAGGAATGCACAATTAGAATTCTTGAGATTCCGATACAAAGTCTTTTCTAATGATATGGCTACCATTTAGAGAAAATTTTCCTTGAAACCATCAAAGGTCAAGAGGCCCATTTGTACTAAGGCACCAAACAACGTATTTATCTTTCATCTTGTTAGGTAGTGTAGCAAGGTTATTGTTGTCATTATCTCGGACGAGAGTTTGGATGTAATGGATAAGGGGATCAAAATAAGAACTAACTCCAAACTTATATAATTGCTAAGGAAATACAATGACATTTGGAGATATACAAGAATGACCACCAAGATCCTTAATCATGGATAAAGTTTGCCATATTCTTTTTTCTCTAACAAAGTTGTGAAAGAATTGGTGCTAGACCCCCCGATCCATTTGACCCCCCTCCCCCCGCCCCAAGTAAGGCTGCTCTTGTGCTTGTTTGGGTTTGAGGGGCAAGAGGGCTTGCTTCTTAGACCCGTTTAGTCTATTGTCATTATTAGGATCTACTTCAAAGGAATCTCTAGCTTTAGAAACTTGTATTTCTAGCTCCTTAATGGTGAACAATACTATCAACAACTAGCTGATTCCATTCTTGGAGGTCCTTCTTAATCTTTTATTGCATATAGTTAAATCCTGTGATACCGCCCACATATTATTGAGTATTGCTCATCTTATGACTAAGGGTTTTCAATAGTGTCCCCGCATTGACTATGCTTCTCCTATGCCTACACTTTCTAGACATGCCTTAAGCGATAAGGAGGCCGATAGAAGAGTTGTTAGAATATTGCAATATCTCACCATGAGTTTTAGAACTCCCGACCCGATACTTGCATGCACTAATTAAGAACCTATCACTGAGTGGCAATTATTTGCTTACTTCACTATATTTGTAAGACGCTAGGTCAGAGTATTCACATAGATGTAACCTCACCACTTAATCTTCATACAATCTCTGATGCGAACTAGGAAAGAGACAAATATGATTGTCAATCTACTGCAAGTTATCTTATCTTTCATCGAAGGACACTTATTTGTTGGAGTTCATGCTAATAACGTACCATTGCATGTTCATTTATAGAAGCTGAATATCAAGCCTTTACCAATAATGTTGCTGAAGTACGTCTTATGGATTAAGTCACTCTTGTGTTAATTGCAGTTTTGTCTGAAGTACCAATCATTATGTCTTTGTTCTTGAAAAGGTTCATGAAGGATCGTAAAGAGTTATTCACATCTCGTCATCTCATTAACTTGCAAACGAACTCACAAAGCTCTCAAATACAACACCTTTCAAACAATCATTTCCAAGACCGCGCTCACCTCTCGATTGGTTGCCCAATTTAATTTGCTGGGGCATGATACAATATGTACAAAGGTTATATCTCCTTAAGACTCTATTACCAAAGTTTTTAGGATATTATTTACAATAATTTTATCATTATTAGGATTTGTAAGGATAATATTTGTATAGTATTTATCTAGAAGACAATAGTTTTTGTATAGCTTAGCCTTCCTAAGCTGCTTGATGTACACTTCTTCATGTACTAAAGTTACTTATGCCTTACATAATGATATTAGAGATTTTGAGGGTGTTTGGAACTGATTATGCTTCTGTTTCAAAGTAGAAATGTAGTCAAAATCAATTTGAGAAGTTGATCTCCTCCAACTTCTAAAAAATTGCTTCTACAAGCATTTTGGAGCACTCAAAAGTACTTTTGAGCTTTCACCAAAAGTCCAATATCTGCTTCTGCTCTACTACCTGAAAGAGCAGAAATAATTTTAAGAAGTAGATCTAAACACCTCCTTCATCATTCTATGTATTCTAAATTTGGGTAATTTTGCTTGGGAGATGTTGTGTAGAAGCTCAGTTGCTATTGTTGGAATGTGCCGACGATATAAACTACCTTAGACTTTCTTGTTGGGGAAATTAACACGACCCCCAGCCTCTTTCATGACCCCAAGCTAAAGACATTCTTGTACCTTCACCCATACCATCGCAATACAAAGACTCAATCTCACAATATCACTTTGTATTATATAATTGAAATGTAAAAAAAGAGATTTAGAGATTTACAAATAAATTGGAAGCTGACTTCACTCTTTTTATATGAGACTGCTTCACTTTTACTCTCCTCTCTAAAAGAAGCTCTCACTCACGCAAGAGCTTTCCTTAAGGCTCTTCTCTCTCATTAGGAGTCTGACTTCTATTTATACTACTTTTCTTAAGATTTCTTTAGAACTTTTTATACAATACTACATTTCTAGACTCTTCCAAAATGTATCCACAAGCTTTTCTAATCTTCTAGAAGGATCTAGAGAACTCCATGTTTCTTTAGAACGTTCTAGAATCTTCCACACACTTCCACACGGTTCTAGAGAACACCACAATTCTCTATAAAACTACACAATGTTCTAGAATATTCTACAAATGTCCACACAATTCTAGAAAATTTCACGACTCTATTAAGCTCCAGAATATTCTATAACATGCATCACTTCTCCACACACATATAAAGAATTCTAGACATATTCACAGTATTCTACAATTTCCATTAATTTCTCAATTAAGGAGGGAACCTAACATTTCTAAGTTTTGTTTTCCCTTGAGATGTACCATAAATTGCCATTAGAATTGGAATGCTAGAGTTATCTTTTTTTGGGTAAAATGTAAATGTATATAATAACAAAATACACAAAAAATCTAAAAATATAAGCTAGTCTAACTAACTACAAATACTATCCAACTCTTCCCTCCTACCACCTAATAAAAGGCGGGAAGGGAGAATTATTTTGGAATCAAAATCAAAAGTTCAAACTGGCTCGGGAGAAGTTCCTCGGTTCAGTATCCAATTTCAAAAAGCCTTCCAAAGATAGGGGGTGTTTGGATCTGATTCTTAATACTAATTCTGCTCCTTCAGGGAGCAGAAGCAGAACCTGGAATGTTTGGGTGAAAGTGCAGAAGTGATTCTGGTGCTCAAATTTGCTCCTAGAATCAGTTTTTTTAGAAGCTGGGGGTGACCAGCTTCTGAAAACTGATTCTGATTCTGCTTCTGCTTTAAAAAAAGAAGCAGAAGCAGAATCAATTCCAAACACCCCCATGATCCCATCAGTCCAATTCATCACAAATAATTAAAATAACCAACTAGGAGCCCGAAAGCCCAAGTCCAGCAAGACACCAATTGAAAAGCAGCCAGCGGCAAACCAGGCGGCCAATAACTAGTAGCGGTATAGCCCAGAATCCCGATCCCGCAACAAGCAAAACCAGCCCACATCATCCAGCCCTTCCAGTGTTCCCAGCAGATAGAGGACAGGCCCACTAGGTACATGTGATGTGGTGTTGGTGGGAAGGGAACTCTAAATATAAAGAAAATCCTCGAACGCGAAAAAAACTTTGCTATATTTTTCAATAACAATTTTCTGAAGTGATGTGGTGTGTATCAAATCGGTCATATACAAAACTAATTAATAATTAGTTTGGAACCACTACGTATAGAATTAGCTAACCTTCCATGTGGCCATGTCCAATGACGCAGCCATCAAATTTAAATTAGATGGCCATATACAGTTGAATTAGGGTCGCATAATTGAAACAATTTGATTAAGCTCACCAAGCCATGGCAGATCATTATCTTATTAATATACAACTACCTAGCTCAAATGATTGATGATTTATGTATAGTTTTCTTGGACTTGTATATATTTATTGCTTTATGTGCATGAACTGATTCACGAAAATGAAGCTTCTATATTTAATTCGATCTCCATTTTAGGATTTTTGATTGGATTTGAGAGAGGTAATCATGTCAGGCCGGCATGCCAGAAACTTGGGGTGGACAATTCGGCTTACAGTTCGGTTTTCTTCGATTTCGGTTTATTCGGGTTGAGATAATTTGTACCAAACTAAAACCATTTGTTTTTCGGTTTGGTTTCGGTTCGGTTCGGATTGAAGTTCGGTTTACCAAAGTAAAAAATATTATGTTTAATTTAGTTTGATTTGATTCATTTGCTTATGATTATTATTTTATTTGATCAAGTTCTATATTTTAGAATTAGAAAATGAAAGTAATAGTCCATCTCATCTTTTATAAATTTATTGATTATTTAAATAAAATGTAAAAGGAAATAAAAGATAGAAAAATAAATAATAAAATATTATAAATTAAAAATTCCAACACCTTTTTATCACTACAAAAAATTCACTTCTTACAAAAAATAAGATAGTTGATTAGCATTTATAATATCACATAAAATATTTTTTAAAAAAGCCTAAAAGAGTCGATAATACAAATGTTGTAATAATCACAATTTTATTCAAATGAATCATGTAAAATATAAATGCAATTTGCTATTTTTATTGCCAAAATGACAAATACAAATATGTCGTATTAGCTAACTTTGTCATAATGAATGTATGGAATGTGTAAAAGTTAAAATGATACGAGTATATGCTTAAATGTGTATTTTCATGTCTAAATTATTTATTTATATCTTAAAAATCAAGAGTGAGGATAAATACAGTGTATATACATATGTAATTATGTATGTATATATATGTTTTTCGTTTCGGTTTACGGTTTTTCCATTTTAAATCAAACCAAATCAAAGTATCAAACCATTCGATTTGAGCAAATGTTTACTAAATGGTTTACTTTAGTAAACCCATACCAAACCAAATCAAACCACCAATTTTAATAATATATGAAAGTTTTTTTGAGTTTCTTTAGTCTGGTTCGGTTTTGTTCGGTTTTTATCGGTTTCGGTTTGGTTCGGTTCAGTTTAATACGGTTTGGAAGAAATAGTACCAAACTCAAACCAAATTGCATACGGTCCGGTTTCGATTCGGTTTAGTTCGGTTTGGTACGGTTCGGTTCGGATAAACCAAACCGTTATGCCCACCCCTACCAGAAACTGTAGTCCGCCTCCATTTGAGATGCTTTTGGGTGAAGCTTTTTTATGATATTTTTAAATGTCCTTTATGATGTCTAGATTATGTTCACAAAATTTTAGCTAAAATTCATTTGACAAGTCAGTTAAATAAATAGTTTAAAACACCGTTATATACATCATATATTTTTGTGGCACAATGCTTTTTATTCATTGATTGAAACTATTAGTTTCAATGGCTAGATCATAACTTTTTAAAAAAATTCAAGTTTAAATATTATTTTTATGATATATTAATACTGAGACCAAAAGTGCCATTTTCAAACAAAACTAAGATCTAACGATTGATACAACCTCTGTCCCGACTTAAGCTTCTTATCAAAGAAAAAATGACCCGATTATTTAGACAATAATTAAATCATGTAATTAAAATATATATATATATATTCGGAAATAACAATGATCGTTATATAACATAAAAAGATCATTGATGATAACTACTACGTATGATATTATATGTGTATTACTCCGTATTAATTTGACAATTAAGAGGCTAATTATATCCTAAAAACAAGTGAAAAACTTTAACTATGAAGTCACAGAAACCCAAGTGCTTAAACCGGAATGAAAAACGTACCATTTTAGTACTATACTAGAATAGAAGCGGGAATAACATTTGTGAAACTTCCTAGGATATAACTATTGAGTTTTCTTTTTAGACATCGGTATGCCTGAAAAGAAAATAAAATCTCATTTATATTTAAATGTTAATTGACGAAAATTCACCTGTTTAATATATGAGCATTTTGCACTACTTTAGGACAATTAAAAATATCACACTTTATAATGCAGTTACTGCACAACATTACTGCACATTCGGTTATAATCACTACACTTCTGCCAACATCAACTATCTTCTCATCCACTAAAGGAATTTATTTATAGTTCTTTTTATTTTTTATTATTTTAGATTTAATAATTTTAGAATTTTACATCTAATTAAATATACTGCATTTCATGGCAACATTACTATTTTACATTACTGCACTACTATTCATTATCATTGCACTCCCCGTCAATGTTGTAACACTATCTATTGCTTTCGAATCACTGCCCATGTACAACATTATCTATTATCATGTTCATTGCCATACTCAACAGTCAGCACTATCTATTGTCATGTTCAGTTCTCATGTTCAATGCCCCACAAACCTAATTCCAACAAACCATAATTTCAAGAAATAGAAAAAGAAGAATGAGAATGGATGTAAAGCGACTAGATGTTGGAGGTGGGCGTCTAGAAGATGGAGGCAGAAGGCTGGGAGGCAGCAGTGATGAGCAGGCACGAGGATAGCCGCAACGAGCTGGCATGGAGATGGCGACGACGCGAAGGCATGGGGGCGGCGGTGGCGGGTAAGCGCGTAGGCATGGGGACGGCCGATGCGAGTAGACATGGGGACGGCCGATGCAAGTAGACATGGAGACGACAGCGGTACATGCATGGAGACGGTAGTAGCTGCGGGTAGGTGTGCAAGCATGGGAATGGCAGCGACGAGCAGCCATGGGACAACTGTGGCGAGTAGACATGGAGATGGCGGTAGCGCATAAGAACGGTTACAACGACGAGGAAGGCGGGTGCCACGGCGACGGGGAAATCAAGAGTCTCAAGGCAAACGGCTAGTGGCTAGGGTTTTGAGAAAATGTACGTGATGTCAGGGTTTTATAATAATAATAATCTAATTAAGGGCGTATTAGTAAAAAATATTACTTAGGAAGTTGATGTTTTGATCATATCTAGGGTAATTTTATAATCGATCTAAGTACTAATATTATTTTTCGTGATCTGAATGGGGCTTACACCCCATACTGTAAATTATATGATACAACCGACTGTATCGTATGCACGGTACATCCGGGTTTGTTGTAATATTTTGTTAAGCCGAGGGTGAACAATCATCGTCACCACTGCTAGACGGTCGTTCGCGCGATATGCTCCCTGTAAATTCGGTCACACGAGATCTTGGACTAGGAAAGGAGAATTACTGGCCATGTCAGGAGGAAGACGGCCACCTAGATCTGGGACACGAACCTCTTGTGTTTGCGGTTGATCTGTCTGCAGATTAGCCTTCTTTGTTGAATCTCTTTATGGTTTGATTAGTGTACAATGCTGGCATGCTGCCATTTTTTTACTTGGGGTATTAAAACGGGGGTTTTAATTGTTATACTGTGTATGAATTGGGGTTTCGATCATGGAATTTATTCATGGTTTTAGTTTCAAATGAGAAGTTTTAATGATTGATTTGGGTAATTGATTCTTAATTCAAAGAGGGGATGTACAAATTGTTGAATAGTACTACCTCCGTTCCATAATGATTGTCTCATTTCAATTTGACACAATTATTAATAAGTGTTTGAAAAATAAAAGTTCTGATTGATATTTGAGTAGAATGAAGTGAAATGATATGAAACACAAATTTCTTACCAAAAAGGTAAACATGACATCCATTTTGGGACAACCCAAAATGAAAAGTAAGACAATCAAAATGGGACGGAGGGAGTTTTGTACTCTCTTCTACATTAATAAATTAACGGCAAATGACTCCCGGCATTTGCCCCACTGATTTTGGTGGTTTTCCTTCTGGGATAAAAAAATGGGACAGAGGGAGTATATCGTTACGCATGTTAAATTCAGGGAATAAGGACACAAATACTAGTAATAGCTTTAGGAAATACAAAAATGTGACTACTTTTCTTTTTTTCCAGAAATAAGACTTATCTAGCCCATTACTTTCCCAGCCCATTCGTTTCATCTCTTCTCTGTCGAGCGTGAGAATGAGAAACCATTCTGCTCCTAGATCAATCTTTCTTCTCCGCACCAAATCAATCTTTCTTCTCGGCACCAAATAGATCGTTCTTCTCCGCACCTCCGCTTGGAGTCTCTTTCTCGCAGGCATCAATTCATCGCTGCAATCGTTCGATCGCCGCAAACACATACTACATACCAAAATTTCTTCTCCTTCTCCCAATTTCTGCATCTATGGTTATGTGTAAGGACGGCGATGTTTGGGAGTCGACGACAATGCAGGTTTCAATGGACAACATAGGCTTTGCAGATCCAGTGGGTGATGGTTGGAACAGATCTAGCGGAGATGATTTTGACTGCTGGACGATCTGGTGGTGTTAAATGTCCCACACCGGAAAATTGAGAAGCACTAGAGTGCTATATTAAGCTTCGGGCTACTCCTCCTATCAGGTTGACCTTTTAGGATGGAACCCCGTGTCTTAACATGGTATCAGAGCCAAATCGATCCATGGTGTGGGGCCCCTTATGAAAAATGACGACACGACGAAAAAAAATTGACGAACCGATGAAAAAATGAATGACGACACGATCCAGACGAAGTGTCTGGTCGTGAGGAGGGGTGTTAAATGTCCCACACCGGAAAATTGAGAAGCACTAGAGTGCTATATTAAGCTTCGGGCTACTCCTCCTATCAGGTTGACCTTTTAGGACGGAACCCCGAGTCTTAACAGGTGGCGATGGTTCCAGTGAGTTTTGAGACCGTTAGCGTTACAGGGTTTAGCTAGTGGGGGTGGTGTAGGGACGGTGGATTGGTGGCCTGGAAGTTGAGCTTGGAAGGGGGCTGGTAGGATGGCGGCCAGATTTTAATGAAGTTTAAGTTTCCGGGAATCACAGTGACACCGTCGACAGTGGAGATGTGACCGTAAAGATGTCACTGTGGAGGTGTCACTGTGGGCCGGCAGGTGGCGGAGATGTCATTGTGGCCGACGGTGGCGAAGACCTCACTGTGGAGGTGTCACTGTGGCGGGCGGCGGTGAAGATGTCAATGTGGCCGGTGGCGGCAGAGATGTCACTGTGGCCGGTGGCGGCGGAGATGTCACTGTGGCCGGTGGCGGCGGAGATGTCACTGTGGCCGGTGGCGGCGAAGATGTCACTGTGGCCGGTGGCGGCAAAGATGTCACTGTGGCCGGTGGCGGCAAAGATGTCACTGCAGAAATTAGCTGGGGAAATGTCACTACGGAAATGTCACTATGAATTAGTCACATTTTTGTCTAAGTATAAATGTGGTCACTTTTTTGGAAATTAGCTTTAATTTAGTACTATTAAGGGAAAACCCCTAAATTCAAAGAGTATAAAACTTGAAAGGAATGAGAAAACAAAAATGTACTACCTCCGTAACGTAAATATCTTCCCACTTTTCTTTTTTTGACGTAAACCATTAATATCTTCCCATTTCTAAATCTTCTCATCATACTCTCAATAATTTTAAAAATAATATGTAGTACACTATTACACCTACTTTTTTTGGATTTATTGTTCATTCCATCACATTATTTCACTATCTTCTCATCATACCCACAACAATACATATCTCATTTCACTATTCTTAATCTACCTACTTTTCAAATGGGAACATCCCAAGATTCAGAGGTAGTATATTTGAGCACACTATACAAATGTATATCTAAGCGTTTTTCGATACTCATTTTATAAACGACATATGCTCATCTGGTACTACAACAGAGGTCATGATACGCAATTGCATGTTTCTAATAGTCGATAAATGAGGTTTGATGCACAATGAAAATGTATTGATTCTTAACTAATAAAACTTACGATTTTCATATCCATACTAATGTTGTAAATTATGTGTACTAATTTGGTAATGATCTTGTGTTCATTATAAATTGACATATCAATGCATATTTAAGAGGTACTAGATTCACATTTTTAGCATACTAGAGATTTTAAACGAGCTTTTCAATTTTTCGATACTCATTTCGTAAGTTCTGTCTACTCATTTAATATTAGTGTAATGCTCATTTCAAAATGTCATATTCATGCATATTTTAAAAGTATAATAACATTACACTAGATTTGCATATTGGACTCATACGGATTTTAATATAGATATTTAAAAATGAGAAAGAGAAATTGAATTACAAGATTCGAAGTAGAGATTATGATGTTCAATATTAGACTTTTAATAACCATCAAATTTAATGTTCACTAAAATTTCACTAATGCTCATTTAAGATAAAACGAGATTTTCACTAAAATTACGAAATTATCGCCGGCCGTACGATGCAAGCCATACAGCCGCGGCTGTACGGTATATGAGACTCCACCCCATACCTCTTTACGTCTTCTGGCGGATGAATTGAAGGCGGGTGAGAATAGTTAGATGGCTATCCCAACCCCCCGTCACTTTGCCCCTGACCAGGCAGGGACCATGTCGATCTAGCTACTTGCAACTCCTAAAGAATAATAATGTGTAATTAAAGGGGCATTAATGGAGAAAGCGGGGAGACAGATACAAATCCAATGCTTCCACGAGCCTTTTGTCCTTTCAATTTAATTGCAATGCTTTGGCATTAGGACTCCCACGTCAATAGCATTGTATCTTAATGCCCAACACATGCCCATTTATTGTGAAAGTCAATTCAGGTTGACGATTACATAAACTTTTTTGTTCCACATGACAAATCTCTTTGTTCCTCGAGACATGAATTCAATAGCAAGATTGCATGAACAGATGGCGGCCAAATTAGCTAGATGCAATGGATATAACCGAAAATGGAAGCTAGAGGAAAACAAATGAAATAAATAAACCATAAAAACAGAAGAAAAACAAAGTTAGCTAGAGTAATTAACATGGCGGCAAATGCATAACAGCCGGAAACTTGAATGATAAGATCTAGTTGAACAAAGCATATAGGCTACTATATCATTACATGGGAAGGTGTTAGGAAGCTGTCCGAGTGTCCGACCTAACATCAAAAGGTCATGACATTTCGTAATGACCGCTTTCATGATGAAAGTTGTTTACTTATTAACAACAATACTTACTTTGTACATAATGTATTTATATAATGGGGCCGGATCAGGTACAAACATGGCTTATTGTGCAAATATTTGTACGATGCATCTGCAAACTATTTGCATTGCATATTAACGTTCAAAGTGTTGCATGTTATTCTGCAATAAAATAAGCACTTACATATTAACGTTCAAAGTGCTACATCCTAAAAAAGTTTGATTTTATTATCAAAATGTTACCATGCATCTGTAACTTTTAGATCAACTCATCGGATGACCAAGATGAGTTTATAGTTTGTAAATCAAGAGGTGTTTGTATTTGCTCTTTTATCTTTATAAAATATTGTAGTATTCTATAGTGTAATGTACTACCTTAGTTCCATTCAAATGTTATCATTGTGAAATGACACAATTGTGTAAATAATAATTAAATATGCTAGTTTGAGTGTATTTTGATAAATAGTTTTGATTGTTATATAATATAAAGGCTATTGATGATTATAGATGTTATAGAAGTAGTTTTTTAATATTTGATGAATTAGATTCTTATTCAAGACTGTCAATTGTTTCTTAAAATAGAAAATGAAAATTCTTAGTTCACACGTTCAAAAATGGAAGGTGAGAACCTTAGAATGGGAGAGAGTATATAGTTGTAATTACCATTTTTTTTTAAGTTTTGACACTTTCCTATGCATTGGCCAATTGGCGCCTCCTGATGCTCAAAATCACTGAAATACATAAATCACCAAGGTACATACATAATATTAGATAGAAGGCAGGGGCGGACCGTAATACAGACCCAGGGGGGCTGCCGCCCCCCTAACAATTTTTTTTAGTGTATATATATATATACAAAATTTTTATTTGTACCCCCCAACATTTAATTCTCGCCCCTCCAAGAAAAATTTTGAACCCCCCCAAAAAATATTTTCTCCCCCAAAGCATAGTCCACTCGCAGAAACCCAATTGTTTAAGAGCCTAAAAAATAGAAATTTTACAAGTAATATTATATCAACTCACTCCAAAATTTATTCCCCATTAACCCACCCCAAAATCTAATCCCAGCCCACAGCCCAGACCAAACTAATGAAAATCATGCGCATCTAGAAGAAAGAAACGGAAAGATCGATTATTTTTAAATGATTGTCCTTATGCCTACTATGTTCATTGCTTAGCACATCAGTTGCAATTAGCATTGGTTGCTGCTTCTAGAGAGGTGAAATATGTGCACAATTTTTTCATCGATTCAGTCTTTATTATTAATGTGACTAATTCTTCTTGCAAACGAAGTGATGAATTAAAGGAAGCTCAAGCACTTGAATGTTGGAAATTGGTGAGCTTGAAACAAGTAGATGACTTAATTAGGTTGGTACATTACAACAAGCTGGGGAAACTCGTTGGAGCTCGCATTTCAGTTCTGTTTGCAGTTTGATTAGGATGTTTGCTGCAACTTGTTCTGTTTTAGAAGATGTTGAAGAGAATGGCAATAACTATTCTACTCGTGGAAATGCAGCTAGAGAATTTAAGAAGATTAAATCTTTTGATTTTTTTTCTTGTTGCATCTTATTAAAGAAATTATGGGCATTACAGATCTTCTATGTCAGCATATACAGAAGAAGTGCCAAGACATAGTAAATGCTATGCATTTGGTGTCAAGCACCAAAATGTTGATCCAAAAGTTAAGGGAGGGTGGATGGGATAACTTCTTAGAAATTGTTAAAGAGTTTTACACAAAGCATGAAATTGAAGTTCCTAATATGAAGTCTCCTTATGCGGTAAAACGCAAACGCCATGATCAAGAAGGGTTTGATATTGAACGTCACTATCGGGTTGATATGTTTTACATAGCCATAGATTCACAATTGTTGGAGCTGAATAGCAAATTCGGTAAACAGATAATGAATCTTCTTACTCTTAGTGGTGCTTTGGATCCTAAGGACTCATAGAAGTCTTTTAACATTGATGATATCTGTTCTTTAGTGGATAAATATTACCCCTTTGATTTTATTGAGCAGGAGAAGGTGAGCTTGAGGTTTCAATTGCAACATTATAAGCTCAATGTTCTAAACCATCCAAAATTGGCAAATTTTTCTACAATGGGTGAACTTTGTCAAAGATTAGCGAAGACGGAGATGTCAAACGTGTACTTTCTTAGCTTGTTGATAAATTGATCCGACTTTTGTTGACTCTACCGGTTTCGACAGCAACAATTGAAAGGACTTTTTCCGCAATGAAAATTATAAAAACAAGGCTTCACAATAAAATGGAGGATGAGTATGTCGCAGACAACCTTATTGTTTATATTGAAAGAGAAATTGCTAAAACTTTTGACTAAAAAGCCGTGATTGAGGAATTTATCTCGTTGAAGAAGCGTTGGGTACAATTCTAAGGTACTAACTTTAACTATTTTGTAATAAAATATTTGTCTTTTCTTCTATTATAATGCTTCATTTAATTACTACTCCGTATTATATTAAGGTTATAACTTATAATAATACTCGCCTAGATTTTTTTGTTTAAATTATCGCCCCCAATATCAATTTCCTGGGTCCGCCCCTGATAGAAGGGAAACCATGGACTCAAGTTACATATGGTACATACTGCCATCTTAGAAGCCTTTAGAACTTAGAAGATCTATTTGTGAGCTCGTATGTTTTCCCATATCTACAGGCGACTACAGCTCCACTCCATCAAGAAATCTTGTCAGCCACTGAAGTTGATGAAAAGTCATAAATCTATGCTTCAGTCATATTTGTAATTACCTTGTGTACGCATAATACCACATGCACTTGAAATATGATCAAAATTGAATCAAATAATCTAATTCTGATAGTTTGAAAATTACAAACAGATGCGCATCATGGTTTAATTTTATGTAACCATTCATATTAAATGTTGAGTTTAATTTTATGTTTAATTGATACATGACAAAATCACAAAAGCTTCAAACAGTGGAAGAGCCAAGAGTGGAAGACTGATAAGTGAGGGCTCATGCAAAATCTACGAGCAAAAATAACGAAGAATACAAGCTCATCTCATATAGCAACCAACTACCTCCGTTATTACATCAATTCACTAGGTACAACTTTACACCAAACTCGTTATTAATTACGGAGTATTTTAGATTTTCAATCAGCTCTTGGCTACACGGTCGTGGAAGTAAACTAACCTGTAGGAACATGAAAATAAAGCTCGTTAACAAATAACAACTATGGTGCACCAAGCTCGGATTTCCCATCCCTTATGAAGCGGCCAAGCTTGGCATCACCTTCTTATCTGGAAATTGCTTCAAGGTGGATGTACTCGTTTCCCTCGATTAGGATTCCTTCACATAGGTTTTTTCCTTAGCGGAGTTTATCATGGAAAGAACGGCCCTCTGCCGGTGCGCAAGCTTTGTTGAAGAACTACTCTCTATCACTTCAACTATGAATCTCGCCTCAGAGAGTAGGAGACTCATGATGGAGTATATTGTCATATACTTCATGGGTACCAACATATACAATAAAAGATCTCCAGAAATTCACCAAGGCAACTCCGGATGAGGCCGCCAATGTCGAGCCTGCTGAGGCCGAGCTCGAAACCGGTTCTTAAATCATAGAGATTAGTCCAAAGCTGCAGTCGAGGCCAAGGTCGACCCTCACCGAGGTTGGTAATTCCAACACTACAACCGAGCTCAAGGCCAATTATCGCATCATGAGCGCGCTCCAAGACGAGGCCTGATCCTGTCCAGCCGGAGGGACAGGACCCGCCTTCCGGACGTCGCCATTTGGGGTCCTTCCCAGTGGACTTTTTTGATGAAATTTTTTGAGCATGTTCCTCATTGAGTCTAGTTTATCCATACCAAATTTCAGCTAAAAATTCAATCGGGAAGGCAGTCAAATGATTTTTGGAAGTTAACTACGCAGTTTATATAAATATAAAACACAGTTATCTTCCAAAAATCATTTGAGTGTCTTCCCGGTTGAATTTTTAGCTAAAATTTGGTATGGATAAACTAGACGTGATGAGGAACATGCTCAAAAACTTTCATCAAAAAATTCCACCGGGAAGGGCCTCTGATGGCCTTGGCCGGACGACACCTCCCATCCCTCCGGATGGACCTGATCTTTTCTACTCCAAGACAAATAAGGGCATTATTACTTCACACTATGAGCCGAGGTTACTTACCTCTTAGTGGACATGCTGCATTCGAGCTTGTACTCTACGATCGAGCTTAGAACCTCGTATAAAGATTGTGGACTTGGACATTTCATCACTTGAATATCACATACATTTAGGATTAGAGATCAAATATGCCCTCGAACTAACTTAAAAAGTGCAAATCACCCCTTATATAGGAGGCTCTGTCCGGGCATCGTCATTTGGGGAGGTTCCCAATGGAAATGTTTGATGAAATTTTTTGAGCATCTTCTTCATTAAGTCTAGTTTACCCATACAAAATTTCAGATAAAAATTCAACCGGGAAGACAGTCAAATGATTTTATGAAATGTACTGCGCTGTTTAACTGCGCAATTTTCTTCAAAAATTCATTTGACTGCATTCTCAATTGAACTTTTAGCTGAAATTTGATACGTGAAACAGACGAGTGTACGAAAGGTGTGCACCAACAAACCAATTTTGTATGTAGTACTCCATATTACTACTCTCGTTCTTAAATAAATGCAACACTTTGACTTTTACACACACTATTCACATGTTCTACTTTGACTACGTTTCATTTATTAATGTATTAATATATATTTTTGAAAAAAATATTGTTAAATTTGTCTCAGTGTAAATTTTCAAAATCTAATTTTACTAATTTTTTTACTAATCAAGAAATATATATATATATTAATGGTCAAAGTTGTGCCTTGACAAATGTGAAATATTGACTGTTGTATTTATTTAAGAAGGGAGGAAGTATTTTTGATTGGAAAGTGTTGAGACGCGACAACGGGTCACTATAAAACGGACGTGTCTGGTCAATTACACGTAAGTGGTGGATCATCACTACCATTAACAAAAGTTAATCATCAATATCGGGCGGTTTCGAAATTGAAAACTCAACTCTCAATAGATGCCTTTCCCTGTTTTGCCAAAACCAAAAATAGATGCCTTCCTGCCCTGCCATTAACGGTTTCTCCCCATCCCGGTAAGAGAAAGTAGACATTCTAAACCAATTCTTCCTTTTCAGCTTTCATCCTTCCTGCCTCCTTCCTTCCTTCTCCTTTTGGGGGATTCTCCTCTTCCCTTATTCACATTCCCTTCCTCCTCTACTTTATTAAGCTCCCTCTTCTTCCTTTCCATCATTCGCTTCCCTTGATTCTAGAGCGCACTTAGTTCCCCACACTGAAATGGAATATGAAAACATGGTTGCTTTGGTTTCACGCACCGGCCGGCATTTGCAGCGCTACGACAATGGTCTCCGTCAAGTCGTCGGGTACTTCTCTTCGCTCCCCCGCCCCCCTGAACAAAACGGCAAAAAAAACGAGTTGCTGAAATTCCGGTCCTTCATAATTGTGTCTTTTGTTGGTAGATAAGTCCAGGAAATCGTCTGGAAATTTTCTTCTATTGTTTTATTTCTCTCACAAAGGGCGTTGACCTGAGACTTTTGATGTTTATATTTATTTTAATATTTTTCTGTAGAAAGATTACGTCTCATAAGCCTAGCTTTCTGTACTGGTTAGAATTACAGAGTTATTGGAGAAGTTATTTTCCGAAAACTAGAAAATGAATTATTGAGTTATTGGAGAAGTCGGGTACACGGTAGCAACACGGCATGAACGTTTGGTATTACACGGAGCGTTTTGATTCGTACATAGTTGACTGGGCTGCACTTTATTATAAACAATAATAATTGCAGTTAATAATACTAGTATTAGAATCGGGTAAATTCAACCTGTTTTGTTTTTCAGAAGAGGATCCTGGTTATTAAAAGAAACCAAAGGGTCAAGAGTCTCAAGACATGATAATTTCATCGTTAAACTTGTTTTCGAATTTTGGGTTTCTCTGTATTCCATTTTAGCATCATCCTGCTGGATTCTAAGCTGTTTGTATTGGTTGTGCAGATGTATACCCTACAGGTACAAGGATAGAATCAACACATTGCCTTGTTTAGATGAGGATGCATATGAGGTTCTTGTCATTAGTCCACAGAGAAAAGGCAAAGGGATGTTGTTTCCCAAGGTAAGCCAATGTTGTTTGTGATTATTTTACAAAATTGCAGAAATCACAAACTTATGAAAAACCATGTGGTGGGAGTTTCTCGATTTACATACAAAGTAATAAACTTCTGTCTGGGGTTGTCTTTTTTCCAGGGCGGTTGGGAAATAGATGAAACAATTGAAGCTGCAGCGCTTCGAGAGACGATTGAGGAAGCTGGTGTGGTAGGAGATATTGAGGTTAGTTTTCTGGTCTCCATTATCGATTTCTCAGTGCTTTTTTCATGTTACAATCTCGCATTGTAAAATTAACGAGAATGGCAAATGTAATAAGATATTGGTAACTAATTAACAGATTAGGTTCAATCTTTTAGTCTCCAGTTGGATAGAGTGAACTTAAGTGAAACCAGTGCTTTTAAGTGAATCTAGGTTTAAAAATGCTGGGTTTACGACCTTACGTATATAATAATCCAGGTAAATATCATATAAGTTTGTTTAAACTGAGATAAAAATCTAGGTGAGCCCTTTTAAAAAACTACTCTGTAATAAAGAGTGGTCAAGTTCCTTAAACATCTGATTCAAAAGATTTTTACAATGGTTTTCTGAGGTGAGTCTCAGATATATGAAAACCTTGTCATGAAATGGTAAAAAATGAGGTGAATCTAGAGCTAAACTAAAAAGAATCTAGCTTCTTCCTACACAACTCTCTGTTTGTGTGGTTGGTATAACTGCGTAAGTGTTTTATGACCGCAACTAAAGCTGTATTCTATCAATTCCCTGTGTATTGGATTGCAGTGTAAACTTGGAACGTGGAATTTCGGAAGCATGAGAAGTGGCAATGCTTGTGAAGGGCACATGTTCCCATTGCTGGTAAAAGAGGAGCTAGATTGTTGGCCCGAGATGAATATTCGTCAAAGACACTGGGTAAATAACTAAATATAAAGATATAGTAGTATTAGTACTTGTTGTGTGTGCATGTTTATGTATTAATAATTTCTAAATGTGATAATAATAAAAATGCAGATAAGTATCGGCGAAGCAAGGGAGGTTTGTGTGAAGGGATGGATGATGGAGGCATTGGAATTGCTAGCGAGCCGACTGACAAGGCAAAGCAGACAAAGCAAAGTGGGGATGTTTCCAGGGACTGAGTGTGGTAGCCAAGGGATACTTATGCCTTTGAGGTGTGGAAGACAGATGCTACCTCCGCCACCATCTAATTCGGCAGAGGAAGCATAGTCATCAGAGAAGGGTAGCTAGCAATTGGTGTTTAAGCTAGGAAGGTTATGAAGCTGTTAGGGGTGTTAAGTGAAGGAGCGGCATTGCAGCAACCAGCTCAGGAGGAGGAAGTCTGCCTGTAGTAGAGGGTGGTGGTAGGGATGAAGAGTCAGTCTATCTAATCTAATTGGTTTCCTTTGATTCATTCTCTGTTCTTAGAACTGAGCTGGTGGTTGGAAATCCAACAGTTCTTTTTTTCTTGGGATAAGGGTCAGATAAGGCCTCGAACTTGAAAAAAAAATGTCAAATAAGGCCATATTTTGGATGCTCTGTCCGGCCGACGCCATTTGGGGTGGTTTCCGGTGGAATTTTTTGATGATTTTTTTTGAGAATCTTATTCATTAAGTCTAGTTTACTCATATCAAATTTGAACTAAAACTTCAATCGGGAAGGCATTCAAATGAATTCTTGAAGATAAATTGTTAGTTCAAATTTGATATGATTAAACTAGACTTAATGAATAAGATTCTCAAAAAAATTCATTAAAAAATTCCACCGGGAACCGCCCCAAATGGCGTCAGCCGGACATAGCATCCTAAATATGGCCTTATTTGACATTTTTTTCCAAGTTCGAAGCCCTATCTGACCCTTATTCCTTTTTTCTTTAATTGGAAACCTTTTTCCGTTTCGTTAGTAGAATTGCAATTATGGTCATCATTTATGAGCTAACTGATCTTCTTCATAGTCATGATGGATTTCAGACTTGTACTTATGTGGGCCAGGGTTAGGAATGAATTGAGGCTTTCACCATTCTTTACCCATGCTTGGCCAAGTCTGCCCAAATCTTGTGGACCACACACACTGACACAAGTGGGGTTTTGGTTATGCATGAGCATGAATCTGAGTATCCAACTGGTAGCTCTACATGTAACTTCTAAACAAATTAAATCTATCTTAATAAGAATTGAATTTATAAACAAATTAGTGCATAACTTAAATACAAAATACTATTCCAAAAGCCACATTTCATACGGAGTATCTTTACAAATTACTGCATAACCTTTTTTAGGTTACTTGAGCTCATGCAATAGGGATTACTCGGCATAGAAGTTAGCTTTTTGACATGGTCAATAAAGCTAAAATCAATTCATAGTTAAAAGCTCCAAAGCGTGGTTTGAAAAAGAAGGCAAGAATAGCTTTAATAAAAAAGAAAGATATGCGCAAATACGTGCCAGTGTCACTGCCACCGTACTCTCTTTTCTTAGAATGATCCTAGATGTACAATCATTTCAGACTAATATTATGGTATTGTCATTTTATTGGCATTTACAAATCGAGTAATCCTTGATTTCTCTCTATCCAAATGTGTGACCCAAAGTCTTTCATCGTATTTGTTTGATTATTGTAATGAATTAAATAATTAGGCTCGACGTGATAGGCTCGTCGAACACAATATGCTAAAACTTCTACTCTAATGACTCACACTGAAGCTAATATCGATAACTAATGCACTAGCTACAATGGAGGAGACTAGAGCTAGCAATAAATGTTAGCCAATCCATGAAATAAAGTAAGGAGGGATATTGAATTATAGTGCTAAAATGAATGTGGGAAAATGGCGAGGTCGGTTCGAAAAAAGGTTTTTATGCACAACATATGTCCAAAATCAAAATTTTAAGTGTTACCGTGAAAAAAGAAAGCACCTAATCAACAAAGAGGCCACTACCCTCCTACCCTCATCTAAAAGACTAGCTAGTCTACGTCTAGCAAAAGTTCAAGTGTTGCAAGCGGCAAAACACTTTTAGTATTACAAAAACTAGCCCGGGGCATATCAAACTTTGGAACAACTTGATTTCAACACTTATGCATCATCGGCACTGTCCATTTTCTTCAAAAGGTAACCATCTCATATGGATATTTGTTATTTATGACCTTATAGACCATATGTTTGACCTTTGCAATAATATTTTTCTCCTTCATTGTCGCCTCATCAAATCTTATTGCAGTTCGAGCATGCCAAATCCAGTAAACTATGGCACAAAAAGCAATTAATCCTGGCAGCCGTTGCCTTGATGTTCACTCCTCAATGATTCTTTATTCAATTGGCAGTCATTTGGTGATCCATGCCCAACCAAGTTCTAATTGCATAGGTTACACATGTTTACAATATGATAATGTTTAAGCATATCCTGGTGGGCAATCTACTTCTAAAAGCCAGTCAAGTTGTAAATTAGAATTTAGGTGGGATATAATCCTTGTAAATGAAGGCCTTCCACATCCTTACAGTCTCTCTTGTTCGCAGAAGCTCATACACTTCAGAAGATATAATCTCACTAATGTCACACATATTGTTAGGTTGAAATCCATGATTCCCCATAGTGGAAGAAAACTGATTACATATATTATCTCGAATAAGGCTGAGTCTCTTCATTAGTTGGGAAACACGGTTGTCTGGGGTAAAACCCACACATATCTACCCTTGAGATAAACATTATGCACCCACATCACCCACAATGTATCTGCTTTAGTGTGTTGAATGTGTCATAAATTGCGAGTTAGTAGGGCAGCATTCCAAACGTTTGATTTCCAGATGCCTTGCCTCCTTCTTCTTTGGGAAGACATATATCATCTCAAACTACCTTGACATATTTGCCTCCTCAAAGGAAGATCCTACATATCGCCACAATTCTGCCCATGATTGCTCGAGGAACTGGGAACACTTGCAACCAAAACGATTGGACACACTGAACAATCAAGTGTATGAGCTCAATTTTTCCAATGTACGAAATGGTCTTAGTGTTCCAAGTATTTAAAAAATCAGTAACCGTATCAAGCAATGGAGCATATTGTGCAACAGAAATTTTAAGTGGCGCTAGAGGAATCCCAATGTATTTTATCGGGAATTGCCCACGACCAAAATCCACAAGGTCCAGAATATGCGCAAGCTCATAATCCGGAATGCCCTCAACAAAGATGTTTGATTTGTCATGGTTTACCATAAGGCCCGAAACATCCCCAAAGTCTTTTAAGACATCAACCAAGATTTTAATCAAGGTTGAATTACTCCTCGAAGAGCATTAGGTCATCTGCATATGCAAAATGGGTGATGCCAAGGAAACCACATAACGAATGGAAATCAAAACTTGAGCACTTTGATCTTTTTTTAGAAGTGGGAAAAATATTCAAGGCAAATGACAAATAGAAGGGATGACATATGATCACCATGTCTGATGCCCCACTTGCCTTTAAAGAAATCTTGTAGTAAACCATTCAAAGAAATTGAAAACGAGGTTGTGGACACACATTCCATGATCCTCTTAATGAATTATAATGCAAAATTGAGACCATTGAGAATGCTAGCCAAAAACTTCCATGAGATTGTATCATTAGCCTTCAGTAAATCCACCTTGATCATACATCTAGGTGAAACACGTTGTAACACCCTGGACCCGCAGGGTCCGAGGTAGTTACTCCAGACCTCTAGTACTGTCCTCACAAACCACCACAAGCCTTTACCGCACACTTTGTCCTCACTCATGCGCACCCTGAGAAACTTCCCAGGGGGTCACCCATCCCAAGACTAGTCCCGTGCAAGCACACTTAACTTTGGAGTTCTTGGGTGATGAGCTCCCTTAAAAGGAGATTCACCTCTGTTGGTATGAGTAGTACTATTAATCCATTTATATTAAATCTCAAGTGTTACAATCACCCCCACTTAGGATCGCAACGTCCTCGTTGCGCCCTTGAACCAATCTCAAATCTCAATCAAATCCCAGAATCTTCCCCCGCTAAGTGCCCACCTGATATCCAACGGGTCATCACACTGTCGCAGGGTTGCTCTGATACCACCTGTAACACCCTGGCCCCACAGGACCCGAGGTAGTTACTCCACACAGCCTCCAGACCTCTAGTACTGTCCTCACAAACCACCACGAGCCTTTACCGCGCACTTTGTCCTCACTCATGCGCGCCATGAGAAACTTCCCAGGGGTCACCCATCCCATGACTACTCCCGTGCAAGCATGCTTAACTTTGGAGTTCTTAGGTGATGAGCTCCCTTAGAAGAAGATGCACCTCTGTTCGTATGAGTAGTACTATTAATCCTCTTAAATTAATCTCGGGTATTACAATCACCCCCACTTAGGATCACAACGTCCTCGTTGCGCCCTTAAACCAATCTCAATCAAACCCCATAATCTTTTCCCCTGCTAAGTGTCTGCCCGATATCCAACGGTTCAGCACACTGTCACAGGGTTGCTCTGATACCACCTGTAACACCCCGGCCCCGCAGGCCCCGAGATAGTTACTCCAGACCTCTAGTACTGTCCCCACAAACCACCACGAGCCTTTACTGCGCACTTTGTCCTCACTTATGTGCGCCCTGAGAAACTTCCCAGGGGGTCACCCATCCCAAGACTACTCCCGTGCAAGCACGCTTAACATTGAAGTTCTTGGTGTTGAGCTCCCTTAAAAGGAGGTACACCTCTGTTGGTATGAGTAGTACTATTAATCCTCTTAAATTAATCTCGGGTATTACACACGCTTCCTAGTGTATCCTCTAACAAGTTTCTGAGCGAGGAAAATGTTATCATACATTAAGCTTCCATCAACAAATTTTCCTTGAAGTAATAATTTTTGTGATAAGTTTATAAGTGATGTTAGTGCAAGAGATTGGTCTAAAATCTAATACCCAAGGGGAGTGTGTTTTTCGGGATAAGGGCACCGTATGGTTGATTTTCCTAAGTAACATACATGATGAAAAGAACTCCTTAACAACATTATACATGTCATCCCCATCCATGCACCGATTTTATTTAAAACAAAGCAACCGAGTATCCATATACGGCCCTGGGGTCTTATCATTTCCTATATCAAAGAGGGCATTCTTGATCTCTAATTCTCTATATAAGTTATAGGCCCAACGAATCCCTCACATAGTTCTGAATCAAGAGTAGTCCCAGATGTCATGACATTGGGGTCAATATCAACAGATTCAAAATTTGCACCAAACAAGCTCATGAAAAAAACTTACAAATTCTTGTCTGACTTGGTCCAAAGTAGTATGTGAACCATCTTCCCATGTGAGTGAAGTAATGGATCGGAGTTCCCGTCCATATTACGCTTCACAATAGCATGGAAATACTTTGTACCCTTGTTCGTCTCAAATATATGCATTGCATTTGCCTTTTGTTGGAACAAGCTTGTTTCAGCCTCTCCAAAAAAGGTAGGACCCTTTTTGCCTCATTGAGTGGGGTTCCAAATCAAGACTATGTATCCTTTGATATTCCTTTTTGACTTCTTTGTCTTTATAAGAAATATATGCCCAAATTTGTTTTGTTTAGATTCTTTAGAGGCCCCTTGAACCCATTAAGTTTCTTAACAAATGAAAATTAAGCCGTTCGGCCGTTCCATCTATGTATTGAAGCCAAACCTGCTCAACTATATTAGCAAAATCAGGATGCTTTAGCCACATATTATAGAATTTAAAAGGTTTGACCCTCAAGGATGTGTTTTGTAGAATCGAACTCTACCTCCATCTCTTGGAAATGGGCCACACACGCAATCAAAATTTGCCTCCAAACGGAGTTTATGAGTACCCGATTAAGTTTAGCCCACAAGGGCCCTTGGTCCATGTATAAAATTCCCCCGTTGAAGGGGCATCAATAAAGTTTTCCTTGGTCTTAAAATACCTTAGGTGGGGCAGATCCCACCCTTTCATTTGGCGCACAAATATGGATGACAATACTATTAAATCTGTACCCGCACCGAACCGATTTGTTCAAAACGGGGGAAACCATGTTGACTGGGTAACGGGTATGGGGTGGGGATTAACCGATATATTTAACGGGTAATGGGGGTGGTTACGGTTTCATACTAATCCGCCCCATTGTGTTAGGTTACGGTTACTCGAACCATTACCTGACTTCTATAGTTAACTAATATATTTTAACACACACACACACATTATCATATTAAATATATTAAATAGTACTTCATATTGAGTAATGTGACATGTCCACATATGAGTATAGAGGACACCGCAAGACCTATACCCTAGATTGTTTCCGTGCTCTCTTCTCTTGTAGCCTGGTCGAAGGTGCGTGCAGGTATCTTCACTTTGTAAGTGGCCAATCTTTCTCATCCTCTTGAGAGTCTGTACGCGTAGCCTTCTCCTCCTATTCCAGACGCTCACCATTCCTCTATCTTCCTTAAATATACTTTGCTTATAATGAGTAATTTTCTTACTTGTAGAGTCGAATTAGTTGATGAGTATTGTAATATTTGTTATATGATGTTTCATCTACATAATATATGTAACCCATGATTTCCCCAAGCTTGTCGAATTTGTTGTTGTTGCTAGTCTCGTATTTTGAGTATTTTCCCACACCAATAACCTCCTTTCATATTTATATATATATGAAATTAAAGTCTACATATTGCTAATTTGCTATATATTGCTTCAATCTTCTTCTTTGTAGTTGGTCTTCTAGAGCTATCATGAATGCTTTGATTAATTGCTCTAAATGATACTAAGTTTTATGTTCCCTCACAATGATCTCTTGAAATAATACTATTAGAGTTCTAACAGTATGTTCTCCTAGTTAATGACCATAATATAGTTGAGTAAATTCGATTGCATATATTATATCCTGTCCACCCATGTTGGTCTCGCATAAATGATTTTTTTTTGTCTAAGCTGCTTTGATATGTTTTAAAGTATATATATGTTCTGCACTAATAATATGATTTTCCATATTTGATGTTGTTCTACACACATTAATGGTACACCAACAAATCAATGTGTACTAGTAAGGTCTTCTATTAGTGAGGAGTCTAAAGAAGTTACTGCTTCAAAAGATCAAGAAGATCATATAACTGGGAGACAACAAAAGAGAAGAAGAAAATGGTTGGATTACTATCAAGAAGTTGAGGTAATAAATAACACTAAAAAAGATGGTTGCACATTGTGCCATAAGTTACTGTGAGGTGATCCAAAGAATGGTACTAATCTTTTGAAGGAGCACTACAACTGATGAGCACTTTGTCACGGTGCGTCAAAATAAATTCAATACTAACACTTATACGTAGTATATCGTAGTAGCGTTCGTATCCACAGGGAAATGAATAATTCTATTTTTATAAAACTAGTAAATAAAAGGGGGGTTTAGGATTGAATGATTTAATTTAATTAAACACAAAGATGAACAACTTATCCTCCGTATGTGATTTAATTCAAAGATAAAAAGGACTTGGCATTGCTACTTTCCACTTGTTGATATATTTTAGTCGATCATTGTTATATCTATAACTTATCCCCCCTCAAATACTCAATCGAGGAGTATATCCAATTCATTGAGGGTAGTTATTCAACGACCGTTCATTAATAACCATTACTATTAGTCAAGTATAGAACACCGCCATATACCGACTTGATAGTAGCATTTAATCGCTTAACTCCTTGATGAAATCAATTGAGATTGATAACCTCAACACAACGGTTTCAGTTTAACCAACAAAATTAATCCCTCTTAAGTTTATTAACCACGACCGTGCATTAATAAACCGAAGTTACTTACTTGTGAAACCATCAACGATTAACAAACGTATTCGTCGATCGATTCTAGTAATAATTAATATATGAAACAAAACTAGTTGATCCTTTAAGTAATGTTCAAGATATAAATATGAAATATGAATAGGAATTAATTAATATTCAAGGAAAAATATTAAAAATGATAAATCCTACTATAACTAATGTCAAGATGTTAACTAATTGTCATCTTAGCAACACTCCCCAACATTAATATATAGAGGAAGAAAATAAATACTACTATAACTAATGTTGAGATGTTAACTAATTTTCATCTTAGCAAAACTCCCCAACATTAATATATAGATAGATTAAGGGAAGAATTAATATTCAAGGGAAGAAGTTAAGAAAATAACTCACAACTTTAATAATCAACAAGCTTCAAGAGCAACACCAAGAAATGGAAGTTTAGCTCCTCATTTGGAGACTAAACATGCTATAAAAATATAAAAGAAATACTATTCTAAGTTGAGCTTAAGAGTATGGAAGAAGGAGTGATTATTTGTGAAGGAAAAGTGTGTTATTTATATGTGTTTTTCAACACCTTTGGCCGGGTACCCGACCGGGTCAAGTGCCCACCCGACCGGGTGCATGTCAAAATCAAATAATCCGCCATGTTCTCATGTTTCTGCACGTCGTTTTGTCCCGGGTCATGTCTGACCCGACCGGGTGGCATATGGGACCCGGCCGGGTCTGGCAATTTCCTTGCTTCTTTGGTTGTTAAATCTTACCCGACCGGGTGGGGATTTCTACCCGGTCGGGTTTTGCTCCTGGGCAGTCAAATTTCTCGTTTTCTTCTCTTCAAAGTCCTCTTTTCCAACACCATAAATCCTAAATCTACTTTACAACTTATAAATGAAGATTAAAATACAATTACAACTAAAATCACACAAATGTTTACAAACTAAATAAAACGATAAACAATACACACAAATCAAACATAAAAACATACACTTATGCGCTACTAATTAGTGCATATCAACAACACATGTCCAAGAAGGAAAAGAGACAAAGATATAAAACAAATGGTCTTAAAGACCAATTCAAAAGGGGTGGTTTGTCATGCGTCTTATAATTAGGGAGAAGGGAGAATCTTACTAGCAAAGATGGTCATTTTGCATGAGTATTCTCTTTCCATAGTAGAAAATCAAGAATTTAGAGACTTCACAAGCACCATCCAACATCTTTTCAAATGTAGATCCTTCACATAATACCTTGAAAAGTGAAATTATGAAGGTTTATGCAGAAGAAAGACACAAAGTTATCAATTTACTGGATTTTATTTATAGAGTGGTCAGTGGTCATTACTAATGACATGTGAACTTCAACCAATCAAAAGAGGGAATTCATGGCAATCACATTGCACATCATTGATATATCTTGGCACTAGTGGAAAATCTGCTTTCTATGTCGGTTAAAATTGACATTTAATGTCGGTTTGGACCCGACATAGTATCAAGAGACATTAAAAGTAGTTCGCCTTTCACATGGGTTACAGGAACCGTTATCAAAGGTTTTTCATATCGGTTCTGGTGCGAACCGTTATTGAATGTTATCCACATGAATTGAAGCTTCAATATGGGTGATAAATGAACCGTCATTGAATATATATTTTTTTGGGCAAAGCGCTGCACAATTATTTTTACACGGTTTTTAAAATGTCTTTTTCATATCTTTGTTTTTAACTTTTTATACTGCAATTAAATTAAATATAAACAGAAATGATATTATTTAAAGAATCGTGACAACATCATATATTATTAATCTTACTTGGAAGATATACAACATTCTCACATAGTATCACATCAACAATATTCAATACACATTACATACTCTTGTATCACTGTAACATACTCATATAAATATATAATAATAACATTCAATAAATAATAAATTGATATAAACGCCAGTAGTTGTGTGATTGTGTCACCGAAGACCATGGAGTGACTATTGGTCTTAAACATTGAACACCTACAAGTTGAAGAATAGAAGTAAGCATAAATAATAACAACATAACAGTAAAAGCACAAGTAAAAAATAGAAGAACAAGTAAGAATAGAAGAACGAACATGTTCAAAAATAAAATCACCACCATGGAAGAATTAGAATACCCGCAAAATTTTTTCTTTTGTTAGAATAGCCCCACAATAGCAGTCATATCTATATCTATCACCACCATCACAAAAAAAAAACTCTTAGAAATATAATTATAATTAGAACATTCACAGAAAGATATAAAACATCTTTCATAAACGTTATGCAACACACCACCATACCACTAGAAGGCAGCTGAGTATTAACACCGATAATTGAGCAATTTAATATGTGAATACACCAATAACACCATAGACCTAAATGAAAAGATAATAATAACTATTTAATTTGTGTTTAATAGCTCCTAAAAAAATCACTTTTGACTACAACGTTGTACACCCAGACACATATCAATTAAAGAAATCAGCTTCTTTAAATAATACAAATTATATCAATTAGATATGATTATAAATTTATAACTACTACCTACCAAACAATATTAATCTTTGAAAAAAAGTATATCACATAGAAATATACGGAGTATATAACTAAATATGCTTATCATCAACTCAAACCATTTTGGTTTGGAATTTCTTTTAGTTTGAATCATATGATGTATTTGCAGGGACCTATTGAAAAAGAAGAATTCAGATTGGTCATCTTATCAATTTTGAAATCATAATAAGAATTAAACAATCTAATATTACTAAAAGTATATGTCGTACATCTAAAACGCAGTGCAGGCAAATGCCTGTCATTTAAATCATAACTAATGTATCACATGTGGAGACCTAAATAATGAGCAGAAAAGAGCAAACAGTAATATAACATTTACTATTGGTAGACGCACACATGTACAAAGCTCAAGGCAGAGGTTGTTACTCACTCAATGTTTTCACTCTTTTCTCTTTGTTTAACACTGAAGATTGCCAATCGAATATCGCTCATGACCTTAGCACAATCAGAAGCTAACTCAATTTAATTATTAGTAGCAAAATAGACTATTTTAAGATAAATTATCAGGAAATTGCTATAGCATATTAGCCATTAAGGTAAAAAACGGTTAATGTAAGGAAAATTATCCTTTTTATTATTTTTCAAGTTTGACCCCTAGATTACAATAAGAAAAAAAAATGGCCAATGTAGTAGCAAATTTATCATATCATTTTCTGTAAAAGTAGCAAACGGAGATGGCCACTGTAGTGTAGTCTTTAAGAACCACGAGTATCCTCAAAAACAATATAAGCAACATTTTACCTTAAACTATTGAGATCAGGTATAGTAGCACCAATTCCCATCTCCTGCAGTGAATAATTACAATAGTGTGTAAATTATTTGTTCCGAAGAATTGAACTCAATAGAAAGGTCAATGATGATACCTTAAGGAGCCGATTTTCATTACTTTCTGGTAGTGGTTTCCTGCTTCGTCTAGTCTAGAGGACAGCCTAAATGAGTTTCACTTTAAAGAAAAGGGTTGGCAGATCATTAGACATTAGACAATAATGAAGACTCAATGACCTTCCCTTCTTCCTGTGCTTAATCCTATAAGACTGAGAATTTGAAGCCACGTTCATTCAAAAATGAGAGTCATTTTCACAAACATATAATAGACATGATAAATGCAGCGAGGAAACATAGAGTCATTTTTAGCAATAGTTCCAATGCAGCAAGAAAACGCAGAGTCAATTTTGACTAAAATGCAGCAACTATCATACACTTAAAAGGTAAATTTGTATTCTCACCAAGAATCTAAACTCTAAAGGGCGTTATTACAAAGTAATACCCGCAAACAACTTTAAAATTAAAATACAAATCAAGCAAACAACAATGAATTTTTTTGATAAAGCTATAAAAATAGGTTAAATATCTAAGAAGAAGATAATCAACCATTAATCAGTAGATACGGCCATAAGCTGCTAATTTAAGCAAGAGTGACGAAGCTACTAAGTTACGTACACTTGCTAACAGAGCAACACCGGCCAGAGGGTGTCACTACTGACACGACTTGCACCTTAGTCGTTGGGCTCCAGCGTTCGGAAGAGTGGCTGATAAGTCGAGCGGAGGTGGGAGGTTGGCGGCCTTGCGGTGAATAGCGATGCGACGCTACGTCGGGGGTGGAGGAGCAAGCGGCTACGGCAGTTGGCTTGGCACCGGCTTTAGCCGTTGCCAAGGAGCGGTCGGAGGAGTGACCCATAGGACCCGAGAGGTGAGGTGGGATGTTGATTGGCCATTGGGTTACTTGAGACGGTGCATTGGAGGTGGAGGAGCGAGCGGCGGGCATTTCGTCTTTGAGATTGAAGCAACGAGCGTAGGTTAGAACTTTACATCTGAGTAAAAATTTGAAGTACATTTGGTAAGGTTAAAATTAGAACAGACATGGAAACAATTTTCTTTTATTTAGAATAATAACCCCACACAGGATTTCAATTTTATAAGAATTATAAAAGTTACCCCGTTTCCACTTTTTATATGGGTCACTCTTTAAAACCGTTACGAATAAATTTTACATTTTATAAAATTAACCCCCATGGCAATATAAAACTTTTATTAATTATGAATTTTACCCCGTGTTACTATATCATAACGGTTAAACATCAACCCATATGAAATGCTAGTTATAGAATGCCTATTTTGCACTAGTGTGGGTTCTACATAATCAAATATGATCTTAGAGTATAAACCCACTACTATTTTATAAACACATAATAAAATATTGTGTAGTTGAACTTAGTGATTTTAATATCATGTCATTGTTGGTAAGTGTTTTAATATTACATGTGTTGTTGTTATTAATATCTAATTGGAGTCATTAATTTAATATTACACGTCATTGTATAACTGGTTGTTGTTACCATTTATATTTAGGTTCATATATGTGCATTGCCAACATACAAGCGAATCGGTAACTGAGGTATTGATTGAAGCATTTATGGAGTGAAATATGGACTCTAGGTTATGTACCATTACAACAGATAATTATTCAACAAATGATAGCATGATTGATAAGTTGACCAATTAAATTGAATACTGAACATTTGTTGAAATATGGTGCTTTGATACACATGTGTTGTTCAGCCCATATCCTTAATCTTGTTGTGAGAATTGATCTATAGTTTATTAAAGACATCATTAATAGTGTAAGGGATAATGTGGTTTTTTAGACAACATCTCTAAAGAGGTAGATAAATTTGAAGAGGTTTGTCGGGGAATGAAGTTGTCGTAAACCAAAAAGTTGGGTTTAGAATGTCCGACTAGGTGGAACTCGACTTTTTAATGCTAAAATTGGCTTTGCTCTATGAGAATGTGTTTCATAGGCTTAAAATGTGTAACTCACATTATAAAAATGTGCCTTGTGAAAGTGAGCGGGAGATCACAAAAGAAGTGTGTGATAAATTAGAGTTGTTTTATTCTACCACAGAAATGTTTTCTTGGACAAAATATCCAACTACTAATTTATTTTTCCCAAAAGTGTGTGAGATCACATTAAAGTTGAAGGAATGGGCCTGTTCATCGGATGTAGTTATTAGTATAATGCAGAAAGTATGTTGGGAAAGTTTAAGGAATATTGGTCAGTGGTTCATAAGTTAATCAGTGTTGCTATGGTATTAGATCCGAGATATAAGATGACTTTGCTTAGGTATTATCTTCCTATGGTGTATCTGAAGGATCACGAGGAAAAAAAACATTCAGCAACTTTGCTATGATTTGATCAAGGAATATCAACGAAAAAAGGAGGATATTGTTTGTGATGAGAGCGAGACTAATTCCAAAAGTACAATAACTGATCGCATGAGTGACTTTCAAACATCTGTGAAAAGACTGAAAATTTCAAGTTCCAATTGTAGAATAAAGTTAGATCATTATTTGGATGATGATGTTTTGCCATTGACGGAAGACTTCAATATTTTATTGTGGTGGAAAGTTAATGAATTGAAGGTAAAGTACCCAACTTTGCAAGCTATTGCCAAAGATATACATATTTTGGTAATTCTCGTTTCTATGGTTGCTTCAGAATCGACATTTAGTGCTAGTGGCAGATTAGTTAGTCGTCATCGAAATCGACTACATCCAAAGACCATAGAAGCATTAATGTATGATCAAAATTGGTTGTGGAACAATATCAAAGATAACTAAGTATCACACACCTATTTGGGTTTGTAATTAGTTTCCATTTTTTTTTATACTTGACTAATTCTGTTTTTTAACCTATATATATGAAGAAGGGCCATTTGTTTCTCACATTTATGTTTCAATATGTGAAGACGATATTGATTTGTATGAACATGGTGAAATTGCAGAAAAGGTATATGTAGATTTAGATTGATATTCTAAGAAATAATGTATAATTATCTTTGATTTTGTTTTCTTATTCATAGGGATCTAGTTTTCTTATTCTCTAAGATATAGTTTCCTTTATAATAGAGTTTCTTTTGAAGACGAGTCTTCTTGTGTGTGTGTGTGTGTGTGTGTATCGGGTCTTTGTACATCTAGGGTTTATATTCATTCAGAAAAGTGAAGATTCATATTATATAAAACTACATGGTATCAGGGCACTAGAGTTTAATTCATGTTAATTACCCTATTGTGTTTTGATTTCTTTTATGAATTCTTCCATCTTTTTTTGCTCTTTGATCCATTCTTCTCTTCAGATTATTTTTTTTGCGACTATTTTTTGGACTTCATCATGTCCAAAGTTTCTGGCGCGACTAGTCCCTCATCGAACCCACACACATTATCACCAATTTCTTCCAGTCTGGATGTTAACTCCTTCAGGCTTTACAAATTACAGTGGTTCGACTTAATGGTCAAAATTATTTAGAATTGGCTCAATCCGTCAAGCTTGCCTTAGACGGCCGAGCCAAGTTCGGCTTTTTAACTATAGAAGAACCACAACCTGCACCAACTGAGCCTTCTTTCCGGCGATGGCGATATGCCAGTTCCCTGCTCAAGTCCATGGATGAACGGGTTTGTTGACTTTTCATGCATACAGATACTAAGGATATATGGGATGTTGTTCGTGAGACATACTCTAATCTTGGAGATTCCTCTCAAATATTTGAGTTAAAGAAGAAACTTTGGCCATCTAAACAAGGTGATAGAGATATCAGTACTTATTCCTATGAGATGCTCTCTTTGTTGCAAGAGTTGGAATCCTGATATGATGATGACGTTTGGGAAAATCCACACGACCTTGTACATGCAAAAAACAAAAAGAGAATGATGATCGTGTTTTAATGTTTCTTGTTGGCGTCAATCACAGTTTTTTTTAACTAGGCAAGGGAGAGGCATGTAAAAAGGGTGATGTATGACCATGCTCCCTCAATTCTAGATAGCGAAACATGGATTTGGTATCAAAGCATTTTGATTGTGCAGGTGACAAGAAAAAACCGTTCTCTTGTGATTTTGTGGGATATTGTGGCACACAAAGGATAAATGTTACAAGCTTCACGAGAAACCATTGTCAATCAAAAAGAAGGGGGGCGGGAGAGCTGCTTTTGCCGTGGCTGAAACATCTAAGAAAAAAATGGCTTCTCCAAAATCACTACCTTTCATATAAGTACAACACCTTTATAACCCTTTTAACTCTCCAAAATTCATCCTTATAACTTAACATGTGATCTAAATTATGTAGCTAGTTTGCCATTGTTGGTTTAAAACATGAGATTTGTCGAGTAGTTTGGAATGAATTGTCGAGTAGTTGTATTTATTTATTTAACTGTTAAGCCATTGTTAGTTTAAAACATGAGATTTGTGGTTATTTTGAAATTGAATATTGCTGTGATGTTATACTACAACTTTGCAAGTCCCAAATTCATTTACAATGTTATGCACGTAAAGGACTTGGATTTGTTGGATACTTAAGTTTAAATGATTTTTTACTTTTATGATGATTAAGCATTTGACTTTATATAAATGTGTCATTTATTGGCGATAATTGATTTTTAGGTCATTGATTGAAAACCCCCCATATCAATAGCAATGAGAGGACACTGGATCAAATTAAACGATTATCCACGGGTAAACTCGTTACCTGTTAAAGCGGGTACTATACAGTTCTGGTAAAAATTAACCGAACGGGTAACGAGACAGTTACGTGGAAAATAAATTATCATCTATACACACAAATGCAATTAAAGTTCCCGACAACCATCCAAGGCAAATTTATCCCATTTCCAAGTCTGGTTAGGTGTTCCCATAAACCTCTATGCTCCACTCATTGGATATACAAAAGTAGCATAGAATGTAGTTTGAGAAATCCGGCAAACATATTTGCATTGTATATGTTGTCTATCAAACTCATTGATTGTACAATCAACATGGTTTGATTCTACATTATTGCCATACGCCCCCCATTGATCTTATCAAAATTCAAAATATTTGGCCACCTGGGCCATACATTAGAAACATAGTTATGAAAACTATTTAAAAACATCTTTGTCTCTAAGATTGGTCACAAAGATCTGTTTACATGATGTGGTCACAAAGATTAAGTTTGATGAACATGGGAAAAGGTCTGTTATGTCATGACATCGGGAGTGGTGCCGCGACATATGGTCAAGATGAAGTTTGGGCCACACTTGGAACGGATTTGGCACAATGATGCACCGAGTGTCAATTTCATGCACAACTTCCTTGTCACTCTACCGACATTACGTGAAACAAACCTTCACGTGGTATGCATCTAACAAGGCAAACTTTATTCCTAATGTTTCTTTTTTATGAGGATAACAAGGAGAATAGGAAATTTCCCAAGAAAATGAGGAGGAGACAAAAACAAAAAGAAGCAAAGGGGAAGAAGAAGAGTGTGGTGATCCCCTGGGGTTGTTAGACCTCAAATTATGACAATACATGAATCTAAAAGTGATTTTGTGGAATGTGCAAGGTTTGAATAAAACTTCAAAGCACAATTCATGCACACTTCTAACCAATCTTCCATCCCATTCTCTGTCATCACATTGGAAATGAAAGGATACTTTATGGTTTTTGGCTCACTCCCTTTCATTCCATTCTCCACCTCCACCTTGGTCCATTTCATGCACACTTCTAACCAATCTTCTATCCCATTCTCCGCCATCACTTTGGAAATGAAAGGATACTTTAAGGTTTTTGGCTCACTCCCCTTCTCCTTAGGCATTGCGGTGTGTGCCTTTTGGGAGTGGTTCCTTTGAATTAGGCTTTTCTTGAATTATTTTAGCAACCAAACGACCCTTTTTCTTTTTCCCATCACAACCTCTAATTTAGCTTCTTTGGTTACTTCAGATCCAGTTCTCTGGACTTTTCTTGGTCATTCTCTTCCACAACCACAATTTGTTTCTCTCCTTTCTCCTTCCTCTCGATTTCCGCAAGTACTTTGCAAGGAAATGGGTGATGCCCATATACTTTGCATCGGAAACAATAATTCGGTAAAGTTTTATAAATCACACTTGCTTACGCTCCTTTCTCAAGGGTAGTACAGCCGCAAGATGAAGTGGGGGTGGTTTCGTAGCATCCAGTTACACCAAAACTTTAGTGAAGCGAGGTTTAGGCATCTTTTGGGTTTCATTCTTAGCATATGTAAAGAAGAATGAGAATGTTGCAGGTGGTGATGTTTATTTGGTACTAAGGAGATTTGTATATCCACAAATTGAAATAATCACAGAGTTAAGTGTAGCTAAGACTATAGAAAAAGGAAATTTTTCTAAGGAAGTGTTGGAGTTTTGTTTATTATTACTTCCCACTTGCATATACATCAGAAACCTAATTCAGTAATCGATGAGAAGATATAGTTCGACAAATCACAATAGAATAAGGTCATCACACTGGTCGCAATCAAAATAACTCACATCAAACATGTAAATTTCGGAATAATACATTAGTAATCAGTTTTTACTTTTGTGTTTTACAATTGAGATATTAATACTTACAAGAACTCCAAATACTAGTTAGTGTTGCTTTTAGAAGGAAATAGATTAATGTTTAGAATCCATCTTGAAAAGTTTTTTTTTCAAAAATATTACAAAAATAAAATTTATTTACACATATATGACTAATCTATTGTTTTATATAGTAAAATTGAGTTAAAAAGCAATGATGTGTCAATCTTTTATTGGATACTACTAATTATTTTATTACTATTGTTATAACAAATGGTAAATTTGGTAAGACATAAATTAATTCACGACAACAATACTATCACTACCGTGAATCAAGGCTGATTTGGAGCAGAAAAAATCTCTTTTTTTAGTAGTGATATAACTTATGTGTTTATATTTCAAGTTATACAAAAAATATATCAACATTCATGGGTTTTTATGATCTTTCATATGACACCAATATTGAATATATAAAAGTTAAAAAATGTTATTGCGTATCTATTATATATTGTTTTATATAGTAAAACACAGTTATAAACCCTAGACGTCCTTCTCTCTTATTGGTTAACAAAAATTGTATTAATACTACTATTTAAATATTTAATTAATTTAATTAATTAGAGAAAAAGCAGGACAAAAACGTGTATATAATAATTTGAAAAAAAAAGAAGGGTTTTTTACGAGAATATTACTAAAATAAAACTTATTTACATAAATATGACTATTCATTACTACAACGTAGTGCTGTGGTAACTAAAGTTCAAAACTTGAGCATGAATTACTATGATTCCATTACTACTCTAGTAATGAATCATATTTTTGTAAACCATCTTTCTTTTGGTCATATTTATGTAATTATTTCAAAAAAAAACTAGAGAAAAAGTTGGAGAAAAAAATGGAGAAACAAATGTAAGCAACACATTCACACTACACGTTTGAATCCTTAATATCAATATCAAGTACGTAGTATCACCCATCTAGGACTCTAAAGTTTATCACTTCATTAAAAATAAGTGTTCTTTAAATATTATTCTTCTTGCAGAAATAATTTTTTTAAATACATATTTTTAACCATCCATATAAAATACATATTATGTGTAGTTTAATACACCTAATAGGACTCTCATACACATGACACACGAACATAATACATTCCTTAATTCATAACTACTCCCTTTCATAACTTGAATAGTTATAATGAACCTTATTTTTTCAAATAACCGAAGACTAACAAATCTCTACACTTCTATAAGCACGAATATTGTTAGGGGTATTATGGTCATATAAAAAGTGTTCGTGTCTCTTCCGGCTTTAAGCAATTGTACCCAACGCATACAATATTCACGACTAAAATGATATACTAGAACGAAGGATTAACGGGAGTTAATTTCTTTTCCCCCCGTGTAGACAAGTGAGTTTCAATTGAATTAATTCTACCATTCCGCAATCGACTTTTCATTTGCTCTTCTTTTCCGTTCAGACTCGCCAGCAAATAGCTATTGCTGCTGAACAACCATTTGGAAACTCAAGAGTTCTGCCTGGATGTTTCGCCTATAAATACGTTCTTGGCATATGATATTGAACCGATTTTGGATTTCGCCGCATCTTTTGTAAGTTCTTTACCCTCTTCTAATTATTTATATTTGTTTTTTTTATAGATATATAATCGTAGTTCATTTACAGATTTCCGCATTGAGCTTGCCTTGTTCATCTTCTTTATTTGTTTTCATATTAATTTTTTACATCAATCTAGAAAAATGATGTTTATTTAATACGCTGGCAAATTGAGGTTGTTGTTTACCTCATTTTATCTCTTCATTTTACTTTGATTGCTTTGTGTTTGCTGAAATGTCCGTATGAACTGCTTTGGTGTTTCCCTTTGAAAAAAAATGTTGTTTCAGGTGTTTATAACCAATCTCTATATGCAACGAAAACAACCTTTTACAAATTCTGTCTGCAAGCTCTGTCTACAATAGCTATTTGTTCAACTGCAGGATCGGAAGATCAACCATATACCCCTATTCAATAACCTCCAAATTGTTTTGACAGTGATAACCTCCAGAAAATATATGTTTCACTTAAAAAAAACTATCAATAATGTTGTTTACCTTTAGTCATAATATTCAACATCAGACCTCAGTGCTTTGTTTAGTTTAAGCCTGATGAGTTAATCTCTAACCCCTTAACATTATGGGTTCCCTTCCGCTCTCAATTGTTAAAAATAGAAATGTTTTTTTAAAGGTCATTCAATAATGTGTTATATAGGTATATGTATATAAAGGTAGTTCATCCATTCGGTTTGCTAAATATATTTCAAACAAAGGTCATTCAATAATTTGTTAAATAGGTATATGTAAATAAAGGCAGTTCATCCATTCAGTTTGCCAAATATATTTCAAACAATGTTCAATTAAAAATATATTTTAATTATTATTTTTCACTATTCTAGCAAGTTTGTAAAATAAGTGCAGTTCATCTGCCATTAAATGATTTCAGTCACTTCCACCAAATTCACCCTTACAAAATGGAATCGTTGTCTGGTAGATAACCTATTTATGCCTTCTTCAATCTCATTAAACTCACGTAAGTTGTGTTGTTCTGTGTGGATTTTATTTTTGATGAGATTTGTGATTTAGTGGAGATGACATGTCAGGATGGATTGTGGTCACTGACTACATTTGGGTCACTCTATCAACAGCTGCCCTAAGCGGGAGAAGTCAAATGCGATCACTCTCCCTAAAGATAGATGGGCAGCTTGCAGCTAAGAACTAGCAACAAAACTCAATTTGATTTACAGAGCAGAAGGGTAAAGGGATAGCATGTCAAGAGAATGAGGAAGTGTCCGTGAACACTTTGGAACCCCCCTAATGAAGAATTGGAGCAGGACTTGGGTGCTTTATTGCTTGCCAAAATCCCTAGAAAGGGTAACACAGGGGCTAAAGATGATTGTCATCTAAAGTTACTGGATCAGCTGTTTGATTTCGACCCTGAATTGGCTCAGAAAAAATATATGTCTGATGGGGAATCCTAGCGTCACCTGCAGCCAAAGAAACCATTGTTAGAACGGAAAGATAGCTGGAATAGCGTTAGTGTTAAAGTGAACTCTATGAAGAAGAGAATTGAGGAATAGGAAGCAGCCCAAAATATTCCAGCCTTGGCAAATTCAACAATGGCTGAACTTCTCTTTCACTCATCGCCAAATTTATCCGAAAATTCAAAACATAACCTAAATGGTGTCTTAAAAATTCAAAAAGTAGTCTATTTGTTAAAATGAAGCTCCTTATTTGTGTTTTTCATCTTTTTACATACTTGTTTTTAGTTTATTTTTGGGTCCTCTTTCATACGAAGTATGAGGGAACACTACACACTACATAGTATATTTTTAAGTTGATGCAAATGTTAACATCTCAAACATTAGAAATACACATATCAAATCAACATACAATATACATATTTCTCAATAAAACATACATTTGCATTTTATTCGATCGCGCAACATGCGTGTTGAAAACTAGTATTTAGTAATAAAAGCGCACAATATAACATTTAGTATCAAGTAAGGGAATACAAAATCTAGGTTATTAATAGCCATCAATTCATCATTTGCCAATGACTCATAGGGATCGTTTTGAGGCAAAATAAATATTGTTTTGAGGCTCTTGACAAGACCCTAAGGACATTTTTACTTCACATGTTACTAAGCGATAATTATTACGACATGTGTTAGTAAGCGGTCCATAATATAATAAAATTAAGTTAAAAATCAATGATGTTTCAGTCTCTTATTGGTTTCTAAAAAAATTATTATCATTACTATTAAAACATTTAATTAATCCAAGTTCACTCGTTGCATCACTACTATTCACTGAGTACATCACTCACTTCTATTCATTTTAATCATGCCAACTCATTTAGAGAAAGTGGAGGAAATAAATCTGTTTTTAAAGTGCTATATTTATTCCAATTTTTACAAAGATTATATCAAAACTTATAACTTTTTATAATCTTTCATATGACATCAATATTGCATATATAAAAATAAAAATAAAAATTAGTTTTATATTAATGTGTTAGTTTTATATTAATTAATAATGTGTTAGTTTTATGTTAATTAAGAAAAATTCTATTATCACTATTATTTAAACATTTAATTAATCCAAGTTCACTTAGTGCTTCATTGCTATTCACTCGGTGCATGATTGTTGTTCATTTTAATCACGTCAACTTATTTGGAGAAAGGGGAGGAGATAAAGTATCATTTTTGAAGTGCTATAACTTTTTTGTACTCGAATTTTAATAAGGCACCAATATCAAATTTATAACTTATATGACACCAATATTCCATATGTATATATAAATAAAAAATATCATTTTTTTATAATAAAATTGAATTATAAATCAATGATGTGTCAGTCTCTTATTAGTTAATAAAAATTCTATCACCGCTACTAAATCATTTAATTAAGGAAAAATTGAAAATAATAATCCCAACTATTGCCGGTCCACTGAAAATAATCCCACCTATTGATTATTTTTGTATAATCCCAACTATATAGACTATCCGCCAATAATGATCCATGACCATATATTACCTCTATAAAAAGTGAATTTTAAATAGAAATTAAGCGTAAAAATTAAAAGTTGAGATTATTTATAGGGATTACTTGTTATATCTCATCTCATCCAATTTAGAAACTACAAGAATTTATTCATAGGGACCATTATTGGCGGAAGGTCCCTAAAGTTGGGATTATTCTGTAATAATCGATAGTTGGGATTATTATGAGCGGACCGCCAATAGTTGGGATTATTAATATCAATTTTTCCTTTAATTAATCCAAGTTCACTCGGTGCATCACTAATATTCACTTGGGACGTTTTTACTTGGACTGTCTTCAATCCCACACCAGACCAGACTTGACTTTCATAGTTATAAACTACACAGAGACCAGACGTTTACCAGACCGGCAAATTATGATCCAAGTAAAAACATCCTTGGTGCATCACTGTTATTCACTCAATGTACCATTGCTATTTATTTTAATCAAGCGAACTCATTTGGAGAAAGGGGATGAGAAAGAATCTTTTTTAAGTGCTATACTTTTTTGTATTTCAATTTTACACAAATATATCATAATTTATAACTTTTTATGATCTTTTTGTAAAAATTGAGTTTTAAATCAATGATATATCAGACTTATAGTAAAAATAGAGTTATAAATCAATGATACATTTCTTTAAATTTTTAATAGTAAAAATATTGAATACTTAAAAATTAAATTCTAAATCCGCCACCGGAAAGATTCTTACGGGATCATACCAGATTAGAGCAGAACATAAAAAATTCAGATCAAATCGGACCAGTTTTTTTTTTAAAATTTCACATGATAAATATTCATGTCAAGTGAATTGAAAAAATTCTTAATATCAACCATATTAATGGAGTACAATTCTCAGAATAAATACCATAGCAGTTCGGTTTCATATTTGTTTTTTGTACAATATCCAATTCTTTTAATAATGAGACTCTAATACACGTAATATGATTCTGTACAAAATTAATCTTACATACTTAAGTGATGCTCTAATACACAACCAATTTTTTTAAAAATGGAACTTTAATTTACATGAACGGGATTGTAATCGTACTACACCAATAATACACATGACAATCAAAAATCAAAAATCAAAGAAATAACTAGAAAAGACAATTGTGTAAAATTAAACTAAAAATATAATTTCAAATGGAAACAAAGTAATAATAATCTGTTGCCATTTTTTTGTAGAATAGGGAAGTGACTAGAAAAAAGAAAAAAGTAAAATAGAAGAAAAAAATAGCATGGGGTGTCAAAGGAAGTTGGATCTCTTTTGCAAGGGAAAAGGGGCAAATAAGCCCTCGAACTAACCAAATAAGTGCAAATAAGCCCTTATATCGGAGGTTCTGTCCGGCCGTCGCCATTTGGGGAGGTTTCCGGTGGAATTTTTTAATGAATTTTTTTGAGCATCTTATTGATTAAGTCTAGTTTAGCCATACCAAATTTCAGCTAAAAATTCATCCGGGAAGGATGTCAAATGATTTTCTGAAATATACTGCGCTGTTTAACTGCGTTGTTATCTTCTAAAATTCATTTGACTGTCTTCCCGATTGAATTTTAAGCTGAAATTTGGTATGACTAAACTAGACTTAATGAAGAAGATGCTCACAAAATTTCATAAAAAAAATTCCACCGAGAACCTCCCCAAATGACGACGGCCGCACAAAGTCTCCTATATAAGGGCTTATTTGCACTTTTTTGGTTAGTTCGAGGGCTTATTTGCCCCTTTTCCCCTTTTGCAATTATAATGAAACGTGGGGTGTGTATTATAATTGCTTAAAATTCCTTCTACGAACGCGTGGAGACACTGCCTGGGGAATATTGCAATCTCGATCGAGAAGACAAGAATACCGGTCTCCTCTTCCTCTCTCACATTTCTCAGACATTTTCAGCTTTACCGATTACACGGATGGCGCTGGAGTGGGTCGTGCTGGGCTACGCCGCTGGAGCGGAGGCGATCATGCTGCTGCTGCTAACCCTCCCGGGCCTGGACGCGCTGCGCAATGGCCTTATCGCTGTCACCCGAAATCTACTCAAGCCCTTCTTGTCGATCGTCCCCTTTTGCCTCTTCCTGCTGCTTGACATATACTGGAAGTACGAGACCCGCCCCCATTGTGAATCCGATTCCTGCTCCCCGTCGGAGCACCTCCGCCACCAGAAATCCATAATAAAGTCCCAGCGCAACGCTCTCCTCATTGCCTCTGCCCTAATTTTCTATTGGCTCCTGTATTCTGTCACCAGACTCGTGGTCCGCATTGATCAGCTTAACAAAGGCATCCAGAAGTTGAAGAACCAAGACTGATCGATTGATTTGATGGCGCGATGGGTCAGTTTCACTCCTTTCAGATCAGATCGGCTTACTTCATCGTTGATCTTTGATATTTATCTGTCTTAGATTAATTTCTTATGTTGTTCCTTGTGTAATCATGTGTCACCTGTTTTGTCACTTACGCTGATGCTACTTTGTTGCTCTCTAAATCTAACGACTACAGAGGATAGTTTTCTATGTTAATTTGTTGTTTCTGGTCTTTGCATTTGAGAAAATCCCCAGTATAGGAGTAAAATATATAACATAGTTTCTCAAATAGGAGTGTCATTGTTTTCTTCCCAAAATATGTCTCATTCACTCATATTTTCGGAAGTTTTTATTGTTTTATTACTTTAATAGGAGTAAATAAGTCATGTTTTAGGTAGAAAACATACTTAACTCTATTTTAAAACTTTGTCCATGTTTTAGACTTATTATGAACAATTTCTCATTGGTACATGAGGGAGTAACAGTGTAACACATTTGATAAGAAATGTGGAGATATATGGTCATTGGTTGGTATTGAATGGGTGAAGTGCAAAAAAGTTAAGAATGAATTAGAACCGTACAAATATTACCAAATATGAAATGTGACAAATTTAGTAGGACGGACGAAAAGTTATCGTTGGGGGAAAAGTAGTGGGATAGAGAGAGTAACAATTTGAGATGGTAACAAAGTAGAAGCACCGAAGCATCATAGTATTTAGGTGTCTTTATATTTCGGGAAATTCAAAAAAGAATGTGTTTTTTGTCTTTTAACTAATCTTCAATGAGATTTGGATTGACATACCTCCTCTAAATAATGTATAATCATTCTGAAGATTGCTACAAGCTGTAACTTGTTTGTCCTAGAACATGGTATCTTAGGGGTACCCAGACACAACACTTAGTAGTGTAACATTTGCTTAGGTGTGAACATTGAAGTCTTTTCACCAATATTGGTGAATATGATAGAGTAAATACTTTCACCAATTCTTGTGCTTAGGAATATTGTGCACACCAAAGCTTTGATCAGTTATATACATTTTTAACATATGATTATGTGAAAATGGGAAGTTTCTGAATTTAGCCCAAATTCCTGTTATAGTTTTTGGATCTTGAAATTGTATGATTTTGCACACGCACTTTGCTTTGCTTTCTTCGACATGAATTGGTTCTGGTGCACGCTGCACATAATTGTGTTGCACAAAAATGATTTGTTTTTTTATATATAAATATTACGATAGTAAATTATCATTACGTGAATTAGTGAAAGTGAAAGAACAGAGCTAGAACCTCTATATTTTCAGTTTTCTTATTTGTGCCTTGAACATAATAGTCTTTCTTATGTAAACTGTTCAAGAGTTTTGCCTCCAGTAAAAAAATGGTGCATTTCGGCACTTTTTTCCTGGATGAATTTGGAGGTCATTTATGCTTCTTGTATGCTTTTTGTGTTGGTTAGTTCGTTGATCTCTTTGCATGTTATTTAAGATCAGGTATTCTGAGATTAGGATTGCTTTCTTCGACATGAATGGGTTCTGTGGTACATTCATAATACTGCATAGACAATATTGTGTAGAAGAATGCTGTGAGGCTTTATATATGAGTAATTTGATAGTAAATTATGATCATGTGAGTTAGTGAAAGTGCAAGAACTGAGGTAGAGATGTAGAACCTCCACATTTTTAGTTTTTCTATTTTTCACATGAAAGTAGTATTCTTTTTAAGTCAATTGTTAACGAGTTTTGTCTGCAGTTAAAAAAAATCTGCATTTTTGTACCATTTTTTTTAGCCTTGATGAGCTAGTATGTCATCTATGTGTCTTTTCTACTTTGTTTTGCTGGTGTGTTCATCGATCCCTTTGTATCCTTCGATCATTACTCATTAGATCATGTATTTTGAACTTTGCTTACTTCGGCATGAATTGGTCCTGCTTCACATTTTATAGAAAATTGTGCACAAGAATGATAGTAAATTATGAAATTGTGAATTACTCCGTATTAAATGTGAAAGACTGAGCTAGAATCTCCACATTTTGGACTTTCATCTGTCTCATGAAAGTAGTACTCTTTTTATGTCAATTGTTCTCAACTTTTTTCTGCAGTAAAAAAATCAAGTGTATTTTGGCAACTTTGTTGCCTTGATGAAAAGGTCATTTATGCAGCTTGTTTACTTTTGTTTAATGGTTGTGTTGTATACTGCCCCGTAATATCTTTTAAGCTTTTAATGGAACTAATGAAAAACAGCTCATCAATCATCATAGCAACACAATGCATATCAGTTGATGACATTTCACATGAATCTATTGTTGATGGATTTTCCGGTCACGTTGGCATATTTTATGGGATACATTCTTCTATATATAAATTAAGGAGCATAAAGTTAAAGAATATGTCCACTTTTGGTCAGTACCACAGAATAAGTCTAGAAAAAAGGATGTTTTTTACAGAATACGCCTAGACACTCTTATTGATGACCGATCCACTTTGAGTTTTCTGTTACAATATCTCTCATATGCTGATACGAACACATAAATTTGGAGTAGAAATATCGTTGATATTACAGAAAACAATAGGAATACAAGGGAGGCCAATTCGAGGGGCCTCTAACTCTCCCAGATCCCAATTCTTCCCAAATCCCACTTGGCCCCTCTCCCTTTTCTATTTTTTCTATTTTAGTCATGGACCCGGGATGGGTCGGGCCCGGTCGGGCCTCGGGTTTTTTTAAGGAGGCCCGGGACCGGCCCAGGTAGCCACCGGGTCCGGTCGGGGTCCGGGCCGGGCCTCAGGTCAATTTTTTTTTCCTTTTCCTAATTAACCCCCCCCCCCCTCACCCCCAACCCCCCAAACCATCCCAAATGGCCCAAAATACCCAAAGCCCAACCCGAAAAGATAAAAAAATTGAAAAAAAAAATTAAAAAGCCAGGAACCGGGCCCAAACCGGCCGGGCCGGTTCGGCTTTTGGGTGACCCAAGCCCGCACCGGGGACCCCCCGGGCCGGGCTTACCCGGACCGGTCACTGGCCGGGCCACCGGGCCGGGCTCGGCCGGTTCAGCACAGACTGCACAGTACCGGTCCCGGGTCAGGCCACCCGGCCTGAGTCCAAGACTATTCTGTTTATTCTTTTCCAATGAGGCTTCCTCTCAATCTAACTAATTACTTGGCCCAGCTCACTTCGAGTCCATTTTTGTCTCCCAAAGAAGGCGAGCTAACTCTTTCGGTGCATCTTCAAGAATAGTCATTCCTTTGGGATAGGAGTGAACCATATTTGCTAAAAATCAGTGCAACCCTCTCATAGAGAATGATGTATGCCCATGACATGGTTCAATTAAGAAGATAGTGGCAGTCTTCGATGAGAGGGTCAACCGCATCGCCTTCAACATTAACATTCTATTAAAAAGTATATACAATAGCCTTATAAATGTTATAATCGATTTTAGCCACAACATTGTGTAACTCTTTGTCATGTACGAGAATCAAGCCTTGACGCAGGCCTCATAGTTCAGCCTTGAAGTTGTTCACGGGCCTAAATATAGCACAAAACTAGTGTACCAGTTTCCCATGTGATCTCGAACAATGCCCTCGTTGTTGCATGGTTTGTTTCCTTTCAAAAGGAATCATCTGTGTTGAGTTTGAGCTCACTTTCATGCGGATGTTGCCATTTGAGTGATTTGACCATTCTAGGGATCCGATTTTTGTGGAATAATTCTTTTCCCATAATCATTGTGGTGTCTTTAGTAAGGGCCCATGACTACTTAACAATGGTTTCAACTTTCAGATACTTACCCCCAATTCCTCAAATAACCATTTGTTCCGTGCTTTCCAAATATTCCATAGAAGATATGGCGCAAAAGGGGGTTTGGTAGGATCTCAGGTTGTGTTTAGCCCACAAATCTGTTGAATCCAGTTCTGAACGCTCTCACAACTCATCCTACTGGCCATTGCACGAAGACCACACGTGAACTAACAACGTTTAGCAATATCACAATCCCAGAAAAGGTGACCAATTGACTCTTCCCCCACCTGACAGACATTGGATGACACTTTGGAACCAAGAATCGGAGAACCAAACCGGACCGAACCGTTATGACCCGGTTCGGTTCCAACTTTTATTAGTTATTTGTTAATGGTTCGGTTCCTATTTTTTTTATTAACGGTTCGGTTCTTGGTTCCTGAAAAAATATGTACCTGGAACGGTTAAGGAACTGTTATATAAAATAATTAAAATTTCATATGTTTCTTATCAGTATATATATTTTAATATATATTTACTTATTTATTTTTTATATAACACTCACTATTTTAGTTTAGTTATATAACAATTTAAAACTGTTATTCATTTTGACTGGTTCTCTTAAGTTTCTCAGGAGTTACGCCTCTTATTAGGTCCAAAAATTATTATTTATTTTTACATTACATTCACTGTTTTATAAACTAAAATATCCAGTTTGTTATGTATTTATGTTTTAAAACAACCTTTTGAGGTTTGAAATGATGTTTAACATATTTATATTGTAAGTTCAAACGTTGAATGTCTTTTTGGCATAAATTTAACTGTGATTTGTAATTTTTTTTGAAGACTAGAAACCATTAAATGGTAAGAACCGAACCGTTAAGAACGATTCGGTTCCTTATCGGTTCTATAAAATAATTTATAAGAACCGAACCGTTAGTAAAATTTCATATTTTCAAACGGTTTCATATATTTTACCTAGGAACCGAACCGGTCCCAGGCCTAGTAAAAATAGCTAAAATGATCATCTACAGTAACTTCAGCCAATACCGCCAGAAAAGTAAATTCAACCTTACTTTTTCTTCTTATTACACAATTCAGCGCGCGAAAGCAAAAATAACGGGTATGTTTGGCACGACTAGCTGAAAAGATACTTTTGTAAGCTTTTTAGTAACTGTTAGCTTTTAGTGACTGAAAAGATCTTAAAAAGAAAAGGTGGTAGCTGTTTGATAAAAAGCCGACTGTTTGATTTAGTTCTGTTTGGTATACAAGTTGTTAGGACAAATTAATACTAAAAGCCACAATCTTTTCTCAGATGCTACTTCCCGTAGCATCTCAAAAAAGATCTTTTAGTGACTTTTTAAACAATACAAAAGCTAGAAGGTAGAGACTTATGTGTGCCAAACATGCACTACGTGTTTGGTGAAAAAGCTGGCTGATAAGTCTGGTAAGTCGAAAAATAGCGTTGCCAAACGGACTCTTAATCTACTCACAAACCTGTTTGATTGATTTTAGGGGTCTCGGATTTAAGAGCATCCTTTTCTTTTTAACTACTCCCTCCGTCCCCTTTTAAATGTTCTGTTTTACCATATTGGGATGTCCCTATTTAATTGTCTCATACCTTATTTGGTAAAGTTTGTGTGACTCAAAATCATTCTTACTTTATTCTTACTTTATCAATTAATATCAACCACACAAACCTACTTTTCTTAAAACTCGTGTACAGGGGCGGAGCTAGGGGGTGCCCAGGCTAGGCCCTGGCCCACCCCAAATTTGAAAAATGTCAATATTTTTAGTGTAAAAAATTTCGTGTAAATTTTTTTCCAATAATATTCTTTGTACCGGCCCAGTCTAGCCCAATGTTCTGGCTACGCCCCTGCTCGTGTAACCCTCTTCTGGGACATTTAAAAGGGGACGGAGGGAGTATCTACGGAGTATGATGATATGGAGTATGATTTGCAAATAGAGGGCCAACACATAATTCATTTTGTTTGGACCAGAACATACTGCCACTGCCAGGTAAATCAGAACTGGTTTCCAATTCAGATTTAAAACAATCTATACAGACAACAGTTCCGGTAGGTTTCCTTCCTGATTTTGGAACTGGAGTCTTCGAGTCCACTATTTCCCATCACGTAGAAAGCGTCTCTATTCTTTAGCCCATCTCATGTATCCTATTTTTGTCCAAAATTCACAATTGACTGGTTCAATTGTTGTCGACCCAAAAAGAGAGCCCCACGTTATCTTAGCTTTATTCCATACGGAAAACATTATTGCAAGGTTAAGTAACGCACATAAACAATGAAGAAATGGGCAAATAAGGCAACGTACTAACAAAAAGGTCAAATAAAGCTATGAGACTCTGGCCAGCCTTCGCCATTTGGAGTGGTTCTCGGTGAAATTTTTTGACCATTTTATTCATTAAGTCTAGTTTACTCATACCAAATTTCAGTTAACAATTCAATCGGGAAGGCATTCAAATAAATTTTTAAAGATAACTGCGCTTTTAACTGCGCAGTTATCTTCAAGAATTCATTTGAATGCCTTCCCGATTGACGTTTTAGCTGAAATTTGGTATAAGTAAACTAAACTTATTGAATAAGATGCTCAAAAAATTTCATTAAAAAATTTCACCAGGAACCACCCAAAATGACGATGGCCGGATATAGACTGTTAAACAAGGCCTTATTTGACCTTTTTTTTGTTAGTACGTAGCCTTATTTGCCCCTTTTCTCTAAACAATGGGATTCGATGTGGAAGTTGTGAAAATAATACAGTGCTCCTTTTCTTTTGTTAAAATTAAAATACATGATTAGGTTCATAAAATTAAAATTGATTTTCTTTTGTTAAAATAAAAAATGTCGAGTTTTTTATTCTTGGTTCCAAATTGATGACAGAAAACTATCAATATAGGATTTACATGATTTAAGGCTATCAATCAAAGACCTAAGTTTTCATGTTTTTTTTTAAATTTTAAATACATAGTACTAATTAGTAGGGGTGGGCATGGTTCGGGTCGATTTGGATAATTGATAAATTTTTAAGAACCGCCGATTTCATTTAACGGGCAGTTTCGGTCCGGGTATACCAAGTTTCGAAATAGGAATCGGACCTTACCCACCCCGTTTGAAACGGGCCAATTCGATCCGAGTCCTTGGTTCTTTTTTTGTAAAAAAAAATACAGCTACACTAGCAAAGTTTCTAGTTAGGTATAAAATTTCCAAACTAATTAAGTATCAATGTGAAACATACAACACTTTACTTATCATAAATTCTAATAATTGCAATGTTTTTTTATATTCACTACGGGGAGGCATTTCAAAGTGTTTTGAAGTGGTAATCCCTAGATTTTGCTATTCGTAGGCCTGGGCCTGGGCGCCTGTCAATGAGGAATTTGAAGAGTTTTGCAATATGAAATGCCTGTTTCCTACAAAAAAAAATATCAATGTAATCATAATATAGTAAAACTTCAAAATAAAAATATAAAAAACCAACATTTTAGATTAGTTAATAAAATACTTAACCACAAATCCATAAATTAAATAAAACACAACCACCTAAATTAAAAAATGTTATTCATCATTCATAAACTAAAAAATAGCACTATAAAGTCAAAATATAAGAAAAATTAAGATTATTAAATGAACATGCACACTTCATTGAGTAAGAGAGAGTGTTTGGTAACACAAAAATCGGTTGTTTTGTCTGATTCTGCTGAAATTTATGAAGTTCTGGCTGAAGTGGCTGCATTGGCTGATTCTGCTGATTAAAGAAAAATTTATTTTTAAAATATATTTCATTAATAAAATAAAGAAAAAATTATATGTAAAAATAGATAAAATAGTCATCTACAGTAACTTCAGCCAATACAGCCAGAAAAGTAACTCCGACTTTACTTTTTCAGCTTATTACACAATTCAGAGTAAAAATTACGTGTTTGGTGAAAAAGTTGGCTGATAAGCTGAAAAATAGTATTACCAAACGGCCTTAGAGTCTTTTTTACAAAACAAAATATTGAACAAAGAAAATCTGTTGCATTTGGAATAAAGAATTGAGAAAAATATTTAGGAGTTTATATGAACTTAGAAACTCTTTTTAATTGATTGACAAGTTTCTTTAATTGAGTGTCTTTGTCTAGACATAAGAACATGAAGAGATTTCGGGTTTTATTAGTATATTATATTAAATCTAATAAAGTATTAAAATAATATTTTAAAATGGTTAGGTCAGGGGACCCGTTTTTTCAATTTTAAGACACGTTCAGTTTCTATGTTTTTAAGGACCCACCCCGCCCCGAACTGTTTGAGTTTTCTAAAAAACGGACCTGATCCTAGCCCGCCCCGAACCTCTATCACCCAACCCGACCCGCGGTTCATGTAGTCGTTTGACCAGCCCTGCTAATTAGTTTTTAGGAAAAAAATTATATAGCATAAAGCTCTAAATCATAACAATTTTAATCACAGTTAACTTTTTCAAAACAAAAAAATGTGAATTTGAATAAAGATAACTAATACAAAATCATAAATTGGTAACACAACTGGGAAAAACAAATTGGAAAAAAGAAAAAAAAATGAAATTTTAGTGAAAATAAATAAAAAATGACTAAAAATATTTTATTTAACTTTGGTACATTTTTGGAACTTTTGTAATTATTTTTACATGTTTAAAAATATTTAGTTTAGAAATTTATAAAAATATTCCTATATCTTACGAAAATTGAGAGTTGACACATATAATTGGGACTATAAAATTGACACATCATATAACTGAGACTAATCAGAAAAGATCGGCTACAATTAGGATTATTTATAGCTGACACATATAATTGGGACTATAAAACCGACCTACTATACTAGGTTATAGCCGGTTAAGGACTATTTTTGAAAAATCGTCCTTGTAGTTGGGACCACTCAAGAATAATCAATAATTGAGATCATTAACAGCGGACCGACAATAGTTGTTATTATTATTTTCAAATTTTCCATAATTTTATTAAACTAATAAACTTTTTTGAATAAGAGTTTATCAAAAATTAGCAATGGAATTAATAAAATAAATAAATATATCAAAACTTATGAAATGTTAGGTCCAAGATTGATAGTTTTTATCATTCGGATCCTATACCAATACATTTCATCTTTCGGGTCCCAGATTGATAATGCATCTATCTTTCGGATCCTAAATTGATAAAACTCCCTTATTGATAGAAATTGTTCTAAACAGGATTAAATGTTAACTAAAGTTCACTAATAGGATGGAGGATTACATGTTTCTCCTCCTCCTTAATTTTGAATTTCAAATTTCTAAGTTTTCGTTAAAATTTATATTTTCGTTTAAAATTCTCATCTTAGGTTTTTTTGGATATTAGTTTCATATGTTGCCAAAATTGTGGCAATTGCATGTAATAGTAGCAATTATATTAATTATGGAAAAAAACTTTTATTTTAACATTGATTAGAATGTATTGGCAAATTTATGGCAGAAAAAAATAGGGAAATTTACTATTAATCCCCCGAGGTTATGTCATAATTATAATGCAACCTTGCATTTCAAATATCAATTAGTTACCCTCTGAGTTTGGATCATTCTCATTCTTTGCCCCCTCACGATAATATTTGTCAAATTTAAATTTAATAACATTCTTAAATTATATAAAATTCCTAAAATGTTAAACACAAATTAATAAAAATCTTAAATTTTAAAATATTAAAATTCAAATTCGATGAAATGTCTATAAAATTAATTTTAAACATAAAACACAAATTATTTCATAATTATAAGTCATTGTGGTTGATCGATATTTTTCTACTTAGCTACTCCAACGTGGAATAAAAATTATTGAGAGTAATTAAGAGAAAATACTCACGAGTAAGATATAAAAATATCATGAGTTTTTGATAATTTTATTTTAAAAAATTAAACTTTATTTAATCGTATAAAACTAATAAGCCTTTCACAGCAAAAAAAAACTTTTATGAAGATAAAATCATCACAAATTAGTAACAAAGTTAATAAAAAATTATATAAATTAAAATATATAATATTTAGGTCTTAGATTGATAGCTTTCAATTATTCAAATCATGGAATAATAGGAACAATAAAAAATTCACACATTTTATCTTTTAGGTCCCTTATTGATACTAAACCTATCTTTTAGGCCATGGAACGATAAAAAAAATCTTGTTCTTTCTTTCTTTCTTTCTTTCTTTTCTAAACACGAAAGAAATGTCATTGCGATTAATTCAACCAAATGAATGATAAATAAGACTTTGGTATTTATAATGAAGAAGTGCGTACAATTTTGATAACACATTTTATAAACAATTCTTTTTTATGTATCCCATGAATATTACTCGTGAGTCTTCCCCTTAACTACTCTCATTAATAGTTACTCCACGATCGAGTGGTTAAGTAGAAAAACAAACGATGATCAACAACGACTTATAATTATGATAATAAGTTGTATTATGTTTTAAAAATTAATTTTATATTCTATATACAACTTACTTTCATTGAATTTAAGAGGTATATTAAATTTAATTTAACAAATACTAACGTGAGGGGGTATATATAGTATGAATGATCAAAACTTAGGGGGTAACTAATTGATTTTTGAAAATGCAATTCAAGATTGCTTTAATAATTATGATGTAATCTCGGGGGGCTAATAATAATTTTCCCTTTGTTAAATTGTTTGCCCCAAACTGACGTCACCATCCCCTTTTATGAGTGTTAAATTGGACTATCAGGGGGCGTTTGGTTCTTTGCACATTAAAACTTTACACGCAAAATGATTGCATGTAAAGTTTAGGGTCGTGATTAGTTTGCATGTAAAATAGAAATACATCATTTGGTTATGTGTGCAATCTGTTTTTAAATTACACGCAAACTATTTGCATTGTTTGTTTGGAAATAACTTCACATGTAAAGCATACATAGTATATCAAACGTGTTAATTGCTAGCTTTGATCAAACGATCTCTCAATTACATTACGTGCACATGAATGCTTGTAATTGAACATTTCTTCTTTTGTTCTAGGATTATTTCGTTGGCTCCATTGTTTTATATGATAGCGTTGACCTCTATAAGGAGCTAAGAAAAACCTTTGCGTTGCTGTATTCGGCATCACATCAATAGTAACAACCTAGATTAATATGTTATGGTTAGAACTTATGAGTCAATTTGTTTGTGAATTTTAAAATATATAATATTGAAAGCCATATTGATTCTCCCACTACCATTAGTACCTTGAGGAACTACAAAGCCATTTGGCCTTGAAATCTCACTTCTTAATACCCTTGCATCCGCAACAGAACCTTCCCACCCAGGCAATATGTAGATAAAATGTAAATCCCGAGAACAAACTCCAAGTACATTTGTGGCCAAATCCCCTTTCCTTGTCCTATATTTTGGCTTTTCTTGCTCAGGGACATTTATCTGAATATAAGTTCCATCTAGCGCTCCCAAACAATTCTACATATTTGAAACAAATATCAGTGCTTTGTTAGTAATTTACTAATTTAAATATTATTTATTTTGTAGTATTTTTCAGGTAAATAATGTAGAAATCATTACCTTAAACCATTTCCAAGGATGTTCTTTACAATTTTGAGGCACCGGTTCAGGCTTCTGAAGCAAAACTTCGTGCAATCTCAAGATAGCAAGCAAGACTTTATTAAAGTGTCGGCTTATTGTTTAACCGCTACGCACAAATTCTCTTTTGACCACTCTAACTTTAGTATGATGAGCGAGTATATAGAGGAATGAAGCAAGCATTTCCTCAATAGATGAATTCTTTGTCGCTCGCAACATGCCAATTGTTTCAACCATGTTACACAGCACGTAAAATGCCCTTCTATCCATTCTAATGCTATCTACGCTTTCTATATCGTCATCCCAAATCATACTTCTAAAATTGACACGTTTAATTTGATACCTCTCATAAGCACTTCCTTTTTGACATCTTTTCCTCTTCCTTGAAATAAAAGTGTCTCTATAATATTCTAACATGGCAAGTACAATGAAAAGAAAGTTTCTAAAGTTTAACGCGACAACATAAGCTGCCATGCATATTGTGATTTCGTCTTGCAATGAGCTGTCCATGATCAACACTAACAAAAAATGCAACTCTATTTAATGAGAGTGTAATACATTTATTTATTTACTGTGTATATTTTAGAGCTTGTTGATATACAAAAGTGGTTCACAAATCACAACTTCCAGACTACTATGTACAAGCGTACGAGACAAGGATAATCATCAACTAAAATTAAATCTTGCAAAAATGTGATGTTAGAAAAAGAGCAGAAATTAGTTACATATACAGAGTATTAATTTTCCTATATATATACTCGTTTAACTTTTATGTATATGTGTGTGTATATATTATGTATATATAATACTTCGTATACAATAAGCCAGATCGATATGAACGTATTTAGCAGAGTAAAGCTAAACCCGACCAGATCTATGAGCGAGATCAATATGAATGCATTTAGCAGAGTAAAGCTAAAATCCTACCAAATTGATGAGACATATGCATTAAGCTCTAAACATACAGTAGCAGAATAAGTGATAAATAGGGTGTATCAAAAGCTAAAGAACTCTGTATTATATTGCGTAGTATATATACACACATATACATTACGGATAGATAATATACAATAAACCAGCACTAGTACAAAAAAAACCATTTTACATCATGCTTTCTACATGTGTTATGACATAACACATGTAGAATAGTGCCACGGGGTCTTATTTATAATTTTTTAAAATTATTCAACACCGGTTCCTCTTATAACCAATGTTAAATTAACTCACGGGGTTCTTTTTAGAATTGTATAAAATATTCTACTACGGTTATTAACATACCCGATGTTAAAAGAAAAACGGGGTGCTTTTTAGAATTCATAAAAAATTTATTTTACATCGGTCATAACTGATGTGAACGATGAATTAAAAGTTTGACCGCCGGTTATTCCAGATCGCTTTAAGACTTATCTGCAACGATGAGGTTTATATTTATATAAAAAACTCTTCTCAGCCGCTGCGAATAAACTCACTCTATCTCATCTCCATCGAAAGTTAGAACCCTAGAAAATACAAACCTCCTCTAAGATTCCTCTGCGAATCCATCGCCTCAACTCCACCATCCTCTATGACTGCCTGCCGTGAAATTCAGTGGCAAACTTCCTTCATCCTCTGTGGCGAGCTTCCTTCATCCTCCAGATCTGAGAGCATCACAGGTGAAGCTTCTGAGTTCAATGAATTGAACCTGCAGCCCGATCGGAGAGCACAGCCTACAACTTTGAGCAGTTCAGGGATGAAATTCCTTAGATCCGCGACCTCGCAGAGTCTTCGGCGTCCGTAATATTTTGGGAACCAACTCCCCGTTATCCTCCATAAGGTAATTTAGGTCCTTATTTTTTACATTATGACCTGAAATTTAGATGATAAATTATATGATTGTTACGAACATACGTTAAAATTTTTGTTTATAGAAGCATGGAGTGTAGATAAAGTGTTTGAAATAATGTTTAGAAGTATACATCTAAAAAGGTGTATACTTTTCAGAGTGTGTGAATTGCACATAAGATGTTTGAAAAACTGCTGAGCATGTAAGTAAGCAAGTCGAAATCTGTACTGAAGCATCTAGATTAAGATGTTGTTGGTGTAATAATGTTAATTTTGTTTGTATAGTATTTTTTTGCTTTAAGTGTTGTTTGCTGTTAAAATGAACACATTTCTTGCTGGTTTACTCGAAAAAATTATTGAAAAAGCTCATAGTTGCTTATAAGGAAAAAAAACTATGGAAAATTTGCACACTTTTGATAATGAATTAATTCAGAATATGACAAATACTATATACAGAGTATAAGATAATAATTATATATATAGCTGAAAGCACTTTTCCATTTTCTAAGATACACTTCTCCAAGAGAACCCCCCTCCCTAGTAAAAACTAAAAAGCACTTATTGCTTGAGATTAAGTCTCTCAAACACTCTTTACTGATATTAAAAAGTTTCCCCCTTTTTATATTAAAAAATTAATACAAATATATATCCATGCATTCCGATAATACCAACTAATTTAGTCATTTGAATATAATTTAGTATGTGTTGTTAGTTAGCTCTTAAAGCTTGGAGTGTAGAACAATATTGCCAAAATTGCTACACTTTACCTGTTTGTTTCCCGTTTCATCACTAAAACGTCAACTCTCAAGGACAAGAGGAGTCAAGGTCATATGCATCCTCACCACTTAAAGCAAGCGATTTCACAGTTCTCCATCCGCACCTATTCCTTATTCCTTACAAGGTAATATGCTTGAAAACTTGCACATATCCTTCAAATTTAAGAGAAAAGCATGGTACTTTTATGATTAAAAAATGATGGTACTTTTTGGGATTAAAAAATGATTTGTGAGAGTAATAAAGGTTGGGATGGGAAAAGAGCCACAATATGGTGTCATTTAAAATATCCATGTCTTCAGAAATGATATTTTATGATGCATGATTGTGAATGATATTACCTTATGGGTTTAGGAAATTCAGTTGTTATTTTCTTTTCCAGAAATGCATAGTAGCGCCATTGCACATAAATGCAACAAATTGACATTAACTTGTTCTGTACAAACTGATTGGCATTGTCAGGTCACAGGTGACGCCTGGTTGCAGAGACATTAAAAACTACAGTATTGCTATTGTCGAGACATTACAAATTAGAGTTTTACTGGACATGAGGTTCTGTAGCTTTTATTCCCTTCATGTCACGTTTTTGTTATGAAACAGAATTTTAAGTTCTCCGATTTGTGGAATAGTGAAGTGTTAAATAAGTTTTGTCATTTCCTTCTAGAAACTTTACCTCTATGCATCAATTTTTTATGGGGAAAAGGTGCAAATAGGCCCATGTACTAACCAAAAAAGGTCAAATAAGCCCTTATTTAAGAAGTTCTGTCCGGCCGTCGTCATTTGGGGTGGTTCCCGGTGGAATTTTTGGATGAAATTTTTTGAGCATCTTATTCATCAAGTTTAGTTTGCTCATACCAAATGTCAGCTAAAACTTCAATTGGGAAGGCATTCAAATGAATTCTTGAAGATAACTGCGCTTCTAACTGCGCAGTTATTTTCAAGAATTCATTTGAATGCCTTCCCGATTGAATTGTTAGCTGAAATTTTGTATAAGTAAACTACACTTAATGAATAAGATGCTAAAAAAAATTCATCACAAAATTCCACCGGGAACCACTCCAAATGGCGACGGCCGAACAGAGCCTCCTAAATAAGGGCTTATTTGACCTTTTTTTGTTAGTACATGGGCCTATTTGCACCTTTTCCCATTTTTATGCACTATTCACCTTTCCAGTTTCCACTCTAATTACGTGAATACTTTTTATGCCCTTGTGCAGGAACTGGCGCAAAGAAAATTTTGTTCACAAGGAAGACGTTTCAAAACTCTTGGATGATATTTATATCAATGGGTGACAAATATGAGTTCACTTGTATTTACTTGCAACATGCTACCACAAATTGGAATCTATTTGATATTGAAGTACTGAGTACTTGTTTATGTAGGCAACCTGTGTACTTGTTATAACGTTTAGTAGGAACAAATGTCTTTACTAGAACGTTTAGTTGATGTTAGAAAGTTAATTGATTACTTGTGTATGTATTAATTCTGCCATTACATGGCATTTATGTGATACGGAGTATCTGTTATATATAGAATGGTTCGCCAAATATCATCCAACTACAAGACAAATTTTGAATCTGTACAGAAAAACCAGTGCTATAAAACTTCATACGATGTATATATGATTATAAAAGTAAGAGCCACTAGTTTTTTTTATGAAAACACCGGAATTTTACACCGGTTATTTGTCAAACCGATGTGGAATCTCTTTCACATCGGTCATACCCCATGTAGTATATTATGTGCAACGACAGAATTAAAGCACTTTCCATATCGGTTATTGAAAATCCGATGTAGATTATTTCACATCGGTCAAAGCCGATGTTATATGTGCTATGGAGCGGCTATGTTAATACTTTTCAAAATCGGGTATTGCACGACCGATGTAGAAAATTTTTTCACATCAGTTATAGAACCGATGTTAAAAGTCTATACTTTTCACATGGGCTGGAACCACATCGGTTGTTTGACCGATGTGAAAAGCCTTTTTTGACTGATGTGAAAAGCCTTTTTTGTACTAGTGCAGAAGCTCTTACTCTTCAATCCACTTTCTCAAATAAAGTCGAAACATAATTTGATAATCTCTTTCAAAAATAAATTCCACAAATTCAATTTCTAGGCACACAAAAACATACTCCCTCCGTCCCAAGGAGAAGTTCCCGGGTTGACTTTCACACATATTAAGGAAATAAAGTTACTGGGGGGTAAATTTTACTGTTTGGCACTGTTTCGACACTGTTTGGCACTGTTTCGACACTGCTTTGCACTGTTTTGCACTGTTTGGCACTGTTTTGATGTAGAATAACTTTCCATTTAGGGAAATGGGAACTTCTTGTTGGGACTGCCAAAAAAGGAAATTGGGAACTTCTCCCTGGGACGGAGGTAGTATCAAATAAACATGCCAATTAACTAAAAAAAGAAGCAGAAGCCTACCTCTTGCAATACGGAGAGCAGGGCAACGCAATCAACGAGATATGCTGAGATATGGTTTACGATTTTGTGTGTTTTTATAGGAGATGAAATTGATTTATTGCCGCCAAAGTTTTTTGTTTTTGCCGCCACTCTCCTATTTTCTAGTGTAGGTCTAAGTCGTCGTAGAAGTTTACTCCGTATTAAATCGTTAAATATGATAATACTCGGTATTAATTAATGAATGTAAACTAGTTTACCACCCTCCCCCACGTAAACTATTTTACATGGTACAGTGTAAAATGTGACCTACAGTTTGCATCAAATAATTAAAACAAACGGTGTAAAATGTTTACTTCTCTCCACTTTGCACGCAAAGTGTTTACTCTACACCGTAACAAACGAGCCCTCATAGTCCCGAGTTACTCACCGGTCTCTATGAGTTTTAAATTAGACTTTCACAGCCCCGGAATAGCCCATTTTTACGAAAATATTGACTTTTGCGAAAACAACAAGCTTTACAAATACAGTCATAACCTTAGCTTTGATTGGGGGATTCAAATCGTGTGATTCCAGCTGGGTTGTATTCATCTAAACATTATCTACAACTTTTACAAAGGACTCATATCCAAATTGTTAGAGAATATTTTATGGTGTCTAATCATGTTTTATTTATTTGTATTTGTGTTGTAATTAGTTGAATTAATAGACAATGGACCACTTTATGTTAGGGATCAGAATATATGTCTCACTTAGATGCCCATTGTGTAATGGGCCTAACCTTCAAACCTGTAAAGTATGGAGGATAGGCCCGAAACCCTAAGGTAAGTAGTAATCAGATTAGGCAATCATACATTTTACTCTAGAGAGAAGCGAGAGTTGCGCCCCCTTTCATACCTTGTACTGAAGTTCAATATTATTATTGTGGTATTGAATGAGAGCTTCTTTTTATCTCTATTCTCATTAATTATTCATTTGGTTGTGGGAATGTTTTTTACACAAATTATGAGTGGTAAGAAAGATGTTAATCTTACAATAACCTGTTTTGCGAAAATGTTGTGCCTTACTACTTGTATAACTTTCAATTTGCTACCCTGAATTGAGTGATTCTAGTTGGGTCAGATGAGTTTCAAAGAGAGCTACCATTTGTTGGGTTGAGTGAAGACTTTATTATGAACAGAAAAAGCGATACTAGTGTTACAGACAACTAGTTTGTAAAACATGGTTGAGGTTTGGGAAATTCGCTAAATTTGGATTCGCGAACAGGCTATCATTTGCAAAACTTGGGTTTGCGAATATGTTATTATTTGTAAACCTCGAGTTTACGAACACACGAGTTTCTTTTGCGAAAAAATCAACAAGTGTTTTGCGAAAACGTGACTTTTGAGAAAATCAACACACAAGTTTCTTTTAGTATTAGTTGTTCAATTAGGGTCAAGTCCATGTAGCCTTTAATGGGTGAGAATCTTGTAAATGCTTATAGATAGGCCATCAACTCTTTATATTCACTATACTATTTTCACAATACTGAATTGCTGCCAGTTTCTCTACTCAAGCTATTTTCTACCAACATCCACCTTATTCTATTCTATTTATATATATAAAGATAGACATCTATCGGTTCAAATTAGACCCTGACCTGACCCGACATATTAGACTTAAGTATACTAGATCAGACAAGACTATATTTTCAGACAAGACTAGATTTAAAGAGTTGTAAAATACATATAGAATACACATGTACAAGGCCAGATCAAATTAGTTCAGAATAAATCAAACCAGACAAAAAAATTACAATTCAATTAAAAACATCCTAAATGTTATCCACTTTACTATCATTGTAATTAATTATTTTACTTAAATATTGTTGATATTATTTGGGGAAAATAATATAAATACCTCAAACTTTTATGAGGTGTGAGGTTAGCACCCTAAATTTGCGCATATGATAAAAATACCCCAAATTTTATATAAAATTTATCTTAGTACCATCATAATATGTTTTTTTCTTTTACAAATGTAAATTTTTAGTGTTCAAATATAAAATGTAAAAGACGTTGGGCATTTATTAGGATGAAGTTATTATTTAAGCTTCAATATTTTAAATAAGGGATATTTTGACTTTGCACCTCACTTTTTAGGTAATATTGGACTTTGCACCTCATTTTCAAAAACGTTTGAGTTTGCAGCCCATTTCACTTAAAAAGTCTTTGATTGTCCACCCTATTTCGATATTTTTCTTTCCATAAAGTGGGGTGCTGGGGCGAAAACTCAAAGTTTTTTTTTTAAAAAATGAGGTATAAATTAAGTTTAATATTACCCAAAATTGGTGTGTAAAGTCAATATATCCCTTTAAATTAAATAACATAAATGAATAAGTTTATAATGTTAATTGCACATTCAAAAATGCTTAAAATATTGAAATTATTTACTTACCACTATAAATTTACATATGTAAAAGAAAAAACATATGATCATGATGCTAAGTTAAATTTTTATATAAAATTCAGAGTATTTAGGCCATGTTTGGCACACAAAAGCCTCTGCCTTCTAACTTCTCTTTTCTTTAAAAAGACCTTAAAGGACTCTAGTTGTATGTTTGGCATGACATTTTATAAGAGCTTTTTAAAAATTAAAAGATCTTTTTTGAGATGCTACCGGGTGTAGCATCTGAGAAAAGCTCGTGACTTTTAATATTAATTAGTCCTAACAGCTTGTACACCAAACCGAACTAAATTAAACAGTCAGCTTTTTACCAAACAGCTATCACCTTTTCTTTTTAAGATCTTTTCAGTCACTAAAAGCTAACAGTTACTAAAAAGTTCACAAAAGTATCTTTTCAGCTAGTTGTGCCAAACATACCCTTATATTAGTTATGCAAGTTTAATTAAGGTGCCTCACCTTCTTCAATATTTAGGACTGAGAAATTTAAATGATTTTCCTCATATTATCTACTATATAATTCCATATAAATTAGCGTTCTAGCCAATTGCAATGTGTGCATTGATGTATTCAATAATTAGTTCGATCTCAAAACCAACAAAAATCGTGCCAATAAAATCAGTCGAACCCTAGAAAGACGGGAGAAGAAAAAGGGCACAAACAATTGCACTAGGAAATTAAAGATCACCATTCTGGCTGCAGCTGCAAGAGGTTCTCAAGGTTCTGCAAGGAAAATCGATTCAAGTCGTGACAACTCATTGAATTTGGTACTGTAGGTGTATTTTTGTCATACACTCCGTTTTCATTACATATCGAATGTTAGAATTTGATCCAATCACTGGATGGCTCGATCTATACAGAGTCTAAACCCTTAATTGGTCGCAGAATTTTGGGCTCTAGCTAAAAACATGGTTGGTGGATTGACGAGGAAAAGGAATAAAGGTGTACTAGTTATTGTACTCGTATTTGTGTATTGTAGATGATGGTACCGAAAATGATGATGATAAATTATACACCATCCATGTTAAAGTGATTAATTGCCTTTTTTGTAAGAAAGAATAATATAACGTGCGTCATAGTACTTTTTCTTTCAAAATTAAAAAGCTTAGTTATAAAGTTTTCACATATTACCACCAATGAATAATATTTTAGTATTTCATTATTGACAAATCAGAGATGCGGAGTAGTAGTTTGTTTTTCGAGTATAAGAATGATGGAATAAATGGGAGAAATGGATTGATTAATAAAATAAAAAACATTATTCCTTAGCTTAGCTTTTCCCACTAGCTAGCTAGCTTTGGATCCTCAATCTCCCGGGCAGGGCAACGAAGTTAAAAAGCTGGCCTAAGGCTCCCTAACGTGTTGTTTCCTATGTCCAAATCTACTTTCCGTAGCCGTAACAACGGGGAAGCTTAAAGGCCCCGAAAGGAATATAATATTATCCCTTAGCTTTGTAGCTAGCTTGATCGAGGCCGGCCACTTCCTCTTGCATCATCGAATATTTTTCCACCATCCAAGCACCCCTTTGGCTCTTTGGTCTTTACATACCTTCCATTCCAACCGGGTACGTTACATACATATACAATATATATATATATATATATAGAGGAATGATCCTGTCCAGCCGGAGGGACAGGATCTTCCGTCCGGCCGCCACCTTTTGGGGCGGTTCCCGGTGGAGTTTTTTTATGAGATTTTTATGGAATGTTCCTCATCAAGTCTAGTTTATCCACAAAAAATTTCAGCTAAAAATTCGATCGGGAAGGTAGTCAAATAATTTTTTGAAGATAACTGCTCCAACTTAAACATATAAAACGCAGTTATGTTTCAAAAAATTATTTGACTGCCTTCCCGATCGTATTTTTAGCTGAATTTTTTTGTGGATAAACTAGACTTGATGAGGAACATTCCATAAAAATTGCATCAAAAAACTCCACCGGGAACCGCCCCAAAAGGCGGCGGCCGGACGGAAGATCCTGTCCCTCCGGCTGGACAGGATCTTTTCCGTATATATATATATATATATATATATATATATATATATATATATATATATATATATATATATATATATATATACAGAAAAGATCAGGTCCCTCCGGAGGGACGGTAGCCGCCGTCCGAACTCCGCCGTTTGGGGCGGTTCCCGGTGGAATTTTTGGATGAAATTTTTTGAGCATGTTTCTCATCAAGTCTAGTTTGTCCATACCAAATTTCAGCTCAAAATTCTATCGGGAAGGTCGTCAAATGATTTTTGCAAGTTTACTGGTCCGGAATATGTATTTTTCCAACTTTCTTTTTTCGTATATATTTATGTATATGCACATATGAGTCTTCTTCCAACTTTCTTTTTTCGTTCATACTAAAATATTTTTATCTTTCATTTTCTTGGCAGGGCAAAGAATTTATAGTCCACACATTTTTACACAGTGCTTTCTTCTCTGTACAATTTGTCACCACACAATTTCGATTTTCTAAATCCATGTGCAAAACCAAGATAATTTAGGGATGGTGAGAATATGTTTCACGTGAAATATGAACAGATACACTTTTGTCTATTCATTTTTCACTTTTATTAATTTTTCGTTATTCTGTTTAGTGTTAATTAATGATGCAAATTATCCCTAGAAAGAAATACTAATTCAATTATTGTCAAATAAATTAAAATTGGTTGATATTTATGTATAAGTTGGACATCTTCACAAATTTACCTTCATGTCAAAACATAACATTAAAGGTGAGTCTGTAATTGATCTTGCTTCTGCTTATTTTATAAAAGTAGAAACAAATCACAATCAGTTTTTCAGAAATTAGTATTTGCCGGTTTATAAAAAGTTACTTGTAAGAACACTTTGGAACACTCACGAGTATCTCTGCACTTTCACCCAAATACTTCAATGTCTACTTCTGAACTCTGAAAAAAAGCAAAAAACAGTTGGGAAAAGTTGATGCAAACATCTCCTAAATCATACTCCGTATACTCCAGTATTTGGTTTTCAAATTTCTAAATTGGTAGATAGTACATATAAAGTATTATATGCATGATTAATTACAATAGAAGAGCATATAACACATTTTTTAAACACACGATTCACAGTCTCGTATGTCTTTTGACACATGAAACCCAAAAAAGGCTAAGTTTTCAAGTTGTGTTAGGTAAATTGTAGGCAGCGACAATTTTGAAAACAGAGTCGTTTAAGGATAGATTAAGTGAATGAGAAAATCATGACGCCCCACCGACAGTTCTGCCGATCCCAATGACAACGCCATCACTACTCACTTCATTTTGTCTGACTCACAAAATCATTGACTTATCATTCCCTTCCCCACGCGCCAGAAAGTATGGCAAATTAAATAATCCGTATATATTACTCCGTATTATTATTATAACTCCGATCCTTCTATTTGGAAATAGAATTCCAAGTGAGCAGAAGCTATGGGGTGTGTAGTGCAGTGGAGGTTTCTTCTCGACATGTTAGTTGTGCTGCTATTCTTCTTGCCGCCGCCGCCGGATGTGGCGGCGGCTGACGCTGAGCAGAGGTATGTTTCTTACTGGTTGGTTGTGTCTATTTTATTTACCCTTTTTTTCTTCTAATTTTTCTGTGAATGTACCAATAAACCGTGACCGGTATGCCCTTTTGATCTGACACCACAGGAGACGGTTGACGGAAGCAGGGGTACATTTGGACATACAGGAAAAACATGTACGTAGTCAGATAAATTCTCTTTTGATTTATTATTACTGGGGGGAGAGGACGTACGGGGTCCAGATCAGATCAAATGTTTTGAGCCATCGGGACCGTCCACGATAGCTAGATCATCCAATGGTTGGCGTCTCATTTCGAATTACCATTTTCAGGCAGTGATGAGCAACGACATTCTGAGTGTGACGCTGTCAATTCCAGATGGTCTTGTGACGGGAATTTCGTACCAAGGCGTTCCCAATTTGCTGGAAACGAAGAACGCAGAAAACGACAGAGGGTATGTATGTAATTCTAGCTGTTTTCGTTCACTATGTATAGAAATGAATTTACACCAAAGTGCTTCTATCCCATATTATTCATTAGTCATATTCACAACATTTATTTCTCCTTTCTTTTTTACACAATTCTCAAACATACCGTTGTAACTTTTGTAAATCATTTACAAAATCAATATGAAAGATTATATTGAGACGGTGGAGGAAGTATATTGCACTCCCTACAAATGATATCTTCGGATAACGCAATATAATGATGATAATAAGGTTTAATTTAGAATGGAGGCAATCGAGTCCTACACTCCTACTCATTGCAAAGTAATACTCAATCCCTTCTTACATTACTTTTAAGTTGCTTTTGAAGAAAGTTTATTAATATTTGTTCCATTTCTCTTGAGTAAATTTTTCCTTACTTTTTTAATATTTGTTCCCTTCTACAGTTTCAATTTTAAATCCTACATTATTCTACCGTGTTAATTTACATCCGTTGTCCCATATTTATTTTTAAACTTTATTTTTTGTTCATCCCAAAATTATCACATTTTTCATGTTTGACAAATAATTTGTGTTTCACAACACTTTTTACACATTTCTACACATTTCTTTCTCCTATGGACAACTTCCCACCACACAATATCTATTAATATCTTAATTCTGGTGCCATTTATCTATTAAATATCTTAATCCTCATGCCATTAATCTATTAATTCTCTTATTTCTCATTTAATAGTGAGAAAAGTATTTTCTTTATCATTGGACAAATCTCATTGGAATCAAATTAAAAGGAGGGGTGAGCATAATAGTTCAGTTTAATTAAAAAGAGGAGTGAGCATATTAGTTCACTTAAATAAAAAGAGGGGTGAGCATATTGGTGAGAAAAGTAGTGTGTTTTATTTTTATGTAACCCTGTTTTTTTAAGAGTCAATTGTAAAAAGAGGGGTGAGCAAATTAGTTCAATTTAATTGAACGTTATCAAATCAAACTAAATCAACAAAAACTAAATGAATTGGAACTATATGTGAAAAAATAGAATAAACCTGGACTAATACGGAGTATATAAAAATTCAATAAAGTCGTACAATACTTATAAAAACTATCAAATCCAGACTGGGAACGAGAGTACTAAACTCTGAAGTAACTGCAGGTACTGGGATGCCATTTGGCATGGCGCAGGAAACGAGGGAGAACAGGACAAGTACAGATGCATCCTTTACCCTGATGAACGCTGTTGTTCACTTTTATGTTTTGACATTGTCATGAGTATTTGAATGTCACCCAATTCAACCATTGCAGGTTGCTAGGCACCAGTTTCAAAATAATCTCAAATAGTGAAAATGCAGTAGAGATTTCATTTACAAGAGCGTGGGATGCCTCTGGGATTAATGGAGCTCCCGTAAATATTGACAGAAGGTACGACGACTCTGCAAATTTCTACCATTGCAGAAAACTCCGCACAGTAGTTCTTTCTGTGCAATTTATTTGGCTTTCTTATGCTATTCTTGTACTAATTGACTTTTGTAGATTTGTGATGCTGTCTGATTCTCCTGGTTTCTACACATACTCCATTCTCGAACGTTTACAAGGATATCCAAGCGTGCGTATGGAAGTAAACAGGGTTGTATTCAAACTGCGACAGGACATGTATGCTTTCGAAATACTTGCACAGTCCCTGTTTGTTGTAATGCTAGAATGACATATGTGCTGATGATGAAAACGAATGCTTGATCTTTTATGGATGTACGATCGAATCAGGTTTCATTACATGGCTGTTTCGGATGACAGGAAGAGGTTCATGCCAACCCCTGAGGACCGGCTGACCGGCGAGACGCTTGATTATCCAGAGGCAGTTCTCTTGAAACACCCAAGCTCTCCATCTCTTAGAGGAGAGGTTTGTCTATACATTCTATCCCACTGAATAGCCTAGCTCTCTGTAGTTTATGCCACAACATTACGATAACTTAGACTCTGGGCGCTGCCTTCCCTTTACTAGTTATCCGTGTGTATGATGATTTAATTTTGAATTAACCTATAATCATTGAAAAGCTCCATTTTCTATTTTGGTGGCTGTATATTTGGTTATTTTTCCCTCATGTTTCCTCATATACTTCCAGGTAGATGATAAGTACTTTTACTCTAGCGACAGCAAAGACATTAAGGTTCATGGATGGGTATGCACCGCTCCCCCGGTAGGATTTTGGATGATCACTCCAAGCAATGAGTTCCGCACTGGTGGACCTTTCAAGCAAGAGCTAACTTCCCATGTCGGCCCTACCACGCTTTCTGTAAGTACATACTAGTATTTTTTAGCTCATTTCTTTGTAACACAACAATGATAAGAGTACATGGACCTTGCTGTTTGAATCCTTTTGCCCTCTTGTTTTTAACTGAACTGCAGACATTTGTTAGTAGGCATTATGCTGGGGAGGATCTTGATGTCAACTTTCAAGATGGAAACCCATGGAAAAAGGTTTTAGGCCCCGTATTTTTATATCTCAACTCAGACACGGCTGCGGAGAGTGACCCTTCTATACTCTGGCAAGACGCAAAGGGAAAGGTACGCCGTACACATATGTCTTTAACTGTCTTTCCATGTCTCATGCTACTTTCGCATTGGAAATATGCATTGATGCATCTGTATGTAACGATGTACAGTTGGATCAAGAAGTTGCAAGCTGGCCATATGATTTCATTGCTTCAGTAGACTATGAGAAGTCTGATGAAAGAGGAATCGTTCGAGGTAGATTATTCATTCATGACTGGTAATTTTCTTTCACTACATTGGTTAGTTTTGTCCTGGTAAATGAACCAACATAAAGATTAAAAAACACTGCTCATGAGGTCTTTTTAGGTTCATTGATAAACGGCCTGTTCCAGCATCTTTTGCATATGTGGGACTGGCAGCGCTAGGTGCTGCAGGATCATGGCAAAGAGAAAACAAGGTTGGCATGTTCGTAGTCATGCAATTAAGTAGGAACACTTTGGAGGAAGTAAATTTAGTAATGGTGAATGGTAATAAGACTAATAACTCTCTAATTTTTGCTTTCAAAATTTACTTTCATGTACAGGGGTACCAATTCTGGACCCAAGCTGACAACGATGGGAACTTCTTTATTAAAAGTGTAAGACAAGGTACTTATAATCTGTATGCAACAGTCCCAGGAAGAATCGGGGACTACAAATACGAATTTGACATCAGCACTATACCAGGTTTGTAGTTCTACCTCTACTTTTGTTCTTGTTTTTGTTATCCTTCATACTAGTCAGCAATTAATTAAGTTACCTTTCTATTAACGTAATTCAGGTTCCAGTGTGGAGTTGGGCAAATTAGTGTACAAACCTCCCAGAAACGGAGCTACGCTTTGGGAAATAGGTGTTGCTGACCGCACAGCAGCTGAGTTTTATGTCCCAAATCTTAGTCCAACTTTCAAAGTTAATGATTTTGAAGATGATGTACAGAACAAGTAAGTTCAAACTTGATTAAAATTCTTGGCAAAATAACTGAGCTCCAACCTTGAGTAATTTTATTGAATTTTTATAGGGACAGTAATATTAGGGAACATACCATACCATCAAATTCTCATTATCTATCCATCGGGAAACAGATAATGGTCACTTTATCGCTTTGCTAGTGATGATCAACCGTCTCCATTACACTGCTACCATAGTCTTTTACTTTTATGAAATTTTTACTTGAAGGTTTAGAGAATATGGCCTGTGGAAGCGCTATACAGATCTATATCCTTTCGATGATCTTGTCTACACTGTTGGAACCAGTGATTACGCCACAAACTGGTTTTTTGCTCACGTTCCCAGGTATGAGTTAGCATTTTTCAACCTTATAATATCAATTATGGGCTTATTGAGTTCTAAATAACAAGATGAGATGATGAGGACATGAGAATGGTCTCTGGTTTCCTCTAAAACGTGTTCACCCTTTTCAGAGACCTAGGAAACAGAACATATAGAGCAACCACTTGGAGAATTGAATTCGACCTGGAAAGTGTAGACAGAGCATCATATTACACGCTCCAGCTGGCACTGGCGTCCGCCGAAGAAGCAGAACTACAGGTACAATCCTCATCTTTTCCCTTTTTTTTTTGTTTTTTAAAAATATGATGTTTCGCATAGTTTCTGAAAGATAGTAATTGACACTTCTTTTACACCTGCAATTGAAAATTGCTATGACTTTGCACTTGTTGAAACAGTTCTTATTTGGCTGTGTCAATCAAGCTTTCGTTTGATCATGTGCATTTTGGAATTTGCATGCTCTATGAGTCTTACATTATCACTGTTCTTGCCAACCATTCCAAAGGTGCGTGTCAATGATGGAGAGGTGCAACCCCCACATTTTACAACTGGGCTCATTGGTGGCGACAATGCCATAGCAAGACATGGGATTCATGGGCTGTATTGGCTCTTCAGTTTTAGAATAGCGGGAACAGGGCTTGTTCAAGGCAGGAACATCATCTTTCTCACACAGACAGGAGTCTCCAGCCCTTGGACAGGTGTCATGTATGACTATATTAGGTTAGAAGGCCCTGATGACTTTAGGAATACTGCAGATACTTGTAATTCTCTTCTTCCCTCTTCTTTCTCTCTCTCTATCTCCTTGTTTCTTTTTCTTTTGTTTTCTTAGTAATATTTTTCACTTGCATTGTGTAGTGCTTTTAAATGAAAATGCAAAAAGAAATACAAAATCTACTCCCTATACTTATGGGCAAAAGAATAAAAAATATATTTTAATCGGGAGCGCATTCAAATTAATTCGAGAACGGAAAAATGAGCAGTTATCTTCAAGAATTAATTTGAATGTGTTCCCGATTGAATTTTTAGCTGAAATTTGGTATGAGTAAACTAGACTTGGTGAATAAGATGCTCAAAAAATTTTATCAAAAAATTCCACCGGGAACCGTCCCAAATCGCGACGGCCAGACAAAGTCTCCTATAGAAGGACTTAATTGACTTTTTTATGAAAGTTCGAGGACCTATTTGACAGTTTTCCCAAAAATATACGAAGTATATGCTTAATAGTCATAATGTGCATATATGTGTGTTAATCTGAAGTTAGGGGTGGGCACGGTCCGGGACGGTCCGGGATTTGACTTGTCCCTATCCCGTCCCGGTTTTATAATAACGCTCCGGTACGAGATAAGTCTTTATCCCAATGTTGTCCCTTTTAAAACGGGACCGGGACAACTTGAGAAAAACCGGGACAGTTCGGGATGTCCCATAAAAAATATGCATTTGTGAAATGCGATATAAAAATAAGCATAACATCAAAATAAAGACGTAACTATTTTTGCAAATTTAGCTTCCCTAAAAAGTTAAGCAAAACCTTTAATTAACTATTTTTAATTTTTGTCTTGTAATTTTTTTTTGGTCCCCCTAATCTTGTGTTTCCTCTAGTAGAATAGCAGCGCAAAATAATTTTATACTTTGTAGTACACCTGTAATTTTTCAATACCACATTAAATTAAATATCTTATCTATAAAGACACTATATATATATATATATATTTTCTAGTAGTTATTTTGGAAAATAATAAATCTATAACAACACTATAATTTGGAGTAGTAGTTGTTCCATCATAAATTATATTCCGCACGTAATAAAGTATTATGAATTAGTATTGGAATGAGAACTAAACAAATTTTAATCAAAAGAAACAAAAGAAAAGAGACTAAAAGAGACATGAAAAAAGATAAAATTATAATAGGGAGACTGATGACTAGAAAGTTTTAATGCGACTTGACTATTACATAGCCTTAGAAATTTAAAAATAACATATTAATTTCAAACGGGACATCGGGACGGGACATGATATTTTATAGCTGTCCCGGTCCCGTCCCGGTTAATATCGATGCGGAATCGGTTCGGGATGAAATAATAATGTCCTAAATGGATCGGGATAATTTCGGAACGGTATCGGGATTTTTCGGTTTGGAATACCGGAACCGGGATTTTTGCCCACCCCTATTTGAAGTTTTGTACTCGTGGCAGAGTCAAAAATATGATATAAAAGGGAACAAAGCTTATGGGAATTATTTGGCCGGAGTCAAAACTTAATATTTTTACGTGTAGAAGTACATTTTTAACTTATGTATATTTGTACATAAATGATAAAATATTGGAGGAGTCGAGGCCCTCTTCATCCCTTCGAGGCAGAAGTATTTTTAACTTATGTATATACTAGCTTTCAAGCCCGTGCGATGCACGGGCAGATGTAATTTAGCTAATTAAAATTTGATTTCTTTCGGATCATATGTAATGTGATTTAAAAGAAAAATAAACTTAGTCTAATATAGAGCCTGTTTGATAATACTAAAATAAATTGAATTAACTTATTTTACTCAAATTGATTAAATTATGACTGAATGAGCTAAATGAGTGGAATCATGAAAAAATATGTAAAATATATTCCATTTGTGAAGCCAGAAAAAGATTATATGAAAAATAGTTAAATTGATCTTCTACATAAGCATCTCGAGTAAATATAATTGCTATGAACCCGATTTTAAACGTTTAATATAATCTTATGAAGATGGATATTCATAGAAATTTAATACGGAGTATATATTAAGTAAAATAGTCTAAATATAGAGTCTGTTTTTTTAAATTGTAAGCCTAAACGTATAAACATATACGATAACATTTAATTGTTATAATGGAATTAAAACGTATAATTCTAACACATAATTCTAAGCCTAAACGTATACTATAACATTTAATTGTTATAGAATTAAAACGTATTGTATTTTTTGCTAAGAATACCTGTCATATATAAACTTAGCCTAAAATAGAGCCTATTTAATATAGTACTTTCTGCGGATTTTTGTTTTCATATCAATATGCAATCAAAAATAGAATCTAGCTAATAAAAATAGAAGGTACAAATTAACTAAATAATTAATATATATAATGACATGGCAGGATTATGTGGCGCTTTGTATGCTCTTAAAAAGTTCCTCTTTTATATATATATATTGATTTGTACACGGAAAAGATCTTGTCCAGCCGGAGGGACGGGATCCTCAGTCCGGCCACCGCCGTTTGGGGCGGTTCCCGGTGGATTTTTTTTATTAAATTTTTATGGAATGTTCCTCATCAAGTCTAATTTATCCACAAAAAATTTAAGCTAAAAATTCGATCGTGAAAACGGTCAAATAATTTTTTGAAATATAATTGCGTTTTATATGTTTAATTTGGCACAGTTAACTTCAAAAAATTATCTGACTGCCTTCCCGATCGAATTTTTAGCTGAATTCTTGTGAGGATAAACTAGACTTGATGAGGAACATTCCATAAAAATTTCATCAAAAAACTCCACCGGGAACCGCCCAAACGGCGGCGGCCGGACGGAAGATCATGTCCCTCCGGCTGGGCAGGATCATTCCTCTATTTGTAATTGAATACTCCCTCCGTAACAAAAAAATCTGCTCACTTTCTTTTTTCGTCCGTAACAAAAAAATCTTCCCACTTCTAAATCTTCCATCATACCCTCAATAATTCTAAAAATAATACACTATTACAACTATTTTTTTTGGATTTATCCTACATTTACTACAAAAAAACACGGAGTTAATCACGGATTTAGTCACAGACCATAGTATAAAAAATCCGTGACTAACTATGCTAGTCACGGACTTTTTCCGTGACTAAAGTCGTGACTGTTTGGGTGTGACTAATTCTAATCACAGCCGTTTTTCCGTGACTAAGCGTAGTCACAGATTAGTCACGAACCTTATCCGTGACTAAATTGTGACCGGAATAACCACACCGGTGACTTAGTCACGGCCTCTATCCGTGACTAATATTAGTCACGGACCAATCCGTGATTAATGTTTCAAATTTCAAAAATAAACCGCCAAAAATTCAGGGTTTAAATTTTCAAAATTCAAAATTTAGTCACGGATTGTATCCGTGACTACGTTTTTTATTTTAAAAAAAAAACATTTTTAAATTTTAAAAAAAAAAATTAAAAAAATCCGGTCTACAATTTAGTCACGGCTTAGATCCGTGACTACATTTTTTATTTTTTTTTTTTAAAAATTGTTTTAAAAAAATTGAAAATATTTTTCAAATTTTGTGCAGAAAAGTTTATTTTAAAAAAATAATTGTAGAATAAAAGTAGTAAACAGACACACATTTCATCCCCAAACAGAATGAAATGAAAGTAATAATAGACACACTACAATTATAATATAAATAAACAATGTTCAATAAAAAAATGTATATCATTTACAAGCTCCCTCGGCCACCATTATGATAATATCTAGAATCATCATATAGATAATCTTCTTCGGTCTCTTCTTCTTCTCGGTTGCCTCCACCCTGGCCTTCTCAGTTGCCACCACCCTGGACATCTTATTTTATCACCACTCATATAAGCCGGATGTTCAAGTGCGAATTCAATAAATTCCCCGACTCCATCCATAAAATTTGATTGCATTCCGTAAAATACCGCATCTTTATCATACATCCAACTTCTATTTTGTTTATACATTATGCCTGAATATTATAATAAAAAATCATACACGTTCAAAACTAAGGTAATTAATGTAACAATAATCCTTCGTTTAACTAATTTTAAATAATTTATTTCACTAAATAATCAACTAACTAATTTTCACTAAATTAAATGAAATGCACACAATTCACAACAATAATGCACAAAATATAAGTAATTACCTAATACTTAAATTTAACTAATATTGTAAAAAAATTAAGTAATTTAAACCTACGTTTAACTAAATTTAACTAATTCATTTAGTTAATTTTAACTAAATTTAACTAGTTCATTACGTCCGCTTTTAATTTAACTAATTTAACTTAATTAACACATCACTAGCTACGTTTAAACCTACGTTTAGCTAACTATTTTTAATTAAATTATTTTTGTAAACCTACGTTTAAACCTACGTTTAAACCTACACTAAATTATTACGTTAATGACATTTAATCTTATTAGAAATACACAATTCCACAATTCACTAAATTAAATAATATGACCAAATCCAATAATTTGAGGATGTATATAAAGTCATTTGAATTAATAAATAATACACAATTCACACAATAACAATTCACAATTCACTTAACACATTACTAACGTACATTTAACTAACTAATTTCACTTAACACATCATTACGTTTAAAACTACGTTTAGCTAACTAATTTTAATTAAATTATTTTATATACCTAAAAATTTAACTAATTTTATGACATTACTACGCTTATAGTTAAATATGTTGTTAATTAATTAACAACCTCACTAATTTAATAGTTTTAATAATTTAAATTGAACCAACTAATTCTAAATAAAATTAATAATTCAAATAACATACCTTATCTGCATAAACAGGGAAAATAATAGAAGATAGACTACATCCTTCGATATTTCAAACAGATGCTGTATATACTGGGAATGAATTGGTGTGGTTCTGTTGAATGAGCTGCTGGTCTTGCATATATAGAAAATTTAGTCACGGACTTAGTCACGGATTTGTCCGTCACTAAGCAAAACCGTGGTCATTACGCGTCCAACATGTGTTAATGACGTGTAAATGACGTGTCATTCAACGTAGTCACGGCATTAGTCACGGACATATCCGTGACTAAGTTTATCCGTACAGAATACCGTTGCGGAATAATTTCTGGGAATTGGAAAATTAAATTTTATTCATAGTCACGGACTTAGTCACGGACCTGTCCGTGACTAAGTCGCCGGAGTAAAACAAGCCACGCCGGAAATGGAATCGGAGCTATCGGACCATTTTAGTCACGGATCGGACCGTGACTAACTTCAGTCACGGTCATAGTCACGGCCAGATCCGTGACTAATTTTTTTTTAAATATCTGTGACTAGTCCGTGACAAAACTAGTCACGGACAAAATCCGTGACTACGGTCCGTGACTAAACGCGTGTTTTTTTGTAGTGATTCCATCACATTATTCCACTATCTTCCCATCATATCCTCAATAATTCATATCTTCTTTCATTATTCTTAATATTGGGGGAGTTGAGGCCCTCTCCCACCCCATCGGCTCCATTTCTGAGGTGTACATTTTAAAAGCTTAGGATGTTTTCTTTTGGACTGTTTTCAGTCCCAGACCAGACCAGACCAGACCAGACTTAAACAGACCAGACCAGATCAGACCAGACTTAAACAGACCAGACCAGACCAGATCAGACCAGACTTGGATAGTTATAAAATACACAGAGATCAGACGTTTACCAGACCAGACCAGTTTAGACCAGACCAGACTTAAACAGACCAGACCAGACCAGACCAGCAAATTTCAGTCCAAAAGAAAACATCCTTAATCGTGTGGCCCTAAACAAATGTAGTCATAATAGTACCAAAGAGGGGTGGGACTGTGGGAATCAAAGGATAACCACCACCTCTTGTCTGCCTTACAAAGTTACAAGCATAATATTGTTTTCTCATCCACTAATAAAAATCCGGAGTATCAAATTTGTGACTTGAAGTAGCTGATGTTTTCCTTAAAAAATTGTAGTCCAGTCTTGCAATCCCATTGTCCATCAATGCTATAATGTGCACGGTGCACATGTGGCATGAGTGATAGCCACATAAATATTAACATATAAATTATCTCTCTCATTATTTGAATGATTTTATACAATTTTGGTAAATTTTTCCTTGCAATGTCAACAACAATGTCAACATCTAAACGGTCTCCTTGACATTTCTCAAATAAGGAGAGAAAGAATTTATTTACTAATATTTATGTGGCCATTTCTCATGCCACGTGTGCACCGTGCACATTTTACCATTGGAGTTGCTCTCAAAAGTGCAAAGTCAAAAGCGCAGGACCAAATCTTGTAAATTTATTACTCCGTTCAACATACACCGTACGTATTTTGCTAAATAGTACTCCCCCCGTCCCGCTATGATTGTCTCATTTTACCTTTTCGGTCCGTCCCACTAAGATTGTCTCATACCTTATTTGGTAAAGTTTGTGTGGTTCTAAATCATTCTTACTTTATTCATACTTTATCAATTCAATATCAACCACATAAAGCCACTTTTATTAATAACCATGCCACATTCTCTTGTCCCAAACTTAGGGGGACGGAGGTAGTAGTAAAAGTTTCAAACTAGCACTAAATACGTTTCTTCTCAAATAAAATTTACTCAGTCTCATAAATGAATAAAAGAGTAAGAATATTTGTACTTGAACCGATTTCAATCCCACACCAGACCAAAAGAGACCAGACCACACCACACCACACAAGACTTGAACAGTTATAGAATACGTAGAGACTAGACATCTATTAGATAAGACTAGACTAGGTAAGAAAATTACAATCCAATTAAAAACATCATAAGAAAATTTCTAAATAGCGGTACAAGTATCCTATTTTGAGATTAAAAAAAGGTCTTCCTAATTGATGTTTTACTCCTATTTAGAAAATTTCAGAAATTGCTCCAAACAAAATTAAAATATAGATAAAGTGCACAACTTTGAGTGACTGTGTTTTTTTTTTCAAAATATGACTAATTTGGTTATACTAAAAGCATAAAGGCTTCTCCGTGATGAGTGAGTGGGTCCTATTTCAAGAAGAAAACAATAATGGTTCTATGTTTCTAAAAACAACCAAAGAGTAAGAGAAATTACTTAAACAGTAATGACAATGTACATTTACTACATGTTTGGTAGGACTTCTTTTCAGCTTATCTGCTTATGAGTCAATATTTTTACCAAACGGATAACTTTTGATTTTGTATACCCTATTCTACAAAAATCAAGATAAGTATGATTGGAATTACTTCTCCAGATAACTTTGATAAATATAATTACTTTGGTTATTTTTCATATAATTTTTTCCTTTTTTTGTTAAAAAATGTTTATTTTAAATATATTCTTTTCATAATTCTGTAGATTCTTTTAATTCAGAAATTCTGACAATTCAAACGACACAACCAGAATTTCATTAATGTTAGCACATTTACCCGATTCAATCAAAATCAGTATACTAAATTTGTGAGAAAATAATGTTTCTATAAGATTTAATAAATTAAATGTAATGACTAAATTTCATAAAATCTAAAAATATTAGGGGCCTGTTTGGCAAATCCTGCAATGGCTGAAACTGCTGAAAAGACTGAATCTACTGAACTGAAAGTGTTTGGTAATATATTGGCTGAAATGACTGATTGAATGTAAAAATTATCATAAAGGATACTAATTTCTTGATGTTTTCAATACATTTGATTATAACTCACCCCTACCTCTCAACAATGTTCTAAAAGGCGTAAGCCGTGTCGAGGCGGCACGATCAAGCCCGAAGCCTTTGAAGCTTAGGCGGGTTTAGGCGAGGCCTAGGCGTCAAAAGGCGTTTTAAATTTTTACTTATTATTTTCATTTTTCTAGATCTGTTACTTAAGAAATAATGACATACTTATAAGTAAAAGCATAGATGGTGAACAAAAATGTGATTCCAATGTAGTGATTACAGTAACAACCTCTGGTAATTACTTTTATGTTCAATTTAGACATTTAAGTGATCATAATATTATACTCATAGTAACTTTAGTAAGATTTTTATTAGTATTTTTGTAGTAATATTTTTCAGAAAAAACTTATTACTTAATTGTTAATACGTAAATCTAATATTAGTAATATTACACATAAAAATCACATTTCAACTTTTCAATAGAAATAAGTTTCTCAAAATATGTTTACTTACTACAAAAACAAGAATTGAAAAAGAAGTGGATTAATAAAATAATAATAGTAATATCACCAGTAAATAATAATTATAATAAATTAGCTAATTCAGGATGTAGGAAGAAGTGGATAAATATCTTTACAAATTCATAAGTGGAACAACAATGAGTTGGCCAATGTAGTAGACTTCGAATCTCCTAGAGGAAAGCCCGGGTGTTATGCTTTTATCCGTGTCATTCATTTCCCACACCGGAAGAAGAGGCAGATCCCACCTTCCGAAAGCCATATAAATAGATAAGTAGTATTGTAGTGATGCCTTGCTTATGCATTCGAGGTCCTTGTGTGCCAGCGTGATAGGTCATCTCGAAGGGGAGAAAATTCCATTTTGGAGTAGTTTAGTAAAATTTCACGCCTTTTTGCAGGCATGACAACAATGCGAGGCGTTACATCCGCCTAGGCTGGACTAGGCGACGCCTTTTTGCAGTGTTTTAATTTAGAACACTGCCCCTCAACCCTTATCGGCCACAAAGTACCCCACAAACACACAAAGAATTGAAAATACAAAATCATAATAAATTCAAAATACAAAACAAAGCAAGCCTATAATTTCATACCACATAAGAAACAAGACCTGCGGCAATTTATTAGACCCAAGCTTAGCAAGTTGAGAAATAATCGAATTTGGACTTCAGGAGCAGTGGAACTCGCAGGCTTAAGAAAAGGATAAATACGTATTTCACTAACTTAACACTAAAATAATACGGAGTAAGTTTCAGCCAAAGAAGTAACCTTAAGGCTACTTTTTGAGCTGATAATAAGAATCAGCTAAACCAGCCCATTAAGGGGCTGTTTCGTGATATTTTTGCAATTTAAGGCTTATAAGCTGATATTGACTAGGGATGGCAACGGGGCGGTTCGGGGACGGGTATACCTGTAACTGTAACCGCCCCGTTGGGTAATTTACATTCCCCGAAACTGCCCCGTTACCCGTTCGGTTAATTTTTACCCGAACTGTACCCGTTTAAACGGGTAACGGGTTTACCCGCGGATAACCGTTTGATTTAATGTCCCATTGTTATTTGGTATTGCTATACAGGGGGTTTTCAATCAATGATCTAAAAATCGAAAATCGCCAATAAACAACGCAATTAAAGTCAAATACTTAATCATCATAACAGTATAACACTACAAAATCATTTTAAGTTAAACATCCAACTGATCCAAATCCTTGAAGTGCATAAAACTGTAAACAAAATAGAGACTTGCAAAGTTGCAGTACAAAATCCCAGCAAAATGAGTGGAACTACAGAGCAACTCATTCCAAACTTCAAGTAAGGCAACACAACAACATTTAAACCTGCAATGAGTAATAAAAAATATTAGCTAAAAATAGGACAACATGAATCATGATCCACTGTAATAAACATGCTCTAATTCTTAAATCAAATAGACATGTTTTGGGGATTGCTGAAATCTGGAAGCACTATGAAAGCTTCAGTCAAAGTTTCAAAGATCAGAAGGGCGTTTGAACAATAGACATGTTTTTGTGAATAAACATAAACAACCATAATTCTTAAATCCAATGGACATGTTAATGTGAATTTATGAAACTGGTGGTGCAGTGGACAGTGGTGCTACACTGCTACTTCATGGGTACACCAACTTATACAATCATAGGCTATAATATGTTGATTTCATATTGATTTCCTTATGAACAGTAGGAAAATATTTTTTTAAAAAAAAGAAACAAGCTAACAATAATAATACATACCTTTTCTGCCATTTCGCCAGGTTCATACAAATCAATATCGTCTTCATATATTGAAGCATAACCGTCAGTAGGGATGGCAACGGGGCGGTTCGGGGACGGGTATACCTGTAACTGTAACCGCCCCGTTGGGTAATTTACATTCCCCGAAACTGCCCCGTTACCCGTTCGGTTAATTTTTACCCGAACTGTACCCGTTTAAACGGGTAACGGGTTTACCCGCGGATAACCGTTTGATTTAATGTCCCATTGTTATTTGGTATTGCTATACAGGGGGTTTTCAATCAATGATCTAAAAATCGAAAATCGCCAATAAACAACGCAATTAAAGTCAAATACTTAATCATCATAACAGTATAACACTACAAAATCATTTTAAGTTAAACATCCAACTGATCCAAATCCTTGAAGTGCATAAAACTGTAAACAAAATAGAGACTTGCAAAGTTGCAGTACAAAATCCCAGCAAAATGAGTGGAACTACAGAGCAACTCATTCCAAACTTCAAGTAAGGCAACACAACAACATTTAAACCTGCAATGAGTAATAAAAAATATTAGCTAAAAATAGGACAACATGAATCATGATCCACTGTAATAAACATGCTCTAATTCTTAAATCAAATAGACATGTTTTGGGGATTGCTGAAATCTGGAAGCACTATGAAAGCTTCAGTCAAAGTTTCAAAGATCAGAAGGGCGTTTGAACAATAGACATGTTTTTGTGAATAAACATAAACAACCATAATTCTTAAATCCAATGGACATGTTAATGTGAATTTATGAAACTGGTGGTGCAGTGGACAGTGGTGCTACACTGCTACTTCATGGGTACACCAACTTATACAATCATAGGCTATAATATGTTGATTTCATATTGATTTCCTTATGAACAGTAGGAAAATATTTTTTTAAAAAAAAGAAACAAGCTAACAATAATAATACATACCTTTTCTGCCATTTCGCCAGGTTCATACAAATCAATATCGTCTTCATATATTGAAGCATAACCGTCAGAAACAAATGGCCCTTCTTCATCTACAGGTTAAAAAACAGAATTAGTCAAGTATAAAAACAAAAAAAAAATGGAAACTAGTTACAAACCTAAATATGTTTGTGATACTTAGTTACCTTTGATATTATTCCACAACCAACTTTGAGCACACATTAATACTTCTATGGTCTTCGGATGTAGCCGATTGCGATGAGGACTAACTAATCTCCCACTAGCACTAAATGCCGATTCTGAAGCAACTGTAGAAACAGGAATTGCCAAAATATCTTTGGCAATGGCTTGCAAAGTAGGGTACTTGACCCCGTTAACTTTCCACCACAATAGAATATTGAAATCATCGGTCATTGGCAAAACATCATCATCCAAATAATGATCTAACTCTGTTCTACAATTGGAACTTGATGTTTTCAGTCTTTTCACGAATGTTTGAAATCCACTCATGCGATCAGTTAACGTACTTCTTGAATTAGTCTCACTCTCATCACAAATAACATCCTCCTTTTTTCTTTGGTATTCCTTGATCAAATCATAGCAAAGTTGCTGAATATTATCAATTTCTTTCTCGTGATCCTTCGGATATACCATAGGAAGATAATACCTAAGCAAAGCCATCTTATATCTCGGATCTAATACCACGGCAACACCCATCAACTTATGAACAACTGACCAATAATCCTTAAACTTTCCCAGCATGCTTCCTGCCATTATACTAATAACGACATCCGGTGAACGGGCCCATTCCTCTAACTCTAATCTTATCTCACAAATTTTTGGGAAAAATAAATTAGCAGTTGGATATTTTGTCCCAGAAAACATTTCTGTGGCAGAATAAAACAACTCTAATTTATCACACACTTCTTTTGCAATCTCCCACTCACTTTCACAAGGCACTTCTTTATACTGTGAGTCACGCATTTTAAGCCTAGGAAAAACACTCTTATAAAGCAAAGCTGATTTTAACATCAAAAAAGTTGAGTTCCACCTAGTCGGACAATCCAAGCCTAACTTTTTGGTATAGGGCAACTTCATTCCCCTACAAACCTCTTCAAATTTCTCTACCCTCTTTGGAGATGCCGTCCAGAAAACCACACTATCTCTTACAGTATTAATAAAGTCTTTAATAACCTCTAGACCAATCTTCACAACAAGATTAAGGATATGGGCTGAACAACGCATGTGTAACAAGGCACCATCTTTCAACATATGTTCAATATTCAATTTATTTGTTAACTTACCAATCATGCTATCATTTGTTGAGCAATTATCTACTGTAATAGTAGATAATCTTGAGTCCAGATTCCACTCTATCAAAGCCTCAATCAATACCTCTGTCAACGCTTCGCTTGTATGTGGGCAAGGCACATATATGAACCTAAATATAAATGACAACAACTATCAATTATACAATGACGTGTAATATCAAATCAATGACTCCAATTAGATATATAATATTAAAACAATTCCCAACAACAAAGACATGATATAAAAATCAGCAACTTTAACTACACAAAATTTTACTATGTGTTTATAAAATAGTATAGTGCGTGTACCTTAAGATTTGATTATGTAAAACCCAAGATTTATCAATGAAATGGGCTGTGATTGCCATGAATCCCCTCTTTTGATTGGTTGAAGTCCACATGTCAGTAGTAACAGCCACCCTACAATCATTACCTTCTAATAAATTGAGAACTTTGCATCTTTCTTCTGCATAAACCTTCAAAATGTCACTTTTCAAGGTATTGCGTGAAGGACATTTGAAAAGAGGCTGAATGGTGCTTGTGAATTCTCTAAATCCCCTATGTTTGACTATGGAAAGAGAATATTCGTGCAAGATGACCATCTTGGCTAGTGCGATTCTCCCTTCTCCCTCATTATAAGACGCATGACAAACCTCCCCTTTTGAATTGGTCTTTAAGACCATTTGTTTTATATCTCCGCCTCTTTTCCTTCTTGGACATCGGCTAACGTGCTCCTTCAAATGACTAGTACCATTCTTTGGATCACCTCCCAGTAACTTATGGCACTCATGGCATTTCGCCTTTTTAGTGTTATTTACCTCAATCTCGTCAAAGTAATCCCACCATTTGCTTCTTTTCTTTCGTTGTCCCCCAGTCATATGATCTTCTTGATCTTTTGAAGCAGTCACTTCTTTAGACTCCTCACCGGTAGATGAACCAACTGGTACACATTGATTTGTTGGTGCACCACTAACACCTATTGAATCTTGGGTGCTAGCACTTTGGGATGCCATAGCCTATCAATAAAAGTATATATATAAGTGCAGAGCAACATCAAATATGGAAAATAATATTATTAGTGCAAAACAAATTAGAGCAGCTTAGACAAAAAAGGTTTATGTCATACCAAAATGGGTGGACAGAATCACAAAATGTAGTAATCCAATTTGTTGAACTATACTATAGTCATTAACTAGGAGAACATACGAATCCTAATAGTATTATTTTTTAGAGTCAACACAAAATGAAATACATATCATTTAGAGCAATTTAACCAAAGCAATCATGGTTAATCACAGCAATCGTGGTTAATCAACACAATTGTTGTAGCTCTAACAGACCTTACAGACCAACTATAAAAAAAGAAAATTGAAAATTACATAGAAAAATTACAGCAACTACACAAACTAATCAATGTTAAACTAAAAGTTAAGCTAAACTAATAATATACAAACTAATTAACTAAATTGAAACTAAACTAGTCAAAACAAATTATAGCTAGAGATGGCAATTTAACCCGAACTGATGGATACCCGTACCGAACCGAACCGGTCAAAACGGGGGAAAACTGTGTTGACTGGGTAACGGGTACGGGGCGGGGAATACCCGATTTATGGAAACGGGTAACGGGGCGGGTACGGTTTTATACATACCCGACCCGTTACCCGCCCCGTAACCGCCCCGATTAGTTCGGGTACAGTTACCCGAACCGTTCCCCGATCTGTATTTATATATTTTAATAAATTATATATTTATTATTTATTATGTATGTACTTGGTATCCTCCCATGTAATTTATAAAATATAATCCGTATTACTTATGCGAGAAGCTCAAAAGGGCCCTTCACTCATTCACTAATAGGCTAAGACTCTCAAACCCTATTTGGAATCTTGGAGAATGAAGATCGCTATCGACTGGAGTGGAGAGTGGAGACGCAGTGACGGACCCTTGCTCATTTGAAGTCGGCGTTCCCCATAGGCTCATCTGAAGTCAGTGTTCCCCATAGGCTCATCTGAAGTCGGCGCTCCCCATAAGACAGAACTTCGCTCATCTGATTCTGACGCTCTTCGCTATCAACGGTCGATGATTTTATTCTTCTTCATCATCAAATCAGCAAATCTCCTTCATCTATAAGTGGTAATCTCCATAATCCCTGCTTCTAGACTCGATAAGTGTTGTGAATTTGTGATGTACTAGATTAGATAATTATTTGACATCCAGTTTCAGCTCTCTTAATTACCCATTGTTAATTTGTGATTGGGTTATTTTTTACTTTCTTGCTCTACTGCTCTAGTAATAATTAGCCTGTGTAATTGCTGTAATTTTGTGTGTAAATGATTTAAGAGTATAAATATTACTAAGTGTTGCTCTATTTTCTGTATAAAACTGTAGATGTGTAATTGCTATAATTTGTTTTGACTAGTTTAGTTTCAATTTAGTTAATTAGTTTGTATATTATTAGTTTAGCTTAACTTTTAGTTTAACATTGATTAGTTTGTGTAGTTGCTGTAATTTTTCTATGTAATTTTCAATTTTCTTTTTTTATAGTTGGTCTGTAAGGTCTGTTAGAGCTACAACAATTGTGTTGATTAACCACGATTGCTGTGATTAACCATGATTGCTTTGGTTAAATTGCTCTAAATGATATGTATTTCATTTTGTGTTGACTCTAAAAAATAATACTATTAGGATTCGTATGTTCTCCTAGTTAATGACTATAGTATAGTTCAACAAATTGGATTACTACATTTTGTGATTCTGTCCACCCATTTTGGTATGACATAAACCTTTTTTGTCTAAGCTGCTCTAATTTGTTTTGCACTAATAATATTATTTTCCATATTTGATGTTGCTCTGCACTTATATATATACTTTTATTGATAGGCTATGGCATCCCAAAGTGCTAGCACCCAAGATTCAATAGGTGTTAGTGGTGCACCAACAAATCAATGTGTACCAGTTGGTTCATCTACCGGTGAGGAGTCTAAAGAAGTGACTGCTTCAAAAGATCAAGAAGATCATATGACTGGGGGACAACGAAAGAAAAGAAGCAAATGGTGGGATTACTTTGACGAGATTGAGGTAAATAACACTAAAAAGGCGAAATGCCATGAGTGCCATAAGTTACTGGGAGGTGATCCAAAGAATGGTACTAGTCATTTGAAGGAGCACGTTAGCCGATGTCCAAGAAGGAAAAGAGGCGGAGATATAAAACAAATGGTCTTAAAGACCAATTCAAAAGGGGAGGTTTGTCATGCGTCTTATAATGAGGGAGAAGGGAGAATCGCACTAGCCAAGATGGTCATCTTGCACGAATATTCTCTTTCCATAGTCGAACATAGGGGATTTAGAGAATTCACAAGCACCATTCAGCCTCTTTTCAAATGTCCTTCACGCAATACCTTGAAAAGTGACATTTTGAAGGTTTATGCAGAAGAAAGATGCAAAGTTCTCAATTTATTAGAAGGTAATGATTGTAGGGTGGCTGTTACTACTGACATGTGGACTTCAACCAATCAAAAGAGGGGATTCATGGCAATCACAGCCCATTTCATTGATAAATCTTGGGTTTTACATAATCAAATCTTAAGGTACACGCACTATACTATTTTATAAACACATAGTAAAATTTTGTGTAGTTAAAGTTGCTGATTTTTATATCATGTCTTTGTTGTTGGGAATTGTTTTAATATTATATATCTAATTGGAGTCATTGATTTGATATTACACGTCATTGTATAATTGATAGTTGTTGTCATTTATATTTAGGTTCATATATGTGCCTTGCCCACATACAAGCGAAGCGTTGACAGAGGTATTGATTGAGGCTTTGATAGAGTGGAATCTGGACTCAAGATTATCTACTATTACAGTAGATAATTGCTCAACAAATGATAGCATGATTGGTAAGTTAACAAATAAATTGAATATTGAACATATGTTGAAAGATGGTGCCTTGTTACACATGCGTTGTTCAGCCCATATCCTTAATCTTGTTGTGAAGATTGGTCTAGAGGTTATTAAAGACTTTATTAATACTGTAAGAGATAGTGTGGTTTTCTGGACGGCATCTCCAAAGAGGGTAGAGAAATTTGAAGAGGTTTGTAGGGGAATGAAGTTGCCCTATACCAAAAAGTTAGGCTTGGATTGTCCGACTAGGTGGAACTCAACTTTTTTGATGTTAAAATCAGCTTTGCTTTATAAGAGTGTTTTTCCTAGGCTTAAAATGCGTGACTCACAGTATAAAGAAGTGCCTTGTGAAAGTGAGTGGGAGATTGCAAAAGAAGTGTGTGATAAATTAGAGTTGTTTTATTCTGCCACAGAAATGTTTTCTGGGACAAAATATCCAACTGCTAATTTATTTTTCCCAAAAATTTGTGAGATAAGATTAGAGTTAGAGGAATGGGCCCGTTCACCGGATGTAGTTATTAGTATAATGGCAGGAAGCATGCTGGGAAAGTTTAAGGATTATTGGTCAGTTGTTCATAAGTTGATGGGTGTTGCCGTGGTATTAGATCCGAGATATAAGATGGCTTTGCTTAGGTATTATCTTCCTATGGTATATCCGAAGGATCACGAGAAAGAAATTGATAATATTCAGCAACTTTGCTATGATTTGATCAAGGAATACCAAAGAAAAAAGGAGGATGTTATTTGTGATGAGAGTGAGACTAATTCAAGAAGTACGTTAACTGATCGCATGAGTGGATTTCAAACATTTGTGAAAAGACTGAAAACATCAAGTTCCAATTGTAGAACAGAGTTAGATCATTATTTGGATGATGATGTTTTGCCAATGACCGATGATTTCAATATTCTATTGTGGTGGAAAGTTAACGGGGTCAAGTACCCTACTTTGCAAGCCATTGCCAAAGATATTTTGGCAATTCCTGTTTCTACAGTTGCTTCAGAATCGGCATTTAGTGCTAGTGGGAGATTAGTTAGTCCTCATCGCAATCGGCTACATCCGAAGACCATAGAAGTATTAATGTGTGCTCAAAGTTGGTTGTGGAATAATATCAAAGGTAACTAAGTATCACAAACATATTTAGGTTTGTAACTAGTTTCCATTTTTTTTTGTTTTTATACTTGACTAATTCTGTTTTTTAACCTGTAGATGAAGAAGGGCCATTTGTTTCTGACGGTTAGAGATGGCAATTTAACCCGAACTGATGGATACCCGTACCGAACCGAACCGGTCAAAACGGGGAAAACTGTGTTGACTGGGTAACGGGTACGGGGCGGGGAATACCCGATTTATGGAAACGGGTAACGGGGCGGGTACGGTTTTATACATACCCGACCCGTTACCCGCCCCGTAACCGCCCCGATTAGTTCGGGTACAGTTACCCGAACCGTTCCCCGATCTGTATTTATATATTTTAATAAATTATATATTTATTATTTATTATGTATGTACTTGGTATCCTCCCATGTAATTTATAAAATATAATCCGTATTACTTATGCGAGAAGCTCAAAAGGGCCCTTCACTCATTCACTAATAGGCTAAGACTCTCAAACCCTATTTGGAATCTTGGAGAATGAAGATCGCTATCGACTGGAGTGGAGAGTGGAGACGCAGTGACGGACCCTTGCTCATTTGAAGTCGGCGTTCCCCATAGGCTCATCTGAAGTCGGTGTTCCCCATAGGCTCATCTGAAGTCGGCGCTCCCCATAAGACAGAACTTCGCTCATCTGATTCTGACGCTCTTCGCTATCAACGGTCGACGATTTTATTCTTCTTCATCATCAAATCAGCAAATCTCCTTCATCTATAAGTGGTAATCTCCATAATCCCTGCTTCTAGACTCGATAAGTGTTGTGAATTTGTGATGTACTAGATTAGATAATTATTTGACATCCAGTTTCAGCTCTCTTAATTACCCATTGTTAATTTGTGATTGGGTTATTTTTTACTTTCTTGCTCTACTGCTCTAGTAATAATTAGCCTGTGTAATTGCTGTAATTTTGTGTGTAAATGATTTAAGAGTATAAATATTACTAAGTGTTGCTCTATTTTCTGTATAAAACTGTAGATGTGTAATTGCTATAATTAGGGATGGCAACGGGGCGGTTCGGGGACGGGTATACCTGTAACTGTAACCGCCCCGTTGGGTAATTTACATTCCCCGAAACTGCCCCGTTACCCGTTCGGTTAATTTTTACCCGAACTGTACCCGTTTAAACGGGTAACGGGTTTACCCGCGGATAACCGTTTGATTTAATGTCCCATTGTTATTTGGTATTGCTATACAGGGGGTTTTCAATCAATGATCTAAAAATCGAAAATCGCCAATAAACAACGCAATTAAAGTCAAATACTTAATCATCATAACAGTATAACACTACAAAATCATTTTAAGTTAAACATCCAACTGATCCAAATCCTTGAAGTGCATAAAACTGTAAACAAAATAGAGACTTGCAAAGTTGCAGTACAAAATCCCAGCAAAATGAGTGGAACTATAGAGCAACTCATTCCAAACTTCAAGTAAGGCAACACAACAACATTTAAACCTGCAATGAGTAATAAAAAATATTAGCTAAAAATAGGACAACATGAATCATGATCCACTGTAATAAACATGCTCTAATTCTTAAATCAAATAGACATGTTTTGGGGATTGCTGAAATCTGGAAGCACTATGAAAGCTTCAGTCAAAGTTTCAAAGATCAGAAGGGCGTTTGAACAATAGACATGTTTTTGTGAATAAACATAAACAACCATAATTCTTAAATCCAATGGACATGTTAATGTGAATTTATGAAACTGGTGGTGCAGTGGACAGTGGTGCTACACTGCTACTTCATGGGTACACCAACTTATACAATCATAGGCTATAATATGTTGATTTCATATTGATTTCCTTATGAACAGTAGGAAAATATTTTTTTTAAAAAAAGAAACAAGCTAACAATAATAATACATACCTTTTCTGCCATTTCGCCAGGTTCATACAAATCAATATCGTCTTCATATATTGAAGCATAACCGTCAGAAACAAATGGCCCTTCTTCATCTACAGGTTAAAAAACAGAATTAGTCAAGTATAAAAACAAAAAAAAATGGAAACTAGTTACAAACCTAAATATGTTTGTGATACTTAGTTACCTTTGATATTATTCCACAACCAACTTTGAGCACACATTAATACTTCTATGGTCTTCGGATGTAGCCGATTGCGATGAGGACTAACTAATCTCCCACTAGCACTAAATGCCGATTCTGAAGCAACTGTAGAAACAGGAATTGCCAAAATATCTTTGGCAATGGCTTGCAAAGTAGGGTACTTGACCCCGTTAACTTTCCACCACAATAGAATATTGAAATCATCGGTCATTGGCAAAACATCATCATCCAAATAATGATCTAACTCTGTTCTACAATTGGAACTTGATGTTTTCAGTCTTTTCACAAATGTTTGAAATCCACTCATGCGATCAGTTAACGTACTTCTTGAATTAGTCTCACTCTCATCACAAATAACATCCTCCTTTTTTCTTTGGTATTCCTTGATCAAATCATAGCAAAGTTGCTGAATATTATCAATTTCTTTCTCGTGATCCTTCGGATATACCATAGGAAGATAATACCTAAGCAAAGCCATCTTATATCTCGGATCTAATACCACGGCAACACCCATCAACTTATGAACAACTGACCAATAATCCTTAAACTTTCCCAGCATGCTTCCTGCCATTATACTAATAACTACATCCGGTGAACGGGCCCATTCCTCTAACTCTAATCTTATCTCACAAATTTTTGGGAAAAATAAATTAGCAGTTGGATATTTTGTCCCAGAAAACATTTCTGTGGCAGAATAAAACAACTCTAATTTATCACACACTTCTTTTGCAATCTCCCACTCACTTTCACAAGGCACTTCTTTATACTGTGAGTCACGCATTTTAAGCCTAGGAAAAACACTCTTATAAAGCAAAGCTGATTTTAACATCAAAAAAGTTGAGTTCCACCTAGTCGGACAATCCAAGCCTAACTTTTTGGTATAGGGCAACTTCATTCCCCTACAAACCTCTTCAAATTTCTCTACCCTCTTTGGAGATGCCGTCCAGAAAACCACACTATCTCTTACAGTATTAATAAAGTCTTTAATAACCTCTAGACCAATCTTCACAACAAGATTAAGGATATGGGCTGAACAACGCATGTGTAACAAGGCACCATCTTTCAACATATGTTCAATATTCAATTTATTTGTTAACTTACCAATCATGCTATCATTTGTTGAGCAATTATCTACTGTAATAGTAGATAATCTTGAGTCCAGATTCCACTCTATCAAAGCCTCAATCAATACCTCTGTCAACGCTTCGCTTGTATGTGAGCAAGGCACATATATGAACCTAAATATAAATGACAACAACTATCAATTATACAATGACGTGTAATATCAAATCAATGACTCCAATTAGATATATAATATTAAAACAATTCCCAACAACAAAGACATGATATAAAAATCAGCAACTTTAACTACACAAAATTTTACTATGTGTTTATAAAATAGTATAGTGCGTGTACCTTAAGATTTGATTATGTAAAACCCAAGATTTATCAATGAAATGGGCTGTGATTGCCATGAATCCCCTCTTTTGATTGGTTGAAGTCCACATGTCAGTAGTAACAGCCACCCTACAATCATTACCTTCTAATAAATTGAGAACTTTGCATCTTTCTTCTGCATAAACCTTCAAAATGTCACTTTTCAAGGTATTGCGTGAAGGACATTTGAAAAGAGGCTGAATGGTGCTTGTGAATTCTCTAAATCCCCTATGTTCGACTATGGAAAGAGAATATTCGTGCAAGATGACCATCTTGGCTAGTGCGATTCTCCCTTCTCCCTCATTATAAGACGCATGACAAACCTCCCCTTTTGAATTGGTCTTTAAGACCATTTGTTTTATATCTCCGCCTCTTTTCCTTCTTGGACATCGGCTAACGTGCTCCTTCAAATGACTAGTACCATTCTTTGGATCACCTCCCAGTAACTTATGGCACTCATGGCATTTCGCCTTTTTAGTGTTATTTACCTCAATCTCGTCAAAGTAATCCCACCATTTGCTTCTTTTCTTTCGTTGTCCCCCAGTCATATGATCTTCTTGATCTTTTGAAGCAGTCACTTCTTTAGACTCCTCACCGGTAGATGAACCAACTGGTACACATTGATTTGTTGGTGCACCACTAACACCTATTGAATCTTGGGTGCTAGCACTTTGGGATGCCATAGCCTATCAATAAAAGTATATATATAAGTGCAGAGCAACATCAAATATGGAAAATAATATTATTAGTGCAAAACAAATTAGAGCAGCTTAGACAAAAAAGGTTTATGTCATACCAAAATGGGTGGACAGAATCACAAAATGTAGTAATCCAATTTGTTGAACTATACTATAGTCATTAACTAGGAGAACATACGAATCCTAATAGTATTATTTTTTAGAGTCAACACAAAATGAAATACATATCATTTAGAGCAATTTAACCAAAGCAATCATGGTTAATCACAGCAATCGTGGTTAATCAACACAATTGTTGTAGCTCTAACAGACCTTACAGACCAACTATAAAAAAAGAAAATTGAAAATTACATAGAAAAATTACAGCAACTACACAAACTAATCAATGTTAAACTAAAAGTTAAGCTAAACTAATAATATACAAACTAATTAACTAAATTGAAACTAAACTAGTCAAAACAAATTATAGCAATTACACATCTACAGTTTTATACAGAAAATAGAGCAACACTTAGTAATATTTATACTCTTAAATCATTTACACACAAAATTACAGCAATTACACAGGCTAATTATTACTAGAGCAGTAGAGCAAGAAAGTAAAAAATAACCCAATCACAAATTAACAATGGGTAATTAAGAGAGCTGAAACTGGATGTCAAATAATTATCTAATCTAGTACATCACAAATTCACAACACTTATCGAGTCTAGAAGCAGGGATTATGGAGATTACCACTTATAGATGAAGGAGATTTGCTGATTTGATGATGAAGAAGAATAAAATCGTCGACCGTTGATAGCGAAGAGCGTCAGAATCAGATGAGCGAAGTTCTGTCTTATGGGGAGCGCCGACTTCAGATGAGCCTATGGGGAACACTGACTTCAGATGAGCCTATGGGGAACGCCGACTTCAAATGAGCAAGGGTCCGTCACTGCGTCTCCACTCTCCACTCCAGTCGATAGCGATCTTCATTCTCCAAGATTCCAAATAGGGTTTGAGAGTCTTAGCCTATTAGTGAATGAGTGAAGGGCCCTTTTGAGCTTCTCGCATAAGTAATACGGATTATATTTTATAAATTACATGGGAGGATACCAAGTACATACATAATAAATAATAAATATATAATTTATTAAAATATATAAATACAGATCGGGGAACGGTTCGGGTAACTGTACCCGAACTAATCGGGGCGGTTACGGGGCGGGTAACGGGTCGGGTATGTATAAAACCGTACCCGCCCCGTTACCCGTTTCCATAAATCGGGTATTCCCCGCCCCGTACCCGTTACCCAGTCAACACAGTTTTCCCCGTTTTGACCGGTTCGGTTCGGTACGGGTATCCATCAGTTCGGGTTAAATTGCCATCTCTAGTCCCATGGGGTCCCGGGACCCCGTGGTCTTTGAAAAATTTACCTATATATATTACATATATTTTACAAAATTACATGTATATATTCGATATATATTTCAAGGATATCGAGATCGTAACCAAACTGGTGCAACGGAGTAATGGTATCACGAGTGGGTGGAAAGCTTTCCTTATGCGTGAGATGCTGGGTTTGACTCCCCCTCGTGGCTGTTATTTTTTTTTTAAAACTTGTTATTTTAAAACTCCAAATGATGTCCTTTTGGTCCAATTTTTAAACCCCTCCCAACTGCAAACCTGATACCACAACAAATCTATTGTCATATGTGTATCTCCCTTGAGACCTCAACCAATTCTTTTTTTTTTTTTAGTGAATTAATTATAAAATTTCTTTTGAATGTTAAGATTAAATTAATAAATTTATGTATTTCTGAATGTGTTTTTTTTTTGAAATTTTACAATTAAGGGTGAAAAGGTATTTCAGTAATGTACCCAAATTTGGATTACTGAGAGTAGTTAAGATATTCATTCAAATGATTCGCCTTTAGTAAATAAAGAATTGAATCTAGTAAAAAAAAGAATTAAATCTAGAACTTGCTGAAAGTGAAACTAATTTGGCCTATAATCTACATGAACAACATACTGATTTCATCCTAATCATGAGAGGGTACGCCGTAGTTACTATAAAAAAGGATCGTTTCAACTTCGGGATCATGATTTCCCTATTAAAGTAATTGGCGGCAAAAAACTTAGATTTGTTTCAAGTTGGTTTGATGAACATAAATGGTTGGAATACAGTATTGTCAAAGATGCTACATTTTGTTTACCGTGTTATTTGTTTAGAAAAGAGTGGAAAGTTAGTAGTAATCATTTTTGGGAATATGATTTTCAGCACGGAATAAAAAAGATAGGTTTTATGTACATGTTGGAGGACCTATATATTATAGAATATTTCCAACAAATGAAACCTATAAGGTACTTTTGTAGAAGGAGATATTACCCGAAATAGGACTAAAAAAGTTTGCAAATTCCAAAATAGGACTTCCATGTTTTTATTCTCAAAATAGGACTTATTACTATCATGTTTTAGCAGTACCAGACTCCAAACATGGCAATATTTTTCAAACTTGACAGTAATTAGTCCTATTTTGGGAATAAAAACATGGTAGTCCTATTTTGGAATTTTCAAACTTTTTTAGTCCTATTTCGGGAACTTTCCCTTTGTAGAATTGTAGAATGAATTTGATATGTAATTTTTTACTTTATATCATCTTAATGTTTTGATAATGTACGTTAACTATGAAACGTTGTGCTTATTAATTTTTTTTTAATTTTATATTAATGAAAGTTACATTAGTTTAAGGACCCCATGACTCTGAGTTTCTGGGTCCACCACTGGTTGGGAGGCTAAAAAGTTTAAAATGGACTCCGTCCATATGAAAACAGTGTATAGACTCATATTCCTTGCATCCCAGCACCGTCAATAAAATACATTCAACATATTTTTTCACATATCAATTTAATAAAACATTAGTTAAATCATCATAAGTAATATTTTCAATTTACTTTTTTCCCTAAATAATTATGAAATAAAAAATACATATTTCGATGTAAAAATAAATAAATTTCCTTAATTTTTTTTTTACTTTTTTCGGTTAACAAAAAATGAATTTAGTAAAGTTTTATTATGGAATATTCAGTTATGTGTAGAGGCTCCATGAATTAAAAATTTGTGTCTTGTGTTTTTTCAGGCTCAAGAAAATTCCAATAGTTAAAACATAAGATTGTTTTTTTATTATTTTATATTACATGTTGGTGTCATATGAAAGATAATAAAAATTCGTAAATTTTGATATATCTTTTGAAAAATTTGGAGAACAAATAAAAAAGTAATAAGAGTTTTAAAAAATTTGGGATTAGAATGATGCAGGGATGACATCATCCTCACATCCATACAATGCATTCTTGGTCATTCCCTTCCCTATTTCTTTCCTTTTTCTTTTTTCCACTCCTATCAACCCACCTTCTATTTCTAACACCCTCCATCTCCTCTTCCATTTTTAATACCTTATTTAGCCTACCACTACACGAAATTAGGAGTCCAAAAGTTCCATCTTTAACATTTGGACTCCTAATACTACACCACTCCAAATGGCCTAAGGAGGGTGAACATAACCCCCTTCATTTGTTGCCATGTGGAATTCTATTCTCTTTTTTTCTTTAAATTAATTTAACTTTTTATTTATTGTCCAATTTTTTTTAAAAAATACATCTGATTTAATAACTTTTTAAGATCTTTCCAATGATATCAATATTGTATATAAAAAAGTTGGACAAAAAAATCATTTTTATAAATACTCATTTCTTGGTGGATTTTTTTTTTAAATTTTTTATATGCAACATTGGTACCATATGAAACGTCATAAAAAAATAAACATTTTGATATGTTTTATAAAAAAAATTGTATTAAAAATTAAAAAGTTAAAACAATTGCCAAATAGTTAAGAGTTGCCTTGCCACATGGCAAACAATTAGGGTGGGGGGTGAACATCACCCTCTTTTGAGAAGGTGAACAAAATTGCTCTCTCACTTCATATAGTTCAGTTTATGCCTTTGGATCTGAAAAATAACTGAATTGAAAAAACCGACCAAATCATGCTAAATAAAATTGACCAAATTTGAAACAAATCGTCCAAAATTTACCAAAATTTAGTCTAAACTATATTTTAGGAAATAATTTAAGTTTTGTGGTCTGCTATTGTACATGCTTTAAACTTGTATGGGAAATATGTCTTCTGTTATTTTTTAGTTGCAACATCCCCTAAACAATCACATAACTTTGACAATCACTATATATATAAATAAATTTGTATTAGTAATATAAAATAAAAAATCAGATTATGAAACTTAGTAAAAAGACGAGTTTAACAATATTTATCATTAAAAATAAGGTGGTTTCTCCGGTACCCTCAAAGTTTCACAGGTACGGTGCCTTGATAACGTGGCCTAATAAAAACATGACACATGAATAGTTTTAATTGTGACAAGGCATTCAATAAATAAATAAATTTTGCTGTTTAGGCCACCCAAGAATAAAGTAGATAGACAGATTTTTAAACGTTTCTTCTCTTCCGTTTCTTCTCTTCCTGTCAAGGCTCTTTTCCTTTTCCCTTGCAAACAAGTTACAGCGTAATCACCTAAGACCACATGAGAAGCTTGTGACTGACCTCACCCGGATCAAGCGCAGCCCAATCACTTTGGAATTGCGACGCCCTTGAAGGTATGCTTGAGCTGTTGAACATTTTATGCCAAACTTTGTATGCATACCGTTCATTCATCATATCCAATTTAGGGTTTTGAAAGTTATGCATATATATTGTGTGAATTAGCATTGGTCTTTCTCTAAAATTACTGAAAAATGATCAGCGGGTCTAGGAACATGTGATTATGGATAGAATTATTAATTTTCCAGTTTTCATTTTTTCTGATTATTTCCTTGTAAATGCCCTCATTGATCTATCTGCATAGGCTACAATATGTGTTCCCTCTTGAACGTATGGTCACTATATACCAAATTAATGAAGTATGTGTGCGTTAGATTTTAAAGTTACTATGCAAGTGGGAAGATATGTTTTTTTAGAATGAAGTGATACGCTATATAGAATTTCGAGTTGAGCGGGAATGGATGGGGGAGGGGTTGGACCAATGACCTTGCAATGTAAGCACCATCTCATTTTTTTTATCTCTACAACTTTTTGAGACACCACAATAAATAATTTGACATCAAATTTTATCTTTATGGTCCTTTACCAGGGAAAGCAAAAGACTATATAAACATATGCCATATTAGGTTCACATATGAACAAAATTGTCCTAATAGGTTCACAATAAATAAATATTCTAAATATCAACTTGATTTATACAAAGTGCTGTTATTCCCTTAAGGTCATGTCTTTTGATATTACATTTTATTCATAGAAAAAATCTTATTATAGTTGATTGTAATTAGCTCACACAGTCTAAGGCATTAATGTGGTTAATTGATATAAACAATATATCAAGAAAGTCTAGTTTGATATTCTCTCTTTTGGTTTTTATTTTAGATACATTAGGAATAGTTATTTCTAATAGAGTGTGCATCTGCGTTTGTAATATTTTAATACAACTTCATATATAAAATCAATAGAATTCCTCTCTGGAGTTAAATGTTTTTTGTGGAAATAGGTGACACAACAAAGTCCATCCATGTTGTATTCAATTTGAAAATGTTGTCATTAAAAATGTCAAATTTATTGTTTAGTTTAGTTGCTGAGTTCATGCTTTGGAAAAAGTTGAAATGAATGTTTCTTTCCCATGGTGGATGCTAAGTACATCTAAAGAATCTTAGTTTTTTTTTTATCCTTTTTGCATCTTCTTAAGCTCTTAGAAGTCCCAATGTTCGACCGGTCTTGTCTCAAACCAGATTGTTCAAATTGTATGAGATGATTTGGATTTGTATAGTCAATCACATATCTTCTTTTGAGATTAAATATGAGCAATTTAAAATATATGAAGCCATTTTATATACTCTCAAAAGTAGAGTCATTTGCTCATTTCATTGGCAGTTGGCACATAGTCTTAATTTTGAGCAGAATTAGATAAACACATTTTCCCTTGTATTTTAATTAAATTCTGAAGCTTCGCCATATCAACAGTGAATTAGTGTGTCTTTTATCTTTTAAGGAAAATCTGGTAGGAGTTTAAATTTTGTCCCCCTCTGGGAATGTGATTGTTACAATTTAAGCATTTCCAGTAACGCTGATCGGTGAACATAAACATTTAAACGTATGGAAGAATATTGAGATGAAAAGGAAAAAGAAGAAGAAATGATTGAAAATAAAAAAGAAGAAAGGAGTGAAAGTAAAGAGGAGCCAAAGGTAGTGTTAAACTTGAAACATGTTTATAATCTATTTAATAAGGCTTAATATGACCCACCTCAAGAGTAGTGTTAAATTATGTAAAGTAGAAAAGTATATTTCATTGTTAATTTGAGCTTTTTCTTATGGATTTTTTTCCAGTTGCTCTTTATCAATACTTTATTTTATTAGTTCTCTTTTTCTGAATTAACAGGGAGTTCAGAATATGATGAGTGACTATGAAAGATGTGAATCACTTCATGGGAGATGTGCAAGAAACCAAATCTAGGTTCATGATCCTTGCCTGTTTTTATGAAGGACCTTCTATGTTTGCAGCCGGAATAATGAATCAGCAAAGACTTGCTGTATTTTTCTGCAGGGTTGAAGCAGTTTTGAAGAGTTCGCAGTAGGTTATGTAGAGATTGCAGCACGTTTAGACAGAGTTTTGTAAAGCTCTCTAGTGTCGTTGGGGTGTTTTTTGTAAAGCTACCTAAATCTAATATAAAGACAATATAAGTAATACTCTCTCTGTCCCAATTTGATGATCCTGTATTTCCTTTCCGGGCCGTCCCAAATTGATAGTCTCATTTCCCTTTTTGGAAAGAAATATGTGGTCCACATCATTTCACCTTTTTCTACTCAAATCTCAACCACAACTTTTACCTTTTCAACCACTTCCTTAATCTTTGAGCCCAAAAGAAATGGGATCATCAAATTGGGACGGAGGGAGTATCTTGTTATTCATTTGTTCAGTTTCATCGCAAAAAAACAGATAGTCCCTAATTCCCTATCCAGAACCGGGTCAGACCCAAATTCGTGCAAATATTTCAAAACAAAAAGATAATTAACTTGAATTTCTATGAAGTGAATGATCTGTTTTACACTGACTGTGATACACAGAAGAAATCACAAAAGCTAGTAAATGAAATACGGAGTAATATGATACAATGGAGTATGGGGTACGAAGGCGTTCAAAGATTAAACTACAGGTTTCTATCATACAGTCATTGTACTTTAAACAAATAATGTTGAAAGAGCACAGCCTCCATGTTCTCCACCTTTGATAATAATTTGAGCACCTTGCACATTTCCATTCTGCCACAAAGTTAAAAAAGAGCATGAAATAGTTACTGAGTAACTCCTGATGAAAAGAAAAAGAAAGAGACGAAGAATAGCAAGCAGAACATGATAATATAGTAATAGTCAATGTTCTAAAAGGCGCTAGGCGCTAGTCGGGCGCCAGCCCAGCGCCTAGCGCCTAGGCGGCTAGGCGGGTGCCTAGTCGGGGACTAGCCGGAGACAAAGAAATTGCATTTTTATCTATATTTTTGAATAAATATGATAAGTAATATTATATTTTTGTGTGTATAAAATACATATATACAGATACATTCACAAACATGAAAGATAGAATTATCACATTTAATCATACGTAGTATATGATAACTAAAGTTTAGGTGATAAAATTTTGGTGACAACTAAAGTTAAGTGATAACTAATCACTTAACTTCATTATGTTCTAAATATAAATAATGATAAAATATAGGTTCATATACAAACACATATAGTTTTATCTTAATTTACAAGTTCATTTCTTTATATTCATGGCTAAAGTTAAAGTACGTATATCGCTTGGAAAATTAAAATTAAAAAGTAAAGTAATGTTCGGAGAATCTAGGTGGTTTAGGCGGCCGATTAGGCGCTCTAGGCGGGCAACTAGGCGTCATAGGCGGCCGACTAATTCACCTAGACGGAAAATCAATTAGTCGGAGCGCCTAGACGAAAATCGGGGCGCCCGACCACCGCCTAGCGCCTAGGTGTCCTCAATTTAGATTTCCATTAAACTCCAGGTGTCCTCAATTTAGATTTCCATGGAATCTATTAAAATACAGGTATCCTCAATCATTCTATGGATTTTACTTCTTGTTGATTTTAATGGACTTTGAAAGACTTTGATGGATTCTTAGACCAAAATAATGCATAACCCAATCCACCAACAATCTCACTAGCACCCCATGGATTTCCAAATCCATTATTAAAAAAAACTAGCAGGGCACGTTTATCTCCCTTGGCAATTCAATCGACGCATCTTCCAACCTAGCGCACACTTCTGACTTCTCTTCTTCATCAGTTCCATAAGCTTCTCCAGATTAGAGCAGTTCAATTTTTTCTTTGAAAAACCAAGCAATTAACGTAATATGAAGTAATGAAACGTAATACGAAATACGTTTGAAGGTTTGGCCATGATACTCATTTTTTTTTGAAAGAGTCATGATACTCATATAATAGTGGCTCGTTTGAAACGTAATACTGGAGTAATACTCATGGGCTCATGGCAGACCTTCCATGTTCATTAGGAATAGTTGTATGTTTTTATAGATAGCTATGACATAATATCACTCAACAATTAATTTCTTCTAGAATAGTGGCTCACGTAATATTTATTCATTTTTTCCAAGTAAATATTTTATTATTATAATTCTTTATAGTTTTTAATTGAAGTTGTTTACTAAATTAATAATTACCTCCAGTACTAAGTACTAAGGAATTTCACATGTGTGTAGTAATTCAAGTGTTATTTTTTACCTACAATTACGTAGTTTTTTTAGTTCAATATGAGGTTTTTCTTTAAATATGACTAGATTGAAGCCAATTTTACGCTAACTTCTCCTGGTGAATTTTGAAAAAATGCAAAAAGAACGAAGAAAAAAATCCATCAAAATATCCCGACAACTTTTCCGACGGCGGTTTGGAGCGGTTGAGCATGTGTGGGGAACTGGGGACTAGGGCAGCGTTTTGCATCGGCTTGTGTTTCGAATCTATTAAAATCCATATAATTCTATGAAATAAAATTCCATAGAATTCCACGAAATTCCATTTGAATCTCATGGAATCTGTAGAATTCCATTAAAATCCATGGAATCTACAATCCTTTAAAATCCTTTGAAATCGACACCCCCCTTAGCTTTGTAGATACGAGGGTCATGCTAAGCGAGGACCTATTCTCCTCCGGGGTGGATGCTGGAATTCGAGATCAAGACGTCGGGAGAGTTGTCAGAATTCATGGATGCATGAAGCCTTCAAGTTTTACTCATCAATTCGATGTACATGTGGCTTAATCTCTCAAACGCTCGACGTTGGCAGGATATGCTGGCATAATCTTCTATGTCTGAAGCATCAATTTTGACCTTCGATCTGGTAGGGGAGACATAATCACAGTACCCTATGGACGGCATGGCGACGGAGAAATCTAACGGAGGGACCTATCGGCAAAATAGGGAAATATAAATAGAATATAAACTTTATATTACGTGTAAACTCAAAACACGTGTCATTATATTATTGGGCATGGTACCGTACCTTCAAAATTATGAAAGGTACCATAGTTGTCACCTAAAAATAATTCACATACATTAATAAATAAAATGCAATCTATTTGTCCATGTTTTATCCAACAATCACATATAATGAATAGAGAAGAATAGAAGAGTTGTATATTCAACTAGGGAATGATTTAACAATACTACACAAGGTATGAATGCCACAACTCTCTCTCTCTTCTCTCTCTAGCGTGTGAATGTGTGCATGAATGCCTATTCGAATGTTCAGAGACTCGTATGATTTATGTAAGGCAGCCCTTTATATAGGTTTAGGAGCTTAGCCTACGTATTACAATAGGGAGTGGGCCTAAATGAAAGAACAAGCCATATAAAAATAATTAAACTAATTACAACACAAATATAAATATATTCAACATGATTGGACACCATAAAATATTCTCTAACAACCTCCCCTTTGGTGTTCAACAAGCATTGCAACACAAGTATCTTTGACTTTGTGTTGCATCTGCAGTTGAGCTTCCTTTTTCTTCTTGGGAAGACTTCGTGAAGAAATTTTTACAATCTCCCCCTTGGTGTTATTCTTGAAAATTTATTCTTCAAAATCTTGCTTGTAATCCTTACCTTCCAGAAGTTGCTCTTGATCAGCTTGAATGAAGTCCTGTGGCGCCTCTAGAATGATCTTGATGATATTCAGGTGCACACGGGGTTCATCTTCAGTGTTTGATCATCTAAGCGATGTGTCCTTCAGAATGTTGTCTTTTTGTTTGTTTGATGTGAAATATAATGAGGAACAGTTGTCGGTGGCACAACGAAAAATGATGGTTGACTTTTGAGCATATGCTGACCATTTGAAGTGAAGCTGACTTGAAATTTGTGATGACTTTGAGAGAGCAGCGAGCCGTCATTTATTGTGTTAGAGGAGAGATGTATCCGAGAATGATTTTTGAGAATAAACAGCATGTGGCCCACTCTGCTCCTCATGACGACCTGATGAGTCAGGACGTCATGACTTTACTCATGCTTTTAATATAGGTAACAAAAAAAAGAACAAAAAGAAAAAAAGATAAAACCAGATACATTGAGGTATTCCATTATCACAACATCAATGTAAACACTGATGTGTGGCATGTATATAATGATAGAAGCGTTACGGCTCTAACATGACTTTCATCATGTCATCCTGAAGCATCTAAAGTAGATGTTACTCTGGTGATTATGGTATGATCATAAGGATCAGCAAAGAGAAAATATAGCCCCCAGGGTCGCATAGACACCCGTTATGGCCTATTGACCAGCACATGTTGGTGATTTCTATGTTGCAACACAAGGACTTCCTTCCAATCATTGGTCAACGTATTTAGTAAATAGATAAGCATATGGAAGTTATCGCGGATCATAAAGACCAGCAACTGACTCTAAAATGTGTCTGTGTCCTAGAAAATTCAAAATTAAGAAGTGAAGTAACTGGACAAGACATGATCAATGAAAATTCAGTGTCATGGGACTGAGGGCCACTGTAGTGAGTATCAGTCGTCTCAGAAAGATACTATGATAAGAAACGAGGTTCCCCGTAATATATGATTAAACATTTGTCTGTTGGGAGACAGATGAATGGTCTAGAGTAAGGTTGTGCATGCACTGTTTGACAGTTTCAGAGACTTTTACCCGAAATCTGAATAATCTGTCCTGAACGTATGGCAATTATCCGGCGTATTTCAGTTTCTGGGAGTGGTTTTTCGGTTGATAGTGCAATTGAAGCAGCAGACCTCTCATTGAATATTGTTTTCTCGCTCACTTCTCATGAGCCTTCTGCTTCCTCACTCTCATAATGTTCACTCACTCACTCACTCTCGGTCTTGTCCCTTGGGTAGGCTAAGTTGGGTTCTACTGAGCCATCGAGACTTATCTCTCATTGATTTTTTTTTTGGGGAGAATCCTCCTTTTTTATTAAAATTAAACAAGAAGAGTACAAATAGATGATGCAAGAAACAAATACGCTAAAGAGTGAACAATCCAAAACGGCCCTGGAAATCCCTAAAGTAAAAATGATGATTTGTCACGCCCCGGACCGCGTCCGTGCCACGTAGACAACCGCCGTACAACCCAATAAGAACAACGTAGTTCATTCTTATCAAATCGCACAAGGCGTCCGAAAGATTTCTATTGCCAAACCGATTAGTAAACCCATACGATCAACATCAATATATTAGTCAAATGCATGCGGAAATAAAATAAGTTTGACATTCAGCCACATGTTGCAAACACGGGCACACAGGCCCTTCAGTAGTTTAATAGAAAACATCGTTCAAATATCCATGAGCAATTTCACAATTTCAAATAAGAATGGAAGCACGAACCACGTCTTCCTTATTTGAGTTCACCCTGGGCAAAGGTGCAGGTAGCAGGACTCTAGCCTCAACCTGAAAAATGTGAGGGCCCCCGAAGGGGTCAGTACTCCATAGAAGTACTAGTGACAAGCAGGCTATATGAGGAATAACTAATGTTTCAGACACGAGACCCAAAAATAGGGTGATACTTATATTTATAGGTGTAACCATTGTTACCCCATTCCCAAGATAATACATATTGTATATACTTGTAAAATACTTGACCCGTAGGTCGTTTTATCACAAAGAGTCTTTTAGAGGTATGGCGATTACCCAACCTTTCCCATTCATTCCTGAATGCCTAGCTCACGGGCTACATTCTAACTTCATAATATCCTACCGAGTTTCAGGAGTGTTTACCCTCCCGGGGATGCTCAACCCCACCGAGTTTCTGGGATTGTTTACCGTCCCGAGGATACTCAACCTCACCGAGTTTCTGGGATTGTTTACCGTCCCGAGGATACTCAACCTCACCGAGTTTCTGGGATTGTTTACCGTCCCGAGGATACTCAACCTCACCGAGTTTCTGGGATTGTTTACCGTCCCGAGGATACTCAACCTCACCGAGTTTCTGGGATTGTTTACCGTCCCGAGGATACTCAACCTCACCGAGTTTCTGGGATTGTTTACCGTCCCGAGGATACTCAACCCCACCGAGTTTCTGGGATTGTTTACCGTCCCGAGGATACTCAACCTCAACCGTATTTCTAACCAAACCCTAACCTGGATATGGCTAACCTTGCATTCACTTAACTATGGACAATACCTAGTCCTATAGTCATATAATAATCCTTAGTAACCAATGTGGACGGGTCCCACCTGATCGGTCCACGTTATCCTACTCAAAAGCTACCCGTTTTGAGTATAAACCAATACCCGGTCGGGTATCCACCTTACCCGGTCGGGTAGGGCCGGGCAGAAGCCCCTGGAACTGACTTTACTTGAGACCCGGTCGGGTCCCTGACCTTACCCGGTCGGGTCTAGTGTGACAGTGGCTTCTGGAGCCGAATTTAATCAATACCCGGTCGGGTATCCATCTTACCCGGTCGGGTATCACCCTTGTCTCGGCGGTCAACGCCCGTTTGACCGCCCAAACGAAGTCCGATTAACGTGAAACTTTATATGCACATTCTACTTGAAGTCCTTGATCCAAAAATACCATTTTTGACCCCTGGATCATTGTACATAAATAGTTATCACATTTTTAATCACCAAACATACAAACATGCCTTTCAACATTGTTTTATATATATTCATGGCATAAGCCCATACTTGATTAACTTTAATCATTCCGTAAAACATATCCTTGATTACTTTAGGTAATCTCATGCCTCAATCAAAAGTTATAAAGCATATAGCCGTCTTCTCACCTTAATGAAGCTTATGAAGTTCTAGCCTCCCCGATTTGGCCCCGGTGAAACTCCGGTGAACTTCAACTAACTCCGGCGACAACTCCGGCAACCCTTTCAACCCCGTGAAAGTTCTTGAAGTACCTTATAGAAGTTAATAACAAGGTTTTATCATCATAAAACCCATATCAATACAAATAACCTCAAAAAGGTTATTTTCCGGAGAAACGGTCAACTTTGTTCTCTAAATCCGTTTTGGACATGAATCAACCTTCCAACCCTTCATTCTTCACATATAACATGTAGAATGATCCTAGGGGTATGAAATATGATTAAATAATCATATTTGGAAGATTAAGGAAGAGGAATGAGATTAATGGAGTTATTACCTTGTAAATCCTCAAGTTTTCCTCCTTCTTTCTCTTCTCTTTCCCCTCCTTCTTCTCCTTAAGCTTTGGTTCGAGTATGGTGGATGAAAATGGAGTTTCTCCAGACCTTATCTCTCCTCTTTGAGTGTCTTGGTCGAGCCTATGAGTTTAGGGGTGATGGAGAATGCCTTTTTGGCATTTCTCTCAATAATACCATGGCAAAGGCCCACCCTCCTATTGATTGGTCTCCCAATCACTTCCTCCTTGCTTCTCCATGTGGTGTGTGCGGCCCTCTTTGACATTTGCAGCACCCAAGTCGTGGGGTGGTCCCCACTTATGTGGGAGATCATCCCTTTGAGTCTCTAAGTGTACACTCGGCCCCGAAAGTTATATTTTCCGGACTGTTTGAACTATATTTCGTCTTATCGGGTAAAATGAAATATCTCTCGTTCTTCCAATTATTATTGGCTATAAGAATGAATGTATATTCCCCAACTTTTAATTTGGTGGTCTCCATAATTTATTATGGCCCTTTTATCTGATATTCCTTCAGTACCGATAAATGGGCTTTATATGCCCAAACGGTTACTCACATAATTTATATGGTCCAACAAGGATGTCCACCATTATACACATGTTACCTTGACCCAAATGAATATAATATGTGGTCCCGAACATATCGGGCAGCCCCCACTTCCGGTGTGGGCCCCACGTGAATTTTACTATTCACGTAGAAGAAATGATAAAAAAAATTCACAATCACGTAAAATGCGTTTATTCATTTCTCGGGTTCAATACATAATTTGATAAAGTACAAATACTTGGGGGCGGTGTTACATGATTAGTTCCCCGTTGAAATGTATTGAGTTGCCCGAAAGCTGAAGTCCCCAAAATAACCAAAAGCAATTCGATAGAAGCGACCCTATGATTTAGCCAATTTTTTAGCCTTGAGACGAGCACTCCGTCGAGGTAGCAATCTAGAACTGGCCGAGTCCCATTCCGTGTCAGCAACGCGGTCTAATAGCTCATGATCAGAAAGTATCCTTTTAACAGGAGTAACTTCAAAATCATTTCCACCCGAAGCATTAGGTTCCAATAATGCAGTCTGAGGAGAAACTAATCCATCTGCTAATAGTTCAGAATGAGGTGCAAAAGAAACTCGAAGAGGAGTAGTTTCAATGATATCCGTCACCTCTATCTCCTTGGTTTCAAAAGTTAATGTCCCCCGTGAAGTATCCCAAAGTACAACAGCACTCGTCGATGTGTTATGTGATTCAGATTTGAGCTCAGATTCATGATTTTGCACAGAAAACTGAACATCCTCATTTGAAACCACATCCAGTGCATGATCTAAAGAATCTAAATGATCAATATCAGCTTGTATTAAGACACTTGAAATGGAGAAAGTAATCTCACCAAAATGAGGAAAAGCCCGATCCAAGGTCAGAAACTCTAACTCAAAGTTGGTACCACCCGCTTTAATTGATCTTCTTCTTTCATTTCTGTTTATGCTCCCCCTCAACTGGAGCACTCAATATGCTTTGTCATTGTTTGGCGTCAGGAGGAGAAAAATAGCAAACAAAATGTGCATCCTTGAGAGAATCCTTGCTTTGTACATTGATTTGTGCAAGGAGGAGAAAAAGGAAACTCCCCCTCAGAATGTGCAAGTAATGTTGTTTGTCACCCGGGGAGAAAAGTAGAAAACTCTCCCTTGAATTGTTGTTTCTTCGTTATATGGCACCAGGAGGAGTGAAAAAGAAACACTCCCCCTCAGAATATGCACTTGTTTATTGGTCACTGCTCATCATACCAGCCACGTGTGTGGAACAATCGAGACAGATACCACACATGCATGACGGACTTGCAAAAGGTTAAGAAACCTTTGGTATCCATTTTAGGGTGGGTCCATCCTCTTATGAAGTTTTGAGAAAACTATATGACTGAGATTCTGATTTAGGAACCCATTTTTGTTTAAAAATGCGAGTGGCACAAATGTTTGCTTGAGTAAATGGGGTGGTTGCTATGTGTGGTTTGAATAGTTCTTCCTTTGACAGTCTTTTCGGGTGTTTCAAGGATTGAACTCTGAGAGGATATTTTAAATAAGGTAAAACATACACACTCTCATATGTGTGTTTTGGAGATGTTTTTTCTTAACATATATATCCACACCATTTAATCCACAATGATTGGAACAAATCATAGAAGAAACATGCCTAGATTGTCCTCAGAAACATCAAAATTAGGAAAAATGTCTGGAACTTAACTTCAAGATTGTTGATTTGAGCACAGCCTAACTTTAGGTTTCAATAAAACAAGGTGCTTGAACAAGATTTCTTGTTTTGGGGAAAAGACTTTTGTCTCTCGGTGTCTCTCTCTACCTTCGTTTGGGTCTGAAACTTCATATTCTCCAATCTCTTACTCAAGAATTTGGCAGTCTTTAAAAGAGACTTGAAGCGAGTGGAAAATAGGGTTCATAATCTCCCAAAGTCAGAAAATAAGGTTCCAGACCAATGACTAAGATCGGACTAGTGGGAAAGAAGTCTCGGGCCTCCCTTTTCGGGAACGAGATCGATCATCCGGTCCAGTCCCAATGCCATTCATTTTTTGTTTTGTTTTGTTTTTGCATTGAATTCATTGGGGAGTATTTTAAAACTGATGGGGGTTAATTTAAAACCTGAAAAAGAAGTGAGGAGGAAGATAAAGGATTTTAAAATGTATAAAAATAAATAAAAATTGTGATCGGAGCTAGATCGGTTGGGAGACCGGAGCCGCAATTATATTGGTTTTTGAAAAATTAATCCACCTTGATCTCTTTTAACTCACCTCTTACGGTTTCGAACTTGTGACCTCAAAGTCTCGAACGCATTGCGGAGCGCGCACAAACCCTATATCCACTTCCAAATCGCTAAATAATTGAAGATTCTTGGTGCATATATGTAAAATATGGTGTATATATATATATACTCTATAAATGATTATATTATGAATAAAGTAGTTTACACTAACAGATTTTGTCAATTTTATAGTAAATACGCCCTCCGTCTTTTAAAACTTTGTCATCTTTCGTTTTTGGGGCGTCCCAAAAAACTTAGCCACTTTCACTTTTTATCAATTATTTCGTGGTTTCTGTTATTTCTCTCTCCTCTGCACAAACCTCAACCGCACAGTTTTTACTTTATTATTCTCCGTGCCGGTCAACTTTGGCAAAGTTTTAAAGGACGGAGGTAGTAGTAGGGAAAACTATCAAATAGGCCCCCCAACTTTTCAGAAAAATCAATTAAGCCCACATACTAATAATTCGTCCAATTAAACCCTCGAACGTACTAACAGATGTCAAAACCTCTTTTTAACCAGTAATGAATAAGTTACCAGGTTACTTGTACACGTGGCCACAATTTTTCTATTTTTCCCCATTTTTCTCTTTTCCCTTTCTTTTTTCTTTCTTTTTTCCCTATCCTCCACGGTCTTTCTCCTTCAACCAGCGTTCCACCCCTTTCTAGCAAACTTCAGCCCACCCCTTCCTCCATCTTCTTCCAATCCCCCACCCACCCTTTCGTCTGCCCCTTTCTTCTTTCTTGCGCCACCAATCGCTCGTCGTCCGGCAATGGAGTCCGAAAGAAACCTAGATCGCCGGAAATGCTCAAGTACCCCTCACACGCCGGTCATCCCCTTTCCGCGAATTCATCGCACCTAGTTCTCCATTGAACCTTTCAACGCAAGTCTGCATTCCATGAAACTTCCAGATCGATTCCAGATACGTAGCTTCAATTTGGCCATCTTCTAATCGGCGGCAGATAAGAGGTAGAGAAGAGGCAGAGGCGCACGGAGGGAGTGAATTGAGCCTGAGGAACGACTCACAGAGAACTGGGGGGGGAGAAGAGAATGGGGAAATGACGTGCACTTTGTCGTGTATGCACTCAAAAATAAATATCAATACGACACTAATACGTAGTATAGTGTAGTAAGGTTCGTATCCACAGGGAAAGGAACACTTCTCTTTTTATAGAATTAGAAATAAGTAACAAGGGGGTTTTTTATGATTGGTTTATGAACTTAAATTGTATTTAAACACAAAGATGAACGAGTTATGTGGTTTAATTAATGAGAAGAAGACCTGGCTTTGCTTTTATCCTCTAAATGAAATGTTCATCGATCCCGGTTATATCTTTAACTATTTTCCTCTCGAATACTCAATCGAGGAGTATATCCAATTCATCGAGGGTAGTTATTAATAACGAAACGCATTCATTAATAAAACTTACTACCGAGTTAATATAGAACACGCGCCATATATTCACTCGATAGTAGCAATAAATAGAGATGAAAACGATGGAGATTGATAACCTCAACACAAGCGGTTTATCGGTTTAATCAATATAATTAATTCCCCTTAGGTTATTAACCATGAGACGCATGCATTAACAACCCAAGTTTACTACCGTGAAAGGATCGAATTAATAACAAGCGTATTAATCGACCGATTCTAGTATTGATTAATATATGAAACAAAACTAGTTGATCCATTAAGCAATGCTCAAAATATTAATATGTAATAGGAATAGGAATTAATTAATATTCAAGGAAGAAGATTAAAGAAAATAACTCACAACTTAGTGAACTTACAATTCATTAAGCTTCAAAGTAGCAAAACCAAGATGGAAGAGTTTAGCTCCTCATTTGGGACTAAACATGATAGAAAATATAAAGAAAACACTAATCTAAACTGAGCTAAAGAGTATATGTGAATTGGTGATTTTATTGTGAAGGAAAGAGGTGTATTTATAAGCTTTTGGGGGCTGCAGGGTCTGAAACCCGATCGGGTATATAGGATACCCGATCGGGTAGCTTAGGAAATTGTCCAGAAAGTCACTTTTCTGGGCATACCCGATCGGGTATGTCGGCATACCCGATCGGGTATGTGACAAATCTTCCCGAAAATTTGCTCCCACGATCATTTGTTCCCGGATTTGATTTGGACAATCGAATCAAGCGAATACCCGATCGGGTATAGGCAATATCCGACCGGGTACATGAGTATTTTTTCCAAATCGAAATCTTTCTTGTCTCCTTGCACTTTCCTTGATATTTTAAGGTCCAATCTTGATCCCTTGGATGATCTTTGACCTGTTTAGCTCAGAATAATCCTAATCTAAACAAATTACAAATAAAAATGAAAATAAAATATTACACCAAAAGTGTGTAATTTCCACAACTAGAACTAATAAAAACTAGTTAAAAATACAAACATACAGTCGGAAATTACACGAATATCAGGAAAGAAAGAAGAAAGGGAGAAGTTGCAGGGAGAACTGACACAGGGAAGAAGGAAGCACTAAAGAAAGTGCAGGGAAGAAGAAAGAAAAGAGGAAAGAAAAAGAAAATGAAAAAATGCCACATCACATGCCACGTATGCAATTCAACCGGAAATTGAGATGTTACCTGCTAAAAAGAGAATTTGACATTTTTTGAGGAGGAGGGTTTGATTGAATAAATTTTCAGTATGAGGACTTAATTGATTTTTTTGAAAAGTTGAAGGGCTTATTTGATACTTTTCCCCTAATAGTATGTGTAATATTATGTAATTCTTTTTTTCCCTATAATATTATGTAATTCTATTACATATTTAGTTCTAATATTTTTTATTTAATTATATGTACAATACTTTCAAGGTATATTATAACTATGCACTTGAGTATTCGGGTGGATACTGCTTTTTAACAACTTGATACTTGGAAAGTAAATTATAAAGCAAAAAAAATGTGAAAAATTTATAGAAACGCAATTAGCTCATTTATCATAAACCATTTGCATAGCTCTCAAAAAAATATGTAGTCATTTTTTGTTAAAAAATTACTTGAAACGGCTAACAGAGAGTGAAAAAAATTGTATTTTTAGGGATAGAAAAAATTGTTTTTTGTTATGGTTATAGGCAGAATTGCAGCAAATAGATTCATTTGCTGCGGTTCCAGCTATAATCGCAACAAATAACCCGTTTTTCGATAATTTTAGATATAGTTTGTTTCATGCTCGGTTATCGAGTTAAGGTTTTATAAAACCATATACGTAGTACTCCGTACTTTTTAGAGATCTATGCGCACAATGATTTAATTTACTTTTAAAGAAATGAAATTGACCTAAATAAGACTAAAACATAGTCTAAACTCATAATTAGGACTACAAGTTTATTATTGCCTAAATAGGATTCCGGATTACAATTTTGCCCTTCACTTAATTAAACCAAACCCCAGACCCAGAAGTCGGCGACCTGCAATTCCTCAATCGATCTTCTTCTCCCGTCGATCGCAACCTGCATTTAATCTATACGGAGCATTTGAACTCGTATCCAGACATCCGATTTATCATTCCTAGGTTTGCTTGTCCGTATTTCAAAGTCATAACAACTAATTCAAGATGCCTCACAGAGCTAGGCCTATGATAGGGCTTCTCCTATTTGTTGGTCTAAACGATGCTTTTGTCACTACAATAGAGCTTGTGTATGATTTTGTATGCTTCCTCCCATACTGGGAACGAAGAGCATGTTTCTATTTCATCCAAGGTTGGTCCTCTTCTTCTTCCTCTACTTCTTTCTCCTCTTCCTCTACTTCTAATCGTCTTCAAATTTCTGGTCCGATGCTCTCTTTTTTTTCTTTCGATTTTTTGGATTTGAATTTTATTTATTAATTTAGATTTTTTGGATATGAATTTTATTTATTCAAGAAAAATGACACTTTTATAATCTGAGTTTGACAAAATGATTGGTTATTTGAAAACAAAATGTTACGTATGTGGCAGTACATTTACCAATATGGCAATCTGAAAATGTCATGAAAATGACATTTTTCTTTTTTTCTTTTTTTGAAAATCTCATCTTCTTCTTTGAAACTGTCACCTTAGCAAAAGTGACATAAAACACGCCACTTAATATATGCATACACAATAATGACATTCTCAATATGACATTTCCAAATGCTGTAATGACATAGAAGTGACATTATTTAAAAATAACAATAATGACACAATAATGTCAATTTCGTATAGAAACATGACATTCCCAATATGACATTTTCAAATACTGTAATGACATAAAAGTGACATTTTTTAAAAGTACCCAATAATATATTCTGACATTCTCTTATTCAAAAAGTGACATTTACTGGAATCATTAGTCAGGACATTTTGAGATTCAAATTAATCAAAATTGATAACAAGAATTTCAAGTTATACATCTATTGATAAAAAATTTAAAAAAAAAGGAGAACTAGGAAGAAGAAGAAGAAGAAATAAAAGAAGAAGAAGAAGAAGAAGAGGAGGAGCAGAAGAAAAAGATGAAGAAACTTACCTGGGCAGACTCTCCAGAGCGCTAGCGACGCACCTAGCGAGTCTCCAGATCGCTAGCGACGCAACTAAGAGAGCTATTTTGTCCAAATACAAATAATTAGTCCTATTAAGAGGATTTAAAACATTATGTCCTATTTTTGCAATTCAACCTTCTTTTAGTCCTATTTAGCTAAATCTCTCTTTAAAGAACTACATTTTTTACTTCGGTGTAGCTACTTACTAAGCTTTTGGAGTGCCCTTTTACATAACCTCTGATACATTATATTTCGGCAGTATTATGTTAGTGCACCATCCTGCTTTTCTAGCTCAATCTAGCATTTAATATATTGTATTAATTAATGAGATATGTAACGTTTCAACATTTGTAACCGTTGAAACATTTTAGCCATAGATTATCTACGATTTTAATGTAATTAAAGGAGTCCCGGTAGGTTTCAGTGTTATATATATGGTCTTCAATCTACCATGTATGATCATAAAAAGATCGTTTTTGCCTAAAGAATATGACCTGTGCAAATTAAAGTGCGGCATGCAAAGGGCCTCCCCTCCTAAGTCGGCAAAATATATAAATGCAAGTGATATTTAATTTGTTGGGATTATGCAATCCATATATTTTCAGATAAAAAAAATAAGTTTTATACAAATATATTCCTAAAACATTATCGATCAAAGTAATTTGAGCAGTTGTAATCCTTTGGATCCTGAATTTATATATATATGTAGATGTCAAAGATTGGTTGCAGAAGCAAAGGCGGGAGCAATCGTTCATCACTGCAATGGTTATTCAGAATTACTATGGTTCTTCAGTTCCTCTTCCTAATGGTTGTTTACTCGGCCGATAATGCATCCACAGATATTAGGTACGTATGTCTATTTTTAATCAATGGTACTCCCTCCGTCCCTAAATTTACTTCCAACTTTCCTTTTTCGTCCGTCCCAAAAAGAATTTCACTTTCACTTTTTGGCAAAGAATTTGTGGTTCACAGCATTTCTCTCTCCTCTGCACAACTCTCCACCACGCAATTCTCACTTTCTTAATCACCGTGCCACTTTAATTTGGAAGAACAATCAGGGACGGAGGTAGTAATTTGTTCAAAACTTTCAATTAGTATATCGGTGGGGTCTGGCCCAATTATTCCCCAAACCAAATATAATTTGTTTTCTATTCATTCGGTAGCAATATAATTCTTTTAATCTAATTTAGAGTCTTTTTGGTGATTCTGTTTTTCGGTTTATCAGCTTTATCAGCCAACTTTTTAACCGATCAAGCAACTTTTGATTTCGCACGCTAAATTTCGTAATTTTAGGAAAAAGTAAGGTTGTAGATACTTTTCTGACTGTATTGATTGAAGTTATTTTAGATGACCATTTTAAATATATTTTTTTATATAAATTTTTCTTTATTTTTTAATAAAATATATTTAAATATAATCTTCACATAAATAAACAGAATCAGCTAATACAACCAGTTCAGTTAAAACATTATATATTTCAACAGAATTAATCGATTAAACTGATTTCAGTGTTACCAAAGATGCTCTTAAACTGAACCCCACCCAAATGGAATATAACGAATAATGTACAAATTAATCGAACAATCAAAATGAACCAAAAGAAACCCAATTTTATACTCCGTATTACGTTACGGCTCGTTTAATTTCTAAATGTTTGCCATTTTTAGAATGTTGACTTTAAAAATTTGTCCTTTTTTAATCAATGGATAATTTGAGTTTGCACCCCATTTTATTGTGCGTTTTTAAGAAACTTTGTTTTTGCGCTCTAACCTCATAAGGCATTTTTGTCTTTTCAAATAGGGTAGGGGTGCAAAAACAAAGATTTTGAAAAAATGGGGTGCACCGTCCAATTTGGACAATAAAATGGTATGCAAACTCAAATTATCCCTACAATCAAACAAATATGTGCTTTTCATACTGTTTTACTCGTAGTATTTAAGATGTTTTTACTTGGACTGTAATTTGTATCAGATCAGACTTGAGTAATTATAAAAATACAAAGAAATCAGACCAGACCAAACTATATCAGTAAATTACAGTCAAGTAAAAAACATCCTTATGCCTATCCAATTTTTCAGCATATAATAAAATTGCAGGTTAAATTCGACAAATACTGGCCAGAAAGTTTCACAGCCTCTGAGATTGGATGTCACGAAAAAACATGTAAATTAATCACTGAGCTTTCACAATTATGCAGTGCTTCATCATAATTCGACGAACATCAGAGGGTTTTGATCTTTTGTTATCTCTCTATGCTTGATCACATTATGGTTTCTTACTTTACTGATTCCGGGAAACATTAATAAGATGATACTAATAGTAAAATACCCATAAAATAAATTTTAACCTTTCAATTTCGATCAGATGACGTCACATAGATCTGACGTTAGTAAACTAGACCTAAGTAGAAAATTTCAATTCAAACAAAAACATTTAAGTGGTGTCCATTTTTTGTAATTATTTTGAGTTTCTAATTTCAAGTATTAATAAGGATGTTTTTAGGTAATTTGTTAGTCTGGTCTCATCTGGTCTGGTCTGATCTAGTCTGGTTTCTTTGTATTTTTATAACTACCCAAGTCTGGTCTGATCTGATCTGATCTAATATAGTATGGGACAGATCACAGTCCAACTAAAAACATCCTAATTTATAACACCTGAGTTTGTTTTTTCATTTCAATATATAGACTCTTCGTAATTTTTTATTGGAAACTATAGGGTTTTGAAAAGATTAATAAAAAATTTGGAGTGTTGGGTAGTGTAGTGTTGTGTAGAAGTGTAAAAAGCATTACAGAATGGATGAAGATAATGTAGGATAGAAAGATGAATACTAGTTTACAAGAATATTACTAAAATAAAACTTATTTATACAAATATGACTATTCACTAGTAGTTTACTACAATATAGTGTTGTGGTAACTTAAGTTCAAAACTTTAACATGAATTACTATAATTTCATTATTACTCTAGTAACTAATCATATTTTTGTAAACCATCTTTTTTTGGTCATATTTATGTAATTATTTCTAGATAAAATTGGGAATATATGAAAAATCATAGGCTTAAATACGTTTTTAGACCCTACAAATATGACACATTTTGGTTTAAGTCCCTGCAAAATATTTTTCTTGTTTTTCATCCCTGCAATATACACTATTTTGCTTTTAGTCCATCTCCAATTCCGAAACTACTCTACTTACAACAAAAATTATTGTTAGTTATATAAATCTAGTAAAAATATGTAGATTTATCCTTTTAAAATTTTCTGAGGCTAATATGAGAGTTAAAATAATTTAAAACTAAGTATTCATATTTTGAAAATATATATTAAAAACTTTCTAAAAATATAAAATAAAATACTTTTTAAATAACATGACAAAGAATTAGAGGAAATGTATTAATCGGGGTTATTTTGAGGTCAAAACGGAGATTGTTATCACCAATGATGGACTAAAAAGAAAACCAACGTAATTGCAGGGACGAAAAACAAAGAAATAATTTTGCAGGGATGTAAAACAAAATGTACTATATTTGCAGGGACTAAACACATATTTAAACCAAAATCATAATACAAATAAAAACTACTCATCCGTTCCATTAAAAGTCTCATTTTTCCTTTTTGAGAAATCTCACTAAGATTGTTTCATATTACATTTGATAAAATTTGTGTTGTTCTAAATCACTTTTCTCTATTCTTATTTTATCAATTCAATATAAATCACATAAACTCAATTTTCTTAATAACCATGTCACCATCCTCTTGTCTCAATGTTAGTGGGATGGCGGTAGTAACTCTTAATATAGCAAATAAAAAATAGGAAGTGCCTACTTTTAGTACATTATCTAAATACATAAATCTAATTATTGATACTTATTTAAGTTTTAACATTCAACATTTAAGTTTAGGAATTTATATTTGTACACAAAATTAGTATGCAAATTGTACATTCTCTAGTTGTCTGTGTACACATAGAATTAATTTTAAAAAAATTATAATAGAACAAGAATTAATGTGATGTGGAAACTTTAAACAACAACCCACGGGTTGTATTTTTTGAAAGATGCTCTGTGTACACATTTTTGTATACACATTTTATACATTTATCTGTTGTACGCATAAAGAATTGTCTATCCACAAACAACTCTGTAGAATTGTTTGTCCATAGACAATTCTGCAGACAATTATAATTGTGCGTGAGACAGACAAGTGTAAAATTGTCAATAGCACAACTCTATTTCTTTTGTGTGAGATTTTGGTTCGGAATGACTTATTTGACAGGTGGTAATGGAAAACGGTCACATAAAAGTAACGTTCACTAATCCAACCGGATCCATTGCAGCAATTGAATACAATGGAACTGATAACGTATTGGAATATTCCAGAAAGGAAACCGATAGAGCGTAAGATCCCTTCCTTCCCTCCTCATTCGTGCTTCAAACCTATGCATATTTAAGAAATGGGACCGAAACACGACCCGGATGTGATCAGGTCACGGTCACGTGTCAACTCGGACTCATTTGAATTCACCCTGTCAATGCCATAAAGCCGGTCAACCATATAATACTCTCTTCGTTCCAATATAAAGAGCACATTTGCGTTTTCAAACATTTTTAGGAGGAACACTGTTGGACACTGTTTGGACACTGTTTGCCACTCTTTTGTACTGTTTTGTTTGCCAAAAAAAGGAAATGTGTCATTTATATTGGGACGACCCAAAAAGGAATATGTGTCTTTTACATTGGGACGGAGAGAGTAATAAATATACAATTGTATTCAAAATGTAAAGAAAACACAATTATTATTTCATAATAATCATTTGATAACAATACTTACTAAACATTTAAAAGTTAAATGTGACCCGCTAGTTACATGGGTTTTTATTTTTACACGGCCTCGAGGTTTTAGTCTTATCCCCCATTTTTTGGTTAAAAATGCATTAAAAAAACCGGATTCCACGTTTTTGGATTTTTCCATCCTTTGACCATTTCTTTGACCATTTCTGGATTTTTAACTAACCGAACCCGGTATTGGTCCGGGTTGCCGGATTCCAGGTTGACCGGCGGGTCCGGGTCGTTTTTTAAACATAGCTTCAAACTTATCCGTTTTATCCATTTTCTTTTATACTTTTCCATTAGTTAATAAAATCTATGAGAGAATTTACTTAGAAAAATACAATGATGCAGAAAAGGAGAAAAATATATATTGATGATTGAATTAAGGTGACAAGAAGAAGAAAAAAGAAGAAAAAATATAAAGTAAATAAAAAGAGAATATAAAAAAGGAGTATAATTTAAGAAATTTCCAAATTATTTCTTTTCTTTCCTTAAATTTTCCACTCACACCGATCAAATGTAGACTATTGCTGTCAATTTTTTCATTTATCAATCAATTTAAGACTTGATAGATAAATGAATTATAATTTATTAATAAGGAGCATAAGAAAGTGATTGATTCTTCTCTTATTTCAGGGAATGGGATATTGTTTGGAGTACACCGAAAAGGCCTAACAAGTTTGATATGTGTGTTCTCAAACTCAGGGCATCTTTTTAATTCTCTTTTCAAGATTCTATTGAAAATGCTTATCATACCAATGCACCATACTTTTTCATCACTCAATGTTTGTACTTTGAGTTTTTTTAATTCTTTCAATCAACTAATGTTTTAACGATATATTTTTAAAAATAGAAGTTCCTTAGTCCTATTAGTCCGATTTTGAAAGAAATTAATAACAGTACTCCTTTTCTAATAGCGAATTTCATTGAAAAAAATAAACAGTACAATGCGAAAAAGAAATAGATGAAAGAAAATACTACTATGAGAGGCATAACTACGTTGAGAGTACTCCTATTTGAGAAAATAACTAGTATTCACTATAGAGAAAGAAAAGCTTAATAAGAGTACTCCTATTTAAGAAACTGTGTTATACTTTACTCCTATTTTATTTTAGGTAATTTTGAGTTTTTAAAATTTTCAATTAGTAGATGGCAAAGAAAAATTCAATTAGTTGGGGGATCTATATGTAGATCAAACTGACGAATATATCTTACCATGCATGCATGTTGTACCCGCACGCAGTCTTTTCGCAACAAATTTCACAGTGATAGTCGACGATGAAAAGCAGATCGAGCTTTCTTTTACAAAATCTTTTCAATCCCATGAAGATGCAAGTGCTCCCCTCATTGTTGACAAAAGGTGTGTTGCTCGTACTAATATTATCCTAGTTCCTTTGAAATAATTAAAGGGTAAACGTTAAATGGAGTACAAGAAACAAAATGCAATGAAAGTACAATAATTAAGGAGTTAAACAATTTAGAGAAAATATCATGTTAGTTTTGTACTAGCAAGCTTGGTTTGAAGTTGCGTTTGATTATTCCTCGCGGTCGTCTCAGTATGTCTTTTGGATTTTTTGGAAGTGACTACGGTGAAATCATCACCCTCTATACGGTGAAACCATGAGCCTCTAAAGGTGTTGTGGAGCAGCTTTAGTGTCTAAACCCCTGACTTGCGGCTATCCCCTAGTATCTAAGTCACCTGACTTAGATACAAAATGCAATGAAAGTACAATATAAAGTTATTTGTTCCCCCCCCCCCCCCACAAGCTCCATCAGTGTCTAACAGCCCCATCCAACTAACCCTGGACCCAACGAACCCTTCCCACTGCCCTAGTCACCTGGCCTACTACCAACCTAGTGATCGATTGCAACCGCTGACTTGCGGCTATCCCCTCGTGAAACTCACATCTGGCTTAGTTTAACTTGCAAGGCTAAGTTAAATTCTCAAATTCTCCGGAATTCAATCCCTCCTTTCCCTTTTGGACCGCAAAGCTTTCCCCATATGGTCCATCTAATATCTCCATTATCACCCCCATTCCACCAGATACCATTTATCAGTCTTTCCAGTTCTAGACTTAGTTCCTTAGGCAAAAGAAACATATTCATAGCATAGTTTGGGATTTCTAGAATGACATTCTTAACAACACTTCTCTGCTCGGTTTTTACCCATTTGTGATGCAGTTTCATGTTCAAAGTAATGCATTGTTGCGATGACATTTTTGAATTACTTTTAACCAAAATGATACATTGACGACACACTTAGAGACTAGATCTTAAATTTGATGTTGCTGATTCGTTTGCTTATTGTTTATTCTAGAAGATGACTTTTTTATTTGAAGCAAAATATATCATTTAGAATGACTTAAAAATTGTTATCTACATCCATCAAATAGTGCAGGTATGTGCTCCAGCCTGGGCGTTCAGGATTTTACACATACGCAATATTTTATCACCCTCAAGGATGGCCAGATATGGACATTGGTGAAGCAAGGATTGCCTTTAACCTAAGAAAAAGCATGTAAGTTCATTTGGTTAAACAAAAAAAAACTTGCATATTTTTTTATTATTTTCTTTAGTCTATTATATTTCATTTGTCCTCTTCACACACTTTAAAAATAGAAAACAATACAATCTACTAGTAGTCCATAATATTGAAAAGAGTTCATGTAAAATGAGAAATATTAAATCCTTTCAATATATTTTAAGAATCCAAATACATAGTATATTACTAATTTACCAAAATAAAAAACTGGAAACATATTTCAAATAATTTGAATATGTGACTGCACTTCAAATTCTTTTAAAGATTCTAAATAAAGTAGAACTATATTTATATACTTTTATGTATGAAAACGAGATACTCCAATTATAGGAAATAATAGAAACAAGACTATGCATACAGTTCAATGATCTAATTTCATATAAGGTCTTAGATGAGTTTTTAAATCTGATAGCTAATATATTGTTCTGATAACCTTACTTGACTTTTAGAAATCTATTCTTATTCCGCCGTTTTTGACGTTTTAATCATTTCCCATCTAATCCTAATTTGGTCTATTGTTTATTATTTCATTGCAATTCTCTCTTAATTGTCTAGTTGTAGCATATATAATCGTCCCTTTTATTTCAAACCCTTATTACCCTCCTATTTAAATGAGATCCGCTGGAAGGGAAATGGGATTGCAACAAGATCGAGCAGACAACCTTGATAATGATTAAATAAATATCATGCATTTAAACCCACAAGAACGGAAGCCTAGATCATGATTAATTACCCTCATCAATCCCAAATCCTTAATTCAAACTATTCACAATTCATAATTGAAAAATCAGCAGAATTGAGATGGAAAGAATTAATTTTCATTAATTAAAAAGAGAGAAAGCATTCACAAACAATCCTAAAATTTTGAAGATCCAATGCTGAAAAATAGAATAAAATAAAATTCGTCCTGAGGTTTTTTTTAAACTTAGTCTAACCTAAAATCGGGGTTTACAGGCTGTTTAAATAGAAAACAGTGAAAACAGGCTGAATTTGGGCCTTTTGGGCCGAAATGGGGTTTACAGCATGCACACCTCATGTTTGAATTTGGCTATGCTTCCATCAACAAATATGGAATTGGGTCATCCAATCAAAAGATATAAATGAAATGGTGGAAGGTCGCATCATGAAATCTCAATAGCGATTATTTATCTTCCTCGTTTGTTTTAATCTTGATCCTCTCACATTATCTTCATGGTGTCTGCATATGATTTCTAGCCCATTGAGTTATTGTTCATATGAAACTTGAATCGTTTCATTTGGATGTTTCTACGAAAAGATACACTCAAACAATTGATAAAGCGTCATCCTTGAACTCCACGTTTTTTCTCGTACTTATTCCTTGAGCTCCCTTGACTTCAAACCTTCATCATTGATTCCTCATACACCTTCAATGCCTTTTATCAACTCTCAATTGTGTTAAATCTCCCTGAACAATTCTCTCACGCCGGTGTCAGGCTTAGTTACCTGATTTTCACTCAAAAAACTACCAAAAACAAACCAAAACCCGGTAAACTATGACTTGAGCTAATTAAGCGCTTTGTGATACAATTAGGTTAGGAAAATTGACCAAACTCTCCTTGGGTGTATTATTTTATTTTTTGGGTCTTGAAGCTATGGAACGGGAAAAAAGTGTTCGTCACTCAACACACACACACAGAAACACATACATTGTGTGCGTGCAATCCTCCATGGCAGACTCTTAACTCACCCAATGATTATATGTCATTGCATGATTGGTCCACATCCTATCTCACCTCTTGCTGCCACCTGAAGCTCTCATAATCGGCGCACACGCATGTGCATGACGTTGTATTTCTGGTCAGAGTTTTGATCGGGAATTATCTTTCAGCTCTCCAACACATCTTCAACCTTCTCTGAAGTTTATTTTTTGATACGCGTAGGGCTCGAATTATCTTTTGTTTGACAAAACCTAGGAACGGGCTTCATATTTTCTTAAATTCCGTAATGGTCAACAGGTTTTATTCTTTAGTCTCCATATTTTGATTCATGTACAAGAACCTAACGGTAAGTCTACATTGATCAACTGATATCCAATATCTTTTTTTACAGCTGATAAAAAACAAATGTCTTCACATTGTGATACGAAAACCTCTATCATATTAAATAACTAACCTTTGATAGTATCTAAAGTTATTCCAAATAACTTTAAAATAACTGAGAATATGATAAACTTTGTGACTCCAGTTATCTTGAGTGGAGAAAAACTACCAAACGTTAGTTGAGGTACTCCGATAAATACATCCACTTGGTTGATGAACCACCACATGAGGAAATTGACAAAGTCACTAACAATGTGTTTGGCTTTGTTGATGATTCAAAAGTCCATGTAGAATGACGTAATGTGTATGTTAGTCATTATGATACTATGATAGAATTGTTTGATTGTTTGAAATTTATGTATCCTACCAAAGATAACCTTACCATATGTAGGATGTCTGCAAAGCCTTTTATAGAGATGAAATGAAATAAGCCTCTAATGGCTTATTTTATGGATTTCACAAAAACATATGAAGAGTTAATACATTAACAACATTAAATCCTGATAACAAAATGCAGGAGAGACAGCAAAACAAGGGGTAGTCATGAATTTTTTTGTCAAGTCTTACGTGAGATTTTGAAAAGCCAAAGCACATGTCGTCTAGTGTTGTGGTATCTTCTATTCAAGACACACTTAGTAGAGTGCGTCACACTCAACTTTCATCCACATCATCAACAACTCAGTCAAATAATGCATTCGTAGGGAAAACTGGCCATGTGTTGGCCCATTGGCAAAGGAGTGATATGCAACTACTAAAAGATACTCGGACTTATGATATAAAAAATGTAGGAAATTGAAGTTCAAAAATCAAGGAAATCAAGTTGCTCACATTGCTTCTGCTACACAATCATTTAATGGATCAATTACCATGTCTTCGAGGAATCTGAGAAATTTCTTGGCTTCCACACTTATCTCGACTGATTCGGGTAATCCAAGCACATATCTTGTTTTTCATCCTCAAAACGCGTTATTGACACTAGAGCAACATATCACATGACAAGTAATCATAGACCTTTTTCCTCATTCCAAACTCCCCTACATACTTCTAATGTTATTTTGGTCGATGGGTCTACCTCACTAGTCTTTGGGTTGGGTACAATTGTCCCAATCTTTACCTTACATTTGTCACCAGTCTTAAGTCTTCCCATCTTTGATTTTGATTTCATTTCGATCAGTTAAATCACACATATGCTTAACCATTATGTAACTTTTTTCCTGGATATTGTGTATTTCAGGATCTGCTGACAAATTAGATTATTGGTAAAAGATATGATTCGGTTAGTGTGTTGGATACATCATTACCCAAAGCCATCTCTTTTCATGGGATTGAAATTGTATTAAACGCTCACTACCGACTATGAAACCCATCTCTCCTGTTGTTGAAGACACTACAATCTCAATATAGTAAGGTGGTATCTTTACGACGTGATTCATGTGCATATTTAAATCATCGTTGCACTAGTTTAAGTACTTGAGTCAATAGATGAGGACATGCTCTTTTGAACTTGTTCATTCAGATGTGTTAGGGCATTTGTTTGGGTTATTTTCTCATTTTCTTGCCTTTTGTGCTGAAATCAAAACTCAATTTAATGTCCTTGTTCATGTTTTAAGAGTATTTGTCTGCCTTATTTAAGTTGTATATCGCTCAACATGGCATCATTCACCAAACTTCCAGCGTACACCCACCTCCTTAAATGGGGTTGATGAACGTATGAAGAAGCATCTATTAGAAATTGGGTGAACTCTTCTCTTCTAACTGAATGTGCCTAAATAGTTTTGGGCAGACGGTGTGTCTGCTGCATGTTTTTTGATCAATCGAATGCGGTCTACCTTCTATTTTGGCTCCATATCAATGCTTATTTCCAAAGTGAACCTTTTCCTATACTGCCTAAAATATTTGGTTGCACTTGTTTTGTTCGAGATGGTAATCTCCATATAACAAAGTGTATACCTCAAGTTATTAAAGTGCATTTTCATAGGCTACTCTCGAGTTTAAAAGGGGTACATATGGTTTTATCCAAGTATAGGTCGGTATCTTGTTTTAATTGATGTCTCGTTTTTTGAAAATACACATTTTCATCACCAAAAGGAGATACTTGTAGGGAGAATGAAGATACTCATTTACAAAATCACTATACATGAGTCTACACCTTCGATAAGTACACCGTATCTTACCATTCCCGGCCCCAGGTCTCTTGGTTTACACTCGTCGAAACAAAGCATCTATGAAGCCTTATCCCAGTCTAATCTCATGTCCTTTACCAATGCCATCATCTTAATATTCACATCCTACCACATATATTGACCCCCCGATAGCACTACGTAAAGGTATACGGTCTTGTACTCATCATGTTCTTTCTTTCGTATCAATTCATCATCTCTCCCTCACCTAATCTTAATATTCACATATTTTGACCTCCCAAGAAATGCAGTGATAAAGAAAATGAAAGCTTTGGATCTTAATGGTACTTTAGATTTGGTGGACTTGCCTAAAGGGAAGAAATCTATTAGATGCAAATGGGGCCTTTGATGTTAGGGTTCATTGGGGTACGTGATCCATTGCTCGGTTGAAAGCTCGAATCATCGATAACAATTATGCTTAGACCTATGGTATTGATTATTCTGACACTTTTTCTCATGTTGCTAAATTAACATATGTGAAGTTACGTATTTCCCTTTCTGCTACTCATGGTTGGCACTTACATGAACTGGACATTAAAATGTGTTCCTGCACGGAGATGTCCGGGAGGAAGTGTATATCGAGCAACCTACAAGATTCATTGCTTGTGGCGATATGAGAGAGTTTGCTGAATTCACATGTCTCTTTATGGCTTGAAATAAAGCCTGCATGATTTGGAAAGTGTAGTCAATCAGTTGATCAATTTAGAATGATATAAGGCCAATCAGATCACCTTATCTTTCATTATCAAATGAAAGCAGGTATTACATTACTTGTAGTGTATGTCAATGATATTGTGATTGCAGGGAATGATGAGGCTTTCCTTCATAGCCAATTCGAGGTAAATCGGAGTAAGAAAGACATATACTCCCTCTGTTCTTTTTTAATTGCAACACTTTCCTTTTCGGGCAGTTTCAATTTAATTGCAATATTACCTTTTTAGTAATAAGAAATAACCATATGAACATACTACCCTTATCTAATAAAGTAATTCTCCGCACTCAATCCATCTGCTCCACAAAATCCATCCGCTTTAGTTTTCACCCATCTGCCCACGCCTCTTTCCGCATTCCCAATTCTTCCATTTCCCATTCTACTTAACTGTTTCTTCATCCTTTCCCTCATTTTTTAATCTAAAAATTCACCCCATTCACAACAATCAACAAAAACAATTATGAAGGACAGCCTAGGCCATGATTACCATCTCTCTAGTAATTTCCTACGGATGTTAGAGCTCAACCTTGGAGGTCCGCCATTAATGGCCGTCTGAAAGCTTCGCTCATGACTAGCAGCAACAACCTAAAGAGTCTCCAGCAATGAAGGTAGCACCAGACCAGAGTGGGTCCTCCGCTTTCTCCGGTGACACGTGCTTCCCGACCGCGCCGACGACTGAGGGCATCTTCGGCTACCTGGAGGTTTCATCCGTTACACATTAGCCTTCTCGTCATGTTTCCTAGATCTTCAAGGAGTTTGAAACTCACTGCTGTGGCACGTGTGGGAGATTTCTTTCCTCCAATTTCTTTCCTCAAATTTCTTCTGTCTTTTCATCTTGTTTGTTGCTTCCGTCAAGAGCCGTAAAACATAAGTAGCAATACGCGTGCAGAAGAAGGGTAGAATAGGAAACAAATTACTTTATGACTCTTTTTTAATTTGTGTGTCATTGGGATATGTTGCATCTAATTTGGAACGGAGGATAGTATCTATCTCAACGTAAATATTCAATTGATTTACTAGCTGAAAGGGGAAATGTATTCTGGGCCAAATCAAACAATACTCGAATGGTTCCCAATTTGCATCTCAATCACGAAGGTATGCCATTCAAACATCCAAAAAATATAAATGATTAGTTGAAAGATTAGTTATCTCACAGTTACTTGTCCAGATATTGCTTACCCAGTGAATGTAGTAAGTCAATATATGACATCTTGGACAGTTGATCATTGGACTGCGTTAGAGCATTTACTATGTTACTTGAAGATGATGTTGATTGGGCTGGACCTAAAGATGATAGAAGATCTACATTGGGCTATTGTATCTTTGTTGGTGGTAACATAGTCTCCTGGAAAAGTAAGAAGTAGAATGTGGTTTCTCATTCTAGTGCTGAATCATAATATAGAGTCATGGCTTAGTTTTCATGTGAGATAGTCTAGATAAATCATTTATTAAGTGGAATCAAATGGAAGAAACTAATGCCTGTGAAACTATGGTAAGTCGCTATACACATTGCCAATAACTCAGTGTTTCTTGAGAGAACAAAACATATTGAGGTTGATTGTCACTTTACTCTAGAGAAGATATAAAAAGAGTGATCTCTAAAGCAATAAATGGTACAATTGTGTATGTAGCAAGTTGGGCATAATACACACACACACATATTAGGAATATACTCTTGAATATTTTAGGAACATTATTACTGTATAGATTCATATAGGAACTTTGTATTATATATTTATAGGGACTTAACCCTCCAATGAAATTCACAAAAATCGCCTCCTCATTATCATTATAGTTATAATTATTACAAATTATATTACAAATTTGTATGATATTACAAATTGGTTTAATTTTGAGTGCTCATCATTACACATTTGCATACGCTACATTTTATGGCGCAATCTCATTAGTTGGAGTTCCTAGAAGCAAAGCATTGTTGGTCAAGACTTTACCGAAAATGAATAATAATTCATTGCTTCCTCTATACATAGCCGCTAAACTATCTATAGGATGGATCTCAATCATGTGTTGCATACCCCCTATGGGATTGTTTGATAACTTCAGTGCAATTCATGTATATGCCAATCCGGTGTTTGAATCCAAAATGAAACATGCATGTGGCCACTAATTTCTAGTTCTTTTAAGAACAAGATGCGAAAGACCATCTTTGAATTACCCATGTGACCCCACCAAATGTTTCTCTCACATCAGACCATTTTTTGCCGCATGACAGAATATAAATGTAATACTATTTGCCAAAAAATATAGTAATACATCATCTTCCACGCATTCATTATTTAGTATGTTCTTGTACACATCTCTAAGTTGTTAACTAGTATCTCGTAAAAACTTCATTTAGTCACCTATATGGCTTGGTTAATTAGCTAAGCTTATGTCATTTAATCACCTATATGTCCGCTTCCAAATACTAGACAATATAAAGAAGGCTAAAGGGTCAAATAGGCCCTTGTACCTGTCCGGAATGCTCAATTCGCACCCTGAACTCCAAAAAGCTCCAATTCACTCCCTGAACCTGAAGAAAAAGTTCAAATCTCATTTTTTGCAGGTAAACGTCCGGTCACCGCCATGTCATCCAGTCAGATGCCAACCGTGGATCCCACGTGGCAATTTAAGGGGTCAAATAGGCCCTTGAACCCGACAAAGTTGTTCAGTTTAGCCCCTCAACCGTTAAAAAAGTGTCAAATTGCTTTTAAAAAAAATAAGAAATTAAAAAATAGAAGATAAAAATATAAAACAATATACAAATTCATAATAAAATATAGATGTCTATTTATAAAATAATAAGAAGTTATTTATATTTTGTGGTAAATTAAATATATATAAATATAATGAAAATAAATTATTTTTAAATACATAATATGTAGTATAAAAATGTAATAGCTATTTTCGCATAATAGTTTTTATATAGTATATTTTTTTATGGTGTATATAATTAGTATGAACTATAGTATATAATTCTAGAATAAAATAATACGAAGTATATATACATATATGCATGTGTGTGTGTAATTTTACATATAATCTAAAACATATTAAAAATATTAAAAAATATCAAATGAAAAATACAACTCTAAAAAATAAATATAATATATAAATTGTAAAATAGAAAAATTAAAAAACTTTTTATTACCGATAATTACATATAATACACAAAAAACATATTTAATTTTAATTTGTAAAAAAATGTATGTATTGTTTACTTATTTTTTTAAATAGATTTAAAATATCAAAATAGTTTTAATGAAATTATTTTGGTTTATTTTTATGCGTTTACCGCGAATATGAACAAATCCTTATTATATTATTTAATAGGATGTTTATATTTTATACATTTGACTTGTATCTTATTTTATACATGAATTTGCTATTTTTTAGTTTTTTTTTCAATTCTTACTCTTTTTAAAGGTTGAGGGGGCAAATTGAACAAATTTGTCGGGTTCAGGGGCCTATTTGACCCTTTAAATTGCCACGTGGGATGCACGGTTGGCATCTGACTGGGTGACGTGGCGGTGACCGGACGTTTACCTGTAAGAAGTGAGATTTGAACTTTTATGTCGAGTTCAGGGGGTGAATTGGAGCTTTTTAGAGTTCAGGGTGCGAATTGAGCATTCTGGACGGGAACAGGGGCCTATTTGACCATTTAGCCTATAAAGAATGCATGTTTATTGAAGTAGTAAGTTAGTAATATATAAATATATTTCTACCTATAAGAAAAATATCTTGATTTTGAATAAACATTTATTGGCATTGTACTTTTTGTTTAGATAATAATGATGAAGTGATCAAACTGTTACTATTCCATATGATCTATATATGGTCTTAAGACAGAAAATTTGTACATCTTCAAAAAGTGTGATACTTTTATAAGTTCCCAATTTATTTTTATATATGGAAGATAATATTGTTAACATATATTAACTAGTGTATCGTATTTGGTTGACCTTGACTATGCTTGAGAGTTTTAAATAAATTTGAGAAAAAAATGCTCAGTCTCGACTTGATATTGTAAGATCATTTCCAATTATTTTTCTTAGAAAATATATTGAACCTTTGATAATTTAGAGAACAATCAATGAATTAGATTTTGAAATCTATCTAGCCCCATTTAAATGGATGGATATTGGCATTGAAGCACCATGTAGCTTGAAGGTATTGGAGCTACCAATAATGAACTTATGAGAGATCAGTGTTACTCATTGATTAAGGGCATAACCCTTTGATTAGGCCCAACCTCCTGGAACCACGATGTGATGCAGCTCCTCATGTCCATCCATCGCTCAGTAGTGGGCTTTGGACTGCCGTAGTGAACTGTGAGTGGTGCCCCACAGGAATCTACCTTGACTCAAGGACAACATGCTAATTTATTAAATAGATGGTGTCCACCGACTTATCACCATTTGGTTTTAAGAAGAATATGACTGCTATTTAACCATAGAACTTTGTAGTTAAGCGAGCATGAGAGTAGGAAAGCCCAAGAATGGGTGACTCACTGTGAAGTTTGTCAAAAGGGGTGAATTGATCCTACAAGTGCTATCAAAGCGAGGTCGTAGGTGAATCTCTAGGCTGGTGTTTGGGTGATTGTTGGTCTTATGGAGGATCATCACTACCCTTTGATTCGGGGCATAACAATTTGATTAGGATTGACTTGTTGGCACCACGATGTGGACAACTCCTCATGTCCATCTACCGCTCAGTAGTGGGCTCTGCACTACTGCAGTGAATTGTGGGGGTGCCTCATTGGAATTTACCTTGATGGGACTGCAGAGTAATATGTTAAATAGAGTGTGTCTACCTCCTTACCACCTATTGGTTTTAATAAGAAGGATATGTCAGCTACTTAACTATAGAACTATGTAGTTAAGCTAGTCTGGGGGTAAAAAAGCTCAAGGATAGCTAAGCCACTGAGAATTTTATCGAAATGGGTAAATCGATCCTACCATAGAAATTAATATGGTAAGATAAGTTATAATTAAGTTGGAATGCTCACCATGAAGTTTCTCTACAAAGAAACATAAATTAAACTATCCAAATTCTATTGAACTATATTCAAGTGAACGGCCTTAATCTTTATTAAGTAGATGGTGTTAATTTTTGAAGATGTCTTGTTACAGTTATGAATTAGGACTTATTATGTGATTAGAATTGTATCCAATCTTAACTTATAAATATCTTTGAAATATTATTATCATATGTAGTTCGTATGTTTTCAAAATATAAAAATGATTAATAAATTATTTAAAAAACTATACACACTGTATATTATTATCTTATCAAATATGAATTAAGAGTTGTTACATTAAATATACTAAACCTATTTATGGGGTTATTTCTCATATTAAAAAGGTATTGGTGATCAAAGGTCAGTATTATATTTTATTTATAAATGCGTATATGTAGGTTTAGTTATATGGCTATATCAGATGACTTGCAAAGAGTGATGCCAACTGCAAATGATCGGAAATCCGGTGAAAAACTAGCCTTCAAAGAAGCTGCTTTACTAACGCATCCATCCAATAGTAGTTTGAGAGGGGAGGTAATACCATATATCTCTAATCTTCATTGTTCCGAAGGGTGTGTCACACCTATATATTGTAGAGGGTGGGAGGAAAATAAGGAGACTCTAATGTAGAATAATTTATTTTCTTCACTTCAATTCATCAGACTACTAGACTCATACAATGGAGGGGATAGTCTAATCAACATCATCTTATAAACCGTTTTCATATTCATATGTAAATTATTAATCCAGAAATCGCAAAAGACTTGTCATATTTCTAGGTTATTAAATGAACCAAGAAACTTACAAGGATTATCAAAAGAAATCTAATTTATTACTTCCATGTTTAATTATTATCCAACCATAATGCTTCCCTTAATTTAATCTTTCTTCCCACTCCCAAACTATTAGTGCCATTTTCTGAAGACTTGTGCACTGAGCGACTTTGTAAAAATATTGGCCCCTTTTGATCTTCGATCTTGCAATACTCCTTTTAAATTTCTCCTTCATTCACAATCTCTCTCAAGAAATGATATCGGAAGCAGATTTCCTTTGTCCTCCAATGAAGAGCTAGATCCTTCTTAACTAAAATTGTTGAGTGATTGTAACAAAACAAGGTGGTTTTGACTTATGTTTCTTATGTTTCAGACTTTCCAATAATCCTCGCAACCAAACTAGTTGACATCCTGCATAAGATGCAGCGAATCATCTTCCATAGTAGAGAGCACCACAATTGACTTTTCTTTGAGCTCCTTGTAACCGTATTGGTACCCAGATAACATATCCACAAGTGTGTCTACTACTATCAATACTTCCTGCTTGGTCGCTATCAACATAACTAACAATATTGATTGATTTGTCAAAATTGATTACACCACCTCTAACAAATATATAATCAAATAAACAAAAGGTTCATTTTAATGGACTTGAAAGGGTAATCCATTGCATGAATATATATGTGTGCAAATGTAAAGTGGTCAACCCTTAGTCGTACAACAATGCATGTCGTGCAATGCAATCCACATATTACTTTCTATCCTCTTGACCAAATTCAAGATATTTCAAGTCAGTTTGTCTCCACTGTGGAGAATTTGACACGTCGTAGATATTCATCTCTTTTTCTGCCTTGAGCATGACACACCAGATGCTTTGAATTATTTTCATTCATAAATAGCCTCTTAAACCATGGAATCATCAGAAGATACCATAAAACTTTGGCGGGAGTATTACTATTTTCACCCTCACTGGCACCATTTGTGCTAGTCTTTCTCTTGTATCGTGAGAGATGACATCTTGGGCATTCATTCAAGTTTTCATACTGACTTTGATATAATATTCAATCGAATGGACAAACATGAATCTTCTTCCATTCAATTCCCATTGGACACAAACTTTTGTTGTCGTTATAAGTTTTTTATTTTTGCGCCGGTTTTCACTAGGAAGCGCAATCGAATGGACAAACATGAATCGCAGGTTTCTTTTTAGATTTCAATTTTTGCTCTGGTTTTTACCTAGACAACCGCCAATTTTCTAAAAATATAAATTAAAAAAGGGAGGTGGTTGTGTAGTTAGCAAGCGCCGCGCGTGTCCTGAATTGTTTTTAAAATTTGTGGCGTTTATTATAGAACCGCCGCTTATGATGTGTTGCAAATCGACCAGTTTCCACTAGTGAACCCATGATGAGTAAGAATAATGTAAAGAACATCAACCATTTTATATAGATAAATTAGATATTTTTTAAATAAAAATTGTTGTGACAACATCATAAATAAATGCACTGGAACGGTACAAGAATTCTTCACAAAATTTCATTGTTTTGTATTATAAGTGCATTGCATGTGTATGTACTGTTTATTCCTATACTTTTGTCCAATACCATTTTGTTTCATCTATGATGCACTTACTACAAACTGGTGCACTTTATAAAAAATGCATGTGGAATATATATATAACATATATGTTGCTAAACTATTATGAACTCTTAATCATTTTATATTTAGGTGGATGATAAGTACCAATATTCTTTAGAAAATAAAGACATTAAAGTACATGGATGGATTTGTCCAGCGCCCCATATTGGATTTTGGATCATCACAGGTAGTAGTGAATTCCTTTCAGGTGGCCCAATAAAACAAGATCTTACGTCTCATGTTGGTCCAACTTCTTTAATGGTATGTATATCCTTAATATTACTTAACTTCAAAATATCTTTAATCTAAGATTACTAATAACTTTTGAATAAACCAATTAATTAAGTAAAAGTGTAAAACAAAGCAATATCAATCTAAAATATTCCTTATTTATATTATAAGTTGTTTTCATATTTTTTTTATTGTATATGATTCTGTGTTTATATTTAATACTTAAATTGAATATGTAATTACAGTTTTTTAGTGTTTTCAAGTTTATTAGGTTTTATTAGAATACATGAAACTTAAATCTATCTTGCTGAAAGTTCCCTTTTGCCATATATTTCACAGTGTCTCTTATATTAGTATTGCGACTTAGTATTTCAATTTTGTGATATACTTTTCTGATCTATTTTGTAAATTTAATGTTAAACTTATATTATATCCGTCTAAATATTTTGGGAATTAAAACTAAAAATATGGAACACAGATTATGAAATCAAGATCATGAACGAATTGGAACGTCACAAAGATCATCAAATATAGCACATCAAACATTTACTAGAACATTTTTAATACTTTTATATATTTATCATTTCTCGGTATATACAACCCCCTACAAGTGAGTTGTATTAGAACATAAAATTACTATAAACATTTCATTTATTTACTGTAGATATATGTTGCTAGCTTACCTTTGAACATGTAATTATCCTCTCCACAAATATTGCATATAGTCTTCTGCATAGTTAGGTAGGTGCAATTCATATTTAAAAAACTGTATTGTAGTTATGTCTTGCATGTTATATATACAACAGTATATCCATTGTATTTAATATTAAGAAATAAAATCTTTTCATTGTATCTAGATAACCAAAAAAATCAAATGCAAGTTTTTTGTTGGTTCATTCACAATGCTCATCACACACACACACACAACAAAATACACTCATTTGTGCTCTCACATCAACCACCTATTTTCCGATCCCATAAAACTCCCAACATCCAATTTTTCAGTATTGGAATGTAAAGTTCACTCCTCTTATCCGTGTTGGTCTAGATGGCTATGTAGATCCACCATCATATATCCCAAATCACTACTCTGACTCTGCAAAGCCACAACTATGAGAAGAGCTTCCTTTGAAGATGCTCTGCAATTATATATTAATTTTTTGTTTAAATCGAGTACATGATTTTTATTTTAAAAAAAGTAATACAATAGTTGTCCTACTTGAAGAAATGTGAAACATTTTATTCCTAATTATAGAATTACCATATGTTGCCTTTTGAGTTAGCTTAGCCTATATATACTCTGCATATACATTTCCCTATTTCAGGTATTCTTTAGCGATCATTATACAGGTGAAGGGTTTACACTAAGCTTGCGAAATGGGGAGAGTTGGACAAAGGTTTTCGGTCCCATTTTTATATACCTCAATTCAGACTCAAGCAAAAACCCATCAAACCTTTGGAGAGACGCTCAGAATATGGTGATCATCCTTTCTTTCTTCAAAGAATTAATTTTGATTAAAACCGATCATCGTTTAGTATTCTATTAATGAATTATAAAACCTTTGATATTAATTATATTAAATGTCTTGTGTTGAACATTCTTCAACACATGCAATCATAGCCACCTATATATACTTAGTCTTAATTATATATGTATAGTTCGAGAGGCGGATTATGTAGGACCTCGCTGTGGAATACTTGTATTTGGCAAACATTAGTGGAGTGTGCTTAATATGAAAAATGAAAAATTTTATATTAAAACATTTGAAAAAAATTAAGCATAATGCATATGTTCATAAGTTTTCTTTATATACATTCTTTCTCCATTATTTCTCATTGATAATGGGAAAATATTAGGAATAATAACATATATGTGATTAAAATAAAGGTTCTTTACAAAAATGTGACATCTTATGTGTAATGACTGTAATAGTAACTTAGTCGTAGTGATTTACATTAAATTGTTATACCTAAATGACCATATATGGCACTATAATATACTACTGGTCGTAATTATTAGTTATTATTTGTAAATAAGTTTTATTTCATATTTGTATTTAGAAAACCTCATTTAACTAAAAATTATGTGTGCGCTCAATCAACCTATTGTTATTTTGTACTTAGATTGTTGTAAGATATTGTTTTAATTTTCTTAATATATTTATTAATTTTTGTGTGTCAGGCTACCCAAGAAAATATAAATTGGCCCTATGATTTTCTGAAATCACACCACTACCCTGATAGAGATTTTCGGGGTACACTTAAAGGCCGACTACGAGTTCGTGATAGGTGACATTTCAGTCTTTTTATTTTTGGTATTCTACTAATCTACGTACACTCTATATATGAATGCGCTCATTATTATCATTGTATGTATGTTGCTGAATGGGTATGTAATATAATGTATGTGTTGATGATAATGTATCTGTGTAGGTTTTTAAGTTCAGGGTTTGTAGAGGCAGAATCTGCACACATTGGGTTGGCCCCTCCGGGGGATGCTGGATCATGGCAACGAGATGTCAAGGTTCATATGACAAACCATTTCTAAATAAATTGATCGGCTAATAATGAAATATTAAGATTAAAATAGAGTTGATCAATAAAAATGTGATCCCTTACTCAAACTGATCATATTCATAAATCTTAATGATTTCGGTTATGCTCAATAATATTATATCGTAGTGACCATGAAGTTATGTAAATAATAATTTTGATCATATTTTTGTACATAAACTTTATTTGAGTTGTATTCTAGGAAGAATCTATCTCATAATAAATAAGATAAATCAGATGGTATTGAGAGCCATATTTGCAAAGCAGGAAGGTTTACTAATTAAGAGCAATACATTAAAGACTAACACTCTATGAAGAATATAACAAATGTTGAAACAAAAATCAAAAGAAAGTGATGAACTGTCAATTGTCATATATATAAGAAGTAAAATTTATGAGATGGTGAAATCAAAACAAAGTGGTTAACTACTCCCTCTGCCCAAATTTGTGAGCGAAGAAGAAACCCTAGGAGAGTGCAGCGGTCTCCCCTGGCCATAAACTTCCGATTTATCCAACGATAGAGAAGATTGGAGCGTGTCTATGGGTGCGACAACAAATTAACAATTCACATCAGCTTCGTCCGGTATCTTTGTGGGCTTCGTGCGCAATTTAGGTGTGCTTTAGTTGTTGTTCTTCTTCATTGTTAGGTTTTCTCCATGTTTGTTCTGTTCGGTTGAGTGTTCTCTGACCAAGGGTTTGGTCTGTTCCAATTGAGAACGTGTTGTTGGGAAAAACTCCGGACTTTACCGTTTCGTGAAGTTAAGATAGGCACTTAGGAAATAAGGTATCAATGGGAGCACACGATTTAAATTCTCTAATATGAAGATTCTTCCACTATACAAAAGAATAGTAGGATTTACAAGGATGCTACAAAATTGTCTCACTCAATGGTGGCTCACTCAAGTTTGAGGATGATGTCTTCCCAAGCTATCTCTCTTCTCTCTCAAAGAGGCTCTCTAACTTTCTCACTCTAGAAGTGGATTCACTCTTGGCTAGGATGGTTAGGAATGAAGGCCTCTACTCCTATTTATACTACTCCACCTTCACAATGAATTGTGGGGATGATTTCTATCCAAGGGTGGAGATTGATTCTCTAGAATGCTCCACACACTCTAGGAGTCTCTATACTCTTCCATAAGCTTCCCGAAGATTTCACACATCTCTAGAATATTCTAGAGGATTCCACACTATTCCACAAACTTTTAGAGAGTTCTAGACTTCTCTAGGATTCTCCGGAACTTTCTAGAAAATTCTATACTTATCTAGAAAGTTCTACAATTTTCTAGAACGTACCTCTCCAATTAAGGAGGGATCCTAACATATGTTTGGACTCGTGATTGTGTGTTCTGTTTCTTTTTTCATGTCTCGGATATGGTGTTCATTTTGTTGCTTCTTTTTCTTTGTTGCTTTTATTTAAATATTTTTTGTTTAGTTACATCCCATTTTAGTAGAAAATTCAGCAGTGTTGTTAGATTAATCTACATCATCGTGGGGTTAGCGAATACGATCGGTCCTTGAGGGCTAATTGAGTCTATGTCTCATTAAAGTGTAGCCTTGAACTATTGTACTCCCTCCGTTCCCTTAAGTTTGTCCCGTTTTACCTTTTTCGTCCGTCCCACTAAGTTTGTCCCATACCATATTTGGTAACATTTGAGTGGTTAGAATTCATTCTTACTTTATTTGCACTTTATCAATTCAATACCAACCACACAATTCCACTTTTTCTTAAAAACCACACCACATCCCTCCGTCCCAAACTTAGGGGGACGGAGGGAGTATTGTTTTATCTCTTATTAGTTTCATTATAAGTTATCTTCTTTCAAAAAAATGTTGACTACTAGTTGACTAGATGTAATATTAATTAATGAATGTACTTTATAAAAGTAATAATATAATATTTACTTAATTGTTTCATTTCTTCAAATAATACACTTTAATTTTGCATTATATCTCGAAGGAATCAATTCTTGTTGATTAACTTTTGTCGCATTAAGCACGTCATGTTAAGGAATTTCCCACCACAATATGTTGTTTTGAACTGAAAATTCTAGATAAGAACTTTTCATTAAAAATATGGAGTAGTATATTTCAATGGAAATGCATGTGTTTGATGATAACACGTTTTTTGAAGGCCGATTTTCGTAATGAACAAAAAACATACACAACTTTTAAGGCTATCATAGAATATTGGAATTGTGATGAAGTATGAAAATAAACGACTTAGCCCTAGCTACCATGTAAATATTTCATGCCAGTCCATCCGCTGATTATAATATTTATGTATATTTTCAGGGATATCAATTTTGGACAGAGACAAACGATAAGGGAGAGTTCAAGATCAACGCAGTTAGACCTGGAATCTACAACTTGTATGCTTGGGTCCCCGGAATCCTTGGAGACTACAAATACAACCATCTAATTGTCATCAAGCCAGGTTTGATTATTTAAACCGGGGAGAATGACACTTTTAGTCCCTGAAATAATCACTATATTAAAATATCAGACTTGCATTTACGAGATTATAAATGTCACCCATCATTTGGTCATATTGATGTTGTAAATGTGGTCCTTTAAGTTGTGAAATGTACTTATCTCCCACATTGTTCATTTCATCTTCAAAGTACCACATTTAACACAATATTTACAATTGAGGGGCGTCTATACCGAGTTTAATTAAAGTTTGCCAATTAATTAAGTAATTAATTGGGCTGGTGCAGGAGACAAGATTGATCTAAGGGATCTTGTATTTGATCCTCCAAGGAACGGTCCAACCTTATGGGAAATCGGAATCCCCGACCGCAAGGCATCCGAGTTTTTCATCCCCGATCCCGATCCTCACCTCGTCAACACCTTATTCCTCAACCACAAAAACGAAAAGTAATATGTTTAATTACTCGATCTATCGAGTTTAATTCAGTCGATGGACCTCTTTCATTTTTAGGCTATAATTTCATGAGAAATTACTCCAAATAGGAGTAAAAGTAAGGTAAAACTCAAAAATAGGACTGCTTATGGTTTTATTCCAAAATAGGACCAATTTACTCCTATTATGAAACATAGAGAATTTGGCATCACATTTTTACCCCTGCAGTTATTTATTCTTCTCTCTCACTTTCTCTCCCCACAAATGGATCACACTTCTCTAGGCTCAAAAACCGCACTCATCTTCACCGATCTACTCTGCAAATCGTCTTCTCCCTTCCAGACCCGTGATTTCGCTGCAGGCCATCGCACGCCACCTCCGCTGCCTCCACTGCACACCACCTCCGCTGCCTCCACCTTCACCACCTCTGCAAATCATCTTCTCCCTTCCAAGTTCCAAATCGTCTTCTTCCATATTTCAGGTTTTTATCTTCTTCTTCTCTTCTTCTTCTTCTTCATCTTCCTCCTCCTCTTCACCTTCTTCGTTTTTTTCTTGGTATTTCTATGATTTTTAGGGTAATTTACATTCCTCTGATTTTTTGGATAATTTTTACATTGATTTTGTCAATTTTCAAATTTAAATTTTCGTATTTTGATTTCTGAGTATTTAAACATTTTTTATTTTCCAGATTTTTGGATGATGGCATAGAATTTTGCCAAGTTTGTGGCAGAAATAATGTATAATGACAATCGGATTATGGCAGAAATAGTTTTTGAGTAAATCGGCTTTTCTAATTTTTTTCCTTTTACTTCGTGTTTCTGATTCTATTAGAGTTTTTATTCCATTAATTTTTTTCGAACATTTGCTAATTCCTTTCATGTTTTTGCCAAATTTATGGCAGTTTTCAATTATTATTCCAAGATAAATCTGCCAAATATGTGGCAAATTCAAAATCCATGTTCATGGCAGATTTGAAATTAATTTAGACTAAATATGCCAAACATTTGGAAGTTGCTGGCATTGGAGTTGTGACGGTGGCGGTCGTGCCCGGAGGTGATGTGGCGGCCCTGGAGTTCACAATGGTGGTGCTCGGAGGATGGTGGTGGTGGTGGTGGTGGCAGGTGGGCGGCAAAGAATGGTCACACTAGTTTGGATGCGGCGGTGAGGCTGGAGGAAGACAGTACTAGCGAGGGTGGCACCGGAGAGACGGCGGCAGGCGGCGCCGGCGAGACGGCGGCAGAAGGCACCGGTGAGATGGTGGCAGGCGGCGTCAAGGAGGCGGTGGGCAGGCTGTAGCAGCACCGAAGGTCGGGGAACTGCTCATGTTGAGAATTAGGTTTCATTAGATTTTTATTTATAAATTCAAAGAATAATTTAATGGGGGCATTTTTGTCCAAGCAGGTGATTATATGTCCTATGAAACATACTTTTGTTTTTTGGTCCTATATGTGAACATCGGTCCTCTTTTAGTCCTAAACAGATAATTAACCCTAATTTCATTTTATGAAAACAGGTTTAGACAATATGGGTTATGGGATCGTTATACAGATTATTACCCTGACAAGGATTTGGTGTACACAGTTGGCCAAAGTGATTACCGAAAAGATTGGTTCTTCGCACATGTGAATAGGTAGTCAACTCTATGATCTACGTACCTTTTATCCATTCCTATTTCTTATGAAACATTGAAACCAAAGTCAGACCAATTGATTAATCCTGTCTATCATGATAATATTTATATTAATTTTAATAAATACGTGCAATGTCACTGAAAGTTCATCGCATAAAAAAAATCAAATCAAGTTTGTATCAAAGTTTTTTTTTAAGGAAGATTGTATCAAAGTTCGGCACCCAAAATCATGGAATTAATTAGAAATTCCAATTGGTTATATATACGCAGAGTTGGAAGGAACAAAGCATATGAATCCACCACATGGAAAATTGTATTTAGGCTGAATGATGTGAGCGAAAGGGGGACTTATACACTTCGGATTGCGTTAGCTTCTTCCTCTTATGCCAATATTTTAGTATGTAATTATATCCCTTAATAACTCCGATCATTTTTTTGAGTGACCCTCCCTATATGTATAGAGCTAATAATAATGAATTCATATATTTATGGAGTATATAAAATGTGGTGACGGAATGTACAGGTTTGGATAAACAAGCAACATGGACGGCCCAACTTCATAATCAATGGGCTGTGGAAAGATAACGCAATTGCGAGACACGGAATTCACGGGCAATATTCGGAGCACACATATAATTTTTCCGGAGGCGAACTTGTGAAGGGAGAAAACACACTATACATAGAGCAGTCCAGAGGTGGAAGCCCATTTGTTGGAGTGATGTATGACTATATTCGCTTGGAAGGTCCACCGCCTCAACCTACGTACTAATCACGATCACGATTTTCGACTTTAGTGTCTATCAAATAATACTACGTACTTGTGCATAAATGTGCACTAGTATCTCTTACTTATTCTTATGTATGTATGTGTTTCCTATTCAAATAATGATATCATATTAGAAATACTTGCAACTTATCCATAATATAGTCTCCACAAAGTAATATATAAGGACATATTTCGATTTTGAGCTTGTTCCAAAATGCAGGATTCGATCAATTTTAACCTTTCTTTTACTTCAATAGTTCAATCTATAACATTATTATTATTACGCCGTATTATTTTAACTCTAATTACTTACTTTCTCAATCTACATATTTTACCTCACTCTCTTCATCTACTACGTATCCCACATGTTTTGTCAGTAGCTATTAAGTTGAAAATTAAGGAAATACTGTATTTACTGTATACGGAGTATCATTGAGTGTCCTACATGTTAGGTTTGCTTGACGTTTGAATCTTCTATACTTTTTGGTTTTAGACTTCTAGTCCATAATTAATACGGAGTATTTGCAACAAATTCTTATTTTAGATGCTTGTGTTTTTATTTTTGTTTTCTACAAGTATTTGGCGTTATGTGCAATATGATACTTCAATTCTCTGTTCCCAAATAACTTGCTCAACTTGTACTCGCTACTTCAAGCCTTCAAGGCCATAAAGTGTTAAAGTGTGCAATACCTCTAGAAATGTATCTTAAATTATGTGAAACCCTTACATTGAGAGTTACTTGGGAACGAAGAGTATGTTACTTTCTATTCACTCTCTAAATCCAGAAAAATCTCAATTTAGAACAAAATAGAATTGCTTACCTTTACTTCCTTTTATGATTGTTTAGAACCCACAGTGGAGATAAAGCTAAATCATACAGAGTACTAAACACTTTGAATAATTGATGCCAATGAACCTCTCTATATATAACACTTGAGTATTCCAGAACCACAATTTGGTCAAAAAACAAATTAGAATCTCAGAGAACAGATAAATGAAATATGAACTTTTTCAAATTTTTACCTATAATATGGGAAGCATTAGCTAGTGAAATTGAGTTCAATTTGAGTTGTGAGAATTGGATCAAGAATTATACTGTAATAATTTGAAGGAAAAAAAAGAATTGTGAGTCAGATTGATCAGGTAGGTAAGCATCGGGTAAGAGATTATGAATGATGGAGGAATGATAACATAGAATCAAAATTTAATCGTAATTAATATATACTGCTCAACGACAACCCCATTAGAGTACACAAAATTGGGACCCGACTAGATCGGGTCAGAGAGGCAGAAACCCGTGGAAATCGACAGAAGTGCCGCAGGGCTAATTTGGGCCATTGCAATTCATGAGAAGTGATCCTAGTGCTTCTTCATCCCACCCATGGAAATCCACAAACTCGTTCAGATTCGAACCCTCCCAACCAAATGCCAGAGGAAGCGCATTGCAATTCACGAACCCTTCACAGTCAGAGCCGAGAGGAAGAGCGCTGCCGCCTTGAATTTCTTCTCCGCCTTTGTCTTGGGAGAGGAGTGCGGCGGCGGCGGCGAACGGATCTCCCAGAAAATATGGCTTCCCGGCAGGCGAATAGACGACGGCCGCGACCCGAGTTCCCGGAAATAGACGGCAGAGCTCCTCCGATTTCTTGAACAGCCCTTGACGCCGCTTGCTGAAGCATATGTTCCTCGCCTGCAAAGACTCGATCTTCTTTATCTCTATTTTAGCCTTCCCCTTCCCCGCCTTCTCATTCCCCATGATTTTAGGTTGGATGAATGAGTCGTTATTTCTTCCTCTGCAATTCCCCTGCAAGCAGATACTGTGCCCGCTTGTGAAAGTGGAAACGAATTTCTTTGAGATAGTTTATTTATTACTCCCCTCCCTCTCGATTTAATTAATGGCATATATAAATAACTTTCCGCCGACTTTCTTCTCCAAAAAAATAAAAATTCCACCGCCTTGAAACTTTGAAAGTTGAAACCAATTTCTTTTTAGAAAGTTTATTACTCTCCTCCCTCAATTTAATTTGGAAGAGTTGACTAACATAAGATATTTAAAAAGGAAATAAATTGAGTTTTACTTTGAACACATTTGGTAATATTCTAACCACTATTGACTGAGTCTGCTGAAATTTATGAATTTCAGACTGAATTGGCTGCATTGGCTAATTCTGCTGATTTATAAAAAACAATATTTAAACTATATCTATTAATACAATAAAGAACAAATTATATGAAAAATAGTTAAAATGATTTACGTTTATCTAAATCATATCTAAGAGTGCCCTTCCGCAAAGGGACAAGTTATGGTGGCTTTACGTTTGCTTCTACTTTTTTTTTTTTGAACGAAACTGGCTTAACTTATCATTACCAAAACGACCACACAAAAGCAACTGCCATAGGTAACCGTGTGACGACAAGTTTCCTGTCTACCGTCCGCCCAAGGACCAGACTCAGAATTAATCACCTCCGTAGAAGCCATATAATTCGCTGATCCCGCTTTGGGCTTACCTGAGCTAATGACTTGTAGACACGACACATCAGCTCCTATATCAGTTTCATAAGTATCTTTGCTGGAAAAACACAGCACACCCAAAACAAAAATAATATCCATAACGTGAAAAAAACACAAAACAAAATAACATAAGTCTTTTGGCTAAAAGAGCCGAAATCGGCATCAAATCTTCTGGTGGGGTTGTGGGCCAGCACCCACCCCCTCCTCGTTTTTTGGAGAGTCCAGCGCCATAGCATCCTTCCCCGCTTCCTCTCTTATTTGTTCCTCCCACAAGCGCCTTCTCTTCAGCTCTCCAGTCATCCCATCCTCATCAAGCTCTCCTGGGACCCCGGCCTTCCCCCCACCTGTCTTAGCACTCTCCCCTGTCTCATCGGACACCACCTCCTGATCTGGCCTCATCATCTGTGTCATGTGCGGCTCCCCGCCAGAAGAGCTTCCTTCTGTTATCAACCATTTGCTGCCCAAGATTGACTTCGCCTTCCTTCCGCTAGCTTTAAGCCACGGCCCAAAAGGTCTGGCCATGGCTTGTCCATCCTTTTCATACAGCAGAGGGCAGAATCTCTCTGCATGTCCAATCATTCCACAGCAGAAACAGAAACTTGGCAACTTCTCATACCTAAAATCTACCCAATACCCTTCACCTTTGCTTTTCCTTAAAGTGGTTCCAATTTTTAAGGCCTTAGCAGTATTCATTCGAACTCTCACCCGCATATAAGCCTCCTTTTTGTCATTATTTTTCTGTTCATCCCACCTAACAAATTCCCCCAGAAAATTCCCTATTCTCCTTGTCGTACCCAAGTTTTCAAGACTATACGGTACATTATGAACCTGAACCCATATTTCAAATTCATCTAGCACCATCTTAATTGGAATGTCCCCCGGATTAATAGCTCTTAGCACAATCAGACTCTGGTCATACAGCCATGGTCCATTTTCCAGGACCCGGTTCATATCAATGGGGTGAAAAACTTAAAGAGATACCTTCGTTCGCCGATTTCTTGTACAGTCATCCCTTTGACCGGGCGCCATAACTCTGCCATGAATCCTCGGAAGAACGGGAAGCGGGTAGCTTTATCTGTGAGACTCGTCCCAACCACCGGAAAAACCTTTACCTTCTCTGGCTCCTCTGCCGCGACCACGTCTTCATCATCATCAATTAGCAGCTCATCGTCCACACCCCCGATTCCCAGCCCTTTGCATCTTTCGACAATCTCCCCCACATGTTCGTTCTCCCGGTCGCGAAGCTCCCTTCATGCCTCGTCCTCGATGGCCTCCATTCCGGCTCGAAAAGCTGCTCCGTCTCTCGGCCTCCGTCGCGGTGCTCCGTCTTCAATTAGCGCCGCACGCAGAACAGCGAGAGAAAATCCCTCAGCTTTCGCTAGGGTAACACCGACTAATACTCCATTTGCATTGCTTCTACTTTAAAAAATGATTTTTTAAAGTAGTTTTGGAAAAAGTGCTTTATAATAAAAGTTGATAGTTTATGATTTATCAATGGATATCTAATGCTCATTAATTAATAAAGTCACAAACTCATTTTATGATAATTATTATTGTGATTTTTTCTTTATTAATATTTAGTCCCTGAATATTATGTTTAGTAGCTAACTAAGTACGTGACTTAATTGTGGAATGCTACACTTTAAAATAAGCATAATATTCTAATAGTCTCTGGTCTAATATTATTAAGTTGGGACATTATTAATTAATAGACCAGTATGTGGATTAACGGATGGCTATATTCCACTAGTCATGAGTATAGAGATATCAAGTTAATAACATAGATGCTTATTAGTGAAAAAGTTCATTGGACAGACCCAACTTGAGGACACTACTAGGTTGTATGTCATCAGTGTTGTCCTCGATAATGTTGAGGTGCTATATTCTTATACTTGAGATAATCATGGCTACTTACATGAGAATTAATATGTATTAACACCATTAAATGTTATATTTAAATGGGTAATTATAAAGGTGGTGATTGTACATATTATGAACCATGTAATGGTATGCGAATTATCAAGATAGTTTTTGTCACTCTCGTATAGCGAGAGAAAGATATCTATTGGGCCCTTTGACAAGTAAGATTAATCAGCATGGCCATGCTCAAATGAAGTGTCATTTGTTCAAGATTAATCTTACTTGGTAATCAAGAAATATTAATTGAGAATAACAAGGATGACACGACTTAACCTTGTCTCAATTAAAATATCGTTTGACAAAAGAGAATTATTCGCAAAAATTAATCATTAAAATGTTATATCAAATTTAATAGACATTTATATATTTTGGATAGTCATAATGCTTTGCTAGAAGCCGCTTATGATTTGTGAGCCTCGAATTAATTTTCCAGCCCACTGCCAACGATATATAAACATACATGGTCACACATTTAAGGAATTTGGGTCGTTAATATTTGTTAATAACATTAAAATAGCCTGATTAGCCCAATCCAAAATAGGTATTCGAATGGTATGGGGCTAAGGCTCCAGGAGAGTTTTATTAGCTATAAAAGTCCTTCTTTCCTCCTCTTATAAATAGGGCTAAGGAGACCCACAAATTCTAAGAGTTAAAATTCACATCTAAAAACCTAGAGAGAGAGAGAGAAGAGAACGCTAGCACGTTCCCTGCGGGCGATCCAGTCACGTGCGTGTGGATACTGATAGAGCTTGGGATCGTTTTCTCAGACTGTCTAACATCCTTGCTTAAAATTACTAAGTAAGTCCCTCTTATGTCTTGTAATTTTGTTTATAGTAAGAACATCAGATCCGATTGTTTAACTTCTGGGTAGTAATTTTTCATTTATTCCGCTGCTTTTTTCTGCCCGAAACCCAACAGTGGTATCAGAGCCTAGGGTTCTTAATTATATTCGGGTTACCTGATTTGATGTACAATCTGTAATTTGATTATTTTGGGATTTATTTTTGGAATTAATTTTTTATTAATTTCGGAGTTATTGATGTATTAATTTCGGAATTTATATGTGAATATTTCGAATTTGATCCAATATATATTCACAATTATATTTGAAATATTTTGTGATATTATTTATTTATTTTTCGGATCAGATCTGAATTGAATTAGGAATTGGATAAAATCCTACTGCCTGGTTATTCGGAAGGGATCTGAATGGACATGAAATTCAAGAATTTGAATTAGATCCCAATTGATACTCATAATTTATGTTAGGAATATTTTATGATATATTTTTTTTCGGATCAGATCTGAATGGAATTAGAAATGGATAAAATCCTACTACCTAATTTTTCAGAAGAGATCTGAATGGATATGAAAATTCAAGAATTTGAATTAGATCCAAATTGATACTTATAATTTATGTTATGAATATTTTATGATATTATTTATTATTTTTTGGATCAGATCTGAATGGAATTACGAATTGGATAAAATCCTACTGCCTAATTATTCAGAATGGATCTGAATGGATATGAAAATTCATTTTTTTATAATTAGATCATGGTTTATATTCAGAATATTATTTTGAATTTTGTGAGATTTGGTTTCTAATTTTTCGGATGAGATCCGAATTATTTTGGCAACCGCTGGCTGATGAGCTGTATTTGTGTATAGGACAATCTTGTTTTGGCCGTAACTTTTGACTCGTTAATCCGTTTCCGGCCTATAAGTACTGTTCGGAAACAGGAAGACGAGCTCTACACTAATCAAGGCTTTTGCCTTGATTAGTGTTCTCGAGGCCCTCGGCCTCCTGGTGATGGAGATGCTCGTCTCACAGCCCTCGGCCGTGATGGTCTTTTCTTCATGCGTCATGATACCTACACACTTGTAGTTTCTTCTTTTCTCGACCGTCCATGAACGCCTCTGCGTATGTTTCCGAACATCATTGATCTTCTTGCTCGGGTATATCGAACGGCTCCGAATGATTGTGATTTCTCGATTGGCCATATATGTACTTCTTCTTGTTTTTTTTTGGCCAATCATGAATGTCTCTGTGCTTCATGATCTCCCCGTCCGAGCTGACCGAACGGCTCTGAATGTAAATATTCCTTCTTTCCGTTACGAGTCATGAACGACTCTGCGCTTCATGATCTCCCCGTTCGAGCTCATCGAATGAATTTCACTGCACAATGAGCATGGTAATATGGCTGCATGGCCAAACAATATATACAAGTATATACACACACATATGTATAACATTCCTTTTGTTTCATTCAGGACCACCGATCGAGCTGGTAGTAACAACCCTTGGCCTGGATTTGGTTCTCAGACTGCCAGAGTCCACGACCGGAACCACCTAGTGGTTTGCCGGGTTGCTCTCAAAAAAGCAAGTACGTACTTCGCCCTGTACTGGGCACAATTGTCGTTCGGGCACTCAATGTCACGTGGGACCATGAATGGTCTCAAAATTAACATATGTCATCAGGGACGCTTCATCCAATTAATTTGGCCCGATCGGGGGTGGACCGACACACCCAGTCAAGCAAAGCATCTATTTAAAATGTTGGTGATCTTACTAATAAAAAATCATTCGGCACTATTCTGTTCGGGAATTTTAATCCCTAAATAACGATGGTGTTTGTGCAATTAATATTAAGAATACTATTTAATCAACCAATGAATACTCTAATGCAAGAGTATTTGGTGAGCGATCGGAGTAATATCATTCGGGGGCACTCCGATCACTTGCTTTCAGCTGATCGCGGGTTGGCCGGTCGGCCAATCAAACCAATCATTTAATTTTAAATGATGGTGGACCTATCATTGGAGCTTTGTTTGGTCATTATTTAATTCGGGATATTTTAATCCCTATAAAATAATGGTGATAACAAATGTTGCCAATAATGCTATCTGAGATTAATTAGCAAGTGAAAAATTGGGGGTACTTAGCTGGATAGGCTGATCTTCAGCTGTCAGGCCAAGTTATAGGTCCGGAGAATTTAATTTGTCAAAGGTGATTCAGCCCAACACATTCCCTTGCCAGATCAACGGTTGCCTCCATAAGTCCAGATTCTTATGGACTCAGTCTAGCCTAGGGATGTTAAAAAAAAACTGACCCGCAATGACCCGCCCTGGCCCGAGACATTTGGGGCTAGTCCGACCCGTCCCGTCTTGCAAACGGGGCAGGTCCGCCCCGCCTATACAATGGGGCGGGTCCGGGTATTAGTATTGACCCGTGCCGCCCCGACCCGCCCCGTCTCGACCCGCTCATTATATAAGTATACATATTTTTTCTTAAATTATACTACAAATATACTTCAACATACATATGTGTGTATACAATAAATCATAAATTTTTTGATCTTATAATATATTAATATATATATTAAGATGAGATGAACGATGGATTATCAATGTCTTCTTTATATATAGCATTTTAATACATATATTCAATTATTAATATTATTGAATAGATTAACTATTCAAGTCTGAGTAATTTTTCCTTAAATTTTGAAATATTTAGCGTATCATGAATTTGATCTAATATATTAATTTTTAATTATTATTTAGAGATAAACTTTATGTAGATTCAATGGGTAACAACTCCCCACAAATACATAATAGCAAATTAGGTTTTGACGGGGCGGGGCGGGTCATGGGTCAACAAGTTTGGACCCGTGCAGGTCACGGGGTGGGGCGGACCCGCCCCGCAAAGTCACGGGGCAGGTCCGGGTCTTGCAGTACCCGCCCCGCCCCGACCCATTGCCATGCCTAGTCTAGCCTAGGGCTGGGCACGGGCTAGGTCGGGGCGGATAATGCAAAATAAAATGGAACCGCCGGTTCCATTGTACAGTCCGGTCTGGTTCGGGTATTATGATTTTCAAAATAGGAACCGGACCTTACCCGGCCCGTTTGAAACGGGTTGGTCCGGTCCGGGTTTTACGGTTTCTATTCTCATGTCTTAAAATTAGTAAAAACTCACGAAGTTACAAAAATCAATAATCAATAATATAGTACATTAGCAGGTTTCAAAATAACAACATAGTGGTGCACATGTAACACAAGTGACAAGTCCAATACTTTTGTTTCATGCAGTTAATATGGTAAGTTGTATTTTTTCCTCACAATTTTCTAGATTAGCTATAGTATTTTTTGTCAGAGTTTTTCTTGCGCTAGTTTTTTTTTAATTTTTTGAAATAGCTTTGCTTTGTTTTTGGGATTGCAATTTTTTCACTACTTTTTTTGGGATGTCTTGAACCGTCCCGTTTTGTCCCTATACCGGTTTAAATGGGACAACAAAAGTACAACGTCTTGTCCCGTCCCGTTCCGAACCGTTGTTATAAAATGGGCTCAGTACCGGGACGACCCAATTCCCGTTCCGTCCCGGACCGTGCCCACCCATACAAATGGCACGGGACTTGAGATAGTTGGTATTGTGTGGTGGAGAATTGTGCAAAGGAGACATAAATGTGTAAGAAATGTTGTGAATTACAAATTCTTTATTAAAAAGGAAAAATGGAATTTTATTTTGTAACGTCCAAAAAGAAAAATTGGAAGTTCTTTTAGGGCTAGAGGAGTACTATGTATTGCAAAGTACTTAACAACAAAAACATGATATTTATTTGGAGAGCCTAAATGGAACTTAAGGTACACGAAATGGAATATTCAGGTACTAAAGAAGTACGTACTAACGGGCAGCCAGCGGTTTATTCAGGTAAAAACAATGTCCAGCCCCTAATAGGGGTAATAACTGAAGAGGTTCTTGGCGAGTGCTTCTACATTGTCTTCATCATCTTTCCAGTGGTTGAAATTATAGACCTCATTCATAACTTCTTCTTCCTCTTCCTCTTCGTCCTCCTCTTCTTCTTCTCCTTCCGGGCTAGGGTCATTAACCCAACCATTGATCTCATGATGAGAGTAAGAGCCAAGAGAAGAGACACCGCCTTGACCTTCTTCGCCTTGGAGGAGTGGGAAGACGGCGTTCGGATCTCCCGTGATGTAGGCTTTCCCAGCCGGTGAAAGAACGGCGACCACGACCTGGCTTCCGGGAAATAGACGGCAGAGCTCCTCGGATTTCTTGAATAGGCCTTTACGGCGCTTGCTGAAACAAGTATTCCTTGCCTGCAAAGACTCTATCTTCTTCATCTCTATTTTAGCTTTCCCTTTTCCCATTTGATTTTTTTTGGCGAGCGCAGGTAGCTAAGCTAGCTGGTGGAGAGAACGTATACGTATATGCAGGACTTACTGCTTTGATCTTCACCAATTCATGATCGTATACACACACATATATATAAGTAGAAATTGATCATCCACTCCAGCTATTTCCTAATTCGTTTTAGGAAATTTGACCAAATCCTTAGTGCTTCAATATGTCTTTCTACATGTTCACACTGCGTTTGTCATTTTGTCACTGTCTTTGGTGTATGCTCGAACATTGTATGTACTACACCATCTCAAGCCCGGGGGCTTGGAACTTGAATTCCAACGACACTCATCCTACCCTTAATTATGATCGACCAATATCTCTATTTTTTTAATTAATCGATCATACGAGGCATGAAAAATGTTGCAAGTTGGAAAGCTAAGTAACATTAATGTGCAATAATAATTGTAGAATAATGGTTTACCATTTGAGGGTGTCGTGATATAATATTTATAATGAATAGAGAATGATAAAATTGTAAATATTGTTGGAAAATGTGTTAAAAATTGCATTAAATAGTCGATGTTGGGCAATATTTTGAGTGGGGTCCACTTCCTATTTGGGTCTGGTCAAAGTGGTTTTGGACTTTCCTTGTTAAGAGCTTCAATTCGATATGTGGTACACTCAAAACGGATAACGGGTGAATGAGAAATTAATTCTCGAATTTCACTCGTTGAAATGGAGAAACTATGAAAATGATGAGTTTCTAGTGTGAAATTTCCCACAACGAAAAACCCAATGGATTTTCACCCCCTTATAAAACGAACCTTCTTTGAACGAGTTAAGATTCCTAGATGGAAAGGCTCTTTTCGCGCGCAGGGGATGCTGATTAAATCTCGAAAATGGTTAGAAGTGATCGAGGTGATGAGTATGAAGCACCAATTGATGACTTTTGAGCGAGCGTGGGTATTGTACAGGAACGTACCGCATCCTATTCGCCTCAACCAAACGGGGCGAAGTAGTCTTGTCAAGCAACTATCTTTTAAATAAGGTACCCCGGAAAAAATATGATAAAACTACGTACGAGTTGTGGAGCGGAAAAAACCTTTCTATCAATATTTAAAAGTGTGGGGTGTCTTGCAAAGGTGCTTGTACCAATACCTAAGAAAATAAAAATAGGTCCAAAAACAGTAGATTGTATTTTTATTGGGTATGAACAAAATAGTAGCGCTTATCGTTTTTAGGTGCACGATTCGATTAATCCATGTGTATATAAAAACACAATAATTGAATCAAGGAATAATGCATCATTTGACCAAGCACGTCAAAATGAACGTTTGACGTAGCTATGAAAAATACAAGTGATAGGTACGGAGAAGAAGCAGAACCCAGACCTAGCAAACGTGCTAGAATAGAAAAATCCTTCGGCCCGAATTTTCTTACATACTTGGTAGAATTTGATTCCGACATTCTAACATGTATGGTAGAAAATGAACCAGATTTTCCAACATGTTTGGTAGAAAAATGAGCCACGAACTTACAACGAAGTCGTAATGTCTACCGAAGGTCCGATGTGGAAAGAAGCCATCAAAAGTGAGGTGAAATCTATCCTACAAAATCACACGTGGGAATTGGTTGATCTTCCTCCGGGATGTAAACCTTTGGAATCCAAGTAGATTTTAAACGAAAAATGAAACCAGATGATTCCTGATGAGCACTTTGTCGTGGTGTGCACTTCAAATAAATATTCAATACAACAATTATACGTATTATAATGAAGAAGGGTTCGTATCCAAAGGGAAAGGAATACTTCTCTTTTTATGTAACTAGTAACTAGGGGGGTTTAAAATTTGATTTGATAAACTTAAATTATATTTAAACACTAAGTTGAACGACTTATGTGGTTTACTTAATAGAGATGAAGACTTGGCTTTGCTTTTATCCACTTAAATGTTCGTCGATCCCGGTTATATCGAGGAGTATATCTAGTTCATCGAGGGTAGTTATTAATCACGAGATGCGTTCATTAATAAAACTTACTACCGAGTCAATATAGAACAAGCGTCTTATATTAGCGTATATTAACCCGATAGTAGCAATAAACTTAAGATGAAAACGATTGAGATTGATAACCTCAACACAAACGATTTATTGGTTTAATCACTATAATTAATTCTCCTTAGATTATTAACCATGAGACGCATGCATTAATAATTCAAGTTTACTACCATGAAAAGACTGAACGATTAACAAGCGTATTCGTCGATCGATTCTAGTAATAATTAATATATGAAACAAAACTAGTTGATCCTTTAAGTAATGTTAAAAATATAAATATGAAATATGAATAGGAATTAATTAATATTCAAGGAAGAAGATTAAAGTAAATACAGGTTACTATAATTAATGTTGAGATGTTAACTAATTGTTATCTTAGCAACACTCTCCAGCATTAATATAGAGATAGATTAATTAATATCCAAGGAAGAAGATTAAAGAAAATAACTCACAACTTACAATTCATTAAGCTTCAAAGTAGCAAAATCAAGATGGAAGAGTTTAGCTCCTCATTTGGAGACTAAACATGATAAAAATATAAAGAAAGACCTTGTCTAAACTGAGCTTAGAAGTGTATAGGAATTGGTGATCTCATGTGAAGGAAGGGGGGTGTATTTATAGGCTTTTGGGGCTGCAGGTCATGTACCTGATCGGGTACATATAGGGTACCCGATCGGGTATCTCTAGAACTTCAAACCAGAGGTATACTCGGTCGTCTTCAGAGTAGAAATTAAAGGCATACCTGATCGGGTGTGTCGGTGTACCCGATCGCGTATGACAATAGATCGTGGCCAAATTTTTCCATGCACGTCCCTTTGTTTCCTGAACTGATCTGATTGAAAATCAAGTTGGTACCCGATCAGGTATAGGGTATACCCGACCAGGTACAGGTCAAAAATCAGGAGATTTCCTTTTTTGTCTTGTATCCTTGCACCCTCCTTCCACTTTTGGTTTCACGAATGATCATTTGATTGATGTTGGACCTGTTTTAGCTCAGAATGAACCTAATCTAAACAAATTACAAATATTACACAAACATAACTATTATACCAAAAGTGTGTAATTTCCAAAGTATCAAACAACAAAAACTAACTAAAAACACAAACATACATACGGAAATTACAAGGGTATCAGTTCCATTGACAACTACAAGGTCTGACTTGTAATCAAGGGATACAAGCAACGTGAAGGTCATAATTACTTTGACATGTATTCTGTTGTAACGAGAATAAATTCCATCAGGATGATACTAGCAATTGCCGCATTGCGGAAATTGGAAGTTCATCAAATGGACGTAAAAACCGCTTTTCTAAATGGCAATATAGACGAAGAAATCTATATGGAACAACTCGAGGGATTTCGTGTTCCTGGCCAAGAAAGGAAAGTGTGTAAATTAATTAAGTCATTATATGGATTGAAACAAGTCTCTAAGCAGTGGCACGAAAAGTTCGATCATTCAATGTTAATTAATGGTTTTAAAATAAACAAAAGTGACCAATGTGTCTATGTGAAGAGAACAATAGACGGTTATGTCATCTAGTGTTTCTACGTGGATGATATAATCATCGTTGGTAGTAATAATCTAATGATTAATTCTACCAAAAGTATGTTAAATTCTAAATTTGACATGAAGGATATGGGGCTGACCAGTTTAACCCTTGGGATTAAAATAATTAGGTGACCAGATGATCTTGTTATAAGTCAATCCCATTACGTTGATAAAATCCTTACGAAGTTTAGTAAGGATGACTATCAAGAGACAATGACGTCATTAGATAAAAACGTACATCTGTCCAAAAATCGTGGAGAGTATTTCTCAAGTAGAATACGCTAAGATTATTAACAGCTTAATGTATCTAATGAGTTGTACCAGGCCTTATATTGCCTTTGTGGTTAGCAAGCTAAGTAGATATACTAGTAACTCTGGTGATGAACACTGGTCGACAATAGTAAGAGTTTTGAGGTATTTACGGAAAACACAAAACCTTGGACTACACTATGTCATATCCACAAGTGGATATGTTTTCACTTTGGGAGATGCAGCCGTGTCATGGAAATCCTCGAAACAAACCGTAATAGCTAGATTCACGATGGAATTTGAGCTAATATCCTTGGATAAGTGCACTAAAGAGGCTGAATGGCTACGCCATTTTCTTGAGGATATTCCAACTTGGGAAAAGCTTGTCCCTCCAATCTGCATACATACCGATTATTGACATTCATGTAATTTCCGTATTTAAATTTGTGTTTTTAATTAGTTTCGAGTGATTGTTACTTTGGAAATTACACACTTTTGGTGTAATTAGTTTAGTTTGTAAAATATTTGTACTATATCTAGATTAGGTTTATTCTGAGCTCAAACAGGTCCAAGTACACTTTGGAGACCATTGGTGAACATCACAAGTGCAAGGAAGGTGCAAGAATACAAGAAAAAAAGTGAAGATCTCGTTTTTGGTCTGTACCCGGTCGGGTATGACCTATACCCGGTCGGGTACCCTTCTGAAAAATCGAATCAAATCAAATCCGGGAACAAGGCATCATGCGGGAGGATTTTAACATGTTCGGGTGTCCATACCCGATCGGGTGACCGACAGACCCGATCGGGTATGACCCCTTTTCCAGCTTCGAAGAAGCCACCTTTTATACCCGATCGAGTGAGCTGAAAGCCCGATCGGGTACACGACCCTGCAGGCCTAAAAAGCCTATAAATACACCCCATTTCCTCCACAAGAAAACCACCAATTCACATATACTTCTTAGCTCAGTTTAGACAAGTTCTTTCTTTATATTTTTCATCATGTTTAGTCTCCAAATGAGGAGCTAAACTCTTCCATCTTGGTTTTGCTACTTTGAAGCTTAATGAATTGTAAGTTGTGAGTTATTTTCTTTGATCTTCTTCCTTGAATATTAATTAATTCCTATTCTTATTACATATTAATATTTTGAGCAATCCTTAAAGGATCAACTAGTTTTGTTTCATATATTAATTAATACTAGAATCGGTCGATTAATACGTTTGTTATTAACTCGGTCCTTTCACGGTAGTAAACTTGGGTTGTTAATGCATGCGTTTCGTGGTTAATAAGCCAAGGGAAATTAATTATATTGATTAAACCAATAAACCGCTTGTGTTGAGGTTATCAATCTCAATCGTTTTCATCTTGATTTTATTGCTACTATCGAGTAAATATACGGCGCGTGTTCTATATTAACTCGGTAGTAAGTTTTATTAATGAACGCGTCTCGTTATTAATAACTACCCTCGATGAATTGGATATACTCCTCGATTGAGTATTCGAGAGGAAGATAGTTAAAGATATAGCTGGGATCGACGAACATTTTATTAAGTGGATAAAAGCAAAGCCAAGTCTTCTTCTCATTAATTAAACTACATAACTCGTTCATCTTCGTGTTTAAATATAATTTAAAGTTCATCAACCAAATATAAACCACCCTTATTGTTACTTATTTGTTTCTGTAAGAAGAAAAGTATTCCTTTCCCTGTGGATACGAACCTTACTACACTATACTACGTATTAGTGTCGTATTGATTATTATTTTGAGTGCACATCACGACAAAGTGCACGTCAAATTTGGCGCCGTTGCCGGGGAAAGGCAATTGTTTTTCTTTTTATTTTATTTCAAGAAAAATAAAAAAAAAATATAATTAAATAAAATATAAAGAGTTCTTCTTCTATTTCTGAGCTTTGTAAAGTATATGGTAAAATATCGTTCACTGAACGAAATCACCTACCAATCAAACCCCGAAATAGAACAAGCTCTCGAGCGGTTGAAAAATAAATTCTCAACTACCGACTCGAGAGATTCATCAAGTGCTAGCTCTTATTCTAGCGAGTCTGAAGAGCCAACAACTATGGCTCTTGAAACAAGAACGTTGAGGGAGCTCACAGCTCCAAACTTGAATCAACAACCACTATGTATTACCTTCCCTACACTCAACGAAGGTAATACATTTGAGCTCAAATCAGGGCTCATTCATCTTTTGCCATCCTTCCATGGCTTAAGAGGAGAAGATCCAAATAAACATCTCTCGGAGTTCCATGTGGTTTGCACGAGCATGTGCCCTAATGGAGTCACCGAGGAACAAATAAAGTTGAGGGCCTTTCCATTCTCCCTCAAAGATACCGCAAAAGATTGGCTATTCTATCTTCCTTCGGGAAGTATAGATACATGGGCGGCCATGAAGAAAGCATTCCTCGAAAGGTACTATCCTGCCTCTGTCTCCTCATCTCTCAAAAAGCAAATAAGCAATGTGGTTCAAAAAGATGATGAATCGTTCTATGAATATTGGGAACGATTCAAGAAACTTTGTGCAAGCTGTCCGTATCATGGCTATTCGGAGCAAGACCTCATCCTATACTTTTATGATGGTCTTTGCAATGATGATAGACGGATGATTAATGCCGCATGTGGAGGAGGAATCGTTAACAAGACTCCTTCTCAAGCTATGAACCTTATCTCGGAGTTGGTCGAGAATTGTAGATATCACAACGGACGGTCATCAACAAAAAGAGTTATGGCGGCCGAATCAACATCATCACTAGAAAGTCAAGTTGCCGGCTTGAGTTCTTTGGTTAAGGATTTTCTTTTAAATTCCAAGACCCAAGAAGTCAAGGTCTGCGGCATCTGCACACAACAAGGTCACCCCACCGATGCATGCCCGACCCTTCAAGAAGAAAACCCCGAGCAAGTCAACGCTTTGGGGTTCCCAAACCAAAAGAGGTATGATTCTTACGGCAACACCTATCACCCTGGGTTTAGAGATCACCCCAATCTTCGTTATGGGAATCCGCATGCAAGGAAACCCACAACAAAATAACCCTCCACCAAATCAATTTCCTCCAAATAAACAACCGTACTCTAAACCCCAAGGCCAAGGCTCAACTATGTCCACCGAACACATGATCCGAGCACTCACCTCAAATGTCTCAACCATGCAACAAAACATGGTTCAATTCCAACATGAGACAAAATCAAGCATCCAAAACCTTGAGAACCAAATGAGCCAAATCTCAAGTGCGGTGAGTAGGCTTGAAGCCAAGGATTCAACAAAGCTTCCATCTCAAACGGAGCCGAATCCTAGGCAACAAGCCCATGCGGTGACATTAAGGAGTGGCAAAGAATTGGTGATTGCCAAGGAGAAAGCCAAAAACCACATTGGCGAAGAAGAGGAAGAGGAGCTTGCGGACAAAGCTCAACCGGAGGAAGAGGAAGCTCACATTTCAGCTCCACCCCCGATTATTCATGAAGTGGAAGCACCGTTTCCCGAAGCTCTAAGGGAAACAAAAAGGGTGGAGAAAGATAAGGACATCTATGAGACATTCTCCAAATGTGAGGTAAATATTCCTCTCCTCAACTTAATAAAAGGTGTCCCGAGATTTGCAAAATTTTTCAAGGAGTTATGCACAATAAAAAGGAAGCATAGACTCAATGGGAAACAGAAAGTCCAAGTTAGTGAACGTGTTTCCGCGGTTTTTCAAAAGAAACTTCCAAAAAAATACAATGACCCGGGCATGTTCACTATACCTTGTAAATTGGGAGGTACTACGTTTTCAAAGGCCATGTTAGATTTGGGAGCATCAATTAATGTCATCCCTTACTCTTTGTATAAATCACTTGAACTTGGCCCTCTAAATGAAACCGGGGTAGTTATTCAACTTGCGGATAGATCAAATGCCTACCCTAAAGGTATTGTCGAAGACGTACTAGTTATGGTAGACAATTTGATCTTTCCCGCCGACTTTTATGTTTTGGAAATGGAAAATGATAGGAATGCGGTTCCTATCCTTTTAGGAAGACCATTTTTAAAGACCGCTAGAGCTAAAATTGATGTTTTTAGCGGATCTTTAACTATGGAATTTGATGGAGATAAAGTTGAATTCAATATTTATGACTCCATGAAATACCCAAATGAAAATCATTCTCTATTTGCCATTGATATTATAGATCCCCTTGTGCAAAATACTTTTGAAATAAATGGGGAGGATGAATTACTAAGTGTGATTGAAAATGACCTCGGGGAAAATTCTTTAGAACTTGCTTTGACCCCCAATATACAAGCCATGATGGTGGAGTTGGATAACCATTTCCAACTCCCACTTATGCCACCGGGGTCAAGAGCATTCCCACTAACCATCCCCGAGGAAAAGCCTTTGCCTTCTATTTTGCAGGCCCCCGAAGTTGAGATGAAACCACTCCCAACACATTTGAAATATGTGTACTTGGGAGAAAAAGAAACATTACCGGTCATAATCTCAAACAAACTGACCGGAGAGCAAGAAAAGAAGCTGATTGCGGTGCTTAAAGAGCACAAACTTGCAATCGGATGGACTATAGCCGACATCAAAGGCATTAGTCCATCTACTTGCATGCACCGCATCTTGATAAAGGATGAAGCCAAACCGGTGCGCCAGCCCCAACGGAGATTGAACCCACCTATGATGGAGGTGGTGAAAAAGGAGGTCATCAAGCTTCTCCAAATGGGGATAATCTTCCCCATATCCGATAGCAAATGGGTTAGTCCAACCCAAGTTGTTCCCAAGAAAACCGGAGTCACGGTGGTGGAGAACAAACATGGAGAACTTATGCCCACCCGAATCCAAAATGGATGGAGGGTATGTATAGATTACCGTCGCCTTAACGCGGTAACTAGAAAGGATTTCTTTCCTTTACCCTTCATTGACCAAATGCTTGAGAGACTTGCGGGGCATAAGTTCTATTGCTTCCTTGATGGCTACTCCGGGTATTTTCAAGTACCCATAGCCCCTGAAGATCAGGAGAAAACAACATTCACTTGTCCTTTTGGCACCTTTGCATATCGACGCATGCCATTTGGACTTTGCAATGCACCGGCCACCTTCCAAAGATGTATGATGAGCATATTCTCTGAATATGTTGAGCTTTTTATGGAGGTCTTTATGGATGACTTCACAATCCATGGAGACTCATTTGATTCATGCTTATATCATCTATCTCTTGTGCTCAAAAGTTGTTTAGAATCAAACCTTGTTTTGAATTCTGAAAAATGCCACTTCATGGTGGAAGAAGGAATTGTTCTAGGCCACGTGATCTCATCCAAAGGGATAGAGGTTGACAAGGCCAAAGTTGAAGTCATCCAATCACTCCCTTACCCTACCACCGTTAGGGAGGTACGGTCATTCCTTGGACATGCAGGTTTCTACCGAAGATTCATCAAAGATTTCTCAAGGATTGCATCTCCTTTATGCACTCTTTTGCAAAAGGAGGTGGAATTCATCTTCTCCGAGGAATGCAAGAAGGCCTTCAACACGTTGAAGGAAAAGCTAGTAACCGCACCTATCATCCAAGCTCCCGATTGGTCTCTTCCATTTGAGATCATGTGTGATGCTAGCGACTATGCAGTCGGGGCCGTTTTGGGCCAAAAAGTGGGAAGAGCTTCCCATGTAATTTACTATGCATCCACCACACTCAATGATGCCCAACGCAACTACGCCACCACCGAAAAAGAAATGTTGGCAGTCGTCTATGCACTTGAAAAATTCAGGTCATACTTACTTGGAACCAAAGTGATCATTTACACCGATCATGCGGCTCTTAGATTCTTAATGACAAAGAAGGAGGCCAAACCAAGGTTGATTCGGTGGATACTACTCTTGAGCGAGTTTGATGTTGAGATCAAGGACAAGAAAGGCATGGAGAACTTGGTGGCCGATCACTTGAGCCGTTTGATGAAGGAAATGATCATATCAAAGACGATATCCGAGGGGAATTTCCCGATGAGACTCTTTTTTCTCTTAAGGAAATTCGCCCTTGGTACGCTCACATTATTAATTTCCTTGTTCTAAACAGGTTTCCACCAAGCTTCTCTAAAGCTCAAAGAGAGAAGCTCCAACACGATGCAAAATAATACGTGTGGGATGAACCATACTTGTGGAAACATTGCAAAGATCAAGTCATTAGGAGGTGCATTCCCGAGACGGAAATAGCGTCCATTCTTGCCTTTTGTCACTCACATGCATGTGGTGGCCACTTTGGAGGAAAGCGAACGGCCATGAAGGTACTTGAATGCGGTTTTTGGTGGCCAAGCTTATTTCGAGATGCCCATGTCTTTTGTCAATCTTGTGACAATTGCCAACGCATGGGAAACATCTCTCGAAAACATGAGATGCCGCAAGTTCATATGCTCTATGTGGAGATCTTTGATGTTTGGGGAATAGATTTCATGGGACCTTTTCCTAATTCCCACGGAAATCTATACATTCTCTTGGCGGTGGACTACGTTTCAAAATGGGTGGAAGCAAAAGCCACAAAAACCGATGATGCCAAAGTCGTTGCGGACTTTCTCAAAACCCGCATCTTCTCAAGGTTTGGGGTCCCTCGCATTTTGATAAGTGATAGGGGCACTCACTTCTACAACAAAACTGTGAGTGCCTTGTTAAAGAAATATGGCGTCACCCACAAGATCTCCACCGCCTATCACCCACAAACAAACGGCCAAGCCGAGGTCTCGAACAGGGAGTTGAAGTCTATACTCCAAAAGACGGTGAACCCCAACCGTAAAGATTGGAGTCTTCGCATGGATGATGCCTTGTGGGCATATAGAACCGCCTTCAAAACACCAATTGGAATGTCTCCCTATAGACTTGTGTTCGGGAAGGCTTGCCACCTCCCGGTCGAACTCGAACATAAGTCTTATTGGGTGGTAAAAACATTCAATCTTGACATGGAGCAAGCAGGGATGAAAAGGAAGCTACAACTCCAAGAGCTAGAGGAGCTTCGACTTGAGTCCTATGAGAATGCCGCCATCTACAAGGAAAAGACGAAGGTATGGCATGATAAAATGATAATAAGGAAGGACTTCCAAGTTGGGGATAAAGTCCTTCTATTCCGATCACGCCTTCGTCTTTTCCCCGGTAAACTGAGATCACGATGGGAAGGACCATTCGAGGTGGTCAAAGTCTACTCACACGGAGCGGTTGAGATCAAAAGCCTTGACACCGATAAAATCTTCAAGGTTAACGGACATCAACTCAAACCATTCCTTGAGGGCTTCCAAAAAGAGAACGTTGAATGCATGGATCTCTTCGATCCAATCTATGAAGGATGAACATGACTATGGCGTCGTGCCACGACGTTAACTAAGGCGCTTCTTGGGAGGCAACCCAAGTCAAGGTACGCATTTTTTGTTTTCAAATTCTTGCTTTTGAATGTCAACTTTGAGAGAATGGGGGAAAATTCTCAAGAAAGATATGAGGGAAAACCATGTTTTGAAAGCCTGGGAAAACATCCGATCGGTATTCACCACTTAACCGATCGGATCCGCGCTAAAAAGAGGTCAAAACTGGACAAAAACACGTCCCAGGGTAGGGTACCCGATCGGGCACAATTCCCAGACCCGATCGGGTACGTATGAAATGACAGGGTCTTGAGGAAACCCGATCGAGTGAAGAGTAAAAATTTCAAGAGGGTACCCGATCGGGTATCCCTAAGACCCGATCGGGTCTAATTCCAAAAATTTCAAAATTTTACTTCGAATTAAATTACCCGATCGAGTACCCCCAAACTCGATCGGGTGAGAACCCCTGGAGCGAAATTTCAAAAAACGACGTCATACCCGGTCGGGTATTGGAGTCAGCCGATCGGGTGAATTAATCTGCAAAACCAGAAATACTTTCGAATTAAATTACCCGGTCGGGTATTCGAGTCACCCGATCGGGTACTTTAATCTGGAAAGCAAAACCGCATTCGAATTAAATTACCCGATCGGGTATATCGGGTCACCCGATCGGGTACACGGCATTTTAATCAGATTTCACCCCAATTTCGTCCACTTCATCTTCCCCAACTCTAAAATCTCGAACCCCTCTCCCCAAATCCCCCATTTTCGGACCTTCAAGCTCCCATAACTCACCCAACACTCCACCAAATCCTCTCATACCACCATCAAAACACCCCTCTCACCACCCTCTCCAACCTCATACCCAAAAATCACCACATCTCCCTCTCTCGCCAAAAATCCGAAACCCTACCCCAACAAATCCCCAAATCCAAATTCAAGCTTAAAAGTTGGGCAAAATGGCACCAAAAAGAAGTCAACCGGAGAGCTCCAATGCTAGAGGACCAATTCCGAGGTATGAGACCATTCGCTTTGGGCCGGGAGATCACCGCAAACGATTTTTGGCCATCATCAAAAGGCAAGTAGTTTCTTCTAGATTCCTATGTCATAATGCTCTTACACAACTAGGCTTGTTGGATGGAATGAGGGAATTATTTGATAGGTTGGAGATGAATTTGATTTTTGATATGAAGTATAATTGTGTTGACAAAGTGATTTATGAGGTGATGAGTTCGGCCAAAGTTGTTCTACATGATGACCCGGCGGAGTTCCTCTACGACAAGCTCACGTTTCGTTGGTTAAACAACGAATACTCAATAACGAGACGTGAGTTTGCGGAACACTTCGGCATCCCCGCACCCCATGAAAGGGGGATACCGGAGAGCACACTTGACGGGCACACTTTATGGGCCAAAATGACCGGAGAAAGGAAGGTGAACGCGTCTAAATTGTCCATTAGTCACGTTCAACATCCTCTTCTCCAGATGTTCCTAAAGTTCTTGTGCAATTCTTTGCTTGGTCGCCCCAACAATCACCATACTCGGATGGGGGACTTGGCCGTACTCACTCTAGCCCTTTTTCATAGACCCACGGAATATAACCTTTGCAATTTAATGTGGGATCACTTGGAGGAAGCATGTAAGAAGACCGGGAACATTGTGGTTGGGGGGGTTGTGATGCACTTAGTGAGCAAATTCGGCTATACGGACAATGCTCCAATTCACCCCGATTGCTTAATGCACATTGGTTGGTTATCCAATGCGGGTTTGATCTCTTTGGGCAACAAAGACCACAATGGAAACCAACGCTATAGGTGGCACATGAAGTACCCCGAACCCACCAAATATTTCCCCCTCCCTTGTGATGAATTACCTAAGCTTAGGTATAGAATGGCCACCTTTGAGATCCCCCATTACCTCCTTCCAAACAACATTCCACCCCACCTCCAAGATCAAGCCAACCCACCCGAACACCAACCCGAGCATCATCCCGATCAAGCCGACAATCAAGGACATGAAGATGTCCACAATGCTCTCCCCGACCCTCCTCAAAACCCGCCACCACAAGACTTTTTCCAACAACTCTTGGTGGGTCAACAATCCCTCCTTGCCGGTTTCCAAACCATGAGCCTCGATTACACAAAGATGGGTAGGCAATTTACCCAACTTCAAGAAGAGATAGGCCAATATCGGGCGGAGCAACAAGCAAGGGACCGCCAATTTGATGCTTTCCGGACCGAACAACAATCGGCATTCCAAAGGATGGAGGAGCAAAGGGCGGCCGACATGCAACGGTATGAAGAGGACTACCGGAGGATGTATGGGCCTACCTACTCATACATGTCCAACATTGGCGGATTTGCATCTATGTCCTCACCACCACCGGCACCTTCGTGGTATAACCCCTCCGATTGGGGTAATTTTGGCGGCTCTACTTCCGGCGGTGGTGGCTATGATGGCGGAGACACTACCATGGGAGAGGGAGGCGGTGATGACATGCACGGCGGCGGCTTTGGAGGAGGCTATTACGGTGGAGAAGGCGGGCACTAGGGATAGTGCCGTGATTCTAGTGTGGGGGAGGGATCCATTTCTTGGTATGTACACTCCCTTTGTTTTTATCTTACCTTGTACTAAGCATTATTTTTTTGTATATTCATAATAAAAAAAAAGAGAAATGAAATGCTAGTTAGGTTGAAAACCCAAAAGGGCAATCTAAGCAACAAGGGCTTACAAAAAATGATGAGTGAGGGGTAAGGAAAAGAAAAGAGATGCTAGGATGAAAACCCAAAAAGGCTCCTAGGCAAAATGAGAGATATGAGAGAAAAATTTGTTTTTGCAGGACACTATCTCTTGGGGAGGAAGGAGAAGAAAAAAAAGAAGAAAAGAAAAGGAAGTAAGGAGCATAGAAGACCATTAAACCCAAGGAAAAATTTGTTTTGTAACTTCATTTACAATACTTGGTGGTTTTAGTTCCTTATTTCTTCTTATCTATGAACTCATGGTCTTTTGATGGACATTGTGTAAACATTTGGTTTTACTCGAGGTTGAGTAAAGAAACTAAGTGTGGGGGAGTTGACATTCATGTAATTTCCATATTTAAATTTGTGTTTTTAATTAGTTTCGAGTGATTGTTACTTTGGAAATTACACACTTTTGGTGTAATTAGTTTAGTTTGTAAAATATTTGTACTATATCTAGATTAGGTTTATTCTGAGCTCAAACAGGTCCAAGTACACTTTGGAGACCATTGGTGAACATCACAAGTGCAAGGAAGGTGCAAGAATACAAGAAAAAAAGTGAAGATCTCGTTTTTGGTCTGTACCCGGTCGGGTATGACCTATACCCGGTCGGGTACCCTTCTGAAAAATCGAATCAAAACAAATCCGGGAACAAGGCATCATGCGGGAGGATTTTAACATGTTCGGGTGTCCATACCCGATCGGGTGACCGACAGACCCGATCGGGTATGACCCCTTTTCCAGCTTCGAAGAAGCCACCTTTTATACCCGATCGAGTGAGCTGAAAGCCCGATCGGGTACACGACCCTGCAGGCCTAAAAAGCCTATAAATACACCCCATTTCCTCCACAAGAAAACCACCAATTCACATATACTTCTTAGCTCAGTTTAGACAAGTTCTTTCTTTATATTTTTCATCATGTTTAGTCTCCAAATGAGGAGCTAAACTCTTTCATCTTGGTTTTGCTACTTTGAAGCTTAATGAATTGTAAGTTGTGAGTTATTTTCTTTGATCTTCTTCCTTGAATATTAATTAATTCCTATTCTTATTACATATTAATATTTTGAGCAATCCTTAAAGGATCAACTAGTTTTGTTTCATATATTAATTAATACTAGAATCGGTCGATTAATACGTTTGTTATTAACTCGGTCCTTTCACGGTAGTAAACTTGGGTTGTTAATGCATGCGTTTCGTGGTTAATAAGCCAAGGGAAATTAATTATATTGATTAAACCAATAAACCGCTTGTGTTGAGGTTATCAATCTCAATCGTTTTCATCTTGATTTTATTGCTACTATCGAGTAAATATACGGCGCGTGTTCTATATTAACTCGGTAGTAAGTTTTATTAATGAACGCGTCTCGTTATTAATAACTACCCTCGATGAATTGGATATACTCCTCGATTGAGTATTCGAGAGGAAGATAGTTAAAGATATAGCCGGGATCGACGAACATTTTATTAAGTGGATAAAAGCAAAGCCAAGTCTTCTTCTCATTAATTAAACTACATAACTCGTTCATCTTCGTGTTTAAATATAATTTAAAGTTCATCAACCAAATATAAACCCCCCTTATTGTTACTTATTTGTTTCTATAAGAAGAAAAGTATTCCTTTCCCTGTGGATACGAACCTTACTACACTATACTACGTATTAGTGTCGTATTGATTATTATTTTGAGTGCACATCACGACAAAGTGCATGTCACGCCCCAGACCGCAATCCAAGCGCGTGTACAACCGCCGTATAACTAAGTGACGTCACCCACGAGTCAACCTCACTTAATTACACAAGGCGTTCGAGAAAACAATCCATCCATACTCAGTAGTAAACATACATAACAACATCACATTTAGACCAATGAATAGCGGAAATATTCAACGGTAAGTCATGAGCCACAACCGGCCAATAACATGGGCGTGCAAGCCCCAAAAATAGTTTATAGTAAAATAAACATCCATGAGCAAGTGTGCGGTAGTTTGAAAGAAAATAAGGAAGCACGAACCACGTCTTCCTGATTTGATACCACCCTCGAGAAGGTGCAAGTAGCAAGCCCTAGCTTCAACCTGAAAAATGGTGGGGCCCCCCGAAGGGGTCAGTACAAGTACCGAGCGAGTAGCAGGCTAAATATAGAATAACTAGCGTTTCAAGTATAAGACCCAATCATAGGGTGATACATATACGTATAGTCCTTTCCCCAAGTTCGAAATACATATTAGTATACATACACTTCGAAATATCCGACCCGTAGGTTATTGTTTATTTGGGAAAATAATAGTAGCCAATATCCTTGACTTAAATCCCAACCCACCCATATGCCTATGAGTGTATAGGACTCCTCCTTGTTCAAGTAAATTATCATAAGGACACCGCCCGGTCCTAGATCATTAAATGTAATCTATGAGTTTTGAGGATACACACCCGATCCTTGGGTACTCCACCCTATAACCGAGTTTTGAGGATAACCGCCCGATCCTTGGGTGCTCCACCCTATATAACCGAGTTTTGAGGATAACCGCCCGATCCTTGGGTACTCCACCCTATATAACCGAGTTTTGAGGATAACCGCCCGATCCTTGGGTACTCCACCCTATATAACCGAGTTTTGAGGATAACCGCCCGATCCTTGGGTACTCCACCCGACCTATGACTTACCACATATCACACTAGATAGGGTCTATATCATATTTAGTCATTCATAACTAATTCAATACATAAAACTTATGTATCACATTCCATGCAAAGCCATGCAATTATGTAAATGTATAATTAATTAATATCAATCGATATTAATTAATCCATTATCCATCGGTCAACGTTGTTGTTGACCGCCATCTCAAATCGTACACTTATTAACTAAATCATCATATAATTAAGTTAATAATACTCATTTGTGCTCCTTTTACACTTCAAGCTAATATGCATTTTATATAATTCCTCATATCATATTTCATGTATAAACAATTAATTCTTTTCATACAACTTAATAATGTTGGCTAATCACATGTTTAAATATCTTTTAAACATCATTATGAACACATATAACATTTATTTAGGTAATCTCATAATTAACCCAAAAGTTATAAGATATTAAGCCGTCCACTCACCTTGAACTAGCGTTAAGAAGTTCAACCCTTCTTGGTTGGACTCCGGTGAAACTCCGGCGACTTTTGGTCAACTCCGGCGACAACTCCGGCGACTTTTCCAACCTTGTGAAATCACTTGAAATACCCTTTACAAGTGCCTAACAAGGTTTTATAATCATAAAACCCATATTAATACAAATAACCTCAAAAAGGTTATTTTCCGGTGAACCGGTCGTTTTAGCTTCTAAGTCCGTTCTTGGACATAGAATCACTTTCCAACCCATTAATCCATACTTATAACATGTAGAACCCTCTTAAGGATTCTTCACATGATATATATCTCATATGGTAGAAGAAAAATAAAGAAAAAGTTATAATAAGGTCATTACCTTAATTATTTCACACTTTTAGCACCTTAGCTCCTTTTTGGGTGATTCCTCCTTGATGAGCTCTCTTCAACAATGGAGAAGGAAAGTGGGAAGCTCTTTTGCTCTTGCTGGATGAAGGATGGCCGAAAATGATGAGGAGAGGGGGATGGGGGGTTGCCTTTTGTCTCATTGATCAATGAGTATACATGGGGGTCCACCTCTTTTTGTTTGATGCCTTTTATTTCACTTCACACACACCTCTCCCATGCCTCTCTATTACTTCAGCCGGCCAAGCCCTCCATTTGAGTGGCAAAAAACGTGGGTTGGCCCCCACCCATGTGGGAGGTCAACCCTTTTCGTCCCGAAGTGTACAATTGGTCCCGAAAGTTGTATTTTTTCGGACTGTTTTAAATATATTTTATTTTATCGGGTCCAATAAAATATATTACGTATTCTCAATCGTAATGGCTTTTTGAAATAATATATATTCCAAAACATTGATTTAGAAGTCTCCGAAATTCATTTTCGGGCTGTTATCTGTTAAATTACCAGTACCGGTAATTTGGGCTTCTTTTGACCAATCGGTCAACTCCGGGCCTTTCCATGGCCCAAATGAAATATCCACCAATATATATTTATTATCTAGACCAAGATGAATAAAATATATGGTCTCGGGAATGTCGGGCGGCCCCCCGCTCCCGATGTGGGTCCCACGTGCAATTTACTATTCACGCGGAAGAAATAATAAAAATTTACAACTTCGTAAATTCATTAATCCTTTGATAAGGTTCAATACATTATTTACATAAAAGTGAATATATTTGGGGACGGTGTTACAAGTTCACCCCCCCTTATTTGGGATTTCGTCCCCGAAATCCAAGTATCTAATCGAAAAGAAATGGGTATTGGTCCCTCATTGAGACCTCGGTCTCCCAAGTTTCTTCTTCGACTCGATCACTCCTCCAAAGAACCTTTACCATAGGAATCTCCTTATTCCTAAGCTTCTTCACTTGTTGACCAACAATCTTCACTGGTTCCACCGCATATTGCAAGTCCTCACGGATCTCTACCGGTGGTTTCTCAAGAATATGAGATGGGTCTCGTATGTACTTCTTGAGCATTGATACATGAAACACGTCATGTATCTTCTCAAGTTCAGGCGTCAACTTGAGTCGGTAAGCCACGGCCCCGATCCTTTCAAGGATCTCAAACGGACCTATGTATCGGGGGTTAAGCTTCCCCCTCGATACGAATCGGATGATGCCCTTCCAAGGAGAAATCCTTTGGAACACCTCATCACCGACTTCGAACTCCAACGGTCTCCGCCGTTTATCAGCATAACTCTTCTGTCGGTCCTGAGCGGCCTTCAATCTATCCTGAATGATCCTCACCTTGGCCTTGGTGATCTCAACCAGCTCTATCCCTTCGAGTTTGGCCTCGCCAACCTCGTCCCAACACAACGGTGTTCTGCACTTCCTCCCATATAATGCCTCATATGGAGGCATGCCGATACTTGCCTGATAACTGTTGTTATAGGCAAACTCCACTAGGGCCAAATGCTTGTCCCAACTTCCTTGGAACTCCAAAGCACATGCCCTAAGCATGTCTTCCAAAATCTGTATCACCCGCTCGGACTGTCCATCCGTCTGTGGGTGAAAAGCTGTGCTAAACTTCAGTTTAGTTCCCAAAGATGCTTGAAACTTTGGCCAAAATCGGGATGTGAATCGTGGATCCCTATCCGAGACAATGGATATTGGGACTCCATGTAATCTCACAATCTCCTCCGTGTATAGCTTGGCCAATCTTTCAAGAGGATAAGTAATGTTGATAGGCAAAAAGTGTGCACTCTTGGTGAGCCTATCAACCACTACCCAAACTGCATCATAGTTGTTCACTGTTCGTGGTAGCCCCACCACGAAGTCCATGGTCACGTGCTCCCACTTCCACTCTGGGATGGTGAGTGGTTGCAAAAGCCCTGCCGGGTGCTGATGTTCTGCCTTAACTTGCTGGCAAGTAAGGCATCGACTCACATACTCGGCGATATCTCTCTTCATACCTGACCACCAGTAACTTTCCTTCAAATCTCGGTACATCTTAGTACCTCCTGGATGCATAGTGTAAGGAATAAATGTAATTAGATTTTGATGATGCTAGGATAATTAGATTAGAATTTTAGAGTACCCCCAATTAGATTTTATGTCTTAGAATTTTCAATTGTAAGTATAAGTGTAGTCGGCTATCAGAGTTGCTCTACTTTGGATCAGATCAGAAGTGCATCAGAACTGCTCGACCAGACTTGCTCTATGAGAACTGCTCCATCAGAGTTCTCTCAGCAGAAGTCCATCAGAGTTGCACCATGAGAGTTGCTGATAAACTTTTACATCTGATAAGCCGATGAGAACTACAGATCAGAGGTACTCATCAGCGGACCTATCAGAGTCAGAGTTAGAGCTCTATCAGAGATCAGAAGACCATCAGAACTCAACTCATTAGAAAGCCATCAGAATCCAACATATCAGAAGAGCCTGATCAGAGCCCGACTGACACGTAGAAGATTTCAAGCAACATCCAACAGCTATAAATTCAACGGGTAAAAACATCCAACGGCTAGAAGACTGTGCATGAAAGGAAAGCATTTAATGCACATTAAATGAGCCTGATACGCTGAAGGATTGATTGCAAATGATTGACCAAGGAATCCGGGAAGATATATTATAAAATTAGAAACCTTCCAAAACGGCGGTCAAGTCAACTGTACGCGCATTTAATGCAGTTGTCTCCTCCTCCAACGGGCAGACAACCCCAGTATATAAGCTACTCACCGAAGAACAGGAAAAGTAACTTTGCTACAGCTATTGCTCATCTAACTCAAGCTCTCTTGAGATTCAAATCCTACAAACTTCAACAAGACGAGCTTACGTCGGGAAGATTCTAATATCCTCAATCTCAAATCCCAACACTCAGCAAAGTTCATCCTGCTTCTTCAACACTTCAAGAACTTCAACTACACATCTCTTGTGACGAAGCAAGTTGGAGAAAACTCTGTATTCAGAACATCTTCTGAAAAGAAGGGCGTCCAAGTAACTGCAGCAGTGAAGTGGTGATACTTCCGGGAAGCTGAGTGAAAGGACCAGTCATCAGGAAGCAGGATTGCATCCCGGGTGACATCTAGACTTGAAGAAGACGAGGAGTGCTTCTTAAGTGCTAGGAATTAGCTTTGTAACCGATCTACTTCAAAGCTAGTGGAACAGTGGACTAGAGGAACGAGTTGTTCCTTGAACCACTATAAAAATATCCGGTGTCATTTACTTTACTGCAATTTTTTACTTCTGCACTTAGGATATTAACTGATTAACCCTAAGACTTGGAATCTGTGTTCAGCAGATCTTGTTTTCAGAGTTATCAGAAAGGCATCTGCCTTAGTGTTTCTGAGGCTACCCGGACAGATCAGAATCCGCTGCCAAGGCCAGTTCTGATATCAGAACCAGCCTTTCTCTGTCACCAGAATCAGACCTTCTCTGATAAGTCATTTTGGACTTAGAGAAAATTTGAAAAATCAATCAGTCTATTCACCCCCCCCCCCCTCTAGACTGATTACCATATTAAACGGGACCAACAAGTGGTATCAGAGCTTCCTTGTTCTTGTAATCTTTTAGGTTACTCTCTGAACAAAGATCCACTTGTTCTTAGCCTCTTTATTTTTTTTATAATGGATAATTCTCTTGCAAAGCATCTTATGTTCACAGATCAGAAGTATGATGATTGGAAGATCAGGATGAAGGCACATCTATGTGCCCTTCATGATGAAATGTGGGAAGTCTTGGAGAATGGCCCCTTTATTCAGTTCATGAAGGTCAATCCTGCTCACTCTACTGATAACACTCAGCCCCAGATGATTGAGAAGGCGAGGTCTGAGTGGACCAAGGAAGAGAAAAGACAGTATAACCTTGACAACATTGCCAAGGACATTCTTTACAAAGCTATTGATGAAAGATATTTCAATAGAATAAAGAAGTGCAGGACTGCTAAGGAAATCTGGGATAAGCTGGATGAGATTGGAGCAGGAGATGAACAAGAAAGAGATAACAAGCTGACCATTGCAATGAAGAAGTTTGATGACTTCAAACTTCTGCCAGAAGAATGCATTGCTAAAATGCATGAGAGACTGCTGATTCTAATCAGTGAAATTTCTGAGCTTGGAAAGGAGCTCACCATCAAAGAGGTCAACATGAAGATCCTCAGGGGACTGCCTTCAGCTTGGAAGATGAAGGTGATTGCAGTCCAAGAAAGCAAGAACATCAAGACCTACCCCACAGAGAGATTGATCTCAGATCTCAAAGCTTATGAGTTCGAGATGGTTGAAGAGAAAGAAGAAGTGCCAGATGAAAGAACCACAACTGCCCTTACTGCCAGCACTTCTAAGGCTACAAACTTTGATCCTTCAACTCTTCTATCTGATGAATATATGGCTGCCTTTGCCAGAAAATTCAGAAAATTTATGAAGAAAGATGGAAGGAGTCCATCTTCCATCAGAAGACCACATCAGAAGACCAAATCTTCTGAAAGCAATGGAGAGTACCTCTGCTACAACTGCAGACAGCCTGGGCACTTCAAAGCAAACTGCCCCTATCCGAGAGTGTCCAAGAAGCAAGGACATGAAGAAGAAAAGAAACCAGAAGATCAACACAGAAGAAGAAGAGCATTCGTCTCAGAACAAGCTGAGAAAGATCCACTCTCTGAATCAGAGTCCAGCTCAGACTCCGACTCTGATGAAGCATTCTGCTGCTTGGATGCAGAAACTGAAGACCTCTGCCTCATGGCACAATCAGATGATGAGGTATGCTCCACTTCTGATTCCATTTCTTCTTCGGTAGGCACAGCCTTGAATGATGATCCAATGTCATCATTTTGGGAAGAGTTCCAAACTATCCAAGCCACTTATTCTTTTGTTAAGGATGAGAACAGTAGGCTGAAAGTTGACATCTCTGATCTAAGGAAAGAGACTGAGTGCAAACTTAATCTCTTAACTGAGGAAAGAGATAGACTGAAGGCGGAAAATGAGTCTCTTCTGAAAAGAATAAGAGACATTGAGGAACTTGAGAGTAGATATAATAGTCTTCTGAAGATGCAATCTTCCATGAAGAATATTGGTGACTCTCATAACTTCACCTCTGGTCTTGGATATGTTGAACCAGAGTCTGGTGAGCCTTCTGAAAGGCCTAGCACCAAAGTTGCTAAGGCTAAAAAGGTCATAGTGCCACAGACTCTGAGCCCCATTTGCCATGCTAGTACTTCTGGTACTAAAATTGTTCATGAGAAGGTCATACCAGAGAAACAAACTCTAAAGGCCAAACCAAAACACAGCTTGAAAACTAATGAACCTGGCAGAAACTCTAACAAAAGGAAAAGTTTTCAGAACAATAATAATCAAAGGCCTAACCCTATCAGACAATCTCATGACAATGGTATCAGAAACTGCTATCAGAAAGGCAGATATCAAGAGAAGATTAACTATAGGCAGAAGAGGTTGTCTGGTCAACCTCAGAAGTCTAAAGTTAAGCGCTCCTCTGATCTTGATAGTATATGGGACTTCTTTCCAACCAAGAAGGCTATGCAGAAGTATGCAAACAGAAAGCATGATCCTCACAAGCATCTGCCCAAAGTGAATCATACATCTGTTTACTATAACTACCAGGTGGACAATGGGTACCATCCACCAAGGTTTCAGTTGATGAGACCAAAATGGTACCAACTACCAAGACTGCATTACCCCCCAGGACCCAACATTGCTTGGGTACCTAAATCTTCCTTTTAATCTTGCAGGAACTGTGTGCTGGAGCCATCTCAGAACAAGAATGGTATATTGACAGTGGATACTCCAGGCACATGACAGGTGACAAGAGTTGCCTATCAGAGTTCCAGAAAATCAATGGACCCAGAGTCACTTTCGGTGGAAATGACAAGGAAGGGCAAACAAAAGGAAGAGGGAAGCTGATCAAGAACCAGATAATCATTGATGATGTCTCATACGTCAAAGGTCTGAAGTTCAACTTGCTGAGTGCTAGCCAGTTCTGTGACAAAGGCTACACAGTTGAATTCACCAAGACCTTATGCTATGTCAAGCATGAGACAACCAAAGAAGTGGTTCTTACAGCCAAAAGAAGGAAGAACATCTATGTTGTTGACTGGCAAACAGCAAAAGATGGAACCTGCCTGATAGCAAAGGACAATTCAAAGCTAAGCTGGGACTGGCACAAGAAGCTTAGCCATCTGAATTTCAAAACCATCAACAAACTGGCAAGGGAACACATTGTAGATGGTCTGCCTGACATTGTCTACAAGAAGGAGACCCTCTGCAGTGCTTGTCAGAAAGGCAAACAAGTGAAGACCTCATTCAAACCCATAGCTGGAGATCTTTCTACTTGTCCTCTAAATCTGATCCATATGGATTTATTTGGACCAGTTGAAACTCCCAGTGTTGGTGGAAAAAGATATACTCTTGTTATGGTTGATGATTACTCAAGATATACTTGGACTGTGTTTCTGACTAAAAAGAATGAAACTCTTCAGAAGTTGCCATCTCTGCTAAAGCAACTTCAGACTGAGAAGAATATGAAGGTCAAGACAATCAGATCTGACAGAGGAACTGAATTTGTCAACAAGGTGATTAAGGATTTCTGTGATCAGAATGGCACCTTTCATCAACTTTCTGCTGCCAGAACACCCCAACAAAATGGTGTTGCAGAAAGAAGGAACAGAACACTAAAAGAAGCTGCAAGAACAATGATTGCTGAATCAGGCTTGCCTATCAGATACTGGGCTGAAGCTATCAACACTGCATGCTACACTCAGAATAGGAGCATGATCCACAAGAATCATCAGAAGACCCCCTACGAGCTGTGGAAAGGAAGAAAACCAAACATCAGCTATTTCCATGTGTTTGGATGTAAGTGCTATATCCTAAACAATGGAAAGGAGAACCTGAAAGTATTTCAAGAAAAAGCTGATGAAGGTGTATTCTTAGGCTACTCAAGTTCAAGCAAAGCCTATAGAATACTCAACAGAAGATCTCTACAAGTTGAAGAATCCATTCATGTCAAATTTGATGATGGTACCTCTGCAGAAGAATTATCAGAAACCCTGCAGAAGATCAACCTTGAAGACAAGGGTTCAGAACTATCAGAAGAGGCCATCAACAATCCTATATTCTCAACTCCTCCTGCCAATCCAGTTCTGATAGACAAAGATGAAGATGAAGATGATGTATCAGAAGATGAACCATCAGAGTTGCCTAGACAGCAACTGACAGAACCTGATCTAACTTGGTTAAGAGATCATCCTCCTAATCAAGTGATAGGTCAAGTCACCAGTGGTGTTAGAACCAGATCTGCATCTAGAAGAGAAGCCATGTTCACCTGCTGCATATCCCAGATGGAACCAATGTGTGTAGAAGAAGCTCTAGAAGACTCAGATTGGATCAATGCAATGCAAGAAGAGCTGACACAGTTTGAAAGGAATGAAGTGTGGAAACTTGTTCCCAGACCAAAGCATCAGAATGTCATTGGAACCAAGTGGGTATTCAAGAACAAAGCAGATGAAGAAGGCAACATTGTAAGGAATAAAGCAAGGCTTGTAGCAAAGGGATACTGTCAAGAAGAAGGCATAGATTTTGATGAGACCTTTGCACCTGTTGCCAGACTGGAAGCAATCAGGATATTCCTAGCCTATGCTGCTTACAACGACATCAAAGTATATCAGATGGATGTCAAGAGTGCATTTCTGAATGGAGAACTTGAAGAAGAAGTTTATGTTGAACAACCTCCAGGTTTTGTCATTCCTACTCAATCTTCTTGTGTCTACAAGCTCAGAAAGGCCCTCTATGGTCTTAAGCAAGCTCCCAGAGCTTGGTATGACACATTGTCCCTATTCTTAGTGAACCATGGGTTTACTAAAGGAAAAGTTGACAAAACTCTATTTCAAATTTCTGTTGCTAATCATATTCTATTAGTGCAAATTTATGTTGATGACATTATATTTGGAAGCACTAATCCAGAATTATGCAAGAAATTCTCTCAAGTTATGCAGAACAAGTTTGAAATGAGCATGATGGGAGAACTCAGTTATTTCCTAGGATTACAAGTCAAACAAGTTCCAGAAGGTATCTTTATCAACCAAGGGAAGTACACCAGAGATCTCATCAAGAAATTTGGAATTGATGGAAAATCTTCAGTCAAAATTCCTATGAATGCATCTCAAGGAATTGGACCAGATGATGAAGGAAAGGATGTTGATGCTACAACATATAGAGGAATCATTGGATCTCTCCTCTATCTAACTGCAAGCAGACCAGACATAGCTTTTGCAGTAGGAATCTGTGCCAGATACCAATCAAAGCCCAAGGAGAGCCATCTAGTTGCTGCTAAGAAGATTATCAGATACATTAAAGGAAATCCAAATGCAGGCCTATGGTATCCCAAGGGAGGTAATTTTGAACTAATTGGCTATTCTGATTCAGATTTTGCAGGTTGTAGATTGGACAGGAAGAGCACTTCCGGTCACTGCCAATTGCTGGGTGGGAGACTAGTCTCGTGGTTTAGCAAGAAACAGAATTCAATCTCGACTAGCACTGCTGAAGCTGAGTATATTGCTGCTGGAAGTTGCTGTGCTCAATTACTCTGGATGAAGCAACAACTCAAGGATTATGGAGTGCAAGCAAAGGAGATCAAGCTGTTGTGTGATAACACAAGTGCCATTGCCATCACTCAGAATCCTGTGCTGCATTCAAGAACCAACCATATCGAGATCAGACATCACTTCATCAGAGATCATGTGGAGAAGAAGCACATCTCAATTGAGCATGTCCCAACTGAAGACCAGCTTGCAGATATCTTAACCAAACCTCTCTCAGAGGCAAGGTTTAACAAGCTAAGGGAAGAATTGGGAATGATGGATGATCTTCCCAGAGATTCTTAAATCAGAGTTGCAGAGGTATCAGATGGGGACTCATCAGAACACTCCATCTCTGATACCCGAAGCTCTTATTCATCAGAAGCTTGAACCAGAATTGTAAGGATCAGACTCTGTATTCATCAGAGGTCCTCGTATCAGAACATTTCTATCTCTGATACAAGGGCTAGTATTTATCAGAGTGGCTGTGGACTTAGAAAAAATTTTCTAAATTTCGGGCGAGACTATTCAATAAACCGGAAGTTACTATTTTACCCCCGGTAGTTATTACCATATTTGGAAAACGGCTCTCCGCCCACAATCCATTTAATGCAACCTCGAAACCGTAAATTATATCAAACGTCCACTAACCCAAATTCATATATACTCCTTCTGAAAACCTAAATCGCTACTGCAATTTTACTCTTCGACTTCAAGCTTTATCTCTCTAAATTTCCAGCCTTCAAAGCTCTCACATCCTATCAAACATGAAGTTCATCAACATCACCGATCTTTCTGAGTCTGAAGCTAAGACCCTAGTAAACAACATTGCCACCGGAATGAAAGTCGACATGTCCTCACTACCTCTGTTGGCAGAAAACCAGAAAACAATGAAGGCGGTCATCGCCGGGATGAATGACTCCCAACTGACCAAAATAGTGGCTCATCCTTATGAGCACTTCAGCAACTTGGATGTGGCTGAGTTTTATCTCAACGCCTACATCGCTGACAACACCATCCACTCTCAAGTCCAAGGGAAGGACCTGAAGATTGATGCTGATACCCTCAACGAGTTCTTCAACATCGAACTCGACTCTCAAGACGTTGATACCCCTACACTCATCGACTTGGAGTCGGTCGAAGTCTCTGTGAAGACGTTTGTGCACACTTACTGCCGAGAAGATGCAACAGGCATAGAGACCCTGTATATGAAGAAGAATGCTCTCAAGAAGGACTTTGAGAGGCTGATGAGCATTATGCACCGGTGTTTGTGGTGCAAAACAAGTTCAACTGATCAGATGAGTCACGCCAACTCCAAAGCTCTATATGTTGTTCACAGAGGGATGAACATCAACTGGGGTAAAGTGCTGTTTCAATCCATTTCTGAGTCCATCTCCAAGAAGGACAAAAAGACTGGCATATTCTCTACAAAGATGGGTCATGGACTTCTGATCTCCAGGCTAATCTCTAACTCCATGATAGCTCTCAGAGAAGTCACCTCTGTGGATCACACAAAGACCATCTTCCTCACCATCTCTCCCAAAGTCAACGTGGCCATTGCTGCTGAGCTGAAGAAAACGAGCAAGCAGGAGCAGAACAGGAAGAACGTGGTTGAAAAACCTAAGGTTGCCCCCAAGAAGACCTCTAAAAAGGCTGCAACCACCTCTGGGCAGTCCAAGGAAAAACCTGTTCAAACTCCTAAGAAGAAGTCTAATCAGAGTTCTAAAATTGCCTCCTCTGAGAAGATGGCATCAGAGGAGGATGTATCAGAAAAGGAAGAATCAGACTTGGCTCCTAAGATCTCACCTCCCAAAATGCAGAGGCAAAAGAGGAGACGAAGAGCTGTTATCAGAAGTGACTCTGATGAATCTCCCTCTCCATCTAGAGAAAAGAAGAAGAAGAAAGAAAGCTCTTCTCCTCAGAAGTCAGAAACTCAGGGGGAACCTGAGCCGGATTCTTTACCAGACTTGCCTCTGATGGACCTACCTACAGACCATCAAGCATCTCCAATCAAGGACACTACATCAGAATTTCATGCTGCTCTGGACAGACAGTTTGAGCGTGTGCTAGCTTGGAGAGAATGGAGAATGGGTCCTCTTCAGAAGATTCTTCAATTCTTTCCCTACTATGAAGCTGAGGAAGTTGAAGTCCTCAAATGGGTGGGAACAGATGATGTCTCACAATGCTTTGACATTGAATTTCTAGAAGCTATACTAGAGAAAAAGAAAGCCAACTGCAAAGGCAAGGTTGTTCTGATGACCAGCTCACCAGAAGAGCATGTCAAAGCTCTGGAGGATCATGAGAGAGATGCCTTTGATACCTGGCTGATGGAGAAGAAAAGGCAGGAATCATTGATCAAGATGAAACCCATTCCAGGTGCAGAAGGTGAACCCTCTACTGCAAATGATGTGTCTCTGGCCATGATGAATCTGATCAGAGAATGGAGAACCTCTCAGTTTGAAGAAACAGTTCTTCAGGTAATTCCTAACTCTCCATCTCCACCTCTTCAAATTTCACCAGAACCCCATACCTCACCTCCCAAATCTCCATTCCCTACACCCACAACACCTGAATACACTCCCCCACCTTCACCCCAACCTCCATCACATTCACCCACTCCATCACCCAAGAAAACCCCATCTCCAATCCATCAGAAATCCCCTTCTCCTCACAGAACCCCAACCCCTTCACCCAAGAAGCCCTCACCTAAACAATCTTCACCCTGCAAATCCTTTACACCCATCAGAAACCGATCCCCTTCACCTCCTCCTGCTCCACAACATCTGAAATCCCCTAAATCTCATCAGACTTCTCCTCATCAGCAACCCAATCATCAGAACTCTCCACCAGCTCCTACACAGCAATCATCTTCTCCAGCAAAGATGCCAGTGCAAACTCTTGTCACAGGTTCTGCTCCATTTCAACATTTCATGACAGACTTAGAGCAGGCTGGGAACCAAATAGCCAAAGGAATGGAAAAGCTTCTGGATGCTGAGTATGAGTCTGATGCTCATCTCACCAGAGTCAGTGAACATCTCACCAAAGGCATCAATATGCTACTGAAACATGTAGGCATCATTGCCACAGCCTTTGAGGTTCACAAGGACAAAACTGCCGAGAATCTAGGAAACATTGCTAAGGAAGTGGATGGAATCAATGCTGTCCTCTTTCATCACTCCAAAGCCATTGAAGAGCAGGATAAAGCAATCAAAGACATCTCTGACTCCATTGATGATCTCCAGTGGTCCTCTGACAAAGCTCGTGAAGAGATTCAGGCTGTAGAAGGACTGAGCAAAGACAATAAAGAACTATCCATCAAGTTGATCAACAGTGGAAAGGACAGAGATCACAAGCTGACTCTCCTTGAAGCTACAACGAAAGATATTCAGTCTGCAGTCACTAAACAGAAGGAAATCATTGAGGGTCTGGCCTCTGTCACTGGGACTCTGCCAGGGACCCTTGAAGCATTGAAAGAAAGTCAAGCAACTGAATTCTCTAAGGTTCAACTCCTGCTTGGTGATCTTGTTGATGCCAAAAAGGGGGAAGAAATCAGAGAACCTGCTAGAGCGATCAGAGCTGCAGAAGGGTCACGCACCAGAGCTCAGCCTATCTCTGATACCCCTGATCCTGCTATCTACTTTGAGAAGACCAGGCAGAAGCAGATTGCTGCTGGTATTCAGAGACCAACTCCTCCAAGATCAAAGAAAGGGAAGAAGACAGCCTCCACTTTCACTCTTGCCCAGTGGCTCAACAGTGACCTAGCCAAGCCTGATGCAGCCCAGTTCCAAGAAATGAAGAAACACATGACTCCCCATCAAAAGGAGAATCTGATTCTAGATAAAGATGGGCTGATAATCATTAACCATGGTGGCTCTATGCAAGAAGCAGAAGACTGGTGGCGAATGAAAGTGATCCCTGGCAAGGACTTTTCAGAAGCCATCAGAAATTATCTGGATTGCAAGCTTGAACCCGCTTGGTCAGAATATCAGAATCCCAGGAATCTTGCTACAATCAGAGCTAGGGTCAATGCTGATCTGAAGGAAATTGAAGCAAAGGAAGCTGATCTAGAAGAGGAAGATATCTAAACTCTATCCTCTTGTTGCTTTAAATATCCTTCATTAATAAGATAACCAGCTTGCCTCTATTTTGCATGGTAATTTCAAAGTATGTCTATTTTGCACTCTGATTATTTATGCTCTGATACCAATTGTGTTATTCCTTATTTGATTATTGCATGATTGATTGCATCTTACTCTTGCTATTTTCCTATGCTAAGTGCCCACCAAGATTTGTAATGAAAGTTGTTAACTTTATTTTTTTTATGGTGAAAGGCACTTCTCTGGAAATAGTTTAAGGGTTTTGGCATCATCAAAAAGGGGGAAATTGTAAGGAATAAATGTAATTAGATTTTGATGATGCTAGGATAATTAGATTAGAATTTTAGAGTACCCCCAATTAGATTTTATGTCTTAGAATTTTCAATTGTAAGTATAAGTGTAGTCGGCTATCAGAGTTGCTCTACTTTGGATCAGATCAGAAGTGCATCAGAACTGCTCGACCAGACTTGCTCTATGAGAACTGCTCCATCAGAGTTCTCTCAGCAGAAGTCCATCAGAGTTGCACCATGAGAGTTGCTGATAAACTTTTACATCTGATAAGCCGATGAGAACTACAGATCAGAGGTACTCATCAGCGGACCTATCAGAGTCAGAGTTAGAGCTCTATCAGAGATCAGAAGACCATCAGAACTCAACTCATTAGAAAGCCATCAGAATCCAACATATCAGAAGAGCCTGATCAGAGCCCGACTGACACGTAGAAGATTTCAAGCAACATCCAACAGCTATAAATTCAACGGGTAAAAACATCCAACGGCTAGAAGACTGTGCATGAAAGGAAAGCATTTAATGCACATTAAATGAGCCTGATACGCTGAAGGATTGATTGCAAATGATTGACCAAGGAATCCGGGAAGATATATTATAAAATTAGAAACCTTCCAAAACGGCGGTCAAGTCAACTGTACGCGCATTTAATGCAGTTGTCTCCTCCTCCAACGGGCAGACAACCCCAGTATATAAGCTACTCACCGAAGAACAGGAAAAGTAACTTTGCTACAGCTATTGCTCATCTAACTCAAGCTCTCTTGAGATTCAAATCCTACAAACTTCAACAAGACGAGCTTACGTCGGGAAGATTCTAATATCCTCAATCTCAAATCCCAACACTCAGCAAAGTTCATCCTGCTTCTTCAACACTTCAAGAACTTCAACTACACATCTCTTGTGACGAAGCAAGTTGGAGAAAACTCTGTATTCAGAACATCTTCTGAAAAGAAGGGCGTCCAAGTAACTGCAGCAGTGAAGTGGTGATACTTCCGGGAAGCTGAGTGAAAGGACCAGTCATCAGGAAGCAGGATTGCATCCCGGGTGACATCTAGACTTGAAGAAGACGAGGAGTGCTTCTTAAGTGCTAGGAATTAGCTTTGTAACCGATCTACTTCAAAGCTAGTGGAACAGTGGACTAGAGGAACGAGTTGTTCCTTGAACCACTATAAAAATATCCGGTGTCATTTACTTTACTGCAATTTTTTACTTCTGCACTTAGGATATTAACTGATTAACCCTAAGACTTGGAATCTGTGTTCAGCAGATCTTGTTTTCAGAGTTATCAGAAAGGCATCTGCCTTAGTGTTTCTGAGGCTACCCGGACAGATCAGAATCCGCTGCCAAGGCCAGTTCTGATATCAGAACCAGCCTTTCTCTGTCACCAGAATCAGACCTTCTCTGATAAGTCATTTTGGACTTAGAGAAAATTTGAAAAATCAATCAGTCTATTCACCCCCCCCCCCCCCCCTCTAGACTGATTACCATATTAAACGGGACCAACACATAGCATAAGCTGAAGAATGAGCCTCCTCGAGTATAGACTTCTGGAGTTCTTCATTCTTTGGTATGCACACACGATCCTTAAACAATAATAGACCGTCATCACGTACTCGGAAGTTCTCAACGGGTCCTTCAAGGATCCTTTCACGGATCTTCTGACATTCCTCATCCATGGCTTGACTTCGACTAATCTCGCCCAATAGGGTAGGCCTAACCTCAAATTGAGCAATGAGAGCCCCGCACGTGGACACCTCCACGCGTGCCCTCAATGCCTGCAGACAAGTAAGTAACGTTCCTGACGTACTCTTCCTGCTCAGTGCGTCGGCCACTACGTTGGCCTTTCCGGGATGATAGTCGATGATCAAGTCATAGTCCTTGATCAACTCCATCCATCTCCTTTGCCTCATATTCAACTCTTTCTGAGTGAATACATACTTCAAGCTCTTATGATCAGTATAAATGTGACACGTCTCCCCGTAGAGGTAATGCCTCCAAATCTTCAATGCAAACACTACCGCCCCCAACTCTAGATCGTGAGTAGGGTAGTTCACCTCGTGTTTCCTCAATTGCCTAGAAGCATAGGCAATCACCTTACCATTTTGCATTAGTACACATCCAAGCCCTTGGATGCTAGCATCACTATAGATATCATACCCTATCCCCTGTATGGGTAGGGCGAGGACTGGTGCTTCGGTAAGTCGTTTCTTCAATTCTAGGAACCCCTTCTCGCACTTGTCGTCCCATATGAACTTGGCCCCTTTCTTTGTGAGCTTCGTTAATGGAGACGCCAATACGGAGAATTTTTCAACAAATTTACGATAGTATCCCGCTAAGCCAAGGAAACTACGTATCTCCTTCGCATTCCTAGGTCTCTCCCAATCCATGATCGCTTTTATCTTGGCGTTATCCACAGCAACACCCGAACCGGATATGACATGATCGAGGAAACCAATCTCTTTGAGCCAAAATTCGCATTTGGAGAACTTGGCGAAGAGTTGCTTTTCCCTTAGCCGATCAAGTACAAGCCTCAAATGGTGTTCGTGCTCTTCCTCGCTCTTGGAGTATATCAAGATGTCGTCAATGAATACTATCACAAATTGATCTAAGTATTCACTAAACACACGGTTCATCAAGTCCATGAATGTCGCCGGTGCGTTGGTTAAACCAAATGACATCACAAGAAACTCGTAGTGACCGTACCTAGTGCGGAACGCACTTTTAGGTATGTCACTTTCCTTGATCTTCAACTGATGATACCCCGACCTCAAATCAATCTTCGAGAATACTATTGCCCCTCGAAGTTGGTCGAACAAGTCATCAATCCTCGGTAAGGGATACCTGTTCTTGATGGTGACCTTGTTCAACTGTCGGTAGTCAATACACATTCTTAGTGTACCATCCTTCTTCTTCACGAAGAGTACGGGTGCCCCCCACGGTGAATGACTGGGTCTGATGAATCCGTTGTCCAATAATTCTTGTAGTTGGACCTTCAACTCTTGAAGTTCGGCCGGTGCCATTCGATAAGGAGGAATCGAAATGGGTTTGGTTCCCGGCTCCACTTCAATTACAAATTCAATCTCTCTATCGGGTGGGAGCCCCGGTAGGTCTTTGGGAAAGACATCCGGGTATTTGCATACTACTCGTACATCTTTGATGTCGACTTCCTTCTTCGTATCGTCCACCACGTAAGCAAGGTATGCGTGGCACCCCTTTCTCATCATCTTCCGTGCTCTCATCACGGATATGATGCAAGCATTTGATTTCCCCCGATCTCCTTCGAAACATAGCGTGTTTCCTTGATCATCCTCGAGCTCCAACACCTTGGTGTAGCAATCTACTCGAGCATGGTGCTTCTCAAGCCAATCCATTCCTAGGATTGCATCGAACTCCAACATGCTTAGAGGTACGAAATCACAAGTCAAGGGTTGACCCGTCACCTCTACCTCACATGATGGATAGTAATGATTTCTCTCCACATCGTCCCCTAACGGTGTGGAGACTAGCAACGTTTGCGTCATAGGTGTCAATGGCACGTCAAGGCCCTCGGCGAACGCCTCACTCACAAATGAGCGTTGTGCCCCGGTATCGATGAGGATCCTCGCACACCTACCATTGATCCATAATGTTCCTACATTTATACACCATGTAAGATACATTTTCTAATGTTTTTACACGTCTTTAGGAGGTTATTAAGTTAATACTAAGGTTTGGAATCAAACGGGGGGTCCAAACGTAGGAGAACGGGGCGAAAAAATAAATTTTCGGGGGTTGGGGGTCCACGCACGGCGTGCCTGGGTGGCACGCACGGCCGTGCGTGCAACGAACCCTCCCTGCTTGCCAGACCGCAATCCAGGCGCGTGTACAACCGCCGTATAACTAAGTGACGTCACCCACGAGTCAACCTCACTTACTTACACAAGGCGTTCGAGAAAACAATCCATCCATACTCAGTAGTAAACATACATAACAACATCACATTTAGACCAATGAATAGTGGAAATATTCATCGGTAAGTCATGAGCCACAACCGGCCAATAACATGGGCGTGCAAGCCCCAAAAATAGTTTAGAACTGAGATGGCTCTGATACCACTTAATTGTCACGCCCCAAACCGCAATCCAAGCGCGTGTACAACCGCCGTATAACTAAGTGACGTCACCCACGAGTCAACCTCACTTAATTACACAAGGCGTTCGAGAAAACAATCCATCGATACTCAGTAGTAAACATACATAACAACATCACATTTAGACCAATGAATAGCGGAAATATTCAACGGTAAGTCATGAGCCACAACCGGCCAATAACATGGGCGTGCAAGCCCCAAAAATAGTTTATAGTAAAATAAACATCCATGAGCAAGTGTACGGTAGTTTGAAAGAAAATAAGGAAGCACGAACCACGTCTTCCTGATTTGATACCACCCTCGAGAAGGTGCAAGTAGCAAGCCCTAGCTTCAACCTGAAAATGGTGGGGGGCCCCGAAGGGGTCAGTACAAGTACCGAGCGAGTAGCAGGCTAAATATAGAATAACTAGCGTTTCAAGTATAAGACCCAATCATAGGGTGATACATATACGTATAGTCCTTTCCCCAAGTTCGAAATACATATTACTCCCTCCGTAACATATATATGTTCCCATTTGAAAAGTAGGTAGATTAAGAATAGTGAAAGAGGATATAAATTATTGAGGGTATGATGGGAAGATAGTGAAATAATGTGTTGGAATGAAGGATAAATCCAAAAAAAGTAGGTGTAATAGTGTATTATTTTTAAAAATATTGAGGGTATGATTGGAAGATTATGAAATGGGAAGATATGAATGTTACATCCAAAAAAGGAAAGTGGGAAGATATAAATGTTACGGAGGGAGTAGTATACATACACTTCGAAATACCCGACCCGTAGGTTATTGTTTATTTGGGAAAATAATAGTAGCCAATATCCTTGACTTAAATCCCAACCCACCCATATGCCTATGAGTGTATAGGACTCCTCCTTGTTCAAGTAAATTATCATAAGGACACCGCCCGGTCCTAGATCATTAAATGTAATCTATGAGTTTTGAGGATACACACCCGATCCTTGGGTACTCCACCCTATAACCGAGTTTTGAGGATAACCGCCCGATCCTTGGGTGCTCCACCCTATATAACCGAGTTTTGAGGATAACCGCCCGATCCTTGGGTACTCCACCCTATATAACCCAGTTTTGAGGATAACCGCCCGATCCTTGGGTACTCCACCCTATATAACCGAGTTTTGAGGATAACCGCCCGATCCTTGGGTACTCCCCCCGACCTATGACTTACCACATATCACACTAGATAGAGTCTATATCATATTTAGTCATTCATAACTAATTCAATACATAAAACTTATGTATCACATTCCATGCAAAGCCATGCAATTATGTAAATGTATAATTAATTAATACCAATCGATATTAATTAATCCATTATCCATCGGTCAACGTTGTTGTTGACCGCCATCTCAAATCTTACACTTATTAACTAAATCATCATATAATTAAGTTAATAATACTCATTTGTGCTCCTTTTACACTTCAAGCTAATATGCATTTTATATAATTCCTCATATCATATTTCATGTATAAACAATTAATTCTTTTCATACAACTTAATAATGTTGGCTAATCACATGTTTAAATATCTTTTAAACATCATTATGAACACATATAACATTTATTTAGGTAATCTCATAATTAACCCAAAAGTTATAAGATATTAAGCCGTCCACTCACCTTGAACTAGCGTTAAGAAGTTCAACCCTTCTTGGTTGGACTCCGGTGAAACTCCGGCGACTTTTGGTCAACTCCGGCGACAACTCCGGCGACTTTTCCAACCTTGTGAAATCACTTGAAATACCCTTTACAAGTGCCTAACAAGGTTTTATAATCATAAAACCCATATTAATACAAATAACCTCAAAAAGGTTATTTTCCGGTGAACCGGTCGTTTTAGCTTCTAAGTCCGTTCTTGGACATAGAATCACTTTCCAACCCATTAATCCATACTTATAACATGTATAACCCTCTTAAGGATTCTTCACATGATATATATCTCATATGGTAGAAGAAAAATAAAGAAAAAGTTATAATAAGGTCATTACCTTAATTATTTCACACTTTTAGCACCTTAGCTCCTTTTTGGGTGATTCCTCCTTGATGAGCTCTCTTCAACAATGGAGAAGGAAAGTGGGAAGCTCTTTTGCTCTTGCTGGATGAAGGATGGCCGAAAATGATGAGGAGAGGGGGATGGGGGGTTGCCTTTTGTCTCATTGATCAATGAGTATACATGGGGGTCCACCTCTTTTTGTTTGATGCCTTTTATTTCACTTCACACACACCTCTCCCATGCCTCTCTATTACTTCAGCCGGACAAGCCCTCCATTTGAGTGGCAAAAAACGTGGGTTGGCCCCCACCCATGTGGGAGGTCAACCCTTTTCGTCCCGAAGTGTACAATTGGTCCCGAAAGTTGTATTTTTTCGGACTGTTTTAAATATATTTTATTTTATCGGGTCCAATAAAATATATTACGTGTTCTCAATCGTAATGGCTTTTTGAAATAATATATATTCCAAAACATTGATTTAGAAGTCTCCGAAATTCATTTTCGGGCTGTTATCTGTTAAATTACCAGTACCGGTAATTTGGGCTTCTTTTGACCAATCGGTCAACTCCGGGCCTTTCCATGGCCCAAATGAAATATCCACCAATATATATTTATTATCTAGACCAAGATGAATAAAATATATGGTCTCGGGAGTGTCGGGCGGCCCCCCGCTCCCGATGTGGGTCCCATGTGCAATTTACTATTCACGCGAAAGAAATAATAAAAATTTACAACTTCGTAAATTCATTAATCCTTTGATAAGGTTCAATACATTATTTACATAAAAGTGAATATATTTGGGGACGGTGTTACAGTGCACGTCAATTATCAAGCGGCAATTGGAAGGGTACAGAGCAACAAGCACAATGGTAAGTCTAGACACGTTCGTCGTTGACATAATGCCATTAAATAACTCCTCACAACAGATGTTATCACAGTTGAGTATGTGAAGTCAAAGGATAACATAGTGGATCCGCTAACCAAGGCATTGGATAGAGAATTGTAGGAGAAGTTGTCACGAGGAATGGGACTAAATCCTGTGAATTGAAAAGTTCTATAGTGGATACCCAACCTAGTTGGTCCTAGGTTCAAAATGGACAACTAAATTATAGAGCGTAAGGATGGTCATTGTGGGGGTCCGGGATCCTACCCACTCCTCGTTGAAACAGTGACTGTCGCACGAGGTTAGCAAAAATGTTTGCTTTAATGATTCTAAAATGTTGATCTGATTGATAACATTTGAAGAGTATGTGGGATACTCGTGAAAGAATCGCCTATATGAGAGAGAAAATGATCGTTTCAAAGGAGAAATGTTAAGGCTCAATTCTTTAGAAACTCTTGCAGAACCAGGACGGTGACCCATGGCCAAAACAGGCACACCTATGAGAACGAAACAAAGTTGGAGGATTCCTATGTAAAGATAAGTCAATGTTTACACGATGACAGTATAGTTCAAGGACATCGAGTCTACTTGACAGCCAGTAAATAAACATGTCTTTACAGCGGAAGGTTCAAGGAATTAAACCTACCTCTCCGTATGCAGGGATCATCCTGTGAACACAACATGTCCTCCTATCTTTGTGTCTTTTTAAGTCTCGGAAATCAATTTTCATTCATGTGGGGGATTGTTAGAAAATGTGTTAAAATTGTATTAAATGGTCAATTTTGGGCAATATTTAGAGTGGGGTCCACTTCTAATTTAGATCGAGTCAAAGTGGTTTCGGATTTTCCTTGTTAAGGGCTTCAATTCGATATGTGGTACACTCAAAACGGATAACGGGTGAATGAGAAATTGATTCTCGAAGTTCACTCGTTGAAATGGAGAAAACTAGTGATTTTCACCCCCCTTATAAAGGGGACCCTCTATGAAAGAGGTAAGATTCCCAGGTGGAAAGGCTCTCTTCACGCGAGGGGTGGGGGTGGGGAGGGGGGGATCAAATCTTGAAAACGGAGAAAAAAAATCGTGACTTGCCCGCATGGGCGACATGCGGACACGAATGCCATATGAAAATTTATCTTCTAAAGATAAGATTTGATTTTTGTTTCTTCCCGTAACGTTTCTATTTTTGCTCCATAACAGTCCGCTACTGGCAGGCTGCTGCTTGTTGTCCAACGATCAGAAGAAGGTTGTTGTTAAACTGTTACAGCAATAAATGCCCAAAGTTCTTCTCCATTATGCAGCATTAAATGGACAGTTCATGAACGAATCAATGCCTAACGGACTGGTCATTGATGCTCAAGTCCATTAATACGCCATAACACACAACAAATATCTCCCTATAAGTACTTGGCATGTGCTTTGCAACAACACAACACACAACAAAGTGTTCACGTAGTTTTCAAGCAAAAACACACCTCCCGTTTCCAGAAAACTTCTTGAGTTTTCTGCCTTTGTTCTCATTCGCCGGAACAGTCGTTTGTGTGCTTAGATGGTTTCTCGTTACCCACCATATCCTACGAAATGATCGTTGCAACGGTCTTATACCGTGGGAGGCAACAAATACGTTTTAAGGACATTGTGTGTTGCACAAGCTCTGGCTATTTCGTTCATCTTATTTCTGTTTTTTCTTTGGTTATTTCCTCAATCTGTGCAGGGGAAACAACGCTCATGCATTTAAAACGCTGACTAGATAATTTTTTAGTAAAAATGTTAGGTAAGTGTAACTGAGTAGAAACATATTTGACCACAAGATCTATGAGCAACACAATCTCGAGCAAAGTGATAATCAATCTTGATGTGCTTATTATGATTTTGTTGCATAGGATTCACAGCAAGATAAGAAGCAAAAACATTATCACAACGGAGCTGAGCATGACTGGGAATAGCGATACTCATATCGACAAGAAAAGTACAAATAAAAAGAGTATCCTGAATTGTGTAGGATATGACATGGTATTCAGCCTCTGAAGATGATTTTTAAACCGTGGGCTGCTCCTTAGAGCCCTACGAAATGAGATTCGTGCCTAGAAAAATAGCATAACCAATCGTACATCGACTGCGGTCAGGATAACTGGTCCAATCAGCATCAGAATAAGCAACAATATCTCTACAATCTAATAAAGCTGAATGAGGGTTAAGGTATTGTGGGTATAAAAAATTTGTTGGTGGTATTCTAAGCTTAATTGACATATACAAAATGTTTAAATGTTTGTACAATTTCAATTTCACTTGGCTTATCTCCTTACGGCCCGATTGTCTCCGTTAAATATTCCAAGGCCCGGCCAGCACCGTTTGGCTTCTCCCTTCCTCTTTAGCCGAACCGAACATTCCATTCCATAGAATCGCAAACCAGGCCAGGGATTTTCGGTTCGGCAACATGCACTCAGGCTTCGTCTTTAGCCGCACGAGGGCATCCCGTCGCACATCCCCTCTGGCTCGCATCCTTTCGTCTTCTTCAGCGTTTCTTTGTAATTTTTCTTTTTATTTTGTTCAAGTGTTCATTACTCTGTCATTTATGGAGCTGTTTAATTTCCCTTTCTCCTCTCCAGAGGAAGTTATGGATCGGGAAATTCAAGGGCCACAGTCATCTTCATTCCTTCTTCCATTGACCGACGATTTTCCCCGCAACCTCACGCCCTCACGCTTCTCCAGGTGCGTGTTCTTTCCTTGTTTGTTATTGTTTTTCCCTTTTTTAAGTTCTAGTGGTTTGGATTCATTTGTAAAGCGTTTTTTGATGACTTAGTGTTCAGATTAAATTGTTCTCAATTGTTTTAATTGTTCAGAGTAGGATTATCATTTGATGACTTGTAGAACAGTATGAATAAAAACAGCAGCCCCAGTGCATAATCCATACTGAGCTACGTATGAGTGCCTTTTGTTCGTTATTTGAGTTATGAAGGAGTATAGTGTAAAGTGATGTTGATAACTTAGAGTGCAAATTATAGATATTTCACATTTTCAAATCATCGTGCTTGCTGAAATGCATAGTATAAGTGTATAACTATGTGTTTTTCTTCATGATATTAGTATATTTCCTTGTCCCTCGGGTGGTTCTTTGAAATTGTGATACCTAAATCAAATATGTTTGATCGAAAAAAATGAACAATAGCCTTTTAGTAACATTTAGAGTTTGATGCTCTTGGGAATTTAAGGCCATACTCCAAACCTCTAACATGACAAATCATCTTAATTTTGTCTCTCTGTCTGCATTAGTTCGCCGGGATGATAAAAAGTTCTAATACCAGCTACCGCTACTATAGACTACATTATGTGACGACTTAATTAGTCATCTAACATTACATTACATTACATTAGTTTTGCATAAAATAAGTCTTTTCTTAACTGGGGATTATTTTATTATCTACTTCTTTATAAAATATTATTTTGTGTTTGCCTAGCATGAATGTGGCATGGACTGTTGACTACTACACTTGAAAGAGCCAAACTAAACTGTCTTTGAAGTAGCAGGCCTTCAATCGTCATATTTTTACATAATGTTTTTTTTCTATAGTTCGAGTTGGTCAAAACATTAGCAAATATTGAGCACAAAACCTTCATTATGTGCCTTTAATTTTTGTAGGAGTCGCTTGTGTTCGTTGTTTGAGTTATCAAGTAGTATACCGTAGTGTTGTTAATAAGATAGGGTGCAAATTAAAGATTTCAAAATTTCAGATCATTTTGCTTACTGAAATGCATGATGTAGTGTTTTTAATGTGTGTTTATTCATGATATTAGTATATTTCCTTATCCCTCAGGTGGATATTTGAAATTGTAATGCTTAAGTGATATAGGTTTGATTGATTAAATGAACAATAGAATTTTAGTAAAATTTAAAGTAGCTATCCCAAAGTATTTTGTGGGATTGTTTCTCGGCTCATCTTTTCCTGAAGACACTCAACAAATATTCAAGTAATAAATGGGGCTGCAAGTATGCAACTTTTTTATTATTATAAATATACACCATAGATGACCCTTATCCCCAATAGAAGAGGTGTCGTAATAGGGTATGAATTTATGTGGCTCCACTGTTTGTTATTTCAAGGGTTTGACCAAAATAAATAAAATACTAAGATATCATCTTATAACACACACGATGCACAAAGTGTCTATCCAACAGAAAGTTAAGAAGCCTATCATATGATGTGTTATATATTTTCACTAAATTTCAAAATTAGCTACTATTGATTGGAATCACTAAATTTCAAAATTAGCTACTATAAGTGTTTTCTTGCCCTTAATACACATTATGTCCAGTAGGGGAGAAATTCCAAGTTTTATAAGGAGGAAAAAATGTACTTGGTTAATATAAAGAGATTGCCATTGAGATTGGGGGAAGATATATCTTCAAGTTTTACCACTTCCCTAGATATCTGATTGGGATAATTGAAGAGTACATATACTGTCATACTCCGTATGAGATTCGGCAGAACAGATATGAAGATTTATGCCAATGAGATCTCATAAAAATGTTTTCATGTTTTAGTACAACTTTAAGTTATTTCACAGAAAGAATCTATTAACAAACATGTGTCCAAACATTCTAATAGTCCATGGCAAACCTTGGATGAATATGATATGGAAAAGCCAAAATTCTTCAAAAATCTATTTTAGAATCCCTACTTGTGATAATCTTATGTATACTGACATGGATAAAATATGCTATTTTCGTGGCTCTCATATGGTTCAGTAGATTACCTTTTTTAAAAAGTGAAAAGGAAGCGTGGCAGAATGTTGGGCACCAGATGAAGCTAAAAAAGCACCAACTCTACACTTCTCAGCTTTGCTAATACGTGTTTAAAGTTATTTGGGAGAGCAAGAGTAATGATGCAAGCTATTAGGTAGGCTCTGTGTGGAATGATATACTCATATTGGAAAGTCAGTAATGAGACCATTTTTGTAGTTATAAAAAAGTGTTGTCTTTCCTATTAAGGCGGCTCTCATGTAAATAGTCATTGCATGTTTTTGTATTTGTTCCTTTTCCAGTTATAATGTCAGTTTTTAATAACAATCGTGAAATATTTTCTAATGTGTGACATGGGAGGTCTATGTGTAGAAGTGTAAGCATGTTGCCGCCTGTTTTTTTTTTTTTTTGCAGAACAAGATTATTGTCTATTGGGGTACTATTTGATTTTATCCAACAACTATGATCATATTTTAATGATTGGTACATTGGTTCTGCTATGCTAGGACCTTTTTATGTTAAGTACAATAGAGCAGATGCTATAATGTAGACCAGGATGTTTAGTTTTGTTGTGAATGTGATGCAAAGGGGTCAAGGCCTTTATATATAGCTTACCGTAACGCTTATTATATGTTCTTGTACCCCTGGAATAAGTTATGATTTTTTTTTAAATGGGGACATGTGGAGTGATATTTTAGATACAAAATTAGTTTGTATAAGTAAAACTACATGTTATTGATTCAAATATTTGTTGAGACTAATAAAGTAATGAAACTAGCTGAAATGATAAGCTCATATCTTATGGATAGTTGTATTATGTCATGGTGAATTAGAGGGATTCAATGGTAAATGAGATTGATGTTAAGATTATAGGAGCTAGATGTTAACTCCATTGAAAATAATCATTTGATATAATTATGTTGCATCTTTTTTCATTCTTCTTATTCATTCATTTGTGTTGTAACCTCAATAGTGTTATGTGAGGAAGCGGTCCAGCTCAGCTGGTCGCCGACTCACTCTCTCTTACGGGAGGTCTCGGGTTCGAAACTCAATGGAGTGAGTTTCAGCATAGATTACTCCAGGCTCCCCCCAGCCCCCTCCCCCAGACGCCCCCTAGAGTAAAAAAAACCTCAATAGTGTTATGTACCAGATAAAAGTTTAATATATTTCAAGAATATGCTCTAATAAATTATGTTGGGCATTTAGTCCATCGCGCAACGCGCGTTGCAACTAGTTATGAGTGATATATTGCAATTGGATTAGAGTCGTAGTCCGTGATGCACAGTTCCCTTGTAAATACATTCAAATGCGCTTCACAACCGATAGACGAGCGGTACGTGGATCATGCATAAACTGAGAAACCAAATGAACAACATAAGTAATCTCGGGTCTATTCAAAATCAAATATTGTAATGCACCAACCATACTGCAATACTCAGTAGCATCAGTAAGAAGTTCTCCATTTGTAAGAGAAAGAGTGGAATGTGAACGCAAGGGAGTACGAACATGTATGTATCCATTTTTCGGATACATACATTTTTCGGATACGCCGATACGCTACCCTAGGGAAGTATCCGTGCTTCATAGGTTACTAGTATTAGTTCTTTTTTTTCGAAGCAGTACATCTATCACTCCTATCAGCCATGCGGCTGTATGGCAATTCTCGATTTAGGAGCTAAACCCCTTTTAAATTATTAAATTTTAAAGCTCAATCTAAGAATAATAAGAAGAAAAATAGGTTCGGAATATTAGTGTGTGAGTATGTCCACTTAAAAAAAAATAAGGAGTAGAATGGCTGAGCTCAACTCCTTGGACGCAGATTAAAATTTGAATTATATCTATATATATATATATATATATAATAACAAAATAGTGGGAAGTAACTTTTGGGCGGGAACACTATAGCTAGCTTTTTTTTATTGTTTGGTTAATTAATTAATTATTTAATCAATCTTGGGCGACGAATTCGATTTTGAAAACCTGAGCGGCATATGCTGCACAAATTACTAAGAGACTAATGTGGTTAACAACCATTAATTACAGTGTCTTTTATGATTCCTAATAATGAACAGTTTTTTTAAAACATAATAATCAGCTTTTATAAAATCTGTTAATAATAAATAGGATCAATTTTCGGGGTGATTTACCAAAAAGGGGGAAAAGGGGGTTGGGGTTGCCAAAAAACGGGGATTTTTTTAGGGTTTACAAAAAAGCAGGAGTCGGAACTGGGTGTTCCGACTAGGTTTTAGGCTTTTTAAAAATGGTGTTCTCCTCTAGTCGGATTAGGGAGTTCCGACTAGATATTTTTTTTTTTTTTTGAAATTTGTTTTTGAATTTGAGTTAGGGTTTCGAAAAAGCAAAAAAAAAAATCCCTCCCACCCCTAGTCGGATTACCCAATTCCGACTAGGGAAAAAAAAAATCGGTTCCCCCTGGTCGGATTACCTAATTCCGACTAGGGAAAAAATATTTTTTTTTTCGGATTTTGTTTTTGATTTTGATTTTGAAAAAAAAATAAAAGTGTTAGGGCTAAATTATATTAATTCCAAATTTAAAATTTCATGACATATTTTTTAACATGAAAACTTAGCATTATGATTTTTTTACTAAGAGAACAATTGATTGCTGTAAATTGTTTTTTAATCCATTTGTATTGTAAATTTTGTTTTAATTGCAATTTTTGTAATTTTAAGTGCAATTTTGATTTACTCCATTCGTCTAATGAGATAAAATTTTGATTTTGTTTTAAGTGAATTTTTTTTGTAATTTTAATGGAAGTGAACAAAACAAATGTAGTTTTGAATGTAATTTATTAATGAATAGACGGTACATACAATATTAAATTTAATACTACATCTAATGTTGCGCGCTCGGCCCTGCTCCGTCCCTACCGCCAGTGTTCCAAGGCCCCGTTGTGTCTCCATAGTGAAAAGACGAATTCAGAAATGACTCAACATAATCATCCGAATCATTCTCTTCGTCACTTCCACCAGCATCTTCATCCTCACCCCCATCTTCACGTTCATCTGAATCATTCTCTTCGTCACTTCCACCAGCATCTTCATCTTCATAGTGGAATATGCCCCGGTGGAGCATATCTTCATCACCTACATCCAGGGCCATCTGCCGTAGTCGTTTTTGACAATCCTCGTAACTCGCGCGGTCGGCTAAGAGCTGATACACCTCGTGAATGCCTTGCTTCTACATAAAAATGTAACACGTGTAAATAATATGACACGATATATGGTAGCGAATGCAATGTCTTGGGGATCCCTTATATGACTTGGGGACGATCCACCTACATTTATTGATTACCGATATGAAGTTAAAAAATGTAACGTCATTTAAAGCATTCTCAATTATTAAGATGTAATTGACAACATACTTGCACCCATATGGAAGATGGCCATGTTGAATGACCTGAAGTGCTGAGGGACGGACCATCGAAATCCTAGACCAAGCCCAAATCTGTAACAAGTGCATACAACCGCCAACTTGTTTGGTTTCCCACATCGCGCCGTTGCACAAGTTATGGTAGAGGTACCCGAGAACCGCTGATCCCCAACTCCAGCGACGGGCTAAAGCCAAGTCACCCTGCAAGACCTCCAAAAAGTACAATCGTATTCTTGCCCCACTCGTGTCAGGGAACAAAAACCCTCCAAGCAATTGCCATATTAGAGTCCTGGTGTGTTGGGTGACCTCTTCGTCTGTACTGTCATCTAGGATCCGGTTACGGGTAACAGCACTCATAGTGATATCACTCGTGCGCATATCAGTCTGTAGAGGAGTGAAACCACACGACTGAGTGCACAGGTCGATCCACTGATCCTTACTCCTAATGGTTAGACCACTGAGGGGCATACCCTGAATGGGCAAACCAAGGATTACCGCCACATCTTGTAGACTAATGTCGACCTCACCGAATGGAAGATGGAAAGTATGTGTCTCCGGCCTCCATCTCTCCACCAACGCGCATATTAAACTATGGTCCACCCTTCATACGGGCAATGTGCTCTACCCCAAGAACCCAGCATATGCTAACATATTTATCACCCTTTCATCTCGCGCTTCACATCCGATATGCAGCTGAAGGGCAACTGACGCATTTCAAGCACGAGTCTTTGGAATCTAGTTCATACCATACACGGTCTGCACGATGGGCACGAAGTGGCAACGTGAGTAGTGACTGGTTAACAGGCCCTGGGCGCGGAGTGTTTTGGTCCATTTGAAATTCCTGAAATAAGTAGTTATAAATTACAAATTTATAAATTCACAGGTTTTGAACTCAAATTCTAAAAGTCCAATTTCACAATTTATATTAAAAATTCACAAATTACATAATTAACTACTTGTACACTCTTCAAATTGAATTTTAAGGCTATTTCTAAATGTAGCACATTTTATAAGTTTCAAGTACTTTATCGCTAAATCTTACTCTAAAAGTCCAATTTCACAATCTATACTAGAGCTAGCCCAAGGTATTAATTTATCTAATTAGTTATTCATTTTAGGGGTGGGAAAAAACCGAACCGAAACCCGGAACCGACCCTAGACCGACCCGAATTATGATCCCGGTCCGGGGTTTTTTTCTTTTTAACCGACCCGAATTAAAAAAAAACCAGACCGAACCGAAAATTCCGGGCTTCATTAACGGGGCCTTAAAATCTATAACTCGGTCCGGACCGAAAAAACCCGAAACAATTAGTTTTAATATAAAATTAATATAGTATATGAATATAAATAAAATATTTCCTAATATATGATTATAATCACGGTGGATAAAAAAAGATTTAGTAACTTTTAGTGACTACAAAATATGTTGAATTTGTTTAGCGTAATGATGACCATGAGAATATATTTTATAGCAACTCTAGTAACTTTTTGATTTATAAAATTTATTTCGTAATATTTTTAAGAAACCTATATTGTTTATATATATACATCTTACATAAAATATTAAGATAATTATCTTCTTTAAATTTGAATTGTTGGTGATTTTGGAGACTAATATTTGTGTTATTATTTGCGATTTGTATTTTTGATTAATTTTATTTGAAAATAAGTGTTAAAATATAAAAGAACAATGACATATTTCATGGTCGGGCTTTAACCGGTCCAACCCGAACCCGGGCTACCAAAAACCCGACTCGGAGCCGAATGTAATGGGCTTTGTTCCGGTCCCTAATTTTCATAACCCGAGACCTTCCGGGTAATTTCCGGGTTTAGCAAAAACCCGACCCAGACCGGACCGATCCCATCCCTAATTCATTTATGTGTTCGTAAAAAAAAATCATTTATTTGTTTATTATCCGTACTTTTATATTAATACCCATCGCTAGAATATTTTTGAAGCCAAAAACACGATCTCTGATCTAGGCAGTAACTAAATGCACTAGGCAGTAACTATGTTTGAAGTATGACTAGTATATTTTTATTGTAATCATAATAACAACAATTTGGTCGATTTTATTTTTAATAAAATATTCATGATAATTAATAAAGAAGACGTACTTACAATGGTATTTTTAAAATTATTAAGGAAGAAGTAGTTTTTTCTTTCTTTCAAAATGAAATTTTTTTTTTTTTGAAAAATCAAAATGAAGACTTAGTAAAAAAGGTTCTATACTTCTATTGTTAGTTAATGAGGTAAAACAATCGTTCCACCTCTAAATTAAAAATTCACAAATTACAAAATTAAGTACTTGTACACTCCTTAAATTGAATTTTAAGGCTATTTATAAATGTAGCTCATTTTATTAGTTTCAAGTACTTTAAAACTAAATCTTACTCTAAAAGTCCAATTTCACAATCTAAATTAAAAATTCACAAATTACAAAATTAACTACTTGTACACTCTTTAAATTTAGTTTTAAGGCTATTTCTAAATGTAGCACATTTTATTAGTTTCAAGTACTTTATCGCTAAATCTAACTGTAAAAGTCCAATTTCATAATCTAAATTAAAAATTCACAAATTACAAAAATAACTACTTCAATACTCATATAATTGAAAATTAACTAACCTGAAAAGAGGCTGTTCTAAAAGCTTGGAGAGGAATAGCTTGATAGATTGAACAATGATATAGTAATGATTATGTAGTGAGGTGTAAAAATATAAGGTTGAAACAAATCTATTTATAAGGGCCGAATGTATTTAAAAAAAATTAAAACTCCAGTCGGAATTGGTTGTTCCGACGGCCAAAAAAAAAAAAATGCAATACCCGGGGAATCCGACCCCGTGTTTTGGTAACCTAAATGTCAGGCCCGTTTTTTGGAATGTCAGACTGGATGAGGAATAACAACCGGAATTACAGACCGTTTTTTGGAAGTACAAGTACTAGCCCGTTTTTTTGGAATGTCAGACTGGTCGGAATTGGGGAATCCGACCCCGTGTTTTGGTAACCTAAAATCCCGTTTTTTGGTAATTCCTTCCAATTTTCGAGTGCCTCTTGAAATTCCCTATAGCAATTATTGTCTTCAAACTGGATGCCACTATATATGTATTGAGTTAGGAGTGCGGGGTAATCCTTATCAAGGTAGTATCGATGTAAGACACCCGGGCACAACTGCACATACGGATATACGGAGTACGAAGTACTTGATATGAGAAGAAAACCATTATCCTTGGAAGAATTCTAATGGTACACTCTTGCTTTTTAATTTACCATATTAGTGTTAAATTTTACGAACTCAAATATGTACTACTATTCATTTTCTAAAATTCAGTTTGCCTAAAGAAATGTTTGCATCTGCTTTAGTTTCTTGCCTTTTAACACCAAATTTAGATGGAACTAAAATTAGTTTCTTTTTGTGAATTGTGTAGCTAGAAAATCAACCTTTTTTTGTGAACTAAAATTTAGAGATTGTTTACTGAGGTTGAATTGATTTTATTGTACGTTCTTCTGTACGTTCTTCTGGGGCGTTAATAAAGCATTCCAATATAATATATTCTCTGCACTTGCTTTATGTGAAGATAAATGTATTTGTATATGAATATGATATATGCAAAAAAAATTGAAATTCATTGTCATTTGAAGTTCTAAGTCGGTGACATACTGTCTATTGACTTATTAGAAAAAAATGTTCTTGAAACCAAATCCTTTTTATCGAAATTATGATATACTTCGTATTACTTACGGAGTATATCAGTACTAATAAGACCAATAAAGAACACGTACGGATCATAAAATAATTAAATGATTATTTGAACTATGGATGGATGGGGTAAAGAGAGTTTGACGGTTGAAGTACCAAATAGCCAAATGATGTTATGTGTATTGAATGATTGATAATACTAATTATAAATAATAATAATAATAATAATAATAATAATAATAATAATAATAATAATAATAATAATAATAATAATAATAATAATAATAATAATAATAATAATAATAATAATAATAATAATAATAATAATAATAATAATAATAATAATAATAATAATAATAATAATAATAATAATAATAATAATAATAATAATAATAATAATAATAATAATAATAATAATAATAATAATAATAATAATAATAATAATAATAATAATAATAATAATAATAATAATAATAATAATAATAATAATAATAATAATAATAATAATAATAATAATAATAATAATAATAATAATAATAATAATAATAATAATAATAATAATAATAATAATATAATAATAATAATAATAATAATAATAATAATAATAATAATAATAATAATAATAATAATAATAATAATAATAATAATAATAATAATAATAATAATAATAATAATAATAATAATAATAATAATAATAATAATAATAATAATAATAATAATAATAATAATAATAATAATAATAATAATAATAATAATAATAATAATAATAATAATAATAATAATAATAATAATAATAATAATAATAATAATAATAATAATAATAATAATAATAATAATAATAATAATAATAATAATAATAATAATAATAATAATAATAATAATAATAATAATAATAATAATAATAATAATAATAATAATAATAATAATAATAATAATAATAATAATAATAATAATAATAATAATAATAATAATAATAATAATAATAATATAATAATAATATAATAATAATAATTATAATAATAATAATAATAATAATAATAGTAAATAATAATTATAATAATTGAACCATTGAAAAATGTGTTTATATAAAATCTGAATTTGCATGGAGGTGCACATTAAGAATGAAATTAAAAGATTTAGAAAAAGTAAAAACGGTCACTTTCCGATTTGTCATTTTAGACTTGGTATGAAGATATCGCTTCTGCTCAAATACATAGGCATAATGAAAAACATTTTTCATAATTCTCTTATTGGCTATATGGTTCAATTTTTCTTTGATAATTTGAAAGAAAGTTTGACGTGCAGGTTGTCCAGACGGAATTGAAGTGCCATTTCCGTTGGAGCTCATTTTAATTCTAGATGCACATATACATTCAAAGTTATTTCTGAGGCGAGTTCTTATGGTTGTTCAGATTTGGGTTTCTTTTATTGGGGTGTTGGGTTCGTTGGTAAATGGATGAGATATAACTGTTGGCGTTTTAATGTTATTGTGCAATATTATAATAATTATTTTATTTAGTTTAATTTGATCGTTATTACAAAGTATATTCAAAATCCTTTTCATTCTCATTGTGCTATATGAGCACGTAAACATATCATAAAGTACTACACTACTACGTATGATAAAATATATACAGAGTATTTTTTTAAGGATTGGGATCCTCTGCCTTAAGGCAGGGGTGCCTTACTCAAATAGACGGCACAGATCGAAAAGTAGGCCTCGAGATTCGTGCAAAAAATGGAGCCCTTCATCTTCAACCCTTCATTTTTTGATCTGACGGATGAGAACAGCCAGGCACCCTCCTTGGCTGCTTAACCAAGGCAGAGACGCCGGATCCTTTTTTTAAGGAATGTGTCAGAAAAATGTTTTCAAATTATTAGAAATAGGACAAGGACCAAATCGGACACTATGGAGAGCTTCCAAGGGGGTCAGGGTTTTTTCCATTTTTAGTCATCTGACTATTATGTCATTGTCATTTTTGGTATTTTGGTTCTTCAACTATTATAATAGTGATTTTTTTAGTCCTCCACTTATTGTGTCAAAATTATAATTAGAGGACTAAAAGTGTCAATTTGATAATACTCAGGGACTAAATGTGGGAAACCTTGAAGTCGGGGAATAAAAGTGTCTCTAGCACAATAGTCAATAACTAAAATGGAACAATTAGAAGTCGAGTATCAAAAGTGTCATTGACATAATAGTCGAGAGACCAAAAATGACAAAAACTCATTAAATATAAATCTAACATAGAGAACTTTCAAATGCATTTCAAAATCTTTAAATACGGAGTAGTATGGAGTATAATGTTCATTTTACATCACCGTTTTGGAGTTTTGTTGGAAGAATCACCGTTTTGCAGTTTAGAAATTTCATTGATTTGATTTTCTTAATATAATTAAAATATCTATTAATTTTAAATTAAATGTACCAACTAAGTTAGTTACTGGATATCCGAATTAAAAATGAAATGAAAACACGCTTGAAAGTTTAATGGTTTATTTAAGGTTTACATATAACCTTTATTTCCCAATCCAATCCGACTCTTTTTCAACTAAGGTGTTCTTTATGTTGAGGATACTGACGGAGTTGGAACCGGGTGGATGTGGAATCAGATTCTACTTCGGCTATTTCTGAAATCCGGAAAGGATGGAGTATATCTTCATTGGTCTTCTGGCAGATGACATTAGAGAAGCAAGCAAGGAATTTAGTAGTATTTCCTTTTCACATATTAGACGTTCTTTGAACAGGGTTGCTCATACTCTAGCTAGAGTGGCCGGTTCTAAGTCTGAAAGTCGGTTTTGGTTGACGATTCCTCCCTCTTTTATTGTTGATGTATTGAACAATGATCTGATTAATAATAATTAATTCATTTCCCTTCAAAAAAATATTGAGGATACAGTATAGTTGGTTACAAATTTAAATACACTAGGTAATTGTAACGCAATGGATTCGATTATTGCTAATTTTGCTGCAATATTCCCGTGCGTGCATCGCACGGGTACAATACTAGTTTTAAGTAAATAACAGCTTAAATTAACTTAAGTAAATAAGCCCAAACTTCAAGGAAACACGTTATTACAACTTTCGACTATCTATATTGTGTTAGTTTAGAGATGAAATTGAGCTTGAGCTAAGATAACTTTACGTGAAAAATTCATTTTAGGGCTCTTCAACGTTTATTTCAATATTTAAATATTTGATGATATTTTATACAAACTTATATTAAAGTCCAGGTAAGAGCTACTATACGTTCTAAATTTTAATTCATATCATGTTTAATCATGTATTTTTGAATGTTTTAAATGAATTTCAATATTGTATTTAATATTATTGCATTTGTATTACATACGTAATAATATGCTACTTCGTATGTTTTTTCCCACCTCACCCTACTGTATGAGGTTTTTTGGTAGGCTTCAAACCTGATAACGAGCTGTTTACTTAAAGCTTTTTTGTTGACAATTGTTTACTTAGAGTTAAGAGTTACTAGTATCGTGAAATGCATTACTTCGTACAAGACATGATGTTTAAATAATCGAACTGAATGACCGTTCAGTTTAATATTTTAAATCTGGTCTAGGATTTGAAACGGCAAAATAAATACGTTTAAATAAAATAAAAAAACACTTCCATAGTTCCATCTTCACAAAATTCACGGTTTTACCACAATTTAGTTAAGAGCTAGGCACAAATATTGCTTTACTGAGGAAGGAACGCTCTCACTAATCTTATTTATTACCCATTCTTGATTTGGTCTTAAGAAGAGTTCAAAGATTTGCCAATGTCCAGAACAAATCTGTATCTCACATCAGATTTCAGCAGGCGGTCCAGCGCTGTGTTAACATAGTCCATAGGAACGACCTCCACATCAGGAGTTATGTTGTGCTTTGCAGAGAAATCTAACATTTCCTGCGTCTCCTTTATCCCTCCAATGCAGCTCCCAGCTATTAGCTTTCTACCTGTTTCAGACATCACATTACCTATTGGTTAACTTCAACACATAGCTAGGAACCAAATCAAGTATGTATCTCAAAGTTAAGTTTATTAATGATAAAGAAACTCATGCACACATATATACCCATAATTAGTGGGAAAACAGGCAGATCGAGTGGTTTTTCAGGTGCGCCAACCATGACCATCTTCCCGTTGGATTTCAACAAGCCAAGCAATGGCAAAAGAGAATGTACTGCAGAAACCGTGTTTATAATGCCATCCAACGTGTTCGTTCCCGCCTACAAATTTATCAGTAGAAACAACACCAATTAGATCGCAAACTTAAGATTTCGAATTTCATTCTCAACCAATCAACCTGATAGGACAAGGGGGTATGAATGTATGATAGAACGTGATAGGACCACATTCACATCCAAAATGAAAAACCATCAAGCTAATTATATGTGAAAGTCCTAAATGGGATCTCACCTTGAGTTGCTCAGGATCACGGCTAACCAAGAACGCATTGGCACCCAATAGGTCAATAGCTTCCTGCTTCTTACTAAGGGAAGTGCTAATAACAGTCACCTTTGAGCCAAAAGCTTTTGCATACTTAACAGCCATATGGCCAAGCCCACCCAGACCAACAACACCAATGTGCATCCCAGGCTTGTCAAGTCCAAAGTATTTCAACGGGCTATAGGTGGTTATTCCAGCACAGAGCAGAGGAGCGGCTTCCATAGGCAGGCTGTCGGGCCAGCGAACCACGAAGTGCTCATCTGCGACCATGATGTCGGAGTAACCACCGTACGTGGTGGTTCCAAAAGCATTATAAGTTTGCACCTGTTTGGGGCAGTAATTCTCAAGATCGCTCGCACAGTTGTCACAATTACGGCAGGAACCCACTAAGCATCCCACACCCACTTTGTCCCCAACCTTGAACTTCTCTACCTTGCTGCCTACCTCAGTCACCACACCCACAATTTCGTGTCTGTTTCGTTTTAAAAAAACCGATCAGCATATAACTAGAACAAATTTTAAAATTAGGTGAGTTTTTTGTTCCAAACATTGAATGAGTCATATTTTATGAAACAAATAATGGTTTTTCTATACAAAGAAATGGGTTATTTTTTATTTACTCATTTTAGAAATTTTCTCTTTAATGCATGGTTAAATGGATGAGAAGTGAAAATCCACAATTGTTTCTTGATTTTATATCAGGAAACAACATTACAAATAAAACTAGATCAAATAGACGGATCACATTATTTTACACTCCATAACTAGATTAAAACATTACAAACACTTCGGCTTCTGCTCCCCGAAGGAGTATACCGAAATAGATGAATAGAATGTGTTTGCTGGAGATCTCATATTATATGACTGAGAAGTTGCAATCAGAAGAAGACAAGTAATAAAAAAGTCGGAAATAAGATGAGAATCATATGTATGTAAATACCCACCCAGGAACAATGGGATACTGAGTGAAGCCCCATTCATTTTTGAGCTGATGGAGATCCGAGTGACAGATGCCGCAGTACAGAACCTTGAATTGCACATCCTTCTCGCCCGTCGCTCTGATAAATATACAAACCCATCGATCATCAATTCCACAGAATATATAGCAATTCAAGCTAATTACATCCTATTCCTATTCCTGCCTGATTCATCATGCATTCTAATAAGAAAGTATATACGTACGAACCTCCTTGAAAACTTGAAAGGGGAAAGAACCCCAGAGGTGTCCCTTGCTGCATATCCAAAGGCTTTCACTGGGTGCTCTTCCTCATATGATTTCGCCATTCTCAGTTATCACAATGTATGTACGAGCGTGATCAAACTCCGTAATAAACTGAAGCTCGATCAATACACCTATATAATAACTCTTGTGATAATCAGTTATGATTGATGAGATCCATGGTACGTTTTATTTGGCTAATGATCGACAACCCAATCGTGTCTAGATCCTTCCACGTCCCAACTACATTTCCAGAATTTTCCCAACTACCATATTTATTGCCTTAGCTGCAATAAATAGTGTAAGAGCCTAAGAGGGGATAATCTGTCACCTTATTAATCGAATCAAAAATCAAAAACTATATAAAAAGATAACACTACCAAAAAAAACACTCGATTGGAAGAAATTTTTGGCAAAAAATTTTCAAATTTAACAGGGATTTTAATAGGGATATACCAAAGTTGTGCTAAAAACAGTTTGACTTGAGCTATTTGCCATGAAAAATATCGATAAATCAGTGTTAATCCCGTATTTTTTTGTAATGTAAGTACCGTGGAAAATCAAATAGAAAATTATATGCCAACCATATAGAAATTTTAGTTATATTAAGGTATAAATATGTTTTTATACTTTGCAATTATAGTACATTTTCTTTTACATCTCTATAAAAATATTTTTTTGTTTTTCATCCGTGCAGCTTATATGATGTTTTTTTTATTGCATTACTGGTGCTAACAACCTCCGTTTGACCTCAAAATAGTTCCAATTCATATATTTTCTCTAATTTTGTGTCATGTTATTCAAAATGTATTTAATTTTATTTTTTAGAAGGTTTTTAATATATATTGTTAAAATGTGAAATACTTAGATTTACATGGTTTTAACTCTCATATTAGTCTAAAAAATATAAAAATGAAAATTAAATATTTTTAAAAGATTTATGTAACTGGTAATAACTTTTTTTAAGTAGAGATTTTTCTAATGCAAGTGATGGATTAAAAACAAAACAATACATATTGAAGGGATGAAAAAAAATTGCAAAGACCTGAAGTCATATTTACAGGGATTAAAAACGTATTTGAGCCTTATATTAATTATGAAATTAATATATACTATGTACATGATTATATATATCGTAAATACTAGATATAATAAGTTTTACTTTATCATGTTCATCAAATTTTTTCACCCGGTTCTGGAACCAATTGAAAGACTCAAAGTATGGTCCGAACCCGAAACTAGTACAGCCCAAATAGAGTACCTGGTCCCGGGTATAGGAAAGTTGGGACCGAAACCGGTCGGTCCCAACAGTTAATTTGACTAACTCTTTTCCTTTCCCAACGGCTAATGTGACTAATTCTTTTCATTTTGCTCTATTGGTTGAGAACCCAACGGTTCTTTTGAAACTCTTCACTCTGAAAAATAATTTAAAGAAACGAAGACCGAACCACCTAGTCATTGGCCGGACTAGACAGAGATCGCCCGTTCTTCTATCGGATCGGACCGTCCACCGGGTCAATTTTTACTATCAAACTTTTTAAAATCATTTTTTTTAAATCACTTTTTTAAAAAATAAGTAAACACTCCTTAGGTAGATTCGTATAATTTATGAGGCCGTTTGACAACACTGTTTTTCGACTTATCGGACATATCAGCCAACTTTTTCACCAAACACGTAATTTTTGCTTAGGCGCGCTGAATTGTGTAATAAGTAGAAAAAGTAAAGTTGGAGTTTCTTTTCTGGCTGTATTGGCTGAAATTACTATATATGACTATTTTAGCTATTTTTACATATAATTTTTTCTTTATTTTATTAATAAAATATATTTTAAAAATAATTTTTTGTAAAAATCGTCTGCCTTGTATTGTCGTACGTTTAATCTAGGATTCATAAAATCTACAATTACTTAAAAGCCCACTTTTTTTAATAGGTCAGCCCAAATTTGATACGAGATGTTTTAAGTTCACACATCAGGGATAGAAGATCTCTTTCTTAACCATGTTCTCGGCTTCTACGTTTCATTCGCAGATAACACCAGTGTCCAGAGAAACGCCGACCTTCTCCAGACAGAGCTAGTAAACCCATAAATCTATCATCACCTTCGCCTAGGTATTTCCTCTGATTCTATACGGTTTTGATAAAACTGATCGCATCGATTCATTTGTTGTACGCCTTATCTCCTGCTCGCCTCTTACCTCTCCCTCTCCTTGTCTGGAACAGTCAAGTAATTTCCGGCCGTTGAGTCGCTTTTCCATTCTGACTTGTTCTTCCGCAACTCACAAGGTCGAAACTCCCTCTCAAGGTGTCGTGAGTTTTCTTTAAGTATTCTTTTTATTGTTAGGCATCATAAGTTTAATACTCTGGAGTTCTGATTTCTGCACTTTTTAAATTACTTAAAAATCTTTAAGGTTTTTATTTGTTTGTATTTAATTAATGCTTATTTCATCTGCCATGTTGATTTCCACGGTTGATAAATTTGTAAAAGTTTTACTTTTCATAAAAATTTAATTATAAAAAAGTATATAAAATTAATTCTGAAATGTAAATTCCCTCAAGGTGTCTTAAATTTTATTGTCCATAAAAAATTGATTATATTAAATTATTAAAGTATATATAATTAAATTTGCAACATTAATTCTACTTCATATATTGGTATCTATAATTTTCATTATGATGTTCAAATCATTTGTAATTTAAGTTAATTTGTTTGTTTTACTAAATTTAATCATATATTACAAATTTTGTATTGCTAAGTGTTAATGGTATACTTTTAGTATCATCTGCAAAATAAGATGTTCTTGCAATAAGGTACAATGTGTTTATGATGCATATGTTCGACTGGGCTTTCGAACACAGGTTTGAAGTAAAAGAAGTGGGACTACAAGGGAAATCATACAAGTTTGTGAGATGAACATATTGCAATATGTGAAATAATGGGAAAGAGTTACTCCAATAGGAGTCCTGACACATATATTTATAATAGAAGAGTTGCCAAAATACAAAGTATTCCTAAATAGATATTAGGCAGATTCCTAAATATCTATTAGGTAGATTCCTAATTATATTAGCCTATTACACCCCCTCAAACTGTGCGTGAGATACAACGCGCATGTTGTCTTTTAAAAAAATGAAATTGCAAACTAAAAAAAACTCTTAGTAAATATATCTGTGAGCGGAAGATTAGAAGGCACGTCTTTGACAATAAGATCTCCATGAGAATATATGTCTGCAGCAGCAAGCGGCGAACTCAACAGCGCGCTTGAAGCAAGCACCGTGGTCAGCGACGCAGAGAAGGTGGGTTGCGCGAACATAGGCAGCAGCAGGCGGCGAACTCAATGGCATGCTGGAAGCAAGCACCGTGTTCAGCGACGCGAAGGAGGTGATCTGCGCCATATTAGCCGCGCTCATCTTCAAAGGATCGGAGACTACCGTAAATGTGGCGGCAGTCGACCCCAAGGCGGCGGCGGCTATAATAAGGTTCATGGGAACCGAAAAAAGAAAAAAAATTGTATCTACAAACCTAGAGCTCTTGATACCATGTGAAATAATGGGAAAGAGGTACTCCAATAGGAGTCCTGACAGATATATTTATAATAGAAGAGTTGCCAAAATACAAAGTATTCCTAAATAGATATTAGGCAGATTCCTAAGTATCTATTAGGTAGATTCCTAATTATATTAGCCTATTACAATAAGCAAACGACATGAGGGATTAGTAGGTTTAAACATCACCATGGCTTCCATTACTTTGTGACATTATTGTTGATTTCTTTATGGAACGTATTATTTTGGATTAATATTTATTTTTGATTACTTCTATATTATACACAATTTTCCTATATGGTAAGATTTACGCCTCATTGTTATGCCTCAATCCGCCATGAGTTTTACACAATGCGCAATACCTAAAAAAAACGCCTCGTTCACGCATTAGGCAATTTCAAACATTGGTTTACATTTAAAATGTTGTTCTTGTACAACTCTTGACTATTTCTTATCATGCAATGTCACTATTTTATTTAAGCAATTCATACTGTTAATATTTTAGGCATGTGAAATTATCTTTCGGAACAAGGAAAGTAAACAGTGAACACTTGTTCTAGACAGGAGGGTTATTTGGTCATTTGACGTAATTCAGTCTTTTCATTCAGCACACTTAGTAAAAAATTTGTTATCTGAACGTTTTAATCCATTCAAGACTTCATGCAAAAAATAGCCTCTCTAACTCTCATTTTGGTCGTAATTATTATGTAGTAAGGATGTTTTTACTTGGACTGTAATTTTATGGTCTGGAACTTTGGCCTGAACTGGTTTGGCCTGGTCTGATAAATGTCTGGTCTCTGTGTATTTTATAACTGTCCAAGTTTGGTCTTGTTTGGTCTGGTCTGGTCTGGGACTGAAAACATTTCAAGTAAAAACATCCTAATATCAACCGCGTTCTGCTGACTTCCACAATTTTGACATCCGACGAAAGATATCAATTCTCCGCTGCTTATTTACCAATTTTAAGGTGTTTTATGAATAGTTACAAAGAATATGAGTATTTATGCCTATAAGCGTTAATGCTGCTTCTTATTTCTTTGGTTTGCAATATATTTTAATGACCAATTTTTAGGGTATTGGTGTTATGCTTATGTATATATATGCCTACGCAAGTAAATGCTGCTTCGTTTTTTTACTTGCTGATAAAGTGTTGCTGCCCTGGTTTTCTTTTCACATCTAAATGCAATTCCAAATTTTGTGTGGTTTGAAAACCCAATTATTCCATTATATCCAAATCCTCTGCATATGCTTCTATATATATTGACCCATACTCTACAAATCTACCGAGTTTTTTACATTTAGAATGGTAGACTTGATCTCTTCAGCTCTTTTTCATAGTGTTCCTTGATTTGTACCCATGTTAGTAAAATGATTTTTATAATGCTTCTGCAGAGAGTTTGGATTCATATATCTGCTAATCAGTTTTTAACTGGACAGGCCTATTTCTTAACATGCAACTAATTTTTTAATAGCAGGTTACTCGTGAAATCATTTCAGCCTTGCCTTTTTTATTAATCAAAGTTATTCCCATGCCACTAACCATTAAATGTATGATTTGAGTAGATTTATTTAATCACCCCTTTATTTATTAGCATATTATATGATACCGAATCAGGGCCGGCCCTGGACAAGGGCAGGCCAGGCTTGTGCCCCGGGCCCAACATTTACAGGGGCCCATAATTATATATAAATGGATAAATATAGAAAGGACAATTCATATCAGACCGAGCTCATTTGGGGCCCTTTATGGAGGAATTTTTTATGAAAGTTTTTTAGAGTATTTTTCATCAAGTGTAAATTACATTCACAAAAAATTTGTTTAAAAATCAACCGGGAAGTCAGTTAAATAAAATATTGAAACACACTGCACTTTGTGTATATAAATAATGCGCACTATCTTTCAATAATCTAATTAACTGACTTTCAAGTTAAATTTTAATCTGAAACTTTGTGGAGATATTATAGATTTCATGAAGAATATATTTAAAAAATTTCATGAAAAAATTCTATCGGGAAGGGCCTCAAATGGCCCCGATCTGACATCATTTCCCGTTAGGCAGGCCTAATTTCAAGGTTTCATCTTTGGACTTTAATACGTTTTGCTCAGCAATCAACACTCTGCTAATTTTCTCAAAAATATCTTCCAAATTTGAAATTTCAATTTCACAAGTAATTCTCTGCTTTTATTTTTTATTTTTTAGTATAATTTTTATTCGTTTAGTTTATATATTAAGATTTTGATGAAAGACATACATTACTTTGTATGTTGAAATTTGTGTATATAAAGTTAAACTTTTGGAATATATTTATATAACCTTTTAAGAACCTTCTTTTTTCAATCGCCCTGAGCCCATAAAATATCAGGACCGGCCCTGTACCGAATACCGTATACAAGGAAAAGAGAGTATTGTGTGTGTGGAATACGTTTTCTCAAATGACATTGTATTTTATTCCAAAATCGGATTATTATTTTTAGTTGTCTGACGATCAAACATGCTTTTGACCGCAAAGTCGGATTGTTTTTAGATCAACACAATTATAGATCACTTTCAAATTCTTACAATAAAAAAAATAATAAAACTCTCATTTTCAGATTGTGATGTTAACTCTATTGACCCAAACCCTAACCTTTATTTTATACGGAGTACCTCTTATCTGAATCCATACTCTGCCAGGCTTTCTCTCACTCGGATTTCAACCATGGAAATCGAGAATGTAACCTCTGATGTGATGATGGACCCATCTCCTGCTAGCAATCCAGGCAGCCTTCCAGTGAAGCCAAACTTCAAGCCACTCACAGCGCATGAAATTTCCGATGGGCAGGTGCAGTTCCGAAAAATTCCCGTGCCGTCGCATCGGTACACACCTTTGAAGAAAGCCTGGATGGACATCTACACCCCAATCTTTGAGCAGATGAAAGTCGACATACGTATGAATCTCAAGGCCCGTAGGGTGGAGCTAAAGACCCGACCCGACACCCCTGACATCAGCAACATCCAGAAGTCCGCCGACTTTGTGCACGCCTTCATGCTGGGCTTCGACATCTGCGACGCTGTTGCTCTTCTCCGGGTGGATGAGCTGTACGTTGATTCATTTGAGATCAAGGATGTGAAGACCCTCCGAGGGGAGCATTTGTCCAGGGCGATTGGAAGGTTATCTGGTAAAGGAGGAAAGACAAAGTTTGCTATTGAGAACTCGACGAAAACACGCATTGTGATTGCTGATACTAAGATTCATATACTAGGTTCTTTTACGAACATAAAGGTTGCAAGAGATTCACTTTGCAGTCTGATTATGGGCTCTCCTGCTGGGAAAGTGTATTCCAAGCTTAGAGCAGTCACCGCCCGTTTGGCTGAGAGGTTTTGATTAAATTATGGTGAATTTAACACATTTAAGTATTTTCTGAAATTTTGCAAGGGTTCACTAGGTGACATTCCTGCTTGTCTTGATATTGTATTCATTACAAAAGTGTAGCTGAATTAAGTGCCTTTTATCAGATTTGTGTTGGCCCCTGCCTCTGCTTAGCTTGTTCTTTCATGTTAAAGCATGATTTCCCAATTTCTTGTTTGAAAGAGACTTTCTGGGTTTACTTGCAATGTCAATGTCTGGTATTCAAAAATGAAAGACTGTAATCCTCCTACAATGTTTTGGTGAAAAGATTTCAAAAGGGTGAACTTCCATGTCATTCTTTTGAAGTAGGAATACTCATGTTACTCATGTTTCAGTTAAAAACTACGTATTAGCTTGTAAACTGTAGGTTTTGGCCCAAAACCACTTTTGGATCATCCTGGTAGCATTTTTAATTTTTCTAATTTTTTTACACCTTATTTTTTTCTCTTTCTTTCTTTTTGCCTTCCTTTTTGCTTTCTTCTTCAGCCTTACTTGACTCGCATCTTTGTCTTTCTTCTTCCTACCATTTTCTACTCCATGTATCTCCTCAAAATTAAAGATGTAGATGTTGAAAGATGCAAAGAGATGATGGTCTGTGCTCCGTGTTGCTACTATCGTGTTTCCCGTGTTGCTACTCATCTTTCAACATCTGTAGATGTTGAAAGATGCAAAGAGATGATGTAAGAGAGTATTCAACCCCCTGTGCCAATCTTTGTTTATGTTCTTGTGATTTTTGAGAGGTGCTTTGGCCCTTTGACGATTAGAACTTTGAGGCTATGTGAAGGAAGCAAGGAAGGAGTGGGGGGTGGAGAAGCTCTAGTAGTCGACAACTCATTTTGTCATAAGGTAGTTTCATCCCTCTTTACCCCAACCCTTGACCCCTTGGGTAAAAAAGGTAAAAAAAAAAAGAAGAAGAAGAAAGAAAATAGAACAAGAAAGAAAAAGAATAAAAAGAAAAGGGTAAAAATAAATAAGAACAGGGTAAAAATAAATAAGAAAGGTAGTGTATAAGAAAATAGAAAACATTTAAAAAGCACACTCATTGACATCCACACAAGCCTTTAATCGAAAAACTTGTTATTTACTGCTAAATTGATTAATTGCACGTTTTTAAAGAGTGATGATTCATTTGGTTGATTCCGAAGTACAAGAATCTTATTAACGTTTTGGACATAATACGAGAACTTTTTTGACAATTTTTAGTTGTTTATTTGATACTAGTTTCAAAATCACGAGTGTTCACATGCATAAAATAGTGTGACTTATTTGACAAAATTTTTGACAAAATATTGAATTCAAAACGAATCAAATAAAACAAACTGTTTATTAAAATATAAAATATTACTCCGTATTTGTTAACCTTTAAACAATAAATCTAATGTCATTGATAGTTTGTTAACTTCTTGTGTTTACAAATTTAATGTTTTGCATTTTATATATTACGTTGTACAAATTTTTATTTAAGATGTTAAATTGTTGTATCTGTGATTTAGTTAAATTTATAAAATTCATTTACACCTTCATTCACTCCTACTCCGTATAATGTAATATTGGGGTTGCACGTTATACGTTGCAACGTATAACATTTGGTTGAAATTAAACCTTGAAGTTACCAAGCGATCGAGAAAAGAAAGCAAACTTATTTCATTAAATCTTACACATATTACAAACACCAAACACTCATATGGTAAAATTGAACTCTACAAATTACAAAGCACACAACAGGTACAACTGATGGGATCTTGATGACAAACTCAAGATCAGCAAAGCGTCAAAGTCTTATTCGTTCAAGAACGGGCATGCAGATTGATGCACTCAGTTTGATGGAGGCGGTGAAGAAAGAGTTGGAATGCCCGGAAAGTTTGGGACAAAGGTTGGCAGTGGGATGTTAGCAGGCAGGGGAGGGAGAGTGAGCTTTGGAGCAGTAGGCAAGGTTGTTGGGAGAGGAATGTTTGGCAATTTGAAAGCTGGTAAAGGTGGTAATAATGTAGCAGTTGGCATATTAGGAAGGGAAGGTATTTGTGGTGATGGTATGGCTGGTTGCGGCGTATAAGGAGTCGTAGCCATTGCCGGTTGGGGCGCACCGTCAGTTTGCATGAGACGGCGGGCTGTGGAGCTAGCCTCCATGCTTGCCAAGCACAATGCAATCACCAGAGAGAGGAGGAAGCACTTCTTGGCTGCGGCCATTTTTGGCTTAGGATTGAGTGCAGGTTTCTCGAAGCAGAATATATTCAAATACGTACTGATTTGAACTTTGGAGGTGAGATATGGACAATAACAAAGGGTAATAATGTATATATAGGGATTTGGGATGAGCGTATGCTATCTCAAATTGGCTGCTGCGTGTTTGACGGCCACTACTAAATTTGACCAGTTGAGTACTCTTTTTGTATAGCAGGTGTAGAAGCTGAACAAACAAGTACTTAGTCACGCCTTGTTCACCAACATTTCAGCTACTTGTTCAAAATCTTCTCTACCTTGCAGGCTTGCAGCTATGGTAACAATAATGTGCATTATAAATTTATAAAGGAAGAAGCAAAGATTGACATTTGAAAGGGCATAATATTGACATTCTAGGCTTCTAGCTAAACAGTTTTATGGAAATCAATTTTGTTCACCTCCGAGGATGAACATCAGCCCCACCTAGTGGTGGACCCGGTTCGGGCCGCCCGGCCCGTTACTGTGCGGGCCCGGAACCGGCCCGGTTCTCGGGTCCGGGTCCGGTTCGGGCACCGAACCGGTGGGGGGTGGCGGGTCCGGGCCTAACGGTCCATTTTTTTTTAAAAAAAAAATCCTTTTAATTTAAAAAACCCTTTTGGTCTCTTGACCCACTTCCCAAACGGCTATATAGCCGTTGGGTGGGTACCAGGGGGGTGGGGGTGGGGGGTGGGGGTTAAAAAAACTATAAATACTCCTAATTTTAAACATTTTCTCACACCTCTTCTCCAACTCTTCCTACATCCTACTCTCTACTCATCTCCATATTCATCTTCTCAAATTCTCTTATTCTCCATTATATTTTATTTTACTATTTAATACTTATACAATTATTATATCTACTTATATATTAATTATCTACTTATAAATACATATACTATATTACTTATATTTCTTATCTACTTAATCTCTACTTAAATCTCTTAATACATACATACATACTACATCTACTTAATATATACTTTATATATTAAAGTATTAAATATACTTTATATTTACATAATAATATCTACTTCTCTACTTATATTTCATATATACTTATTTTCTTATTCTCCAATCTTCAATTCTCCATTATACTCTAATATTTAATTCTTATACAATTATTATATCCACTTAATACATACATTCTACATCTACTTAATATATAGTTGTTAGACCCTAGATTTTGATGAACTGTTTTGATGATGCCAAAAGCTTTTGTTATCCCCCTCTATTGTAGCATCATTATAGGAGTCTTTGTTATCCTCTGTTGTAGCATCTTGCAGTTGTCTAGTACTAAGAAAATTATCTAGATGTGTCGTGCTCCTTTTTATATAGTTAACAAATAAATATGACTGGAAAACCATAAAATGCAATAAGGCAATATTGTATTGCCTTAAAAGGATATCGTATAAATCCAACCAGTTAAATTTATTTGTTACACACAATAACATCTCGTACAAATGAACTATCTATTTTAACTGGAAATCAAAATGCAATAAGGTAATTTTACCTTAATTGGAGTTGATATCCTACCAGCTTATCATGTTCGAAATACTAGATAAACCATACACTCAGAAGAAGAGTTCTTGATATTCTGTTCACTACAACAAATAACAATGTAAATTCTATATAACAAAAAGAACACACTGGGATTCAAAATGAAATAAGGTAAAGTTGTCTTTATCTTAAAATTGGATATTTAAATCCAACCAGTAAAGTGTTATTTGATATATAGATAAATCAAAGTGAACAAGAATAGTGAACAACTAACTGGAACACAAAATGCAATAAGGTAATAACTTTTACCTTAATAGGATTTGTTATCCTACCAGTTAAGTTGTACACAATACCTGCTAAACTACACAAGTACTTAAAAGTGACAAGAATTCCAATGTACAAACTATGTATCAGATTAAACATACTGGAACTATAAAATGCAATAAGGTAAAAATTATTTACCTTACATGGATATTTAGATCCAACCAGTATAGCTTTAATTTGGTACATAAGTTTAATCATGTCACTTAAAGAAAGAAAGTGATTAGTAAAATAAGTGACAAATTTTACTGTGAAATTTGTACCAAATAAATTGTACTGGAAAGAACAAAATGCAATAAGGTAATCTTATTACCTTAATAGGATATTTCAAAGATCCTACCAGTACAAAATTTATTTGATACAAAATATTCTAAGTCACACATTTTACTACTTCACTACTTAAGCAGGTTCACGCACTCAGCTTCACAAGTGTAGTTGCAAGACAAATACACGCAGAATGCAAGAGCAGAGAAGACATCAGAATAGGTGAAAAGTGAAAGAGTTTCAGAATAGGCATGCAGCGATAAGAAGGCCTAAGGTATGGGTGTTATCTTCGTACAAAGCAAGTGGCCTTCAAAAGACAAATCCTTATCCTGCTCCAACACAAGAAGACGCAAGTACAATACTTTGGACGTCTAGGATTAAATCCTCTTAACCAACGGAGGAGATTAATCTACTGGAGATGCCTATAAAAATAGGCAGAAGCATGAGATCAAAAGCAAGTCATTGAGTTCAAAGCAAGTGGTTCAGTCATTACACTACGAATATCCAGCAAAAGGAAAAAGTGCTTGAACACTCTGCTTTGACTCATGCTTCACTAAGCTCTTAGACTAGATCATTCATTGTAACATTTATAGAGCTTAGGTTTTAGTTGGCGGTTAGACACTTCGTGAATCAATTCATGTTGTTGTAAACACTTAGGAGAACAGTTGTTCGGATCCTATAGTGTGGTTAGATAGATAGAGTACCTTTTGATCCCCACTGGATCAATCGAGAAAAGTCTTAAGGTTTGAGTAACTTGGAGTGGTGTTATACTCCTCGTGAAACGCCTTCAATCTAGGCCAGAGTTGTCAAGGCTAGATTGGCACTAATTGTATTGGGCTGAATACTTTAGTGGAAATCCATCTGAAATAGGGTGGGACTGGATGTAGGAGGATTACACCACCTCTGAACCAGGATATATCGTGTGTTGATTTACTTTCATACATGCAGAGCACACACCAAACACATCTCACTAAAGGATTGTAGTTTGCCAGCAGCATCCTAAGCAGTAGTCTTCATCGACTCTACTGCTTAGCCTACTGTTTAATAACTCACTCTCCTTGAGAGTGTTTTCCACTAGAAGTTATCTTACACTCAGAAGGTGCCTCAGCAGTACCCTGGTCTTCACCCTCCTGCTGAGCCCACTGCCCATCCATATGTGTCTTTCCAAACGCCATAACAAGCCAGAACAAAAAGCCATCCAAGAGTCATCCTGTTCTTAACAGTTGCCTCAGCAGTAACCTGCCTACCAGCTGACTGCCAACTCAGCAGTTGCCTGCCAGTCAGCAAACTGCCTGTGCAGCAGTAGCCTAAGCAGTTACCTGCTCACCAGTCTACTGCCAAGCCTACTTCCTCTTGTAACCAGTCTAAACATCATCTAAACTAGAAAGTTATCTCACACTAAGTATAAAGAGGTTAAAGACTTCCGCTGTGAATCTATTAATCTCTCAAAAGATTATAGATCAACTCATCTAGAGGGAAAAGTGTTCCAAAGTTTAAAAAGCTTTAAAAGTCTATTCACCCCCCCTCTAGACTTTTACCTCTATCCGGGACCATCAAGTGGTATCAGAGCGGTGTGTTCCTAGAGTCAGTTTCTGACTACTTTTGAACTAAAGATCCAAATCCACTTTTATCCCAAAACTTTCTAAATGATGGATGAACAACAAGCAAAGAATCTGTTGATCAATAGCAACAAATCCAATGACTGGAAAACAAAGGATGTATGGGATGAACTCATGGAGAGTCAATCAGAAGATGATCATAGCTACTCAAATGAAGAAAGCTGCTCATCAGAAAGGCAGAAGGATGCTATTACTTGCCTATTTGGGATGTTCCCAGAAAATAGCTCCTCTCACAACTATGATATGGCCAGATCTTATGAAGGTGACAATGATGAGGTATTATCCTGTTCTTCAAACGATTCATATTATTCCAACTCTTCCAGTGTTGATATGGAGACATTGCTCCATCAATTTGAAAACTTCCAAAAAGAGTACCTTAGCTTAATGAATGAAAACTGTAGACTTCAAAAAAATCTTTTAGTAGCTCATGCACAATTGGGTGAAGTAATCAAAAAGATAGATTTTCTTGAATGTGAAAACATCAGTTTGAAAGAAAAGCTAAGCTCCCTCACTCCCCCACTCACTAAGGAAGTTCAACACACTGAAAAAGACACAGGATACACATCATGTTCCCACTCATTGAAAAACTCTCCCAAATACTCTTCTACCACAAAACATACTTCCAAAGAAAACACAAAGTCTCTTAGCCACCAACACTCCCACATCCATACAATTCCCACAAGAAGGAACATGTCTGCTCCCAAACCAAAATCAAAATCCCTGTACAAACAGAAACTTCCTATCAAACAAGAAAACCAGAGAACCAGTTGGCAATTCACCAATAAGACCAACCACCCACCTAAGAAAAAGCCAAATCAACCCAGAAGAAATCACTCTTATCCTACATACAGGAGAGAGATGATTAACTCATACACAGCCACCAGAAAAGGCTGTAGATCACACTGCTTAAGGGAAAATGGTTCTAAATGGGAATGGATGCCCAAATCTGATCAAAGGAAGTTGCCCACTTCAATGTGGGCTACCACCACTCAACAATGATAAATACAGGAAGGTGCTGGAGCAACTGACTCAACTGAATAGTACATACATTTTAGTTGCTCTAAGCACATGACAAGGAGCAGAAGGCCACTGACAAACTGTTCAAAGGAAGAACCCAAAGAAACACTTGCAGAAGAGGAAAAGAGAAGAAGATATCAAAGGAGTTGGAGATTCAATCAAATGAAGAACTTACAAACCAATACACACCTTGTGTTGAGGTTTTAAAGTTCAATCAAATGCACAAGCCAACTCCAGATCAACTGTTACATCTTCCTCAAGAGATGTAACTGTGCTTAAAGAAAGATGAAGGAAGGACCACCTAGGTGATGGAAGAAGAATAGCTGAGACCATCTCAAGAAGGTGACTCAGATGCCAGACTACTGCTAGCAAAAGACTCAGACTGAGACAACTGCCAGCAGTAGGATCAGATCAAAAAGGATCCTCACCAAAACTGAAGCTCATATTCCCCAAATTCTACCAATTGTTAGACACAAGATGATGAAAAGCAGTAGTCTCAAACCAAGCATGTAGCAACATCCTCCTCAACAAGAAGGCATCCATGAAGGGATTCGTACTAGATCATCACTCTAAAGGGAAGCCAACTTCTCTCTCAAACAAACTGAATCCAAGAAACCTTCTCAACTTCAGACTGGATACGAACCATACACAAAGTTCTCTATCTTAGAGAAGAATGATAACTTGTGAAGGGTATTCAAAAAAATTGGATGATGAAGGTACCATCATCAAGAAAGGCCTTTGCCTTTCTGAATGATCTACTAAAAGAGGAGGACCATGTGAAGAAAGGAGCCCCAAAAGAATGAAGAACTCAACTCTAGAACTAAGGGGAATTCCTTGCCACCTGCTGAGGGGGAACCCTTATGAAATACTCAAGGATAGCCGGCTGTAAAAAGCAGACTACAATGAGTACAGACCATACTGCTCAAAATAACCCTCTGAAGAACCAGCATCCTGCCTGAGTTCACTGCTGAGCCCATAATGAATCAAGAAAAGTAGTCTAGTGCATCCACCCTAAAGGAATGAAGCGTCAAGGTCCAAGAAAATCAATCTCAGCCTTGCAAACTAAAAGGGGGAACAAATCCAAACAAAAGACTACTCTCCAAAAGCAGAAGCCTCAGCAGACGCCTGCTCACCAAAAGCAGCAGACTCAGCAGACGACTAACACTCAGGTCACTGCTCAAAAAGACTGCATTGATGCTCTCAACAGGTGCCTACCTGAGAAGCAAGGCACTTTGTCAAAGGCAATGTCTCAGCAGAGGTCTCCGCAGAGCACTCTGCTATAAACTTCTTCTAAGCAGGAGGCTGGAAAGATCGAAAGAAGGCTCACATTTGTAGGAGAATTCCACTGAAGAGGGAATCTCTAAAGCATCAATTGAGGGGGAACTTAGCATAGAAAATTCCATACCAGAAGGAAATTTCTAAGAAGCATCATCTAAGGGGGAATGCAAATTGATCAAAAGAAATGAAGCATCATGGTCCGAATCAAGTTTCCTGATCAAAGAGTCTTAATAGAAGATTCGGAAGAAGTCTTGGCAAATGTCTACCTGGAGAAAAAGACTCTATCACTCTGGCAGCAAAGTCAAAAATGAAATTCGTCTCCTTAAGCATCAAGAAATATTACAGGTATTCTTCTGAACTTTCAAATCATCATCAGTAATGTGTGAAATACGTGTTCAAAATCAAGAGCACATTGATATACACACAAATGTCTGATGTCACCCTACCAAAAGCAAAAGGAATTTATGTCTACATGCAACGTTCAAACATGACACTTGGAGATCAAGCTGAACATTAACTGCTTCTTCAGAAACGGTGAGCTCACCCAATCCAAAACTTCTCTTCAATCTATGTTACATCTGTAATCTAGAAAAGAACAAAGCCGCAATCTCATTAATAAGCTTCGATACTCTCATCAAGGAATACTAAACATGCATGTGTGTATAAATAGACTCGTCTATTCTTTAATCCTCACAATCAACACTCATCTTCCTCCTCAAACAAACACTCTCAGCCTTCCTCAAAATGTCAAACCAGAGACTCAATCTCGACCTCTCCTTAGCTCCTCCTACACAAAACGATCCCACAACCCAGTTAAGGAATGATTTCATGAGTAATCTTGAAACATTCCTACTTCATGGTCATAGAAGGGAATCTCTCTACTCAGAAAAACAGAGAGTCCTTAACTGGAGAGCATGGAGACTCGCTCCAATTAACATACTCCTGATGGCTCCACAGACCATCAAGACTGAGGAAGAGTTTGCACTTAGCTGGCTCCAGACACACTCTATTGGTGACGCCCTCTCTGAGGACCTCATCAATAGTCTTCGAAGAAAAGCTGGCTAAAATCAATGCTGAAAAGAAAAGAAGACTCTTCCATGAAGAATCATATGGCAGGCAGCCTCAAGAGTAGAACGTTGATGCTACCAAAAGAGGGGGAAAGAGAGTTTTAGTGATTAGAACTCTTCTTTTGGCATCATCACAAAAGGGGGAAATTGTTAGACCCTAGATTTTGATGAACTGTTTTGATGATGCCAAAAGCTTTTGTTATCCCCCCCTCTATTGTAGCATCATTATAGGAGTCTTTGTTATCCTCTGTTGTAGCATCTTGCAGTTGTCTAGTACTAAGAAAATTATCTAGATGTGTCGTGCTCCTTTTTATATAGTTAACAAATAAATATGACTGGAAAACCATAAAATGCAATAAGGCAATATTGTATTGCCTTAAAAGGATATCGTATAAATCCAACCAGTTAAATTTATTTGTTACACACAATAACATCTCGTACAAATGAACTATCTATTTTAACTGGAAATCAAAATGCAATAAGGTAATTTTACCTTAATTGGAGTTGATATCCTACCAGTTAAATATTTAGCTTATCATGTTCGAAATACTAGATAAACCATACACTCAGAAGAAGAGTTCTTGATATTCTGTTCACTACAACAAATAACAATGTAAATTCTATATAACAAAAAGAACACACTGGGATTCAAAATGAAATAAGGTAAAGTTGTCTTTATCTTAAAATTGGATATTTAAATCCAACCAGTAAAGTGTTATTTGATATATAGATAAATCAAAGTGAACAAGAATAGTGAACAACTAACTGGAACACAAAATGCAATAAGGTAATAACTTTTACCTTAATAGGATTTGTTATCCTACCAGTTAAGTTGTACACAATACCTGCTAAACTACACAAGTACTTAAAAGTGACAAGAATTCCAATGTACAAACTATGTATCAGATTAAACATACTGGAACTATAAAATGCAATAAGGTAAAAATTATTTACCTTACATGGATATTTAGATCCAACCAGTATAGCTTTAATTTGGTACATAAGTTTAATCATGTCACTTAAAGAAAGAAAGTGATTAGTAAAATAAGTGACAAATTTTACTGTGAAATTTGTACCAAATAAATTGTACTGGAAAGAACAAAATGCAATAAGGTAATCTTATTACCTTAATAGGATATTTCAAAGATCCTACCAGTACAAAATTTATTTGATACAAAATATTCTAAGTCACACATTTTACTACTTCACTACTTAAGCAGGTTCACGCACTCAGCTTCACAAGTGTAGTTGCAAGACAAATACACGCAGAATGCAAGAGCAGAGAAGACATCAGAATAGGTGAAAAGTGAAAGAGTTTCAGAATAGGCATGCAGCGATAAGAAGGCCTAAGGTATGGGTGTTATCTTCGTACAAAGCAAGTGGCCTTCAAAAGACAAATCCTTATCCTGCTCCAACACAAGAAGACGCAAGTACAATACTTTGGACGTCTAGGATTAAATCCTCTTAACCAACGGAGGAGATTAATCTACTGGAGATGCCTATAAAAATAGGCAGAAGCATGAGATCAAAAGCAAGTCATTGAGTTCAAAGCAAGTGGTTCAGTCATTACACTACGAATATCCAGCAAAAGGAAAAAGTGCTTGAACACTCTGCTTTGACTCATGCTTCACTAAGCTCTTAGACTAGATCATTCATTGTAACATTTATAGAGCTTAGGTTTTAGTTGGCGGTTAGACACTTCGTGAATCAATTCATGTTGTTGTAAACACTTAGGAGAACAGTTGTTCGGATCCTATAGTGTGGTTAGATAGATAGAGTACCTTTTGATCCCCACTGGATCAATCGAGAAAAGTCTTAAGGTTTGAGTAACTTGGAGTGGTGTTATACTCCTCGTGAAACGCCTTCAATCTAGGCCAGAGTTGTCAAGGCTAGATTGGCACTAATTGTATTGGGCTGAATACTTTAGTGGAAATCCATCTGAAATAGGGTGGGACTGGATGTAGGAGGATTACACCACCTCTGAACCAGGATATATCGTGTGTTGATTTACTTTCATACATGCAGAGCACACACCAAACACATCTCACTAAAGGATTGTAGTTTGCCAGCAGCATCCTAAGCAGTAGTCTTCATCGACTCTACTGCTTAGCCTACTGTTTAATAACTCACTCTCCTTGAGAGTGTTTTCCACTAGAAGTTATCTTACACTCAGAAGGTGCCTCAGCAGTACCCTGGTCTTCACCCTCCTGCTGAGCCCACTGCCCATCCATATGTGTCTTTCCAAACGCCATAACAAGCCAGAACAAAAAGCCATCCAAGAGTCATCCTGTTCTTAACAGTTGCCTCAGCAGTAACCTGCCTACCAGCTGACTGCCAACTCAGCAGTTGCCTGCCAGTCAGCAAACTGCCTGTGCAGCAGTAGCCTAAGCAGTTACCTGCTCACCAGTCTACTGCCAAGCCTACTTCCTCTTGTAACCAGTCTAAACATCATCTAAACTAGAAAGTTATCTCACACTAAGTATAAAGAGGTTAAAGACTTCCGCTGTGAATCTATTAATCTCTCAAAAGATTATAGATCAACTCATCTAGAGGGAAAAGTGTTCCAAAGTTTAAAAAGCTTTAAAAGTCTATTCACCCCCCCCCCCCCCCCCCTCTAGACTTTTACCTCTATCCGGGACCATCAATAGTTTATATATTAAAGTATAAAATATAAGTGTATTACTCATCTTATAGTAGTATACTTATATATTATATACTATAAACATTATATTATATATTAGTTACTATAACTAGTATTATACTAGTTAATTAGTTAATTAGTATTGTTGTTACATTTTTCATTATACTAGTTAATTAGTTCATTAGCATTCTTGTTACATTTTTCATTATACTAGTTAATTAGTTCATTAGTATTCCCATTAATTGCTAAAACAACTCTACTTCAAAAAACTAGTTAATTGTCATTATAGTTAAAGTCACATTATAATATTTTCAATTTATATTTGAACGAAAAAATAGTAGTTCAATCATTTAATTAAAGTAGTTAACATTTTATTTAAGTAGTTTTTACTAATTTAAAGTACTTGAAAAGTTGCTATAATTTTAATTTTAGAGTCACACATTAATTCTACTTTGCACTAAATTAGTTTGAAGTATTAATTAAAATAATTTTAATTAGTTGCATTAGTTTTGTATTTATTATTATATTTGTTGCCAATTAATATTTGTTACATTTTTAAGATGGAAGGTGGTAGATATTCGGTTGATTTGGGTAACCTCCAACGCAATCGATGGAACGAGATTGGGAGGAAGAAATCCCGCAAAATTAAAGAACTTGCCGGCTCTTCATCTTAAAGCCGAGATGATTTTGAAACGAGTTACCAAACGTGAGATGGAGATGCGATGTCCGAAGAACAACTACAACAAGAATTGGCCCGACATAATAACCGCTTTCTACAACAACAACAAATCCCGACGACCATTGACGAAGAGGAGCTTGAGGATGAAGATGCGGAGGAAATGGAACCGGCGACGGCCGAGGAAGAGGGTGCCGGCAGCCACGACGCCGACGAGCCTGCCTCATCCCAAACCGCCACCGGTATTAAAAAAAAGTAAATCTGAACTAATGCAAAATAATTTTGATAAGTGGAAGGACCCACAAACCGGCTATTGGCACGCAACTTGCAAGTGGTGCAACAACAATTATAGTTTGGGGACCTCCGGCGGATACGGATCCGCCGCAAGGCATCTTAAGGCAAAGCACCCCGTGGAGTATGCAAAATTAGGCGGCGGAATGGGGAAGCAAACTCAAATATCGAGGTTTGCGAATTCTCAACCTCTTGGTAATTTCTCCTACAATGATGCACAAAATTTGACTGGTATTGCTAACTTAATTTGTGAAGAAAATTTGTCTTATATGTTTTCTGAAAGTCTTGCTTTAAGAGATTATGCACAAGGTAGTTTAAATCCTCAATTTAGAAATTATAATCGCAAAACTGTTAAGAAAGAAATTATAAGGCTTTATAATGCGGAAAAGGCAAGGTTACAAAATTTTTTTGCAAACTTTGATGGGCGTGTTACTATTTGTTCTGACATATGGGAGAATGATTTTCATCATTTATATTATTTGGGTCTCACTGCACATTATATTGATGAGGATTGGAATATGCATAAACGTGTTCTTGCTTTTCGTGAATTTATTGGTCGTCACACCGCTGAACATATTTATATTTTGATTGAGCGTATTTTAATTGAGTATGATTTGATTGATAAGGTGTTTGCTATTGGTTTCGATAATGCTACTAATAATACTACTGTTATACCTAGGTTGCGTGAATTGTGTGATGCCAATACTTTGATGGGTAGATTTTTTCATCAACGCTGTGCATGTCATGTTATAAATTTATGTGTGCAAGACGGTCTAAAAGCGTTAGGAGATGCTATGGAGGTAGTGAGGGGGGGGGATTAGACGTATTTGGGGTAATGGTCAACTTAGATTAAAATGGCAAACTTATTTGACTGAAAGAGGTGTGAGATATGTTGCTTTTCCTAAAGATTTGAGCATTCGTTGGAATAGTACTTATAAATTACTTAAAGTTGTTCTTAGATATAAAGGAACATTTTCCTGCTTTTTTAAAACAACATGATAATTATATTATAAACTCGGCTGAGATTGACACTTGCGAAAAAATTTGTAATATTTTGATATTTTTTTTAATGCAACTGAAACTTTTAGTCATGTTTATAAATTAAACCTACCGCAAACCAATTTATTCGTGAAGCTATTAATCTCGCCGGTGCTTTTAAAGAATTTGAGAATGCCGTTTTCGTGAGTTATTTTTGTGATTATATGAAGGAAAATTTTTTAAAATATTATGCGCGTATTCCCCATATTTATGATATTGCATTTATTCTCGATCCTCGTTTTAGACTAGCTAATTTGGAAGATTGTTTCAACTTCTATTATCTTGCTTTTTTTGGTGAATTTCCAATGTATGACGATAACCCCATAGATCCGAAAACGGAATACAACGAGGTTAGTGCTTTATTTTATGCCTTATTTAATGAGTTTCGTGCACAATATAGCAACGCTCCCCCTCCCCCGTCACGAACATCTTCATCTAAAGGAAAATCGATTTTTAAATCTGCATTTGGCAATCTTATGAAAAAAAAACTAAAACAACTCACGTCACTGAACAAAGCGCATTGAATGAGATTACTTTGTATTTAACATATGAAGTTGATTTTGAAGAAAATGATGACTTTGACGTTCTCGATTGGTGGAAGTCAAAAGAAAGAACGTTCCCGATTTTAACACGGATGGCTAAGCAAGTACTATCAATGCCGGTTTCAACAGTTGCCGTGGAACAAGAATTTAGTTCGGCCGGCAACGTCCTAACGGCATCTAGATCGAGATTGAGCGCGGAGTCTCTTGAGACGCTTATATGCTACCACGATTGGTTGAAGGCTGCACGTAGAACTCAAGAAATGAGCATCACCCCCTCCCAAGATTTTATGGATGACTCAACAACCGATGGTGGCTCTACCTATGCCGGAGATTCTGATTGATTAGTATTTTAGAATTTATTATAAAATGTATTTTGTAGCACTTGTCAAATTAATTTGTACTTGTACTTCATATTTCAAAATTGTAAACTTGTACTTCATATTTCAAAATTGTAAACTTGTACTTCATATTTCAAAATTGTAAACTTGTACTTCATATTTCAAAATTGTAAATTTGTAGTTGTACTTCAAATTAATTTGTAAACTTGTACTTCATATTTCAAATAAATATGCGTTCATTTTTTCATATGTAGCACTTCTCAAATTAATTAATTGGTTAAAAACTTACGACTTAAAATTATTTTTCTAAAATTTAAAGGCGGTTTTTAAATTAAAAATACATTTACAATATGTAATTTGTTTAAATACTTATACACCTATTTTGTAACATTTGTAAATTATAAATCAAACCACTTTTCTAAGTACAAATAGCTTTACTTAATTCATTAAATTAATTAATTTATTTTACAATATGTATAACTTAAAAAAAATTAATTTTTTTTTTAAAAAAACCTCCCAAACGGCTATATAGCCGTTGGGGCTTTGGGTGGGGGCAGGGGGGTCCTGGGGGTGGTGGCGTGGGGAGTGGGGTTCAAAAACATCTATAAATACATCTATTTTCTAACATTTTTCTACACCTCTTCTCCAATTCTTCTTCATCTTCATCTTCTCTTATTATCCTACATTCCTACGTATACATATACCATTTTAAAGATGGAAAGTACATCTTCCCTTATGCAAAACAATTTTGATAAGTGGAAGGACCCGAAGACCGGACTGTGGAGGGCAACTTGCAAGTAGTGCAAGAAAGAGTGTAGCTCAGGGCGTTCACACGGATACGGGATGCCAATAAAACATATGAAGTCCTGTGACCAAGGGAAAACAACAACCAACGGTGGCGGAAATTCCAATTGATATTTATTAGAAAATGTATTTCGTATTGTTATTTTTTTCTCAATTCTCAAATGTAGTTTCTATTTCAAATAAATGCACTTGAACTTTGTTTTTAATAGGAATTTGTATAATATATAATTATTTAAAAATAATAATTTGAACCGGCCCGGCGGGTGGCCCGACCCGTGACCCGGTCGGGTGGCCCGGCCCGAACCGGAACCGGCCATAGCCCGGGCCGGTCCCGGGCCAATCTATACCTGACCCGAGGCCCGACCGGGCTTTGGCCCGGCCCGGGTCCATCACTAGCCCCACCTAGTTGTTATACCGTGATAGCGGCTCATTGTGAGCATCCTGCTCACAGAGCTAATACCCATGTGAACATTAATTTTTTTTGTTTCAGTAGTAGGATGGTGTAACTCGTGCTTAAAGAAATATAACTCACATTCATAAGAAATGTAATGTGAGGCAAGTTGAAATATAAATTGTCTAATACGGAGTATATGAAATAAAACATTGATTTCAATATAAACAATGAAAAATGGTCTATATGCTCAATTACATTACATAAATAGTGAATATGATTTTCAATATAAGGGCTATAAAAAAATGATATATTTAAAAAAAAAGTTGTACCCGAATATTGAAAATGTAACTCGCGCAAATGAAGATGTAAATCGCGTATAAGAAGATGTAACTAGCGCATAAGAAGATGTAACTCGCGCACACGAAAATGTACATCGTGTATAAGAAGAAGTAACACCATATGTTATCAAATATAACTCCAGGAATCGGGTATAAATGTACCTCTCACATATGAAAATGTTAATTGCACATATTAAAATGTAATCTCATTCTTTATCAAATATAAATCGAAATAAACAAACTCAATGTCTTAAAAAAACTCTAAAAACATATAAAAGAAACAAAAATATATTATAAAAAAGTGTATGAATATGAAAAAACACTTTTTGCACTTCACTCTAACCCAAAGTAATTCATTCGATCTCTTTTTTAGTTAGTGGAATTTATACTCATCAATAGAATACAGTCTATTACTTTTAATAATGGAAGGTCTTGCCAATTCATATACCTTTGTTACATGTTTATGAACATCACATTCTGTATTTGCTATCGTTTTACACGGTAAGAGGCTCTTGATGCTCCTTACAAAATTAAGTGCTAGACAATCTTGATAAACAACTAAGGAGTATATGATTTTTTTTACTGGAAACTGACCATATATTATTCCAACATATCATTCTCCAAGTCGAGTACAATGCAATCCTAACGAAGAACTATATGATTATAATGAGAAATTTACAAGGACTGTGATCAAAAGAAGTGGTGATTCCTAAAATATGACTAAATACCTTTGTATTCTTAAATTAAAGGTGTTTTATGTGTATGGTATGTATTTGATCTTATTTTTTCTCTCTTGAATTCAATTATTGCTCCTATAGAGTCATGTTTAAGTATCATAGTCATAAATTATGAATCTATGAATGGTTTAGTCACATTTAGGTAAATTTCTCTTAATGAATATATAGGCTTCTGCAAGAGTCTCGATTACAGCGATTTGATCATGTGCGTAGAAAACCGAGTGATGCACTTGTTAGACGAGTTGAGAGCTAGTGAGAACAAATGGATAGAAGGAGGAGGGGAAGACCCAAAGAAACTTGAATTAGAGGAATCAAAACTGATATGCTTCTTCTTGGATTGGATGAGAGTTTGGCTTTGGACATAGCAAAGTGGAGAGCGCATATACATGTGGATGGTTGATCTCTTTTCTTCCTTTTCTCTTTCTTTCTTTCTTTTATCTTTTATTTTATATATCATTCTATGTTGTTATATTATTTTCATCTTTTATTTTTCTTATGTCCTTTATCTCTTGTATTTTTTTATCTATCTTTATGTTCTTATGTTATTTTTATCTTATCCATTTTATCTTACCTTATAGAACAACAATTAGGCATGCATTAATGTATGGCGTAGAGTGTTAGGCGGTGAAACAATGTCCACATTCAAAAGATGAGTGTGGCAGAGATGCGTATGTTGCGTTGGATGTGTGTACATACCAGAAAAGACTGCTAGGAATGAGATAATCAAACAAAAGGTGAGAGTAGCACCCATAGAAGATAAGATGCAGGAATCGCGTTTGAGGTGGTTTGAGCATGTGCGTAGGAGACCAAGAGATGCACCTGTTAGATGACTTGAGGGGTGGTAAGAAGAGACGGGGAGGAGGAGGGGAAGATCCAAACAGATTTGGATCTTTTTATGTTCTTATGTTATTTTTATTTTCTATCTTTTTTTATTCTCTTTTATCTTTTTACATTTTCTCTTTCTTATATTCTTATGTTTTTGTTATCTTATATTTAATTATCTTTATCGTATCCGTTTTATCTTACTTTTTTTTTTCTTCGTGTTTGTTTTCACTTTTTGGCATCGATATCATGGATCGATTCATGTTAGTTGACCCCTTAAATCTTTTGGGATTAAGGCTCGGATGTTGTTGTTGTATCTTTATTCTCCTTTTTGCTCTAATATCATGGATTGATTCATGTTAGCCGACCCCAAAATCTTTTGGGAATAAGGCTCAGGTGTTTTTGTTATTGAATCTATAGGCTTCGCCCGTGTACTTGACATTCATGTAATTTCCATGTTTATATTTGGCTTTTTAATTAGTTTAGATTGATTATTACTTTGGAAATTACACACTTTTGGTGTAATAGTTTAGTCTGTAAAATAATTGTAATTTGTTTACATTAGGTTCATTCTGAGCTCACACAGGTCCAAGAACACTTTAGGGACCAATGGTGAACATCACAAGTGGAAGGAAGGTGCAAAAATTCCAAGAAAAAATGAAGATCCTGATTTTTGGTCTTGTACCCGGTCGGGTATGACCTATACCCGATCGGGTAAGTTGATGAAAAATCAAATCGGATAAATCCGCGAACAAGGCAACGTGCAGGGAAGATTTTAACCACGATCGAGTGTCAATACCCGATCGGGTAGCCGACATACCCGATCGGGTATGTCCATGTTTTTCCAGCTTCCGCGAAGCAACTGAAGGCCCGGTCGAGTGCCCTATATACCCGATCGGGTATATGACCCTGCAAGCCTAAAAAGCCTATAAATACGCCCCATTTCCTCCACAAGAAGATCACCAATTCCTATATACTTCTAAGCTCAGTTTAGACAAGTTATTTCTTTATATTTTCTTCATGTTTAGTCTCCAAATGAGGAGCTAAACTCTTCCATCTTGGTTTTGCTACTTTGAAGCTTAATGATTTGTAAGTTGTGAGTTATTTTCTTTAATCTTCTTCCTTGAATATTAATTACTTCCTATTCATATTCCATATTAATATTTTGAGCATTACTTAAAGGATCAATTAGTTTTGTTTCATATATTAATTATTACTAGAATCAATCGGTTAATACTTAATACGCTTGTTATTAATTCGGTTCTTTCAAATGGTAGTAAACTTGGATTGTTAATGCATGCTTCTCATGGTTAATAAGCTGAGGGGAATTAATTATATTGATTAAACCAATAAACCGCTTGTGTTGAGGTTATCAATCTCAATCGTTTTCATCTTAAACTTATTGCTACTATCAAGTTAATACACGACGCTTGTTCTATATTGACTCGGTAGTAAGTTTTATTAATGAACGCATCTCGTTATTAATAACTACCCTCGATAAACTGGATATACTCCTCGATTGAGTATTCGAGAGGAAGATAGTTAAAGATATAACCGGAATCGACGAACATTTCATTAAGTGGATAAAAGCAAAACCAAGTCTTTTTCTCATTAATTAAATCACATAACTCGTTCATCTTTGTGTTTAAATATAATTTAAGTTCATTCACTCAATCTAAAACCCCCCCTTGTTACTATTTTATAAAAAGAGAAGTATTCCTTTCCTTGCGGATACGAACCTTACTACACTATACTACGTATTAGTGTCGTATTGATATTTATTTTGAGTGCACATACGACAAAGTGCACGTCAGTACTATATTTGTTAGGTTTTTTGGCGTATTTATAACTTAGTGAGTAACTCTTGCAAAATACAGTAAAGTGCACCAGTTTAGTCTTTTAACCTCGGTCATCAATACAGACCAAAACAAAACTGACTGACCAAGCCGACCATCCGAATTCTATTCGGTTCGGTTTTTGGTACTCCATATCCCAAACCCACAAAAAGTAAAACCGCCACAAAACCGACCGGACAAACACCCCTGCACTGCACCAACCAGACTTCTGTGTATCAGCAAGCAAAGAAGGAAAAAACTTGTCATTGTAATGTTCTGTAGCCACAACTGAGCTATGCATGCAAATCGAGTTAGCACTTGTGCCTGCATCATCTGCAAGTCATATACATTCATCAGGGTGAAATTCTAATTATCTTCCGCCGCAAAAGATTGAGCGGTCTTGTTTAGAAACAAGTGAATATTGTACACAAGACATTAGAATGCAATTCAAAACTGCATCAAGTCACTTTCGCGCCAATATAAATATACTGAAAGCACAAGCCAACCCTGCTCGGTAGCAAATTCATGACTTTTTCTTAGATATGCTTCTAATAATGAAGCAAAACTTTTGCATGTTATGAGCTGAACTCTGTAAGATATATTGGTTGAACCTGGATAAGTCTCTTTAAATTTGGGAACCAAAACTTTTGCATATTATGTGATGCAATTCAATAGATTGTCAACTCAACATCAGTCACATGGCTTTCAGTGCAGCCCTGAAGCTGTTTTATAGCATAAGCATAAACTGATAAACTTTTTTTACTTGGACTATCTCCTAGGTGAGACCTGCATAATTGCATATACACTGCACCTTTTGTTCATAAACATTGCACCTTTTGTTGTAATAGAGATTATTCAGAATTCCATTCCTTTCTACATTCACCATAACAATCTATTGACTGTTCATGAGCTGCATACGATAAGATAGTAGAACTTCTTTCTTCATTCAAGCAAATCAATTGTGGATCTCAATAAGCGAATAGTTATCTCACATATGAACTAGGCTCGACATTAGGCCATAAAATTGCAAACCCCTGTTTGGTTTTCCTCGCCCAAACAAACCCAAAGAAAATAATAGATGGCACAGCATAGCAATTAAAAAGCATGAAATGATCATCGTCATTAGTCAGTCCGTCTCACTTACATACGTATTGGATTAAGAATATCTATATGGCGATTTTTCCTATCTTGAGCTGAATACTATGACTATCCAAAAGCACAAGTTACTATCTGTAAGCTGAAGTCATGAAACACTTGACGCTCATTGTGTACTTTCATTGATGGTCGATTACTCGATTCAAACAAATCAACCCTAATAGATAACTCAAGAACTCTGAAACGGATGCATTGAAAATTTGTTCCATGTTCTACACTCAATGTAAAAAAGCTCTTAACAATAGTGAATTCAATGCCATGTCTTCCCCAAGGATCAGAGTATACTTCATTTGTTCCTTTTCACTTCTTACAGCAGCAGAACTATAGCCAAGTACTCATAAATATTTGTTATAGGATGCAGCCTATATGCAAGGCAATACTCAAAAACACACATAATTGCTATTCATACACATTTACCAGGATAGAAAGCAGGATCTATGAATTATCTGAAACAAGAGAGCATAAAAGAAACAACAAATTGTTTCAAAAAAAACAAGGAAAGAACGAACCCTTTTATTAATTCTATACTGCGACGCTTATATCAGAATTTAAAATTCGGATTTAATGCTAGCATGAGGGTACAGGAGGGTAGAGGCGAACGAACTGGTCTTGCTGTTCTTGGTATCGGCGCTTGAGGTAATTCTCAAGGATCTCCATGACGCAGACGAAACGCTTCATTTCCTCGAGTTTCTGGCTGAGGTCGGCTTCCCTAGCTCTGGCTCGCTCAAGCCGAGCCTCCGTCTCTGCCAACCGGTCCCGGAGATTGTCCACCACTACCGCGTTTTCATTCACCGCAGCTGTGGCTGCTCGAGCTCGCGTATGGCCGCCAAACTCGTCCTTCGACGGGAATCGTTGACCGCCGTAACACATCCTCTATTTCAAATCCGATTCGGCCTGTCGACGACCTACTGCGAGAACGGAGTCCCACCACCTTGATGGCTTGATGTGCTTGTTCTCCGCCTCCGATTGATGATATGGACTTTCATAAAGGTCAATTAAGTCAATTAAAGCAGTGTTTGGGATTGCTTAAAAAAAGTGCTTTTCAGTTTTTGGCTTTAAAAAAGCTAAAAAGAGTGTTTTCAAATTACAGCTTCTGCTTAAATTAATCATTTAAAAGCTAAAAGCTGGAAGCAGGTGGAAGGGTGCTTTAAACTGCTTTTCACTTTTTCTATTACACAAAAAGTACTTATTTTACCAAACTCTACCAACTTTTACTTTTTCAGAATCACTTTTTTCTCAAACACTACCAACTTTTCCTATTAATCACTTTTCCCCAAATCACTTTAAAAATCACTTTTTTAAAGTTGAAGCAATTGCAAACACTCCCTAAGTCCTTCTATATGAGGTTCTGTACAGCCGTCGCGATTTGGGGCAGTTCCCGGTGGAATTTTTTGATGAAATTTTTTGAGCATCTTATTCATCAAGTCTAGTTTACTCATACCAAATTTCAGCTAAAAATTCAATCGAGAATACATTCAAATTAATTCTTGAAGATAACTGCGCATTTTTGCATTCTCGAATTAATTTGAATGCGCTCCCGATTAAATTTTTAGCTGATTTTTGGTATGAGTGAACTAGACTTGATGAATAAGATGCTCAAAAAAATTCATCAAAAAAACAACAATGGCGGGGTCCCGCACACCGAACGCGCCACCCGAACGGGTGGTCAGCAAGTGGAGGCCGCATTTAATACAAAAGCATGGCGGCAGCAAGTGGGGGCATGGTTGCCTACGTGGCAGGGGTGGTAGTCTACCGGATTCAGCCACGTGTCCAGCTTACCCATCCCCATTTTAGTATAAATACCTGCATTAAGATCATTGTAAAGGATTAGCATTTTGATACTCAGAGCTTAGCAAGTAGAAACACTTCTCTTATTCTTGTATTCTTGTACTTACCTACCGTTCGGGTAGTTCAGTGTAATTGCAGCATTACTGAATACGAGTTAGCTCCTGAGTTAAACAATCTTTCACTGTCTTATAGTTTATACACTTTCTAAACCAACCCAACATCCTTACAATATCCAAAGCTTGTATTGGGCTTTCGGATCTTCGGGAATAAACCTCAACATTGGCGCCGTCTGTGGGAAACCGAACAAAAATCCCAAACAAAACCTTTGATCTAAGCACCATTTTCCTTAAAATGGCTAGAATTACTCTAGCAACTCTGAGTTCTGCTACCAGAGGCCGGAGGGGCAATGGATCCTCCGAGGGGTGGTCTATGCAAGGGCAGGCCAGTGGCAGTGCCATCCAGGAATTTGAGAGCCATGCAGCGGCCATGCAGCGCATGGCGAACGAACAGGAACAGGGAGGAGGATACACCGACGAAACTCATGAGCAATTCTCCCCTGTCCGTCCCATGCCATCCTTCGACGAAGGGGAAGACACTGAGACCACCACGGCCTCAGCACATTCCCAGGAGCACCGAGGAAATCACTGGAGGGCCCACGCCCCCAGATATGCACAGCAAGCACCGGCCAATCGAACCCCGTTCATACCTTGAAACGAAGCCCAACACAGGGAACCTAGCCCCATGATAGATCCCGTTGGGCAACATTTTCAGTTCGTGGAGAGGGATGGGGAGCGTTTCATCCGGAGGAGGGCAAACACAGCTGCCCCTCCCCCGGACAGGATGCGATAGTTTGTGGAGGCGAGGATACCACAAGCTCCCCGAACGGCCCAGGATGAAGAAATTGTCGAAATGAGGAGTCAGATGACTGAGCTCAGATAGCAGATGAACCGGACGCCCCAGCAAACCCCGCCAGCACGGGTTGGGATCACTTCTCCCTTCACGAGGGAGATCATGAATGCAGAAATTCTGAGGGACTGCCGACCCCCGGCCGGCCTTACGTACGATGGGGTGGGAGATCCCCATGTACATTTGAGAAGTTACCAGGGTGGGCTTATGCTTTTAGGGGCCACTGACGCTGCAATTTGAAGGCTGTTCTTCAGCACCCTCTGAGGACCAGCCCAGGAATGGTTCAAGACACTACAGCTCGGATCGATTGGGAGCTTCGCGGAACTGTCCACTTTGTTCCTGGCACAGTTCGCTTCCAGCACCAGCCCGAAACTGCATTTCGGGTACCTGACCAGTGTGAGGCAAGGACCAAAGGAATCGATCAGCGGTTTCTTAACCAGGTGGAGGACCGAGACTCTGAAGGTTACCGGCATGACAGATGAAACAGCCATCCTTCTGTTCACCGACGCCCTTCAGACTGAGGATCTATATAGGGAACTAAAGAGGAATCCAGGGACCAGTTACCCGGATGTCCCGGAAAGGGCCAAGAGCCATGCGGCTCTGGAAGAAGAAATCAAGGTACGGGACCGAACGGCCCCTCAACCTACCACAAGGTTGGCGGACCGACTTGGCCCCATGCCGGCACCTGCACCCCACCGTCCGAAGAACCGACATTTCACCCCGTTTGTGATGACCATTGCAAACATCTTCAAGCATGAATCGGATACCACCCCCCCCCCCCAACCCCCCCCCCCCCCGACTGATTCAGGGGTTTTCATGGGAACGGATCCAAATGCATTCTGCAAATACCACAAGCGGAGAGGGCATCATACGCAATACTGCCGAGCTTTGCAGATTGCAATTGAGGAACTGATCCACCAAGGGTACTTGAGAAAGTACATGAGCACCAACCCAAACGGCCCTCCCCCGAACCAGCGTCAGAACAAGAAGCCCAACAGCTGGAAGAGAGACGTCCAGCGTGACGGTGAGCCTAGAAACAATGCATACGTCCCACCCAGCGACACGACAGAAGGTTCGGGGAACCCAGGGAAGAAACCAAGGATGGAGATCAAGGTCATCTTTGGCGGGGGAGAAACCGGGGACACGAACGCCGAACGGAAGAGGTTCGAGCGAAATCTGTACGTGGCCACCGTATCCACCCCACCCCAAAAGAAGGGAAGGGTGGAGCCAATAACATTTGGGGTGGCCGATCTGTAACACCGTCCCCAAATGTATTTACTTTCAAGTAAATGATGTAATAAACCTTATGGAATGATTTACGAATTTATGAAGTTGTAAATTTTTATTATTTCTTTCGCGTGAATAGTAAATTGCACGTGGGACCCACACTGGGAGCGGGGGCCGCCCGACTTTCCCGAGACCATATATTTTATTCATCTTGGTCTAGACAATAAATATATAGTGGTGGATATTGCATTTGGGCCATGGAAAGGCCCGGAGTTGACCGATTGGTCAAAGGAAGCCAAAATTACCGGTACTGGTAATTTAACAGATAACAGCCCGAACTGAATTTCGGAGACTCATAAATTAAAGTTGGGGAATGTATATTCATGATACATGTCATAATGAGTAAGAGCCCATAATATATTTTATTTGACCCGATAAAATAAAATATAATTAAAACAGTCCGAAAAATACAACTTTCGGGACCAATTGTACACTTCGGGACAAAAAGGGTTGACCTCCCACATGAGTGGGGGCCAACCCACGATTTTTCCACTCAAAAATTGAGGGAGGGTCGGCTGGTGCATGAAGAGAACATGGGAGGAGGATGTTGATAAGAAAGGAATGGCATCAAAAGTACCTAGGTGGACCCCCATTTTTGCACTCATTAGATCAATGAGACAAAAGTCCATCCCCATCCCTCTCTCCCCTCTCTATTTCGGCCAAGGCACAGCAACCAAGAGCAAGGAAGCTCCTCATCCTCCTCCCTCCATTGTTGAAGAGAAATCATCAAGGAAGAATCACCCAAAAAGGAGCTAAAGTGCTAAAAGTGTGAAATAATTAAGGTAATGACCTTATTATAACTACTTCTTTATTCTTCTCCTACCATATGAGATATATATGATGTGAAGGATCCTTAAGAGGATTCTACATGTTATAAGTATGGATTAATGGGTTGGAAAGTGATTCCATATCCAAGAACGGACTTAGAAGCCAAAACGACCGGTTCACCGGAAAATAACCTTTTTGAGGTTATTTGTATTAATATGGGTTTTATGATTATAAAACCTTGTTGGGAACTTGTGAAAGGTATTTCAAGTGATTTCACAAAGTTGGAAAAGTCGCCGGAGTTGTCGCCGGAGTTTCACCGGAGTTCAACTAAGAGGGGTAGAACTTCATACGCTAGTTCAAGGTGAGTGGACGGCTTAATATCTTATAACTTTTGGGTTAATTATGAGATTACCTAAATAAATGTTATATGATTTCATAATGATGTTTAAAAGATATTTAAACATGTGATTAGCCAATAGGGTTAAGTTTGTATGAAAGAAATTAATTGTTGATGCATGGAATATGATATGAAGAATTATACGAAATGCATATTTGTTTGAAGTGTATTAGAAGCACAAATGAATATTATTAACTTAATTATATGATGATTAAGTTGATACACACAAGGTATGAAATGGCGGTCAACGAAAACGTGGACCGAAGAACAAAGGATTTAATTAATACCGGTTGGTATTAATTAATTATAAACCTATATAAATGCATGGCTTTGCATGGATTGTGATACATAAGATTTATGTATTGGATTAGTTATGAGTAACTAAGGATGATATAGACTCTATCTAGGTTGATAGGAGGTTGATCATAGGAAAAACTTGGTGGAGGACCCTAGTACTCAAAAGGTACTTAACACTCAAAATTTGGTGGAGGACCCTAGTACTTAAAAAGTACTTAACACTCAAACTTGGTGGAGGACCCTAGGACTTAAAGTCCTTAACACTCAAACTTGGTGGAGGACCCTAGTACTTAAAAGTACTTAACACTCAACACTTGGTGGAGGACCCTAGGACTTAAAAGTCCTTAACACTCAAACTTGGTGGAGGACCCTAGTACTTAAAAGTACTTAACACTCAAAACTTGGTGGAGGACCCTAGGACTTATGAGTCCTTAACACTCACAAACCGGTGGAGTATCCAAGGATTATGATCCTAAAACTCATAGATTGTGATATACAAGTAGGGACAAGGAGGAGTCCTATACACTCATAGGTATATGGGTGGGTCGGGGTTTTTAGTCAAGAATATTGACTATCACTATTTTTCCCAAATAAAATGGTGATCTACGGATCGTATATTTTCCAAGTATACATATGCTAATAAGTATTTCATAACCTGGGGAAAGGACTATTTACTTAAGTATCACCCTATGTTTGGGTCTTATACTTGAAACGCTAGTTATTCTATATTTAGCCTGCTACTCGCTCGGTACTTGTACTGACCCCTTCGGGGGGCCCCACCATTTTCAGGTTGAAGCTAGGGCTTGCTACTTGCACCTTCTCAAGGGTGATATCAAATCAGGAAGACGTGGTTCGTGCTTCCTTATTTTCTTTCAAACTACCGAACACTTGCTCATGGATATTTGTTTTACTATAAACTATTTTTGGGGCTTGCATGCCCATGTTGTTGGCCGGTTGTGGCTCATGACGTACCGTTGAATATTTCCGCTATTCATTGGTTTGAATGTGATGTTGTTATGTATGTTTACTACTGAGTATGGATGGATTGTTTTCTCGAACGCCTTGTGTAATTAAGTGAGGTTGACTCGTGGGTGACGTCACTTGGTTATACGGCGGTTGTACACGCGCTTGGATTGCGGTCTGGGGCGTGACAATTAAGTGGTATCAGAGCCATCTCAGTTCTAAACTATGTAATCAACCTCTCACAAAAGATTTTGCAAAAGAGTTTTTACCGAAAACCATGAGCATTGTATTTTGACGTTTATAGGACTATTGGTGCTTAAGTTGCAAGGCCTCTAATTGTTAAGACGGTACCCTTAACAATTGGTATGGTAGTGACTTGGGCCAATACGTGTCTATAACGTTCTTCCGTCAATTGACATTTATAGGAGTCTAATGACTCATCCATATTTCTTTCAGAAATGGAGGGCAGGCGAATGAGGACCAGGAACAATCCGAGGGGGCAGGCGCCGGTAGCATCCCAAAGGGGAAGCCGGGCTGCATCTCGGGGTTCGAGAGGAGGCCGGGGAGGCCGTGGAAGCCGTGGAGGTCATCAAGCTCAAACTGTGAGTGATGGCCATGTGAGCTCGGTGTATGAAACCAACACCGAGGACTATGACTCAACATACGTTCCAGAAACGGAGCATGAGGAGACCCCGTATGATGGGGGCGACACATACACCGATGATGATGATGAAGAGAGTGATGCCAAGTTCGCCCAAATGGGCGAATTGCTTGAGTGGTATCAAAAAGAAAAGCTGAGGAGAGACCTTAGGCGCCAAGCAAGGCGTGGCTCTCGTGGTGGCTCGGGTCAAGGAAGCCGGGGAGCTTCAAGGGCCACTCCCGCGGCGTCACATGGTGGACGTGAAGGAGGTTTTTGTGTGAGAATCTCTAAGTACCTCAAGGAGGCTAGGGCCTTGGGGTGTAGGTCCTTTGACGGCACCGGTGACATTACCGTTGCCGCCGATTGGATTAGGAAGGTGAAGGACGCATCAAGAGACATGCAAATCACACCGGACGTGAAGTTGACTGTCGCTTCACGGCTTCTTGAAGGGATAGCTTCTACGTGGTGGGAGAGCGTGGAAGGGAAGTACCATGGGGAAATAACATGGGCGGATTTTGAGCTAGAGTTCTATGCTCAATACTACTCCGAGTACGAGGTGAATGTAAAAAGGAGAGAGTATAATAACCTGAAACAGAAAGATGGTGGCACGGTTAAACAGTTGGAACAAGACTTTAGAACCTTGGCTAGGTTCTTGCCAGAGTACGCGGTTGATGAGAACCGCATGACGGAGCACTTTTGGGATGCCTTACTCTTGGACATCCGTGATCGGGCTACGTACTCGCGCCACATGACCTTTAGCGAGGTGGTGGAGCAGGGCCTTCTCGGGGAGGCTCAATGGAATGAAAGAAAGGAAAGAGACGCCGAAGAGGCGAAAAAGAGGAAATGGCATGGTTCGGGGCTGCCCGAGCAAGCACGGAAAGATAAACACGGTGGGAGTGGTGGTTCGTTCAAGACACCGGCACCGCCGGCAAAGAAGAACAGGGATGCTCGGTGGCATGCATCCTCCTCACAAAGGACAGGGCCTCCAAAGTGTGCCAATTGTTCGAAAAATCATTTTGGGAAGTGCAATGCACCCCCAAGGTGTTATCAATGTGGGAACACGGGCCACATGAAGGCCAATTGCCCACAATTAGGGGGAGGAGGAGCTCTGGGATCCGGAGGAGGAACCATGACGGGAAGGAACCGTGCGGGCCCGTCAAACGGTGGTACGGGAAGAGGCGGCGCGTCCACAAGTCATGCCGCGTCCGTAAATCAAGGCGGGACCCAAGCACGTGTATACGCGATGACCGAGGCGGATGCGCGAGCAAACCCGGACTCCGTTGCAGGTAATACACTTATTTTCCTGTATTTCTAGGCTTATTTGGGTCATATGAGTCATTGGGTTTGGGTGCGGGCCACCCCGGGGGCAAACCCCGCGAATTCGGGGCGAAACAGGCAAAAAACAACTACGCGCGATCGCGCGTACCCACAGACGCACGACCGTGCGTACGAGGCAGTAGCCTCAGGTCTTATTTCGCACAGACGCACGACCGTGCGTACTGGTAGGCACGCCGTGCGTGGGACGCACGATCGTGCGTGACCAGCTACGCACGATCGTGCGTAGCCGGCAGTGGCTGGCTCCGGATTTCGCGCGCACGCACGGCCGTGCGTACCCCCTACGCACGCCGTGCGTGGACCCCCAACACCGGGAAATTTATTTTTCGCCCCGTTCTTCTACGTTTGGACCCCCGTTCGATTCCAAACATTAGTATGAACCTAATAACATCCTAATGATGTGTAAAAACCTTAGAAAATGTATCTTACATGGTGTATAAATGTAGGAACATTAAAGATCAATGGCAGGTGTGCGAGGATCCTCATCGATACCGGGGCACAACGCTCATTTGTGAGTGAGGCGTTCGCCGAGGGCCTTGACGTGCCATTGACACCTATGACTCAAACGTTGCTAGTCTCCACACCGTTAGGAGACGACGTGGAGAGAAATCATTACTATCCGTCGTGTGAGGTAGAAGTGACGGGTCAACCTTTGACTTGTGATTTCGTACCTCTAAGCATGTTGGAGTTCGATGCAATCCTAGGAATGGATTGGCTCGAGAAACACCATGCTCGAGTAGATTGCTACACCAAGGTGTTAGAGCTCGAGGATGATCAAGGAAACACACTATGTTTCGAGGGAGATCGGAGGAAATCTAATGCTTGTATAATATCCGTGATGAGAGCACGGAAGATGATGAGGAAGGGATGCCACGCATACCTTGCCTACGTGGTGGACGATACCAAGATGGAAGTCGACATCAAAGATGTACGGGTCGTGTGCAAATACCCGGATGTCTTTCCCAAAGACCTACCGGGGCTTCCACCCGATAGAGAGATAGAGTTTGTAATTGAAGTGGAGCCGGGAACCAAACCCATTTCGATTCCTCCTTATCGAATGGCGCCGGCCGAACTCCAAGAGTTGAAGGTCCAACTACAAGAATTACTGGACAACGGGTTCATCAGACCCAGTCATTCACCGTGGGGGGCACCCGTACTCTTCGTGAAGAAGAAGGATGGTACACTAAGAATGTGTATTGACTACCGACAGTTGAACAAGGTCACAGTCAAGAACAGGTATCCCTTACCGAGGATTGATGACTTGTTTGATCAACTTCGGGGGGCAATAGTGTTCTCGAAGATTGATTTGAGGTCGGGATATCATCAGTTGAAAATCAAGGAGAGCGACATAGCTAAGAGTGCATTTCGCACTAGATATGGTCATTACGAATTCCTTGTGATGTCATTTGGTCTAACTAACGCGCCGGCAGCGTTCATGGACTTGATGAACCGTGTGTTTAGTGAATACTTAGATCAATTTGTGATAGTATTCATTGATGACATCTTGATATACTCCAAGAGCGAGGAAGAGCACGAGCATCATTTGGGGCTTATACTTGATCGGCTAAGGGAAAAGCAACTCTTTGCCAAGTTCTCTAAATGCGAATTTTGGCTCAAGGAGATTGGTTTCCTCGGTCATGTCATATCCGGTTCGGGCGTTGCTGTGGATAACGCCAAGATAAAAGCTATCATGGATTGGGAGAGACCCAAGAATGTGAAAGAGATACGTAGTTTCCTTGGCCTAGCGGGATACTATCGTAAATTTGTTGAGAAATTCTCCGTATTGGCGTCCCCATTAACGAAGCTCACAAAGAAAGGGGCCAAGTTTGTATGGGACGACAAGTGTGAGAAAGGGTTCCTTGAACTGAAGAAACGACTTACCGAAGCACCAGTCCTAGCCCTACCCATACAGGGGATAGGGTATGATATCTACAGTGATGCTAGCATCCAAGGACTTGGATGTGTACTGATGCAAAACGGTAAAGTGATTGCATATGCTTCAAGGCAATTGAGAAAGCACGAGGTGAACTACCCTACCCATGATCTAGAATTAGGGGCGGTAGTGTTTGCACTGAAAATCTGGAGGCATTATCTCTACGGGGAGACATGTCACATTTTTACAGACCATAAGAGCTTGAAGTACGTATTCACTCAGAAAGAGTTGAATATGAGGCAGAGGAGATGGATGGAGTTGATCAAGGACTATGACTTGATCATCGACTATCATCCCGGAAAGGCCAATGTCGTGGCCGACGCACTGAGCAGGAAGAATACAACAGGGACGCTACTCACATGTCTACAGGCATTGAGGGCACACGTGGAGGTGTCCACGTGTGGGGCTCTCATTGCTCGATTCGAGGTTAGGCCCACCCTATTGGGCGAGATTAGTCGAAGTCAGGCCATTGATGAGGAATGTCAGAAGATCCGTGAAAGGATCCTGGAAGGACCCGTTGAGAATTTTCGGGTACGTGATGACGGTCTTTTATTGTTTAAAGATCGTGTGTGCATACCAAGGAATGAGGAACTCCAGAAATCTATACTTGAGGAGGCTCATTCTTCGGCTTATGCTATGCATCCAGGAGGTACTAAGATGTACCGAGATTTGAAGGAAAGTTACTGGTGGTCAGGTATGAAGAGAGACATCGCCGAGTATGTGAGTCGATGCCTTACTTGCCAGCAAGTTAAGGCAGAACATCAGCACCCGGCAGGGCTCTTGCAGCCACTCGCCATCCCAGAGTGGAAGTGGGAGCACGTGACCATGGACTTCGTGGTGGGGCTACCACGAACGGTGAACAACTATGATGCAGTTTGGGTAGTGGTTGATAGGCTCACCAAGAGTGCACACTTTTTGCCTATCAACATTACTTATCCTCTTGAAAGATTGGCCAAGCTATACACGGAGGAGATTGTGAGATTACATGGAGTCCCAATATCCATTGTCTCGGATAGGGATCCACGATTCACATCCCGATTTTGGCCAAAGTTTCAGGCATCTTTGGGAACTAAACTGAAGTTTAGCACAGCTTTTCACCCACAGACGGATGGGCAGTCCGAACGGGTGATACAGATTTTGGAAGACATGCTTAGGGCATGTGCACTGGAGTTCCAAGGAAGTTGGGACAAATATTTGACCCTAGTGGAGTTTGCTTATAACAACAGTTATCAAGCAAGTATCGGCATGCCTCCATATGAGGCATTGTATGGGAGGAAATGCAGAACACCGTTGTGTTGGGATGAGGTTGGCGAGGCCAAACTCGAAGGAATAGAGCTGGTTGAGATCACCAAGGCTAAGGTAAGGATCATTCGGGATAGATTGAAGGCTGCTCAGGACCGACAGAAGAGTTATGCTGATAAACGGCGGAGACCGTTGGAGTTCGAGGTCGGTGACGAGGTTTTTCTAAGGATTTCTCCTTGGAAGGGCATCATCCGATTTGTATCGAGGGGGAAGCTTAATCCCCGATACATTGGTCCATTTGAGATCCTTGAAAGGATTGGGGCCGTGGCTTACCGCCTCAAGTTGACACCAGAGCTTGAGAAGATACATGACGTGTTTCATGTATCGATGCTCAAGAAGTACATACGGGACCCATCTCATATTCTTGAGAAACCACCGGTAGAGATCCGTGAGGATTTGCAATATGCGGTAGAGCCGGTGAAGATAGTAGGTCAACAAGTGAAGAAGCTTAGGAATAAGGAGATTCCTATGGTAAAGGTTCTTTGGAGGAGTGATCGAGTCGAAGAAGAAACTTGGGAGACCGAAGTCTCAATGAGGGAGCAATACCCGTTCCTTTTCGATTAGACACACGGATTTCGGGGACGAAATCCCAAATAAGGGGGGGTGAACTTGTAACACCGTCCCCAAATGTATTTACTTTCAAGTAAATGATGTAATAAACCTTATGGAATGATTTACGAATTTACGAAGTTGTAAATTTTTATTATTTCTTTCGCGTGAATAGTAAATTGCACGTGGGACCCACACTGGGAGCGGGGGCCGCCCGACTTTCCCGAGACCATATATTTTATTCATCTTGGTCTAGACAATAAATATATAGTGGTGGATATTGCATTTGGGCCATGGAAAGGCCCGGAGTTGACCGATTGGTCAAAGGAAGCCAAAATTACCGGTACTGGTAATTTAACAGATAACAGCCCGAACTGAATTTCGGAGACTCATAAATTAAAGTTGGGGAATGTATATTCATGATACATGTCATAATGAGTAAGAGCCCATAATATATTTTATTTGACCCGATAAAATAAAATATAATTAAAACAGTCCGAAAAATACAACTTTCGGGACCAATTGTACACTTCGGGACAAAAAGGGTTGACCTCCCACATGAGTGGGGGCCAACCCACGATTTTTCCACTCAAAAATTGAGGGAGGGTCGGCTGGTGCATGAAGAGAACATGGGAGGAGGATGTTGATAAGAAAGGAATGGCATCAAAAGTACCTAGGTGGACCCCCATTTTTGCACTCATTAGATCAATGAGACAAAAGTCCATCCCCATCCCTCTCTCCCCTCTCTATTTCGGCCAAGGCACAGCAACCAAGAGCAAGGAAGCTCCTCATCCTCCTCCCTCCATTGTTGAAGAGAAATCATCAAGGAAGAATCACCCAAAAAGGAGCTAAAGTGCTAAAAGTGTGAAATAATTAAGGTAATGACCTTATTATAACTACTTCTTTATTCTTCTCCTACCATATGAGATATATATGATGTGAAGGATCCTTAAGAGGGTTCTACATGTTATAAGTATGGATTAATGGGTTGGAAAGTGATTCCATATCCAAGAACGGACTTAGAAGCCAAAACGACCGGTTCACCGGAAAATAACCTTTTTGAGGTTATTTGTATTAATATGGGTTTTATGATTATAAAACCTTGTTGGGAACTTGTGAAAGGTATTTCAAGTGATTTCACAAAGTTGGAAAAGTCGCCGGAGTTGTCGCCGGAGTTTCACCGGAGTTCAACTAAGAGGGGTAGAACTTCATACGCTAGTTCAAGGTGAGTGGACGGCTTAATATCTTATAACTTTTGGGTTAATTATGAGATTACCTAAATAAATGTTATATGATTTCATAATGATGTTTAAAAGATATTTAAACATGTGATTAGCCAATAGGGTTAAGTTTGTATGAAAGAAATTAATTGTTGATGCATGGAATATGATATGAAGAATTATACGAAATGCATATTTGTTTGAAGTGTATTAGAAGCACAAATGAATATTATTAACTTAATTATATGATGATTAAGTTGATACACACAAGGTATGAAATGGCGGTCAACGAAAACGTGGACCGAAGAACAAAGGATTTAATTAATACCGGTTGGTATTAATTAATTATAAACCTATATAAATGCATGGCTTTGCATGGATTGTGATACATAAGATTTATGTATTGGATTAGTTATGAGTAACTAAGGATGATATAGACTCTATCTAGGTTGATAGGAGGTTGATCATAGGAAAAACTTGGTGGAGGACCCTAGTACTCAAAAGGTACTTAACACTCAAAATTTGGTGGAGGACCCTAGTACTTAAAAAGTACTTAACACTCAAACTTGGTGGAGGACCCTAGGACTTAAAGTCCTTAACACTCAAACTTGGTGGAGGACCCTAGTACTTAAAAGTACTTAACACTCAACACTTGGTGGAGGACCCTAGGACTTAAAAGTCCTTAACACTCAAACTTGGTGGAGGACCCTAGTACTTAAAAGTACTTAACACTCAAAACTTGGTGGAGGACCCTAGGACTTATGAGTCCTTAACACTCACAAACCGGTGGAGTATCCAAGGATTATGATCCTAAAACTCATAGATTGTGATATACAAGTAGGGACAAGGAGGAGTCCTATACACTCATAGGTATATGGGTGGGTCGGGGTTTTTAGTCAAGAATATTGACTATCACTATTTTTCCCAAATAAAATGGTGATCTACGGATCGTATATTTTCCAAGTATACATATGCTAATAAGTATTTCATAACCTGGGGAAAGGACTATTTACTTAAGTATCACCCTATGTTTGGGTCTTATACTTGAAACGCTAGTTATTCTATATTTAGCCTGCTACTCGCTCGGTACTTGTACTGACCCCTTCGGGGGGCCCCACCATTTTCAGGTTGAAGCTAGGGCTTGCTACTTGCACCTTCTCAAGGGTGATATCAAATCAGGAAGACGTGGTTCGTGCTTCCTTATTTTCTTTCAAACTACCGAACACTTGCTCATGGATATTTGTTTTACTATAAACTATTTTTGGGGCTTGCATGCCCATGTTGTTGGCCGGTTGTGGCTCATGACGTACTGTTGAATATTTCCGCTATTCATTGGTTTGAATGTGATGTTGTTATGTATGTTTACTACTGAGTATGGATGGATTGTTTTCTCGAACGCCTTGTGTAATTAAGTGAGGTTGACTCGTGGGTGACGTCACTTGGTTATACGGCGGTTGTACACGCGCTTGGATTGCGGTCTGGGGCGTGACACGATCTGCCCAACTCACCAAGTCCGCACAGGGATGAATTGGTGGTGAGTATGTGTGTTGATAATGCCCTGATCCGCCGAGTGTTGGTGGATACGGGGAGCAGTGTGAACGTGTAACACCGTCCCCAAAAAGTATTTACTTTTAAGTAAATAATGTATTAAACTTATGGAATGTTTAACGAGTATTCGAAGTTGTGAATTTTTATTAATGTTTTTGCGTGAATAGTAAATTCGCACGTGGGGCCCGCACCGGGAGCGGGGGCCGCCCGATATTCCCGAGACCGAATATTTTATTCAACTTCGTCGAAATAATAATTATATAGAGGGGGATAATTTATTTGTTCCAAAGAAATGACATAATGTGGACCGATTGGTCGAAAGCGGTTCAATTACCGGTATCGGTAATTTAACGGATAATAGCCCGAAATTGGACTTCGGAGACCTATAAATTAAAGTTGGGGAATATATATTCACTATGATGGTCATAATGATTGAGAACGCATAATATATTTTATTTGACCCGATAAAATAAAATATATTTAAAACAGTCCGAAAAATACAACTTTCGGGACCAATTGTACACTTTTGGGCAAAAAGGGTTGACCTCCCACATGGGTGGGGGCCAACCCACGAATTTTGCCTTGCAAATGGAGAGGGTGGCCGGCTGGTAGGATGGGAAGTCATGGGAGGGGATTTTGAAATGAAAGAATTGGCATCAAACAAATGAGTTGGACCCCCCATCCACACTCATTTGTTCATTAAGACAAAACAACAACCCTCACCCCTCTTCTCTCCCTCATCCCTGCGGCCAGAACACCCAAGCAAGAGCCAAGGAAATTCTCCATCCTTCTTCTCCATTGTTGAAGAGAGCTTTACAAGAAAGAATACCAAGAAAAGGAGCTAAAGTGTTAAAAGTGTGAAAGGATTAAGGTAATAACCTTATCATAACTTTCCTTTATTTTTCTTCTATCATATGAGATATATATCATATGAAGAACCTTGAGGGTTGTTCTACATAATTTAAGTGTAGAATAATGGGTTGGAGAGTGGTTCTAAGTCCAAGAACGGATTTAGAAGCCAAACCGACAAGTTCACCGAAAAATAACCTTTTAGGGGTTATTTGTATTGATTAAGGTTTTATGGTGTTAAAACCTTGTTAGGAACTTGATTAAAGTATTTTTGAGTTTCGCCGGAGTTTCGCCGGAGTTGGTCAAAGTTCGCCGGAATTAGTCAAAGTTCAACCGCGGAGCGTAGAACACGCTTAAGCTCACTTAAGGTGAGGATGACCGACTATATTGCTTATAATCTTTGGATTAATTTCATGAGATTCCCTAAATGAATATACAATGTGATTGGCATGAATTATTAATGGTTAATAATGCCTAAGTGAAATTACTATTGATTATAAGTATAGGTTGCATAATATACAAATTTATTGAATAAATTGTGTATGTCTAAATGTTATGAATATGATGGCATGATAGTAGTATCAACCATAAATCCCATTTGTGATAAGTATACTTTTATTTCATGAGAAGAAGCCATGAAGGAATAAATGTGATATTTTGATATTGAGGCCAAATTACATAGTGAATGAAGAATTTCATTGAAATGAGTAAATAACTAGTATTGAAATATTAGTTGGAATTGTAGTTGAATAATGGATGAATGAATCCTAAGAAATTGAATTGTAAAGAATCGGTGATTATTGAGCTGGGCTCTAGACCGATGTAGATAACGGTGATTATTGAGCTGGGCTCTAGACCGTAGTAGTTATCGGTGATTATTGAGCTGGGCTCTAGACCGATGTAGGTAACGGTGATTATTGAGCTGGGCTCTAGACCGTAGTAGTTATCGGTGATTATTGAGCTGGGCTCTAGACCGATGTAGATGACGGTGATTATTGAGCTGGGCTCTAGACCGTAGTAGGTAACGGTGATTATTGAGCTGGGCTCTAGACCGTGGTAAGTAATGATGAATTGACACTAAACGAATAAAGTTAACCATGATACAATAACACCCCAGATTGAGGGTCTTGGAAATTGAAACTTTGATTATACTTAGTATAGTTGTCATTGTACTTGTCAAATGCTTCCAAGTACTGACCTCCCCTTCACGGGGGAGGCCACCTCACAGTTTCAGGTAGAACTTGAAGGTTGCTACCACCGCCCGTTGCTTCGGGAAGATCAAAGGAGGGAGACGTGGTTCGTGCTTCTTCCGTTCCTGTTTTGAAAACATTTTGAACAATGCTCATGGATACTATTTTTAAATATTTGTTTGGGGGCTTGTATGCCCATGGTTGCCAAAGTGTGGCATGAACACTTATATTAAATGTTTCCGCTGCTTGAATGAATATTTTACATTATGTTTGTTTATGGATGTACTATGTGTGAATGATATTCCAGACGCCTTGTATAGTATGGATGTGTTGGACTGCGGTTGACCATTCGTACTGTACGGCGGATTGTTGACGTGTCCGGGTAGGTCCGGGGCGTGACAATTTAATTGGTATCAGAGCCTTAGTTCGTAAACTTCATAATGAAGCTTCAAAATCTCTTTTCGAAAATGAATTTGAAAACCATGAGCATAAAAGTTTTGTACTTATATAGAACCTTTGGTACTTGAGTTGCAAAGTCTCTAATTGTTAAGATGGTACCCTTAACAATTGGTATGGCGGTGATTTGAGCCAAATGATGTCTTTAAGTACCTATCCGTCACTTGACATTGATACGAGTCTAATGACTCATTCTACTTCCTTTCAGAAATGGAGCCAATCGGAAGGATCACTAGGAGGAACCCGACGGGCCGTGTACTGGGTGGATCCGAGGGCGGTAGCCGGGGGTCCACTAGGGGATCAAGAGGAAGGGGCCGTGGAGGCCAACATCAAACCGTGAGCGATGGCCACGTTGACACGGAGAGTGAGACCTATTGGTCTTATGAGGACTCAACCTACCGGCCGGAAACTGAGCCGGTTGAGACCCCTTATGAAGGGGATGATGATGACGTGAGCGACGAGGAGGAAAATGGCTCCTTGGCGAGAATTGAAGCGCTACTCCAACAATACCATCGGGAGCGCGAAGAAAGAAGGGAACGCCGAAGGCGCCGTGCAGGGCAACCTTCGGGTGGGGCTCCAAGAGGGAGGAGCTATTGTGATTCAAGAACCCACGTGGAAGCACATGGGAGTCGAGGTGATGGAGGTCCAACCATAAGGATCTCCAAATACATCAAAGAGGCGAGGGACTTGGGGTGCAAACCGTTCGATGGGACGGGGGACATCTCGGTGGCCGCGCACTGGATCAAGAGGCTGAACGAGGCAGCCCTTGACATGCAACTCACCCCCAATTTCAAACTAAGAATCGCGGTAAGGTTGCTTGAAGGGTTGGCATCCAAGTGGTGGGATGGAACCAAGGGTAAGTATGGCGGGACTGTTACGTGGGAGGATTTTCGGCAAGAATTCTTTGCCCAATACTACTCCGACTTTGAGGTAAACGCCAAAGTGAGGGAATACACTCTTTTGACCCAAGGGGGTAACATGACGGTGAAAGAACTTGAGCATAAGTTCAGGGACCTTGCCGACCACATACCGGAGTATGCTTGTGATGAGAACCGAATGGTGAATCACTTTTGGGAGGCCTTGGACCTGGAGATACGTGACAGGGCGACTCAATTGCCCAACATGACTTTCAGCCAAGTGGTTGCCCAGGGGTTGAAGGGAGAAAAGCAATGGGAGGAAAGGAAGAAGAGGGACGCCGAGGAGGCAAAGAAGAGGAAATGGGAGAACCATGGCCCCCAAGGTTCTAATAAGAAAGGGAACCATGGGGGAGGAGGATCATTCAGGGCACCGGCACCACCATCTAGGGGAGGCTCAGGCACGGGTGGACAAAACTCGGGCTCGCAAGCCCCAATGGTGATTAGGTGCAGGAACTGTAACAGGAACCATGGGGGTAAGTGTCGTGACCCTCCTCGGTGCTACCAATGTGGAGATACGGGGCACATTAAGCCAAATTGCCCTCAACTTGGTGGGAACCGAGGGGTGGGATCAAGCGACGCTACCACAGCAAGTAGGAACTGAACCGGAGCGCCCCATGCTAGTACGGGGCAAGGGGGAGCGAGCACAAGCAACGCGCCGTCCGTGAATCAAGGAAGGACGCAAGCTAGAGTCTACGCAATGACCGAGGCCGATGCTCGATCCAACCCCGACTCCGTTGCGGGTAATCCCTTGTTCACTCTTATATTATTCATACGCATGTATATATAAACTTTAGGGAGCATGTACGGGTCAACCGATGACTTTTTGGCTCGTTTTTAAACGAAAAAGTGAGTTAAACACGCCCAGGGACGAACCGGCGCCGGCCCGGGCTTGAACCGGCGCCGGCCTAGTGTAAAACGTAGCCAAAACGAAGCTGGCAGTAGCTTACCCGGCGCCGGCCAGGGGGGCAACCCGGCGCCGGCCCGGAAAAAAATTTCCGGAAGTGCTAACCAGTAGCTTACCCGGCGCCGGCCAGGGGGGCAACCCGGCGCCGGTCCGGGGAGAATTGTCCGGTTTTTCGCTCCAGGGGATACCCGGCGCCGGTCCAGTGCAATTTTCCCCTTCTCCGATTCCAGTAGCCTACCCGGCGCCGGCCAGGTCCATACCCGGCGCCGGACCAGTGCATTTTTACCCGAAAAATTTTAGTTAAGCCCCGTTTCAATCCGGTACGTTGACTAGTGTGTCTTACATGACTTATATATGTAGGAACATTAAAGATCAATGGTAGAAACGCGAGAATTCTCATTGATACCGGGGCACAACGTTCATTCGTGAGTGAAGAGTTTGCCGAAAGTTTAGACGTGCCGTTGATAGAAATGACACAACCTTTGTTGGTCTCTACACCGTTGGGAGACGATGTGGAGAGGAAACACTACTACCCTTCGTGTGAGGTAGAAGTGACGGGTCAGCCTTTGACTTGTGACTTCGTACCTCTAAACATGTTAGAATTCGATGCAATTCTAGGGATGGATTGGCTCGAGAAACATCATGCTCGAGTGGATTGTTATGCCAAGGTTTTGGAACTCGAGGATGCCGAGGGAAACACCCTACGTTTCGAGGGAGATCGGGGAGGATCTCATAGTTGTATAATATCTGTGATGAGGGCACGGAAGATGATGAAGAAGGGATGCCATGCATACCTTGCTTATGTGGTGGATGAGGCAAAGAAGGAGGTTGACATCAATGATGTACGTGTCGTGTGCAAGTACCCGGACGTCTTTCCAAAGGACTTACCGGGGCTCCCACCCGATAGAGAGATAGAGTTTGTAATTGAAGTTGAACCGGGGACCAAACCCATTTCGATTCCTCCTTATCGAATGGCACCGGCCGAGCTTCAGGAGTTGAAGGTTCAACTCCAAGAGCTATTGGACAACGGGTTCATTAGACCCAGTCATTCACCGTGGGGAGCACCCGTACTCTTCGTAAAGAAGAAAGATGGTACACTAAGAATGTGTATAGACTACCGACAGTTGAACAAGGTCACGATCAAGAACAGGTACCCTTTACCGAGGATTGATGACTTGTTTGATCAACTTCGAGGGGCAACAGTATTCTCGAAGATTGATCTAAGGTCGGGGTATCATCAGTTGAAGATAAAGGAGAGTGACATACCTAAGAGTGCGTTTCGCACGAGATATGGTCACTACGAGTTTTTGGTGATGTCATTTGGTCTAACCAACGCACCGGCGGCATTCATGGACATGATGAACCGTGTGTTCAGTGAATACTTAGATCAATTTGTGATAGTATTCATTGACGACATTTTGATATACTCCAAGAGTGAAGAGGAGCATGAAGATCATTTGAGTCTTGTACTTGAACGACTAAGGGAAAAAACACTCTTTGCCAAGTTCTCTAAATGTGAGTTTTGGCTCAAAGAGATTGGGTTTCTCGGGCATGTCGTATCAGGTTCGGGCATTTCGGTGGATAAAGCCAAGATAGAAGCCATTATGAATTGGGGAAGACCCAAAAATGTGAAAGAGATACGTAGCTTCCTTGGCTTAGCGGGATACTGTCACGCCCCGGACCCACCGGACACGTCAACAACCCGCCGTATAGTACGAACAGTCAACCGCGGTCCAACTCATCCATACTATACAAGGCGTCTTGAATACCATTCACAATAGTACATCCATAAACAATCACAATGTAAAACATTTAATTTAAGCAGCGGAAACATTAATATAATATCCGAGCCACACGTGGCAAACACGGGCATACAAGCCCCAAATAAATATTCAAAATAATATCCATGAGCATTATTTAGATTGTTTTCAAAACAGAAACGGAAGAAGCACGAACCACGTCTTCTTCCCTTGATCTCCCCGAAGCAACGGGTGGTGGCAGCAACTCTTCAAGTTCTACCTGAAACTGTGAGGTGGCCTCCCCCGTGAAGGGGAGGTCAGTACTTGGAAGCATTTGACAAGTACAATGACAACTATACTAAGTATAATCAATGTTTCAATTTCTTAAGACCCTCAAATAGAGTGATATTATATCGTAGGCCGTAACCCCCGGTTACCCCGTTTTAAAAATATACTTACTTTATATAAAGTCAAGTAGTCGGCCCGTGGGCCCATATTCATTTAGAATTTTCCATTTTCACCTTCCGTGACCATGAGTCACGACAACCCCATAGGGTTCCCTCGAGTCCCGATTGTATAGCAAGGGCTCGGCCCAACTACATTTCTATACAATCCTTTAACTCAATCTAATATATCTATATTTGTATGGCAAGGGCTCGGCCCAACTACGTTTCCATACCAACCATAACTTCATGGCAAGGGCTCGGCCCAACTACGTTTCCATGAAGATCACAATGCATGGCAAGGGCTCGGCCCAACTACGTTTCCATGCTAATCACGTTACATGGCAAGGGCTCGGCCCAACTACATTTCCATGTAATCCTAGAGTCCGACTCTAATTTATTTTCATAGCTCAATTCTCAAGCAAATCCTATGCCTAGAATCAATTCACTTGGATAGCCTTTAGGCCTACCCCTAACACACCTTAGTGTTCATACAATTCGACCTTAAAGCATCTCTTAAGACTACTTAAGGCATATCTATTCACAATCCTATCTCTTAGGATTAATTCCATCATTTATTTATATAAATCTCCCGACTAGTATTTCGATACTAGTCGAATAACCTTAGAACAACCAAGTTCTAAATTCATAACCAAATAGTTTATCTCAATTGATTTTCCAATCCAAATATGATTTAATCCCAATATCAAAAATATCACTTTTATCCATTCATGAATTTCATACATGAAGTAAAAGTATATTTTATCACAAATTTTCATAGTTAATTCCATTACCATGCCATTTCTTTCATATCACATAATCATACACAATCTCTTACAAATTTGTATATTATGCTCTTTTCCTCATAGACAATAGTCTTCTCATTCTTAGGCATTATTAATCATTAATAATCCTTAAAAACATATTTAATTACCTTAGGTAATCTCATGAAATTAACCCAAAGATTATAAGCAATATAGTCAGCCATCCTCACCTTATGAAGTGCTGAAATAGTTGCCTTTATTAAGCCCTCCGATCAACCCCGTTCTGAACCGATCGAAAGCGAAAAATCTGGGCAGAAGGTGAAAGCCGGGCGGCTTTCACGAAAGCTGGGCGGCTTTCGTCGTCTGCTACTACGAACAGCCTCCTACACTTGGCGGTTTCCGGCGGTTTCAACTCCTATCGATTCCACGACTCTTCTAAGTTAAATACCCCCACTTTATAACAATATTACACACTTTTAAACGTGTAAAACTCATGGTTTAATCCACCATATGATTTCTTAAAAATCATATCAAATAAACTAGTTAGAAGTGTTTGATGAGTTCTTACCTCAACCTCAAACTATTTCTTGTTGGATTCTTTTCCCCTTGCTTCTTCCAAGCTAGGACTTTGCTAGAGCTATCACAGGCCTCTCTCTCCCTTGCTCTTGTGCGTATGGTGTGGAAAGGATAGAGGAAGTATCCTTAATCAATCCCACCCCCAATCAATAGTAGACAAGGCCAAAAGGGAGTGGGTGTGTGTCTTGCACATCACCTCACTCAACACTCCGCCCCAAACCATGCTAGCTTGTCCCCTTCCCATTATTTGGGTCTAATAGTGTGTAAAAGTTTACCCCAAGTGGGTGTGGAAAGTCCCTCCCAATTATTCCTGCTATTTTTGGCAGGTTGGGCCAAAATAGCACTCGGGTTGTCCAAATATTTTATCAACTTCGGTTGGCATTTTATTGGGCTCCTATAATTATTATGATAACCCAACTAAATATTTGGTAGCCCATTCTCATATAATGGACCCGATATATAATTTAATTAATCTCACATTAATTAAATATTCCAATCAATCATACGAAATTTATTCGCTAGGAATTTCAAATACATGTCAACTTTCAAATTCGAGTACATCCGGGCGCGGTGTCACAAGTTCACCCCCCCTTAACGGGAATTTCGTCCCCGAAATTCAAAAATGCTCATTCAAAAAGGAATGCATATTGTTCCTTCATTAAGGCTTCCGTTTCCCAAGTTTCTTCTTCGACTCGGTCACTTTTCCAAAGGATTTTCACCATTGGAACTTTCTTGCTCCTTAGTTTCTTTACTTGCCTATCAAGTATTCTCACCGGTCGTACGGCGTAGTTCAAGTCTTCACGTATTTCCACAGGTGGTTTTTCTAACACGTGAGACGGATCCGGCACATATTTCTTTAGCATAGACACGTGGAACACGTTATGTATCTTCTCCAATTCTGGAGTCAGTTGCAATCGGTATGCTACGGCCCCGATTCTTTCGAGAATCACAAATGGCCCGATGTATCGTGGGTTAAGTTTCCCTCGGCTTTGAAATCGGATGATTCCCTTCCAGGGTGAAACCTTCAAGAATACCTCATCTCCCACCTTAAACTCTAAGGCTCTCCGGCGTTTATCGGCATAGCTCTTCTGTCTATCCTGGGCCGCCTTAAGCCTATCGCGAATCGTCTTCACCTTTGACTTGGTGATCTCCACCAATTCTGTGCTCTCAAGCTTGGCCATGCCAACCTCGTCCCAACACAACGGTGTACGACATCGCCTCCCATACAATGCCTCGTATGGAGGCATGCCAATACTCGCCTGATAACTGTTGTTATAGGCAAACTCTACCAGTGCTAGATGGTTGTCCCAACTTCCTTGGAACTCCAATGCACAAGCTCTCAACATGTCTTCTAATATCTGTATGACCCTCTCAGATTGTCCATCCGTCTGTGGATGAAAAGCAGTGCTAAACTTCAATTTCGTTCCCATAGACTCTTGGAACTTCGGCCAAAATCGTGATGTGAATCGTGGATCCCTGTCGGACACAATGGTTATAGGAACGCCATGTAGCCTCACGATCTCATCCACATACAACTTGGCTAACCTCTCAAGTGCATAGGTAGTGTTGATAGGTAGAAAATGTGCACTCTTTGTAAGCCTATCAACCACAACCCATACGGCATCATAATTCTTCACTGTCCGTGGTAGCCCTACCACGAAATCCATAGTCACATGCTCCCATTTCCACTCGGGAATGGAAAGTGGCTGCAATAACCCAGCTGGATGCTGATGTTCTGCCTTAACTTGCTGGCAAGTAAGGCATCTACTGATGTACTCGGCTATTTCTCTCTTCATACCAGACCACCAGTAACTTTCTTTCAGATCACGGTACATTTTCGTACCTCCCGGGTGCATAGCATACGCCGATGAATGAGCTTCCTCTAAGATGGACTTTCGGAGCCCCTCATCCGATGGTACACACACTCGGTCACGAAATAATAAGAGACCATCATCTCTTTCCCTGAAATCCTCAACCGGTCCCGCTAGCATGCGTTCACGGACCTTCATCAGTTCTTCGTCAGTTTCTTGACCCTTCTTGATCTCATCAAGTAATGTGGGTCTCACCTCGAATCTAGCTAACAAGGCACCATCGCTAGATATCTTCAATTGGGCTCTCGATGCCCTCAAACTAGTCAACAATGCCCCAGACGAACTTTTTCGGCTCAAGGCATCCGCCACCACGTTGGCTTTACCGGGGTGGTACTCAATGATAAGATGGTAGTCTTTTATCAACTCCATCCATCGCCTCTGTCTCATGTTTAACTCCTTCTGAGTAAACACGTACTTCAAGCTCTTGTGGTCAGTGTATATGTGGCATGTCTCCCCGTAGAGATAATGTCTCCATATCTTAAGTGCAAACACCACTGCCCCGAGCTCCAAATCATGAGTAGGATAATTTACCTCATGTTTCTTCAATTGTCGTGAAGCATAGGCAATTACCCTCCCCATTTGCATCAACACACATCCAAACCCTTGGATGCTGGCATCACTATAGACATCATACCCCATACCCTGTTTGGGTAATGCGAGTACCGGTGCCTCGGTCAATCTCCTCTTTAGTTCAATGAAACCTTTCTCACATTTGTCATCCCATACAAACTTAGCTCCTTTACGAGTGAGCTTCGTCAATGGCGACGCCAAAACAGAGAACTTCTCCACGAACTTTCTGTAGTAGCCTGCTAACCCAAGAAAACTACGAATTTCCTTGACGTTCTTTGGCCTCTCCCATTCGGTAATGGCTTCTATCTTCTTGTTATCAACCGCAATTCCCGATCCCGAAACCACATGCCCGAGAAAGCCAATCTCCTTCAGCCAAAATTCACATTTGGAAAATTTGGCATAGAGTTGCTTCTCCCGTAGCGTCTCGAGAACAAGTATCAAGTGCTCCTCATGCTCTTCTTCACTCTTTGAGTAAATTAAGATGTCATCTATGAACACAATCACGAATTGGTCCAAGTATTTATGGAATACTCGGTTCATCAAGTCCATGAATGCCGCCGGGGCGTTTGTTAACCCAAACGACATAACGAGGAACTCAAAATGCCCATACCTTGTGCGGAAAGCACTCTTCGGTATGTCCTCCTCCTTAATCTTCAATTGATGGTACCCCGACCTCAAGTCAATCTTTGAAAACACGGTTGCCCCTCGTGGTTGATCAAACAAGTCATCAATCCTAGGCAAAGGATACCTATTCTTGATTGTGACCTTGTTCAGTTGACGATAGTCAATGCACATTCGAAGTGTTCCATCCTTTTTCTTCACAAAAAGGACCGGAGCTCCCCACGGGGAGTGACTTGGTCTAATGAAACCGTTATCCAAAAGCTCTTGCAATTGGGTTTTCAACTCGTTAAGTTCTACGGGTGCCATACGATATGGCGGTATAGAGATTGGTTTGGTGCCGGGCTCAACCTCGATCACGAACTCAATCTCCCTGTCGGGTGGAAGTCCCGGTAAATCTTTAGGAAAGACATCCGGATACTTGCACACCACCCTCACATCATCAATGTTTGTCTCTTCTTTTGTTTTGTCTACCACGTATGCTAGATATGCGTGGCAACCCTTTCTCATCATACTCCTAGCTCTCACGGCGGATATGATACAACTATTGGATTTGGCCCGATCCCCCTCGAAGCGTAAGGTTACTCCTTCATCGCCTTCGAGTTCCAGTACTTTCGTGTAGCAATCGACCCTAGCATGATGCTTCTCAAGCCAATCCATCCCCAGGATTGCATCGAACTCAATCATACTCAGCGGTATGAGATCACACGACAAGCTTTGGCCCTCCACATCCACCCCACACGATGGATAGTGGCTATCTCTCTCGATGTCTTCCCCTAGAGGTGTGGATACCAATAGGGCTTGAGCCATCGGTACAAGCGGTTCATTGAATCCCCCGGCAAACGCCTCACTCACGAATGATCGTTGTGCCCCGGTGTCAATAAGGATTCTTGCGTTTCTCCCATTAATCTTTAGTGTTCCTACATTTATAAGCCACGTAAGAAACATTCCCAACTTAATAGAGTACACCGGCTGCGGTTTAGATGACCGTCGTTCAACGCCTCACCCCGAATCCGCCCCGACCGCACTTCAAAAATCATCATTGTAAACCAATAGAGGAAAGCCGGCCGCTTTTCGCGAAAGCCGGCCGGTTTTCGTACCTTGGCCTTCGGCTCGGAATGGCTGGTTACGTAAGCCGGCCGGTCTTTGCCAAAGCCGGCCGGTTTTCGGCCGCCGAAAGAATTTCGAACATTTTACTTATAAAAGCCGGCCGGTTCTTACGAATGCCGGCCGGTTTTCATTAGCAGCGCCCCACACCGGAATGCCTGAACACAAGCCGGCCGGTTTTTACAAAACTCGGCCGGTTTTTATACGCCGAAGGATTTTAACAAAAATCCTTTACGAAAGCCGGGCGGCTTTCGTCAACGTCGGGCGGCTTATGGTCGCCGTAGGATTTATGTAATAAATCATAGACAAACGTCGGGCGACGTTCGTCAAAGCCGGGCGGCTTTCGCCCCAGGCAGATATCTGTCCACTCCTTTGAACTTTAAAACAGGCTGGGTTGGCCATATAACTTATACATTTCAACATTTAAAAGGTTTACACGAAATTAACATCAAAGGTTCATGAACTTACCCGCAACGGAGTCCGGGTTAGCACGTGCATCGGCCTCCGTAATCGCATAGACCCTCGCTTGGGTCCTCCCTTGATTAACGGACGGTGCATTGCTTGTGCTAGCTCCACCATGCCCCGTGTTTGCATGAGGTGCCGCTGTCCGGTTCCTGCTCATTGTGGTCCCACCACTCGGCCCGGCACTCACGGCTCGCCCAAGTTGCGGGCAATTGCCTCTCAAGTGTCCTGTCTCCCCGCATTGGTAACATCTTGGGGGATCACGACACTTACCCGCATGATTCCTCTTGCAGTTATTACATCTTATAATGCCCGAGCCTTGTGACCTCGAGCCTTGCCCCCCTGGGCCTTGGTTTCCCCTTGGCGGTGGTGCGGGTGTTCTGAAAGATCCACCTCCCCCGTGGTTCCCCCTTTTGCTAGAACCCTGAGGGCCGGCGTTCTCCCATTTTCTCTTCTTCGCCTCCTCGGCGTTTTTCAGCTTCCTTTCCTCCCATTCTTTTTCTCCCTTCAAGCCTTGCTCCACCACTTGACTAAACGTCATGTTAGGCAGCTGTGTTGCCCTTTCACGCACGTCTAAATCTAGAGCATCCCAGAAGTGGTTAACCATTCGGTTCTCATCGCATGCATACTCCGGTATGAACTCGGCAAGCTCCCTGAATTTATGCTCAAGTTGCCTCACGGTATACTTGCCTCCTTGGGTCAAGTTGGTGTATTCCCTCCTTTTCAAGTTCACCTCAAAGTCGGAGTAGTATTGGTTGAAGAATTCCTGCCGGAAATTCTCCCAAGTGACATTTTCACCATATTTCCCTTTGACTCCGTCCCACCACGTGGACGCCATTCCCTCTAACAACCTCGTGGCCACCCTCATCTTCATGTTTGGTGGCAACTGCATATCAAGAGCCGCTTCGTTGAATCTTTTGATCCATTCGGCCGCAATGGAGATGTCCCCCGTTCCATCGAACGGTTTACACCCCAAATCTCTTGCTTCCTTGAGGTACTTTGAGATCCTTATTATCGGAACCTCGGCACCTCGATCTTCACGGGACTCTACATGTCCCCTAGAACCCACATGGCTTCCTCTTCCTGAAGCCGCTCCCAAAGCACGCCTAGCCCGGCGCCTTTGGCGATCCTGTTGATATTGGCGGAGTAGTTCCTCCATCCTTTCTAGAGCGTCATCATCATCGCTCCCCTCATCATCATCATATTCCCCATCATATGGGGTCTCAACCGGCTCTGTTCCCGGTTGATACGTCGAATCCTCCTCGGACTCATAAGACTCATTTACTGTTTCAACATGACCGTCACTCACGGTCTGAGCTTGGCCTCCACGGCCTTGTCCCCTGGACACTCTAGAAGCCCCTCTACTGCCTTGCACGGACCCTCTCGGTGCCTGGCCAGTCGGGTTCCTTCTAGTTACTTTCCCGGTACGCTCCATTTCTGAAAGAAATTGAGAATGAGTCATTAGACTCGTATGAAATGTCAATTGACGGATAAGTACTTAAGACATCCTTTGGCTCAAGTCGCCGCCATGCCAATCGTTAAGGGTACCATCTTAACAATTAGAGACCTTGCAACTCAAGTACCAAAAGTTCTATAAGTACAAAACTTTATGCTCATGGTTTGCAAAAATCGTTTTCAAAAGGAATTTTGAAGCTTCATTATGAAGTTTACGGACTAAGGCTCTGATACCAATTAAATTGTCACGCCCCGGACCCACCGGACACGTCAACAACCCGCCGTATAGTACGAACAGTCAACCGCGGTCCAACTCATCCATACTATACAAGGCGTCTTGAATACCATTCACAATAGTACATCCATAAACAATCACAATGTAAAACATTTAATTTAAGCAGCGGAAACATTAATATAATATCCGAGCCACACGTGGCAAACACGGGCATACAAGCCCCAAATAAATATTCAAAATAATATCCATGAGCATTATTTAGATTGTTTTCAAAACAGAAACGGAAGAAGCACGAACCACGTCTTCTTCCCTTGATCTCCCCGAAGCAACGGGTGGTGGCAGCAACTCTTCAAGTTCTACCTGAAACTGTGAGGTGGCCTCCCCCGTGAAGGGGAGGTCAGTACTTGGAAGCATTTGACAAGTACAATGACAACTATACTAAGTATAATCAATGTTTCAATTTCTTAAGACCCTCAAATAGAGTGATATTATATCGTAGGCCGTAACCCCCGGTTACCCCGTTTTAAAAATATACTTACTTTATATAAAGTCAAGTAGTCGTCCCGTGGGCCCATATTCATTTAGAATTTTCCATTTTCACCTTCCGTGACCATGAGTCACGACAACCCCATAGGGTTCCCTCGAGTCCCGATTGTATAGCAAGGGCTCGGCCCAACTACATTTCTATACAATCCTTTAACTCAATCTAATATATCTATATTTGTATGGCAAGGGCTCGGCCCAACTACGTTTCCATACCAACCATAACTTCATGGCAAGGGCTCGGCCCAACTACGTTTCCATGAAGATCACAATGCATGGCAAGGGCTCGGCCCAACTACGTTTCCATGCTAATCACGTTACATGGCAAGGGCTCGGCCCAACTACATTTCCATGTAATCCTAGAGTCCGACTCTAATTTATTTTCATAGCTCAATTCTCAAGCAAATCCTATGCCTAGAATCAATTCACTTGGATAGCCTTTAGGCCTACCCCTAACACACCTTAGTGTTCATACAATTCGACCTTAAAGCATCTCTTAAGACTACTTAAGGCATATCTATTCACAATCCTATCTCTTAGGATTAATTCCATCATTTATTTATATAAATCTCCCGACTAGTATTTCGATACTAGTCGAATAACCTTAGAACAACCAAGTTCTAAATTCATAACCAAATAGTTTATCTCAATTGATTTTCCAATCCAAATATGATTTAATCCCAATATCAAAAATATCACTTTTATCCATTCATGAATTTCATACATGAAGTAAAAGTATATTTTATCACAAATTTTCATAGTTAATTCCATTACCATGCCATTTCTTTCATATCACATAATCATACACAATCTCTTACAAATTTGTATATTATGCTCTTTTCCTCATAGACAATAGTCTTCTCATTCTTAGGCATTATTAATCATTAATAATCCTTAAAAACATATTTAATTACCTTAGGTAATCTCATGAAATTAACCCAAAGATTATAAGCAATATAGTCAGCCATCCTCACCTTATGAAGTGCTGAAATAGTTGCCTTTATTAAGCCCTCCGATCAACCCCGTTCTGAACCGATCGAAAGCGAAAAATCTGGGCAGAAGGTGAAAGCCGGGCGGCTTTCACGAAAGCTGGGCGGCTTTCGTCGTCTGCTACTACGAACAGCCTCCTACACTTGGCGGTTTCCGGCGGTTTCAACTCCTATCGATTCCACGACTCTTCTAAGTTAAATACCCCCACTTTATAACAATATTACACACTTTTAAACGTGTAAAACTCATGGTTTAATCCACCATATGATTTCTTAAAAATCATATCAAATAAACTAGTTAGAAGTGTTTGATGAGTTCTTACCTCAACCTCAAACTATTTCTTGTTGGATTCTTTTCCCCTTGCTTCTTCCAAGCTAGGACTTTGCTAGAGCTATCACAGGCCTCTCTCTCCCTTGCTCTTGTGCGTATGGTGTGGAAAGGATAGAGGAAGTATCCTTAATCAATCCCACCCCCAATCAATAGTAGACAAGGCCAAAAGGGAGTGGGTGTGTGTCTTGCACATCACCTCACTCAACACTCCGCCCCAAACCATGCTAGCTTGTCCCCTTCCCATTATTTGGGTCTAATAGTGTGTAAAAGTTTACCCCAAGTGGGTGTGGAAAGTCCCTCCCAATTATTCCTGCTATTTTTGGCAGGTTGGGCCAAAATAGCACTCGGGTTGTCCAAATATTTTATCAACTTCGGTTGGCATTTTATTGGGCTCCTATAATTATTATGATAACCCAACTAAATATTTGGTAGCCCATTCTCATATAATGGACCCGATATATAATTTAATTAATCTCACATTAATTAAATATTCCAATCAATCATACGAAATTTATTCGCTAGGAATTTCAAATACATGTCAACTTTCAAATTCGAGTACATCCGGGCGCGGTGTCACAGATACTATCGTAAGTTTGTTGAAAAATTCTCCGAATTGGCGTCTCCATTAACAAAGCTCACGAAGAAAGGGGCCAAGTTCATATGGGACGACAATTGTGAGAAAGGCTTTCTCGAACTAAAGAAACGGCTTACGGAAGCACCGGTTCTCGCTCTACCCACACAAGGGATAGGGTATGACATATACAGTGATGCTAGCATCCAAGGGCTTGGATGTGTACTAATGCAAAACGGTCGGGTGATTGCCTATGCTTCTAGGCAATTGAAGAAACACGAGGCGAACTACCCTACCCACGATCTAGAGTTGGGGGCGGTAGTGTTTGCACTAAAGATTTGGAGGCATTACCTCTACGGGGAGACATGTCACATTTTTACCGATCATAAGAGCTTGAAGTACGTATTCACTCAGAAAGAGTTGAATATGAGACAAAGGAGATGGATGGAGTTGATCAAGGACTATGACTTGATCATCGACTATCATCCTGGAAAGGCCAATGTAATGGCCGATGCACTGAGCAGGAAAAGTACGTCGGGAACATTACTCACATGTCTACGAACTTTGAGGGCACAAGTGGAGGTGTCCACGAGTGGGGTCCTCATTGCTAGATTCGAGGTTAGGCCTACATTGCTGAGTGAGATCAGTAGATGTCAGGCCACTGATGAAGAATGCCAGAAGATCCGCGAGAGGATCCTTGAAGGGCCCGTGGAGAACTTTCGGGTACGTGATGACGGTCTTTTACTGTTTAAAGACCGTGTATGCATACCAAAGAGTGAGGAGCTCCAAAAGTCCATACTAGAGGAGGCTCATTCTTCGGCATATGCTATGCATCCAGGGGGTACTAAAATGTACCGAGACTTGAAGGAAAGTTACTGGTGGTCGGGTATGAAGAAAGTCATCGCAGAGTACGTGAGTCGATGCTTTACTTGCCAACAAGTTAAGGCAGAGCATCAGCACCCGGCGGGGCTTTTGCAGCCACTGACCATTCTAGAATGGAAGTGGGAGCATGTTACCATGGACTTCGTGGTGGGGCTACCACGAACAGTGAACAACTACGATGCAGTATGGGTGGTGGTTGATAGGCTCACTAAGAGTGCACACTTTTTGCCTATCAACGTTACTTATCCTCTTGAAAGATTGGCAAAGTTATACACGGAAGAGATTGTGAGACTACATGGAGTCCCGATATCCATTGTCTCGGATAGGGATCCACGGTTCACATCTCGATTTTGGCCCAAGTTTCAAGCATCTTTGGGTACTAAACTGAAGTTTAGCACAGCTTTTCATCCACAGACGGATGGACAATCTGAAAGGGTGATACAGATATTGGAGGACATGCTTAGGGCATGTGCTCTGGAGTTCCAAGGAAGTTGGGACAAACATTTGGCCCTAGTCGAGTTTGCCTCTAACAACAGTTATCAGGCGAGTATTGGCATGCCTCCATACGAGGCCTTGTATGGGAGGAAATGCAGGACACCGTTGTGTTGGGACGAAGTTGGCGAGACCAAGCTCGAAGGGATTGAACTTGTTGAAATCACCAAAGCTAAGGTGAAAGTCATCCAGGATAGACTCAAGGCTGCCCAAGATCGGCAGAAGAGTTATGCCGACAAACGACGCAGGCCATTGGAGTTCGAGGTCGGTGATAAGGTCTTCCTAAGGATTTTTCCTTGGAAGGGTATCATCCGATTTATATCGAGGGGAAAACTCAACCCCCGATACATTGGCCCGTTTGAAATCCTTGAAAGGATTGGGGCCGTGGCATACCGTCTCAAGTTGACGCCAGAACTTGAGAAGATACACGACGTGTTTCATATATCGATGCTTAAGAAGTACATGAGAGATCCGTCTCATATCCTTGAAAAGCCACCGGTGGAGATACGTGAAGACCTACAATATGCGGTGGAACCGGTAAAGATTGTGGGTCAACAGGTGAAGAAACTGAGGAACAAGGAGATTCCTATGGTGAAGGTTCTTTGGAGGAGTGATCGAGTCGAAGAAGAAACCTGGGAGACTGAGGTCTCAATGAGGGAGCAATACCCGTTTCTTTTCGATTAGACACGTGGATTTCGGGGACGAAATCCCAATTTAGGGGGGGTGAACTTGTAACACCGTCCCCAAAAAGTATTTACTTTTAAGTAAATAATGTATTGAACTTATGGAATGGTTAACGAGTATTCGAAGTTGTGAATTTTTATTAATGTTTTTGCGTGAATAGTAAATTCGCACGTGGGGCCCGCACCGGGAGCGGGGGCCGCCCGATATTCCCGAGACTGAATATTTTATTCAACTTGGTCGAAATAATAATTATATAGAGGGGGATAATTTATTTGTTCCAAAGAAATGACATAATGTGGACCGATTGGTCGAAAGCGGTTCAATTACCGGTATCGGTAATTTAACGGATAATAGCCCGAAATTGGACTTCGGAGACCTATAAATTAAAGTTGGGGAATATATATTCACTATGAGGGTCATAATGATTGAGAACGCATAATATATTTTATTTGACCCGATAAAATAAAATATATTTAAAACAGTCCGAAAAATACAACTTTCGGGACCAATTGTACACTTTTGGGCAAAAAGGGTTGACCTCCCACATGGGTGGGGGCCAACCCACGAATTTTGCCTTGCAAATGGAGAGGGTGGCCGGCTGGTAGGATGGGAAGTCATGGGAGGGGATTTTGAAATGAAAGAATTGGCATCAAACAAATGAGTTGGACCCCCCATCCACACTCATTTGTTCATTAAGACAAAACAACAACCCTCACCCCTCTTCTCTCCCTCATCCCTGCGGCCAGAACACCCAAGCAAGAGCCAAGGAAATTCTCCATCCTTCTTCTCCATTGTTGAAGAGAGCTTTACAAGAAAGAATACCAAGAAAAGGAGCTAAAGTGTTAAAAGTGTGAAAGGATTAAGGTAATAACCTTATCATAACTTTCCTTTATTTTTCTTCTATCATATGAGATATATATCATATGAAGAACCTTGAGGGTTGTTCTACATAATTTAAGTGTAGAATAATGGGTTGGAGAGTGGTTCTAAGTCCAAGAACGGATTTAGAAGCCAAACCGACAAGTTCACCGGAAAATAACCTTTTAGGGGTTATTTGTATTGATTAAGGTTTTATGGTGTTAAAACCTTGTTAGGAACTTGATTAAAGTATTTTTGAGTTTCGCCGGAGTTTCGCCGGAGTTGGTCAAAGTTCACCGGAGTTGGTCAAAGTTTGCCGGAATTAGTCAAAGTTCAACCGCGGAGCGTAGAACACGCTTAAGCTCACTTAAGGTGAGGATGACCGACTATATTGCTTATAATCTTTGGGTTAATTTCATGAGATTCCCTAAATGAATATACAATGTGATTGGCATGAATTATTAATGGTTAATAATGCCTAAGTGAAATTACTATTGATTATAAGTATAGGTTGCATAATATACAAATTTATTGAATAAATTGTGTATGTCTAAATGTTATGAATATGATGGCATGATAGTAGTATCAACCATAAATCCCATTTGTGATAAGTATACTTTTATTTCATGAGAAGAAGCCATGAAGGAATAAATGTGATATTTTGATATTGAGGCCAAATTACATAGTGAATGAAGAATTTCATTGAAATGAGTAAATAACTACCGAACACTTGCTCATGGATATTTGTTTTACTATAAACTATTTTTGGGGCTTGCATGCCCATGTTGTTGGCCGGTTGTGGCTCATGACGTACTGTTGAATATTTCCGCTATTCATTGGTTTGAATGTGATGTTGTTATGTATGTTTACTACTGAGTATGGATGGATTGTTTTCTCGAACGCCTTGTGTAATTAAGTGAGGTTGACTCGTGGGTGACGTCACTTGGTTATACGGCGGTTGTACACGCGCTTGGATTGCGGTCTGGGGCGTGACACGATCTGCCCAACTCACCAAGTCCGCACAGGGATGAATTGGTGGTGAGTATGTGTGTTGATAATGCCCTGATCCGCCGAGTGTTGGTGGATACGGGGAGCAGTGTGAACGTGTAACACCGTCCCCAAAAAGTATTTACTTTTAAGTAAATAATGTATTAAACTTATGGAATGTTTAACGAGTATTCGAAGTTGTGAATTTTTATTAATGTTTTTGCGTGAATAGTAAATTCGCACGTGGGGCCCGCACCGGGAGCGGGGGCCGCCCGATATTCCCGAGACCGAATATTTTATTCAACTTCGTCGAAATAATAATTATATAGAGGGGGATAATTTATTTGTTCCAAAGAAATGACATAATGTGGACCGATTGGTCGAAAGCGGTTCAATTACCGGTATCGGTAATTTAACGGATAATAGCCCGAAATTGGACTTCGGAGACCTATAAATTAAAGTTGGGGAATATATATTCACTATGATGGTCATAATGATTGAGAACGCATAATATATTTTATTTGACCCGATAAAATAAAATATATTTAAAACAGTCCGAAAAATACAACTTTCGGGACCAATTGTACACTTTTGGGCAAAAAGGGTTGACCTCCCACATGGGTGGGGGCCAACCCACGAATTTTGCCTTGCAAATGGAGAGGGTGGCCGGCTGGTAGGATGGGAAGTCATGGGAGGGGATTTTGAAATGAAAGAATTGGCATCAAACAAATGAGTTGGACCCCCCATCCACACTCATTTGTTCATTAAGACAAAACAACAACCCTCACCCCTCTTCTCTCCCTCATCCCTGCGGCCAGAACACCCAAGCAAGAGCCAAGGAAATTCTCCATCCTTCTTCTCCATTGTTGAAGAGAGCTTTACAAGAAAGAATACCAAGAAAAGGAGCTAAAGTGTTAAAAGTGTGAAAGGATTAAGGTAATAACCTTATCATAACTTTCCTTTATTTTTCTTCTATCATATGAGATATATATCATATGAAGAACCTTGAGGGTTGTTCTACATAATTTAAGTGTAGAATAATGGGTTGGAGAGTGGTTCTAAGTCCAAGAACGGATTTAGAAGCCAAACCGACAAGTTCACCGAAAAATAACCTTTTAGGGGTTATTTGTATTGATTAAGGTTTTATGGTGTTAAAACCTTGTTAGGAACTTGATTAAAGTATTTTTGAGTTTCGCCGGAGTTTCGCCGGAGTTGGTCAAAGTTTGCCGGAATTAGTCAAAGTTCAACCGCGGAGCGTAGAACACGCTTAAGCTCACTTAAGGTGAGGATGACCGACTATATTGCTTATAATCTTTGGGTTAATTTCATGAGATTCCCTAAATGAATATACAATGTGATTGGCATGAATTATTAATGGTTAATAATGCCTAAGTGAAATTACTATTGATTATAAGTATAGGTTGCATAATATACAAATTTATTGAATAAATTGTGTATGTCTAAATGTTATGAATATGATGGCATGATAGTAGTATCAACCATAAATCCCATTTGTGATAAGTATACTTTTATTTCATGAGAAGAAGCCATGAAGGAATAAATGTGATATTTTGATATTGAGGCCAAATTACATAGTGAATGAAGAATTTCATTGAAATGAGTAAATAACTAGTATTGAAATATTAGTTGGAATTGTAGTTGAATAATGGATGAATGAATCCTAAGAAATTGAATTGTAAAGAATCGGTGATTATTGAGCTGGGCTCTAGACCGATGTAGATAACGGTGATTATTGAGCTGGGCTCTAGACCGTAGTAGTTATCGGTGATTATTGAGCTGGGCTCTAGACCGATGTAGGTAACGGTGATTATTGAGCTGGGCTCTAGACCGTAGTAGTTATCGGTGATTATTGAGCTGGGCTCTAGACCGATGTAGATGACGGTGATTATTGAGCTGGGCTCTAGACCGTAGTAGGTAACGGTGATTATTGAGCTGGGCTCTAGACCGTGGTAAGTAATGATGAATTGACACTAAACGAATAAAGTTAACCATGATACAATAACACCCCAGATTGAGGGTCTTGGAAATTGAAACTTTGATTATACTTAGTATAGTTGTCATTGTACTTGTCAAATGCTTCCAAGTACTGACCTCCCCTTCACGGGGGAGGCCACCTCACAGTTTCAGGTAGAACTTGAAGGTTGCTACCACCGCCCGTTGCTTCGGGAAGATCAAAGGAGGGAGACGTGGTTCGTGCTTCTTCCGTTCCTGTTTTGAAAACATTTTGAACAATGCTCATGGATACTATTTTTAAATATTTGTTTGGGGGCTTGTATGCCCATGGTTGCCAAAGTGTGGCATGAACACTTATATTAAATGTTTCCGCTGCTTGAATGAATATTTTACATTATGTTTGTTTATGGATGTACTATGTGTGAATGATATTCCAGACGCCTTGTATAGTATGGATGTGTTGGACTGCGGTTGACCATTCGTACTGTACGGCGGATTGTTGACGTGTCCGGGTAGGTCCGGGGCGTGACAGAACGTGTTGTACTTACATACGTTTGAGAGGATGGGTCTCAAGAGGGAACAACTGACAAATCTGAAGACGCCATTGGCTAGATTCACTGGAAATTGTATTGAGGCTGAGGGTACCGTCCAACTCCTGGTTGAAATTGGGGATGAAGCACACCGAGCAGCGGTCCGTATGACGTTTGTGGTGGTGGACATCAACTGTGCCCACAACGCCATACTGGGTCGACCAGGACTGGAAGATTTGGAGGCGATAACGTCTGTTCGGCATTCTTGCATCAAGTTCCCTACTGACACTGGCGTGGGAGTAGCCCGAACAGACCCAGCCACAGCCCGAGCCTGCTACTGGGAGGCCCTGAAGAAGATAAACACCCGCGGGATGCGGGTGAACAGCATTGAAACGCCCACACGGCGAACGGAGGTTGAGGGAAGCCTTAAACCTGCCACCCTCCTCGAATACATCAAGCTCGATTCTCCCTCCGATCAAAAAATAGCGATCAGGATGGATCTTGAGAAGGAGATACGGGAGGGGGTGGTTGTAGTACTGAAGAAGTTCCAGGTTCTGTTTGCTCGAGGACCTGGAGATATGCCCGCGATTGATCCAAAGCTCATCTGCCATAAACTAGCCGTTTGCCCTGACGCCAAACCCATACAACAAAAAAAGAGACACCAGGCGGCCGAACGGCGGGAATTCACAAAACAGGAAGTGGCCATGCTACTGAAGATAAGACACATTAGGCCCGTCATTCATGTCGAATGGCTAGCTAATGTGGTCCTTGCCCCAAAAGGGTCCACTTGGAGGATGTGTGTGGACTACTCTGACTTGAACAGTGCATGTCCCATGGACCCTTATCCTGTGCCAAGGATTGATCTACTCGTGGACGAGACAGGGGGGTGCGAGTTACTGAGATTCATGGATGCCTTCAGAGGGTATCACCAGATCTTCATGCACCCAGAGGACTCAGAAAAAACTGCATTCGTCACCTCGGATGGCGTGTTCTGCTACATAGTCATGCCGTTCGGGTTGAAGAATGCAATGGCCACATTCCAAAGAATGATCGGGATGCTCTTTAAAGAAGTGCTTGGAGTGACCATGGAAACCTATGTTGATGATATCCTGATCAAGAGCAGAAAGAAAGAAGACCATGTGCAGGACATGGAAAAAGTATTTGGAATCATGCAGAAGACAAACATGAGGCTGAACCCCAAGAAGTGTGCCTTTGCAGTCAAGGGGGCAAGTTCTTGGGATACATGATGAGCGAACGGGGAATTGAACCAAATCCTGAGAAGGTCAAAGCAATCATGGATATGGAAGCTCCGAGGAACCTGAAAGAAGTTCAGAAGCTGACCGGTAGGTTGGCCGCCCTGAGCAGATTTTTGGCCAAGTTGGCTGATCGGGCGATTCCATTTTTCCAAATTATGAAGAAGGCCAACCCGTTCGAGTGGACAGCTGAATGTCAGGCAGCTTTTGAAGATTTCAAGCTTTATTTATCTTCCCCCTGGTCCTAACCAAAGCAGATCCAGGGGAACATCTGTATATGTATCTGGCCGTTGCTGACCTTGCAGTCAGCTCGGTATTAATAAAAGAGGATGATGGTGTACAACGCCCGATCTATTTTGTGAGTAAAGCCCTGAACGGGCCCGAGACAAGATACACTCTCATGGAGAAAACCATCCTGGCCCTAATTGCAGCGATGAAACGGTTGGCACCCTACTTTCAAGCACATCCAATTACCGTCTACACAACCCAACCACTAGCCACTATACTAAGGAACCCGATGGCAAGTGAGCGCATAACTAAATGGGCCCTCCTGATTGGGCAATATGAGGTGACTTTCAAACCTCGCCCCACCATTAAGGGACAGGATCTAGCAGACTTCATTGCTGAATGTACCGCTCGGCCATCAGAGGAGGCATCGAACGGGACATTGATGAATGACTGGTGGAAGCTATATGTAGATGGGGCATCTAGCGCCAAGGGATGTGGAGGGGGAGCTGTAATCACGTCCCCCGAAGGGTTTAAAGCATACTACTCTGTGCACTTTGAATTTAAGGTGACTAACAATGAAGCCGAATATGAGGCCCTTATTGCAGGTTTGAAGTATGCCAAAGCCCTAGGTGCTGGTCGATTGAAAGTCCGATCGGATAGCTAACTGGTTGTAGGCCAGGTGAACGGGTCCGCAGAGGCCAAAGAAGAGAGATTGAAGGCATACAAGGAGCTGGTCGAAGAGCAGATCGAAAAATTTGAACAGGTAACGCTCGACCAGATATCTCGGATTGAAAATGCTGAGGTAAACATTCTGTCAAAACTGGAACATGCTGCATTGGATGACCGGGCTCAAGGCATCCCTGCGCACATCCAGAAGTTTGCGCATAGAGAAGTGCTGACTACGCCAGCAACCATGATCCTTCAGGTAAATGCTATTTCATACGCAGTACCAAATTGCGTCATAGATATGACCAATTACCTGAGGGACGGGACGCTTCCAGCGGATAAGGTTGATGCATACAACCCGACCAAGATTGAGAGAAAAGCCCCGATGTTCGAACTTGTGGACGGACAGCTATACAAAAAGACATTCGGGGGACCGTACTTGAAATGCCTCCCGCCCGATCTGGCAGCTGCAGTGATGGAAGAAATACATGAAGGAATATGTTCTAGCCACCAAGGGCCAAAAACATTAGCCAGGAAGTTCATCTTGCAAGGATACTACTGGCCGACCATCCAGCAGGATTGTTTTGCACACACCAGGAAGTGCAAAGTCTGCCAACTCTATGCGCCAGTCCCCGGACGGCCTGCAACCTTTTACACCCTGATGACCATTGCATTACTGTTCGCCAGGTGGGGGATCGACTTGCTAGGGCCCCTACCTACTGCTTCGGGAGGAAGGAAGTATATCATTGTGGGGATTGATTACTTTACCAAATGGGTAGAGGCCGAACCGCTGGCCAGCATCACAGATTTCCAATGCCAACGGTTTCTCTGGCAAAACATCATTTGCAGGTTCGGGCTTCCCGAACAGGTCGTCACGGACAGTGGGAGGCAATTTGTGAGCAAAATTTTGAAGACTACATTGTCAAATGGGGAATCAAACATTCTAGAGCGTCTGTGGCATACCCACAGGCAAACGGCCAGGTGGAAAATATGAACAGAACCATCATGGATGGCATAAAAAAGAAACTGGAGGACTACACCTCCATTTGGCCCGAACAGCTAAATTACATCCTATGGACATACAGGATAACACCCCGAACGGCCACTGGGAAACGTCGTTCGCCCTCGCCTATGGATTCCAGGCCAAGGTACCAACCGAAGTCTTGGTACCCACACACCGGATAATACACTACGACCCTGAACGGAATGAGGACAACTTGCGTGCCGAACTCCATTTCATAGGACAAAGAAGGGACCTTGCAGCCCTAAGAATGGAGGAATACCACCGAGCTACCAAGAGACACTTTGACAAACAGGTCAAAATCCGTTCAATCCAAGTAGGAGACATGGTATTGAAGAAAAGGGAAAAGAGCAAACCACTGGAAGGTGGGAAGATGGCCCAAAACTGGGAACGACTCTATTGGGTGGAAAAGAAGTATGCCGAAGGAACGTTCCGCCTTCAGACTACCGAAGGCTAATCGGCAGGAGCTTGGAATGTTGAACACTTAAGGAAGTTTTACCAATAAAAACGGCTGTTGCCACCTCTTGAAAAAAATGTGTACATGAGATATATAAAGAGGGAGAAATTGACTTCCAAACACAAAAGGCCAGAAGTTGGATAACCAGGTCAACAAGACCGAACGACAATATCACAACCATGGCCAGAAGCCTCACCTCGATCTAGCTCTGTTGGCAATCACTATGGATGACCGAATGAGAGCCATCATCTTAATCTGGAGGGAGCCTCCATTTTAGCTCGGACTTGGCCCTGTGCTCTGGATGACCGAACAGGGGATCCAGGCCAGTTTAGGAGAAGGTGTAAAACTTCGAGTAAGGCAAGCCAGACGGCATTCGATAAATCGGATGACCGGGCGGGGAGTCAGGACTCTGGTTTTTTAAATCTTGCTTCAGTCTATAGCTTTGACGAACCACGACGAAGGGAAATCGTTATGGTGGAACCAAAGTTGTAACTTGGAGGCGAGTCTCCATTAGAGCTTGAAATACAAGAGATGACCCGTACAGGAGATCTTGTGTTTAGTTTGAAAATGGACATCTCAAACCCTTAATATGGATGTCCCGGAACAGCAGAACCGAACAGGTGCATCGGAATTATGGGCTTGGAAGATGGAGAGCATTAAAAATCTTACCTCAGTCTATAGCTTTAACGAACCACGACGAAGGGAAATCGTTATGGTGGAACCAAAGCTGTAACTTGGAGGTGAGTCTCCATTTTAGCTTGAAGTACATGAGATGACCCGAACAGGCGATCTCGTATTTGGCTTGAAGATGGACATCTCAAACCTCTAATATGGATGTCCCGGAACGACAGAACCGAACGGGCACATCGGAATTACAGGTTTGGAAGATGACATACACTATCTAAGTAATCTACTAAAGCTTAGGTAATGATCTGTACGATCGGGGAATCAATCTCGAACAACAAGAAGACTTTATTATTCGGAACTACCAACTGGAGAATACAGAGGAATAAAAGGATGATGAATGAAACAAAGGAAGAGCCAGGCTACGGGAAGATCCCTGTTCGGGGGAGCACGATCGGGAAACAATCTCGAATTGATGAAATACAAGAAGATTTTATTCTTCGGCACTACCGACCGGAAAATACAAAAGAATGAACAAATGAGGAATAAAAAACTGAAAAAAAAAACTACGCTAAGGGAGGATCCTTGTTCGGCGTGGCATCAGATTTGGAGTTAGAGGGATCGGCTGAATCCTTGGCCTTCTGCCTCTTCTCCATCACCCGCTGGTATGCACGACAGAATAGCGTGTCAAAACCTTCCTCTTTAGGATCAAAGGGCTCGGGGAAAGACTCCTTGATCACATCAAGATTCCGGTTGACCAGCATGTCCTGGCACTTAACCAGTGTGTCCTTGGCAAAGGCGTTGATGAAGGCCGTGCCAACAGGCGTCTCATCTAGAAACTTGAGGCCGTCAGCCACGGGATCCTTGCTCTTCTCCAGGAACTCGCCAAGGTGCTTACTAAGGAACTCCCGAGCGGTAATCTCCAGGGCAACATTCAGGTCTTTCCCCCTCTGGAAATCTATCACCGCCTGTTTGGTGATCTTTAAGGCATCAGCAGTATAGGGGGCAGGAGGATTCTCTCCCTTGGCCTTCTCAATTTTCAGGCCGGAGGCTTCGGCCGCCTTCACCTTGGCACGAAGTTCTCGAATCTCCCGATCGCGTCGTTGGAGCCGCTTCTCCAGTTCGGCCAGCTCCTCCCTGGCCTTATCTTCTTTATTGGCCCGATCCTGAAGATCTGCAGCCATTTTCCTAGCAGCAACCAAAAGGGTTTGGTTCTCATCCCGCTCATTAGCCAAGAGTGTCATCTCCCGCTCAGCCGCTAGGAAGGCCCGGTGGTAATATGTGCCGGCCTGAGAAGGAAAGAAACAACAGTAAGAACAAATCCGAAGAACATTAAACACGAGAAGCTAAAAACAATCATGAACATACCTTGATACTCTCCAGATGGCCTGCTTCGACCACATCAGACCAGTGGGTTAGGTTGGTGAAACCCTCACCAGCCTTCAAGGAAGTGCTGCACCACATGGATGATGCAGTCTGCCCGAACAGTACCCGGCCTTCAGCTTGGGGGCCCATGGCGGAAAATTCCACCGTCAACCGATCGGGGATCGGGAAATGATCAGGGGCGGGGATCACCCTTCTTGCTAAGCGAGGAGCCCAGCTGCTTGGGGGGGAGAAGGAGCGGCATGCATCGCCTCCAGGTTGGGGTCGGTCAGATCGATGACTTGATCGATCGGGACCAGCTGGCCACCGCTCTCGATCCTAGGACGTTTGTTCGCTGGCCCGGATTCCCGACCGGCAAAAGAACCATGCTGAGTAGCTTTCCCCTTCCCTTTATCGGCCAGAGCGGTGGAGGGGGTAGGAGCAGGACGCTTTGTAGAAACGGGAGGGATCACACCTGCGAAAAGGAACAAAGGAAAATGAGCAAAAGAAGTAATAAATGCACTGAACGGCTGAAATAATAAAGAATTTTACCAATGCCCGCGGCCAGAAGCTTGGAAGGTGTGAGAAAGGACCGAAGATTCTTCGACCCCGGTCAAATGAAATCGATCGTACTGACAAAGTAGGGTAGCGTCCAACACGGGGGCGGAATCCTGAACAGGATAAGTGTTCCACCGATCGGGGAACGAAAGGGGTGACCCCACATGAACGAACAAAAACCGTTCCTCCCCACTTCTCGGGTGGGGTGGGGTTGTCATTAAAAAGGGCCCGGTTGGTGCGGGCAACCAGCCGCAGGTACCTAGTAGTCCAATAAGGCTGACAACTGTAGCAGTACAGGAAGAGGTCAACATTTGGGGCGATCCCCAGATCATGGCACCAGACAATGAAGCCGTTCAGTATTCTATATGTGCTAGGCACGAACTGGGCCGGAAATACTGATACCCGGTGAAGGAACTCCACGATGAAGGGGTGCAAAGGAAACCGGAGACCGGCAATCAATGCATCCATATGGACCAGCACGCACCCCGGACGATGTCGCATAGGATGCTTGATGAACCCCACATAAAACTGGTGGGGTGGGGACAGTAACTGGCGCAGCGTCTGTTCGGCATCCGCAGGAAGACGTTGACGCTGCTTCCTGATACAGTGAAAGTTCAAACTATATCTGGGGGGCCGTTCGGGCATCCCTCTTTCATAAACGGCCAGGTCATCGCCCGATTGGCACCCATCATCAGGGAGGGGCTGTTCGGGTCGAAGAGATGAGGAAGAATCATTGGAGCCCGACGATCGGCCAGACGTACCTTGGTCTTTGGGGTGAGCCTTTCCCCTAGGGCGACGAATCAGAGTAGGTGCCATTTCCTCAGAGTCTGAAGAACCAGGAAAAGTAGACATAAACTAGCGGGGCAAATTATAGAGAGAGAAAGCTTGGAGGTTGAGAAGCAGCAAAAAGTTTAGTAGGAAGCAGTTGCATCCTTATATAGGAAAATGTTGCCGCCAAGAGTCCAAATCATTGATGGACACGTGTCAGAAACAGTTGGAGAGAGTTAAGGTTCTTCACTGAGAGCATAAATACCCGAACGGGATCAGAATCAAAGAACGTGACCCCAAACCACGATGAAGGGAAAGCGCTGCAAACATGATCCCGAACGGGATAAAGCGTAGTGTTCAGAATCAGGATCCACCTGGGTTTGCATTCATAACCACGAATCCCGATCAGTGACTCCTGATTTCATCCTGGTTTGAGACCCCTTGAAAAAATTGGGAGTGGCAAGGCTGGCTAAGTTCGCGGCCTTCTTGAACGGGAATAAAACGCATCAGAAAAATAACTAAGTCCACAGGAATGAGGCTTATGTGAAGAATAACATGCGCGAACAGGCCGGAGGAATTAGAAAAATAACAACATCCTAAGGCTGGGATTAGGCCAGGCAGGAATACAGACCCGAACAAGGCAACCAAACAGAACAAAGAGGTACCTAATGGTGGCAAATGTAACACCCCAGCCTCGTGGGACCCGAGGTAGTTACTCCGGACCAATAGTACTGTCCTCACAAACCGCCACTAGCTTTTTACGCGCACTTTGTCCTCACTCGTGCGCGCCTTGAGAAACTTCCCAGGGGGTCACCCATCCCAAGACTACTCCCGTGCAAACACGCTTAACTTTGGAGTTCTTGGTGATGAGCTCCCTTAAAAGGAGATGCATCTTGTTGGTATGAGTAGTACTATTAATCCATTTATATTAAATCTCAAGTGTTACAATCACCCCCACTTAGGATCGCAACGTCCTCGTTGGGCCCTTCAACTAATCTCAATCAAACCCCAGAATCTTTTCCCCTGCTAAGTGTCTGCCCGATGGTATCAGACAGTGTGATGACCCGTTGGATATCGGGCGGCCACTTAGCGGGGGAGGATTCTGGGATTTGATTGAGATTTGAGATTGATTCAAGGGTGCAACGAGGACGTTGCGATCCTAAGTGGGGGTGTTACAGCAAAACTTGCTGAAAGTTCGCATATTCCCCGAACGGGCATAAGATGAAACAGGAAAAATACGGGGTACATGAGCCAAGATGAATCGCAGAAATGGCTAAGTCTACATGCCGAACAGGTGGAAAGAAGCGGAGAAATGACCAAGTCCTAAATATTGGACTTGTACTAACCAGGGCTACATATCAAACGGGAGATGAGGAATCAAGGAAATGATTAAGTCCTAAATGTTGGACTCAACATATGAATACAATTTCGAACAAGCAGCCCGATCGCTATGACAGAACAAGATGGAGATGGAGACCAATGAAACAACTAAGTCCAAAAGTGGGGCAGAGAAAAAATAAACTACGAAGACAAGTTGATAGGTAAAAAGTTCCTTGTATTCATCGGCTCTACTGGCCGGAAATTACAGAAAATACTTGTTAAAAGAAGGAATAAAAATACAGATGATCGAAACTATTCTACTGATCGAGGTCATCTGCACCCTCATCATCTTCATCCTCTTCGGCCTCTTCCTCAATTGCCTGAACAGTCTCCATCCCCAAAGCCCGCCTACATTTGGCTAGTTGGACCTTCAAGGCGTTCAGGTGACCAAGGTGCAGACCAGGGAAATCGGACAGCTGCACTGGCCGGCCTAATTGTTTCTCTAGGAGGGGGAGAAGCGGCTACAACATGTGCTAGCACCCGGAGCCATAGACCTCCCGGGCGAGGGTTTTGGCAAACCCTTTGGTAACCGAATGCTGATCAAGCATCCTCACCCCCTCCTTTTGGCGCTCTTCGCCAGTCAGCTTGGCTAGGTGCCGCCCGAAGACATTGGGAAGCTGTTCAAAGGCATATTGTTCCTTCAGGGCCAGGAATTCTTCAGATTCCTTGAAGCTCTCCCGGACGGCGGAAAGATCAATAATCATTTCAGCAAGGCCGTCCGGGATCTGTGAGGGTGCCTCTTGGAACTGGACCTGAGCGGCCTCAGTTGCTGCAATCTTGGCCTGGAGGGAGGCCACCTTGATGCGAAGCTCCCCAACTTCGGCCTTCGTCCTCTTCCGCTCCTCGGCGAATGCCAGCCGTTCGGTCTCAGCTGCCTGGATGGCAGAGGAAGAAGCCTTCTCAGCATTCTCCTTGGCCACGAGCAGGTCTCTCTCCTTGGCCAGCCGGGCCTCGCGAAGCTTCAAACTATATATCCCCACCTGCACACGGTCAATCAGAGATAATAAGGTGAACGCGCGATCAGAAAATGAAACATGGAAAAGAAACTGAGGTGAGAAATTACCTTGAGGGCAGCCAAGGCTATGCACTCCTCGGCTTCCTCGGCCGGGAGTTGGGGAAGGGCGAAGTCGTTGAGATCAACGGAGGTAGACCAAATCCGGCTTGCCAGACAACCCCCCCCCCCCCCCCCCCCCCCCGCTCCAACATATGATGAGCATGATCCTGGAGGGAAATCCGCTGGAACTGCCTGACCAGGTCAGATTGGTGAGCAGCCATTTCATCAGCAGAAAACTGGTTAGGTTGCTGATCAGAGAAGAACTGATCCATTAACAAATCAGCATGGGAAGGTTGCTGACCAGGAGCAACCTACTGAACGGGGCTGCACCTCCTGAACGGACTCAGGTTGCTCGGAAGATGGCGGAGCAGCTTGAGAAGAAGTTGCCGGGTCGGCCTTCCTCAACCTCTTACGTTTATTTTTCTTCTGCTGGGCAGGAAGAGAGACCTGCGGCTCATCATCCACTCCAACTGAAAACAGCCTGCTGTCATCCATAGTTATTGGCTACTGGTTGGCTCCTTCGGACTCCAAAGATTCGTCTGAGTTGAGAACTAAAACAGACAAAGAAAAAAACAAATTAGTACCGAGCGACTCCAACATGTGTGAAACAAAGGATGGAAGTGTTCCCGCACAGGATGGACCGCCCGAGCCATGGTACTTGTCAATATCAAGTAAACCCAGGAATTCGGGCAGTACTTATCCTGGCCTTGGCAAGCTGTTCGGGGGTCAGGTAATCCATTATGTCATAAACCTTCCCCTTTTCTATTGCCACCACATCCTCACCCATTTCCTCAGAAATAAAGGGTTCAGAAGATTTTCTGGGAAAGGCATTCCACTTCGTGGGAATCAGACCCTCCGGCACGGAAACGAAGAAAAACCGGTCTTTCCATCCCTTGATTGACGAGGGAAAACCGGAAAACAGTATATGCCCCGTTCGGGCACTGGCTACCAGATAACCCTCCGCCTATTGAGGGATAACTGTGTAGAAGTAGTGAAAAGGTCTAAGGTGGGAGTCGCCCCGACATCCGAATAGCGACTGATGAAATCGGCCATAGCCCGGTAGGAGTTTGGCATAATTTGGGTCGGCACCACTTCATAAAAATTTAAAAGAGAGACAAAAAAGGGGTGAAGTGGGAATCTAAGCCCAGCCTTCACCGAATCAAAATGGACCACCACCATCCCCGGAAGATGACACAGTGGATGAAGCCCAGATTGAAGGCGGAAATTAACCGGGTCCGGGATCAAGAGAGGGATTAAGGCCCTATTCGGGCCTGTGAGCTTTTGTCGTCGAAACCTAATTAGGTTTAAATCGATCCTATGGCGTGGGACATCCCCTGAAGGGCCGGCTTCCATAAGTTCAAGTTCATCCTCTGACGTGGTACCATCCGGGTATGTACTAGGTGAAGAGGCATTGTCGCCGTGAGTACCGCCGATGACCTCCACATTGGCATTTACCATCTCTGGTACTTCTGCTTGAGCCTTTTGTGAGGAAGTTGCCTCGAGGGTGGACTTACTGGAACGCGGTCGAGGAGCCATGATTGCCGAACAAGAAAGGAAAGGGAAGGAAAAAGGAAAAAGGGTACCTAAACAAGAACAACTGAAAAGCTCTAGAGAGAAGGCAGAGCAATAGGCCAGAGATGCAAGGTTTCGAAACCCAGAATCAAAGCCGGAAAAGCCTATTTATACTCTGTCACACCGAATCGTTGGCCAATCATGGAGATACACGTCGCCAGTAATGATGACTGGGACACGTGTCACGCGGAGAATCCTCCTCAAGTAATCATGACGGTTATCGGGGAATTAAAACGGCAGCCGCAGAAAACCGTCAAGATATGCCTCGGGAACTGGCGGAATACCATCCAATACGTACCCGAACAGCATTCACTATGGTTTGGGTAGTTCACTCACTACCGTTCGAGACATAGGAAGTGGGGGACTAGTGTTGGGATATTGGGTCCAAGCCAAATATCCCCGGCCCGAAGTATGAGGAATCCAGAAGGAAACATAAGGCCCAAAGCAGACCAGACCCGTTCGGCATTCGGCACAATTCTTCTACTTGGAGCATTTCAGGAAAACACTGACTCCTAAAACAACAATGGCGGGGTCCCGCACACCGAACGCGCCACCCGAACGGGTAGTCAGCAAGTGGAGGCCGCATTTAATGCAAAAGCATGGCGGCAGCAAGTGGGGGCATGGGTGCCTACGTGGCAGGGGTGGCAGCCTACCGGATTCAGCCACGTGTCCAGCTTACCCATCCCCATTTTAGTATAAATACCTGCATTAAGATCATTGTAAAGGGTTAGCATTTTGATACTCAGAGCTTAGCAAGTAGAAACACTTCTCTTATTCTTGTATTCTTGTACTTACCTACCGTTCGGGTAGTTCAGTGTAATTGCAGCATTATTGAATACGAGTTAGCTCCTGAGTTAAACAATCTTTCATTGTTTTATAGTTTATACACTTTCTAAACCAACCCAACATCCTTACAATATCCAAAGCTTGTGTTGGGCTTTCGGATCTTCGGGAATAAACCTCAAAAAACTTTTACTTTCATAGATCAGATAAAAAATTGATTCCAATTAGATAGGTGAACACAAATTTGAGATAACATTAAGGCAAATATGTATTTAGCAAATTTAACATGCAATCTTATTTTTTACCCAGATATAAAATATTTTATCTTTTTCAGTTTTATTATATGTAAGAAAAGTATTTAATGGTGTCCCTTCTGCTCCATGCATGACATCTAAAGAGCACGGGTTACCGGAGAAAGATGCTAATATATCTAATTCAATAGTCATAGCACCAGGTGTTTATGTAAAAAATATTGCGTAACATTTTTGGACATCAACGGTACCGCTATACGGTGATATGAGACACTCGGCTTTATAGATGTCATATTTGCTGCTTCAACCAAAGAAATGATGAAGTGAAAAAGTGAATATGTGGATATGAGCGTCTTTCAAATAAAAAATAAAGAAAGTAACAAATACAAATCTTAAGCACAATCTAAAAGACATAACATAATTGTGTAAATCAACCGGTAAATAAATGCTAGCATTACTATGGGCTCATCGAAAACGTTATCTAGTACATTGAAATTTAAAGCACTTTTACTTCCCACAAGGGCACAATCAGGATTTTCCACTAAGCCAATGCCCTCGAGAAATCGTATTGCCGAGATGGTTAGAGAAAAATAAGGATCGAGGTATTCTAAACGGTACTCGAATGTTATTTACGCTAAAATTACAACCAAAGTTGACATATTTAATAGATTCGAAGTCTTTCAAAATTACGCCCTTAGTCTATTAAAAAAAATTCCAAGTTGACCGACATGGAAAAAGAAATAACAGGAACCGTAAATTAATTGATTATTATGAGACTGACAAATTTATTGGGACAATAAAAAAGTTACAACACTTCAATTTTTTTTTGAAATTGCTAATTTTGTATTTTGTATTTTCTATATGCAAAATTAGTGTCACATGAAAGATAATAAAAAGTTATAAATTTTGAAATATTTTTTGTAACAATTCGAGTACAAATAAAAAAGTTACAATAGTTTAAAATCTAGAGTGGATTTTTATTAGGTGGGACCCATTATTCGATTCATCTACTGGCTGTGCTTATTCTATCTTTTGGCTAATTGGCTGTGCGTGATTCTTTGCGTCGATTGTATGCATGGCGGTATGCTTAGGCAGCCACAGAGGGGGTTTTGTTAATCATGGTTTATTCCAATATTATTTTGATAATTATTCTCAACATAATACTTTCTCCGTATTTTAAAGTTTGTTACATTTTTCTTTTTCGGATGTATTTAAAAGTTTTTTGTACTTTTCCTTTTTGTACGTTTTTCTTTTAAAAATATTTAATTATCCTTACTTTTTTTACCTTTTATCTTCTCTTTCATACTTTTTCACCATTTCTCCTACTTTTTTCTACACTATTCATCACTCCTACTATTTCACCTTTAAATGTTGTGCCCAACCCTATTTTAGAGAACAAAAAAATACCAAGAAAGTAGTATTTTGAGATTTATTTATTTAATTAGCACTATTCTCGTAAAAAAAACTCCTAATCTTAGAGCTAAAAACCCCTTTCTCACTTTACCAATAGTATTTAAATTAAATTTATTTACATAAATTTAATTTATTCTTGAAACTGGGCTACTGTTACTCTGTTAGCTCTTAGACGCGTATATCAGCACCGAGATGGGAATGCAAGCCCAGGCGGCATCCATTGATTTCCTGAGCAATCAGACTCAATTGGATGATGAGGAGCCACTGCTACTCACCGGCGATGTCAAGACCGGTCTTGTGCTCATCGACGTCGTCAACGGATTTTGCACAGTCGGAGCCGGCAACCTGGTAAAGCATTATATACCCATATTCCTCTGCCCCAAATGCTATTGGTGCTTATTTTTCATGATTTTGGCTCTTCATTTTATTTGAGAGCAGAACCTTCATCATGTACCCAAATACTACCTCCCCTCTCATAATGGTCTTCGGAACACCCCATCTCTTTAGTAATGATATGAAAAGAACCTGAGTAGGAGGACCAGATCAAAGCCTACCCTAATTAAAATACAAATGGATAACTAATAGCATCAAGCTTAAGGATTCCAACAAAATGTTTAAAATGATCATTGTTTAGTATTTGGATTCAAACTTTAGTTTTTTTTAATATATAGCTTGTGATGAACATCAGTTGACTCTTAAAATGTTAATATATTGGTGCATGTCATATATTTTAATTACAAATGATGGTGTTTTTGTATAATACGCTTTTGTTAGTTTGGGACGTCCCGAACCGTTCCAAATCACCCCGGTTTCTATTTAAATGGGACAAGACTAGGACAAAGGCTTGTCCCGTACCGTTATTATTAATTGGGTTGGGACTGGTATAACCCTAATCCCGAATTGTCCCGACCGGTGCCCACCCCTTATTATTATGCTTTGGTAGTTACACTTATACAGTTATATACTTATATGCAGTGAAGCTATACATGCATACGTTCATAATGCATAGCTTATCTCGAGTTGCAGGAACAAATGAACTATAATCCGTGAAAAATATTGTCTATAAAAAAATTGTTACGTTGAACAACAATTCGCTTTATTTTCTGCGCTTTTTTATTTGTTGGAATGCTTTAATGTTTCTTCTTTAGTATTCATTACTTGGAAATTATTCTATAATTTCGTGTTTGTGTGAATGCTTTGTTCACTAGGCTCCACAAAAACATGATGAACAAATAGCTGGAATGGTGGATGAATCAGTGAAGCTTGCTAAAGTGTTCTGTGAAAAGAAATGGCCGATTTATGCTTTCCTTGACAGTCATCATCCCAACATCCCTGAGCACCCATATCCTCCTCACTGCATAATTGGAACTGATGAGGCAGAATTGGTTTCTGGTAAACTCTATCTGCCGATTTGTTTGACCACTCCACATTGTTGCTAAATTTGAGTTTCCTTTGAGTCTCATTTGGTATGCCAGGAAAATGCTAGGGGAAGAAAAAAGGGTTTAAAATACATTAGGAATTTAGCTGGAAAGAAAATGTTGATGTATATAAAGATTAAAGCATTGCTTCAAACTCAATAAATTTATTTAATTATTCACTTTTCACTTTTCTTTGCATTTCTGGAGGTAAATCCAAACATTAGAAAATATCTTTCCTTGGCATTTTATTTACTTTCCCTAGCATTTCTTGGGATCCAAATACAGCCTTAATATATCTGTTTTCAAACAATGTGCAGCTCTCAAGTGGCTGGAGAATGAACCTAATGTGACGATTAGGCGTAAGGATTGTATTGATGGATTCGTCGGTTCTCTTGAAAGTGATGGCTCCAATATATTTGTAAATTGGGTGAAAAGCAATGAGATCAAAGCTGTGAGTATTTTTTGTGCACCTGAAAGAGGGATATGTTTTATGTCCAATTGCTTATTCATTGATGTGCAATATTTCTGACTTGTACTTATTATCAAGATATTGGTCGTGGGAATATGCACAGACATATGTGTTCTAGATTTTGTCTCTTCAGCGTTATCTGCAAGAAATCATAGGGTTCTCTCCCCGTTGAAAGATGTGATAGTGTATTCACGTGGCTGTGCTACTTATGATCTTCCAGTTCATGTTGCTAAAAACATCAAAGGGGCCTTGGCTCATCCCCAGGTAAGCTAAGCTTAGCTCAAGAGTTGGAAAAGGGGGGAATTGGAGCTTGCACCCCACCTTTTCATCTAAATTTGAATTTGCACCCCAATTTATTTAAATGACAATATCACATCCCAAATCTCCAAGTTTGCACCCCTTGTTAGTACTGAATTAGAGTTTGTACTCCATTATTATCAGATTTTTATTACTTAGGGGTGCAAGTATTAATGATTTAAAAATTGGGGTGCAAACTCAAGTTTAGATGAAAAAGTGGGGGTCTTAACTCCAATTTAAGTACCTCTGACCCAAACCTAGACAAATTCAGGACATTGGTTCTGTATCCCAAATTCTCAATCCTTAGCTAATATTCCTCACTTCCTAGAGAGAAAACTGGTTTAAAGGAAAGTCACTTATTGTCCTTCAGCTGGTACCCATATTGAACTATAGTCCCTCCTCTTCTATTATGTAAATGTCACCCCTCAATTGTCTAAGATGTTATAAATTCTTCCCTCGACGTTCTAAAAAAAGTAGCACTTTCGGTCTCTTGGTTAATAACGTCGAGAACGACATTTACATTATTTTAGACAATAGACTGATGCTATTTACAAAATTGAAGAGACGTCAACTACATTTAAATATGGGTATAAACTGAGAGCCAAAAGTGGGGTTTTCCTTTTTTTATTTTATTTAACAAAGCAATGCTTCCCTAAACTTAGTTATGCAATGTAGGAGTTGATGCATCACATAGGGCTATACATGGCAAAGGGAAGGGGAGCAAAGATAGTTTCACAAGTCTCACTTGGGACTCCACATTAAACCTGATCATCAGTTTTTCAGGAATTCAGTTTCGTATAATTGAAGAGGGATACTTCTCCTTCTGCACAGATGTTTTAACACCTGTTTTGTTGTCCCTATCAATCTAGCATAAGATGTATACACACATACTCCATTATGTTTCCTTAATATTTGGAGAATTGCTATCATTAAAGTTACTGTCTAACAATATGAGATCTCAAATTTACTATCTTAATGTTGGTTAAGATACTCTTCATATTATTTGAACATCCAAGCATAACGAGAATTGAAAAGCGGATCTCTTATTGGTCAAGTCTGTGTAACTATCATGGAAGTGTGAAGCGTTAGGAATGCAAAATGTGAAAAATGTTACCTACTCTCACTACAGAAAAACTTTACATGACTTGTAATTTGAGTATCCAATTCTGTTGAAAAGTGTGAAAAAGAAAAGGAAAAAGATCAAGAAAGAAACAAATGGTTGCCTTCTATATACATATATATTTATAAAATGTGAGGCTATATGAGGAGAATGCGTTTGAATGCCAAATTGAACTTAAAGATCTACAACAGCTCTCAAGACCTGGTACTTTTTGTTGGGGTGAATGCATGAAAAAACTGATTTCTTTTGTTTCTTTGGTTTGTTCCCAAAAATGAATGATCCTAGAGGAATTTTAGATCGACTTGATGAATGTTTCAGTTGTGAGTTTCCGCTAGAAAGCCCAAATTCATGACCCAACTTCTTGAGTGTCTTCTCAACCTCCAGTTGAAGTATGGTGACATGATCCACACCTGTTTGCAGTTCCTCTCTGACCTTGTTGTTTTCTTGCTTCATGTTCAGGACCTCACCTTGGAACTTGGCTGCTTGATGACTGCTGAATTGGATTTCTTCGCCTTCCACTCCTTCCCTTAGGGCTCTTGTGATTTCCTCCTGAATGTGACACAAAGACGAAAACCTGCCTTTCAGCTCATCCTTTAGCAACACACTTTGGTCTAACCACACTGTCAGCTCAGTGTGTATCTCCCTAAGGTGTTTGAATATGGGCCGAACCTCCGATCTTAGATCTTGTGAGTGACCACTGCCTTCTGCAGTTTTCTTTTCTTTGACTTTGGATAACTCATGCTGCAAGTCTTGTACAGTAGTCTTGAATTTTTGTATCTGATGAAATGAAGAGCTGAACCTTAACCAGAAATCCAGATTTTCATCTAGAATTGCATCAATTTCCACGCGGAGCTTTTCTTCAACAGGGGAGATGTGAGCAGGTTTGTTCATCAAGGCTGGCAATATGAAACAATCTTCACCATCTTTTGTCAGAGGAGGACTCTCTATATCTTCTTGCCTTCCTTTTGAGGAATCGAGGTTTGATTCTGGTTCTTCCTTTGGTTCTTTTTTTCCAGGACAATCTGCTGAAAAAGAAATGTTCGCTCTCTGATGTAACTGTTGAATCTCCTCATCCCTTTTTGCGATTGCACTTTTTAATTCACTTATTTGCAAAGTGAATTCAAACTCGTTGTCTCTGTCCTTCTTCTCCATTTCTGCCAACTTCTTTTTGAGATCTTTGTAATTCCTAAGTACTGTTGTATACTCTTTTAGTATAAATTTTTCTTTGTCTCCCATCCCAGTTAACATCTCGTGCCAATTTTGCTCTTCATCCATATCCAAATTTATTTTCTGCTCATTTTTGGAACCCCTATCTTCAGATTGAGGTGAAGTACTTGTCTCAACCAGCATTCTATCCACAGGCGATAAGTGTTCACTCTGTGAGTTTTTACCTTCCTCATCTTTTTTAGTAACAGCTGCGTTGGAATCTCCCTCAACTTCCTCTTCCCCTTCTTTTCTTTCACTCTTGGTGGAGGGTAAGGCACATTCGGCGGAACCTTCTATAAGGTCTGTTTTCTTTACAATGTTTTGATCTGGTTGAAACCCCTCAACAACAGATTCTGTTTCACTCTGTGGTGAATATGTATCCCCGTCCTCGTCCTCATCCTCGTCCTCCTCGTCTGGTTTCACATTATTTAGTTTCTCAGACAAATGGCTTAAATTATCACATGCCACATCAATGTGTTTCCTAAGCCTGCTGCTATGATTTTCAAGGTTTTGGTTTAGGCTCTGAATGTCCCTCCACTTGTTCTCTATTTCTTTAACATGGTGATTTTCTTTGGAAGTGGTTTCTGTATTGTTGTCTCCCTCCAACCTTCGGACAGTTGCTTGAAAATCATTGGCTTTCTCTCTCAATCTGTCAACTGTGAGTGTTTGGGTAGAAACTATGTTTTCTAGGTCTACCACTTTGTTCACAAGCTCATCAATCTTCTCAACTAGTTCAGTGACAGTCAAGGCTCCTGTGGGGTCCCCATGATCAAGCTGTTCTTCCTTGATTGATTCTTGACCAGAGTTTACTGATATGGAAGTGAGTTTATCACTTTCCTTCATTTCATCACTGTCAGTTTTGAGCGATCTCAGCCGCATGCGAGCATAAAAGTCTTTAACCTTCATGTATTCTTTTTCTGCATCCTGTGACACTCTCTCGTGCTTCTCCCGCAATTGGGCCAAGGTCTCACGGCACGATTTCAGGGCGGTTTCGGCCATTAACGTGCGTGCTACGTCATCTTCAATAGCCGTCCTCACATCAAACTCGTCCTGCAAAGCGCAAACCCTCTGCTGCATCTCTGAGATCTGGTCCTCAATTCCCCTGCACTTGGCCAGTCCAGTCTGGTACGAGCTCTTCACAAACTCTTTAGTGGTTTGTAGCTTTAGTATCTCCTTCTGAAGTTTGTCAATCTCTTCAGTGGCTTGTGTGATGGTGAGCCCAGACTTGGGAGGAGCTTTCTTCACAACCTCCAGTGCCGCTGCTGGTGGCTTCTTTGGCTGAAGCTTGTTTGGGACAGTGGCTGTTGTTATGAACACCTTCAGTTTCTTGCTTGGAGCCTTGGGTATGTTTTTGGCATTTTGGCGTGGGAAGGGCTTGCGCGGTTTCGGAGAGCAATATTCCTCATCTTCGTCCATCTCTAGCTGGAACTGTTCAGGACAGAGAGTGGCGAGCGTATGGTTTGCGTTCTGCAAATCCTTGGATAACTTGTCATACCTCTCTGCCAGTGATCTAAAACCTCTGTAAGATTCTTCCACAAAGTTTATAAGCTCTGGCCTTCTCTTGTAATACATTTCTGCTCTTTTTGCGAATGAATCCCCATCTTCTTGAATCAAAACAAGCATGTGATGGACCTTTTCTTCCATATCTGCATTAGTTATACTATCATAAGACCTTGGTTGTCATGCTCTTTATAAATACTAGTTATACTTTTATCATAGTTGTTAAATCAAACATTACTACTATTCAAAATTCAATTTTAATATTATAGATATTTCCAAGCCCCAAATATAGGGTCTAGATCTGCTACTTCAGGTACCCATCGCCCCTAGGCCTATGTAAAGTTAAATATAGCTAAAACTTGATTCTAGAGCCAGTATAAAGATTTTTTAGAGGAACATTTACACATGAAGTTTTACACTAAAAATGCAAACAACTTCAAATTTGGGATGGATCAGGGCCTGGTTGACCCCCCCCCCCCTCTATCTCCACCCCAGCCCGTGAAATCGCCTCAAGGCCTAAGTGGAGTTATATTGAGTTTGTCTTGCATTGAAGAAACACGCCCCACGCCCTAGCACAACTACGAGTGCCACCCCAGAAATCCTAACCCCAAAGGGAATAAGTAGGTATAAGAACATTCACCCTTCAGAATCTTTAGTGTGACATCTCGCCTACTAGATTAGTGCCATGGGGGTGTAAATTATGTGATTCACACTAATGTCTAATGTGGATTTGGATCCTCTGCCGCACGGCAGAGGTGCCTTGCGCAATTGAACAACAACAGGAGAGGAGAGCTTTGGGGAGGGGGATGGCAGATCACGTGACTCTAATAGCCACGCACCCTACTTGGCTGCTAAAGCCAGGTAGAGAATCGAGATCCGTCCAATGTACAAAGTAGTTAGAGGATCCCAATGTTGAATTTAGTTTATATAAAAAGGGAAAATAACTTTAAATAATACCAACTATTTGTCATAAACCAATAATAATATATACTTTAGAAATAGTTTCTAATAATAAGAGCTATTTGAATGTACACAATAACAACATCCAAAGCCTTGGTCCCAAAAGATTTTGGGGTCGGCTAACATGAATCGATACATGATATCAACACCAAAAGGAAAAGAAAGAAAAGAAAGATAAAAAGACAAGCTATGATAATAAAAAGATAATATAAAAAGAGATAGATATATATATAAAAGAGAATAAAAGCGATAAAAAAGAAAATTTATATATATAAAGAAAAAAAAATAAAAAACAAGAAAAAGAAGATGAGGGGAAAACGATAATAAGAGATCACTCCACCATATGAATGTTTGCCCTCCACTTTGCTCTCTCCAAATTCATACTCTCATCCAACCCAAGAAGAAGCATATCATTTTTGACTCCTCTAATCCATGTCTGCTTGGGTCTTTCTCTCCCTCTCTCCTCCGTCTCTTCTCCACACATTTCAACTCATCTGACAGGTGCATCACTCGATCTTCTACTCACATGACCAAACCAGCGCATGCAAGACTCCCACATCTTATCACATTTGAATATACATCAAAAAAATTATGGAGCTCTTTTTACTACACATCCAAACATTTATCTCATCAAAATAATAATATTGAACAATCAAATATGTAGTAAAAGGTATCTTGACATGGGGTCACTTATTTGATATTATGATATAATTTTGATGAGTAAATTGGTCGAATTTCTAGTAGAAAAGTGGTGATATATCACTTCTATATATTCAAATAAATGGTATTACTAAAAGTTATTTCCAAAGTAATATGTATGTATTATTATTGATTTATGGGTGATAGTTGATACAGTATTATTTAAAGTTATTTTCCCTATATAAAAATAATCACATTTTTTTGGAAAAATATAATAATCACATATTGAAAAATGGTATATGTTTATTTAGATGAAGTTTAATACGAAGTATATTGCATCTATTTATGAAAAATGTACAAGTATAATGTTTTGTCTTGTTATAAATTATTTATGTTGTAGATGGCGAGATTACAATGTAAACATTGTAATTAATAGTAACATTACAATGTAAACATTGTTATTAATGTTGGAAGTACATGTGACTAATGTGAAGATGTAATATTGTTTGGGGCTAAGTATTATATGTTGGTGTAAATGTCGTTTTAGATGTCATAAATACATGTGACAATGTGTGACTATAACACTGTTATTTTTTATTTAAAAGAGTTATGTTTGGTATATGTTACTGTATAAATGATGCTGTCAATGTTGTAACCACATGTGACTAATGTGCAACTCTAAAATTATTTGTACATATGGATGTTATAAGTTTAGTGTAAATGCTATCAATATGTGTGAATGTATAAATGTAGTATAGTTATGTGCAAATAAAAGAACATGGCGAACATATAGTTATGGAAATCCAGGTCAATGGCGGGACCATTGCACAAAAAGTGGACTATGTTTATAGTTTCTTTGAGAAGCAGGTACGTGTGGATGCAGTTTTCCAAAAGGATGAAATGATTGATATAATTGGCAGGGGAGGATCTATGTACGAGCTATGGTAGGCTGAAGCCCGGGGCAACTTAAATTTTTTTCAATTTTCTTAGTGTAATTTTTTTCATTTTTCACATCCAGTTCACCCCTCTAATATTTAAGACTAGTATAATTCGTATTCAGCTCAAGGTATCTCAGATTTCTGGATCCGCCCCTGATAATTGGTGTCACCAAGGTTAAGGGTTTTGAAGGTGTTGTCACCCGTTGGGGTGTCACATGTCTCCCCCGTAAGACCCACAGAGGACTTTGTAAGGTTGCACGTATTGGAGCATGGCAGAGTATCCTTCATTGTTGCTCGTGCAGGTCAGAATGGGTACCATCACCGTACAGAGTTGAACAAGAAGGTGTATAAGTTTGGCAAAGTTGGACAAGAGCCCCAACAGGAGGGTTGTCACTCTTTGCCAATCATTGCTCACACAAACCACCCGCAGTGCTAATGAACAGATTAGCTTCAAGTTCATTGACACCTCCTCAAACACCGGGCATGGCCGTTTCCAAACCACTTATGGGAAGCAAAAGTTTTATCGTCGAGTCAAGGCATAGGCTGCACATTATTGTTAACTTTCCTCTTCCAAGACATCAATTTTTTGTTTTGTTGTTCTGGCTGTGGGCTATTTGTTTGGTCGTTGAAGAAATACATTTTTGTTTTTCAAGTCCCAAAAAGGTAGTAGGAGTGACCCTTGAAAGATGGAAGAAATGGAAGAAATATAAGGTAATGGTGCTCGCACAATAAGTACATGAGACATAAGTGGTGTGATTGAGAAAAGTTATTGTTAATTAAACATAAAAAATAGTCGTAAAAGCGAAATCAAAGGAAACTTAATCTATTGAACGTTACTTGGGGAGTTTTTTTAGAAATATAGAAAAAAGTACTAGAAGCGCAGTTATAAGTTGTCCCCTCCATGTCCCTCTGTCCCCTCCCCCCATTCATTTCATCTAATTGATGCATCACTCATTCTTCTATAATCTACACATGTCAAGTCACCGCAATTGTGACTTGCATCTTGATTCTTGAGATGTCACTCTCACTTTTTGTCTCATTGTCTCATTCTTTAAGAGGTCTTTTCTAGTATGTCACACATCCAACACAATATGCTAATTTGTGTGTGTCAATCACATTCAATCTTTTGAATGTAGCATTATTTACTATCTCACATCTTACGTCATATAATAGTGCAAGCCTTATTGTTGTCCGACAAAACTTACCCTCTAATCTGGTTGGTATATCTTGATTACAAGAAGTCCCGATAGACTTGCCCATTTCATCAATCTTGTTTTGATTCTATGAGATACATCTTCATCTAATTCACATTTAAATATATCTAAATAGGAATATGTTTCTACTACAAACAAGGATAGTCAAATTGGTCGGGTAGTGATCTACCACCATCAATGAAACTTTATTATAATCTCTAGTTATAATTCATATATTTGTTTTATCATATTCATTACTTTTGTGTAATCTCTACATATGTAAAATTTAATCATTTATATTAATTTAAATAATATTATGAAAAAGTTAACTTTCTCATTCCTTAAGCATCATACTTGAAAGGAAAGCTCACATAGTGGAAAGAGGGTGTCACAAAAAAGAGGTCTCAAGATCAGCAACAAGCAAAAACATGGGCTATAACCTCATTCTCTTTCCACTAATGCGTGAACAAAGTTAATTTACATTCTCCAAGATAACTCTTCGGTCGGTTCTAGGGAGCACCAGGGATGAGGGTCATCTTTTTGGAAACTAGAAAGACCTGAGATTTTAAAATGATGACAAGATCGACACGTCTCGTATTAACATTACCAGTTTCTAGGGCAATGAAACATGTTAAACTGGCTAAAATGGATGATGAATTTCTTGGTGACATTTTTGACACTTTTCATTCAAGATCTTGCTACTAAAATAGATATAGATTCTCTTATGATTAATTTGGTAAAGTAAAAGACCATCAAGTCCCGCTAACTTTTTAGCATGATGCAATACATTTTTAGTAATAATATTTGTAATGTACTTTACTTAATTTTGTTTCTTGTTTTTATGTTTTAAGAATTATATTTGAGATATAATAACTTTTAGCAATAACCCGGTCCATTCTCTTCAATGTTCCGGTTACACCCTTGTAATATATGCACATAGGTTTGCACGGATATATATGACCTGGATCGAATAAATAACACATAATATAAATACATAAACAAACATATGTATGCAGTAGAGAACATATAAGGCACAAAATATAGTGGCTCGCCTAGTATAGATTTGAGTGTGTCATGGGATCAGTAGGAGGATGGTGAAGCGGCAGAGCTTCATAAGTTCTTGTTAATTATTTATGCACGTTTTAAATATCATGTTCTAGTTCATTACTTCGTTTTTATTTTTTCGTCTAAACTTATGACAAGTAGGTTTTTGGAGTGTGTTTTTGTTTGTTAGAGAGGAAGTAATCAAACTAATTTGGTCGATAATCGCTTCAAAACTCTCACATGCTAAGCAATTAGTCTTGTTTACTATTGAGCAGTGTATTCTATATCTTGATCAGAGATTGAGAGGACTTATTGGTTTTATCGAAGCCCGTAAGTTTGATTTGTGGTTGTTTGGTGCTATTATTTTAATACGAGTATAAGCATTCTCCTTTCATAAATTATATATGTAATATAAGACACCGTGGTTCCATCAAAATTGATAGATGAAGGTCTCGTGATGATGGATTTCATGTAGAACACTGACATATTATATTAACTTTAATCGCTCGTATTTCTTAGTTGGCAAAAATTTGTCTCGAGTTCTTCATTTTGCATAACTTTGCGGGGTCTTTTTCTTACATACTTTCTCCGCTCTTTTGTAGTTGTAACACTTTCATTTTCACTTTTGCAGTTTTGCCAACCTACAACACTGACCATTATTATATTGGCTAAAGGGTCAAATAGGTCCTTGAACCAACTTAAAATGTTCAATTAGTCCCTCATATAGGAGGTTCTGCCCGGTCGTCGTCAATTGGGGTAATTTCTGGTGGAATTTTTGATGATTTTTTTTGAGCATTTTCTTCATTAATTCTAGTTTACCCATATCAAATTTCAGCTAAAAATTCAACCGGGAAGACAGTCAAATGATTTTTTGAAGATAACTGCGCAGTTAAACAACGCAGTACATTTCGGAAAATCATTTGACTGCCTTCCCGATTTAATTTTTAGCTGAAATTTGATATGAATAAACTAGACTAAATGAAGAAGGTGTTCAAAAAATTTCATCAAAAAGTTCCACCGGGAACCCCCCAATTGGCGATGGTCAGGCTGAACCTCCTATATAAGGGGCTAATTGAACACTTTGAGTTAGTTCAAGGGCCTATTTGACCCTTTAGCCTATTATATTTGATTATGTAATTGTAAAAAAATCGAAAATTCACATTTTGAAATTTAAAGTGAAAAGAATTCAATTATATTTTTTAAAAATAAAATATTAATGTATTCGTAAATAAAATATAGTCAAACAGAATAATATAAGATTTCTAATGTTGCAATTATTTAAGAACAAATGTGAGTATACAATTAAAAAACTTTTGTATTGTGAAAATTAAACACACATGCTTGAAATGCATCAAAAACATACCTTGAATAATATAAAATTTGCAACTATTTAAGAATGTGAGTATATAAAATTTAAAAACTTTTGTATTGCGAAAATTAAAGACACCGGCTTGAAATGCGATCCAAAAACATACCTTGAAGGCTCTCTTCAAGCCATTTGGATTGCTTGGTCCTAATGTGGCTCGCCCACCACCATGAGTAGGCATTGCTTGCAGCCCTTTGTAGCATTATACGATCCCGGCCTTAGCTTTGTCTCTTCTATTCTATCATTTCCATCCAAATAAATTTTTATTTGTTTATTATTTGTTTTTTTTCTTGTCAATCAAAATAAATGCCTACTTGCATCTGGAACTCTTACCCGTAGCCTCATAATTAAAAACAAGAGGAAGGGAAAAAAAGTTGAAGTAATATGAGAATCTAGAAAACTAAAAAGTTTTATTTTGAAAACAAGAAAAATTGTAATGGAGAATGTAGTGAGAGAGTAAAACTAACTATGCATTGTTGAGGGTTAATGGTGGGGAGCATTCTTTGCTCCATAATCAGTATGTGTGATGGCGGGTGAGTTTAGGAGAAGAAAGACATGATAGTTTGATTTGATTTTGGTTTAATTTGGATGGAAGAGAATTGCAAATGGTGGGGAATAAGTTGTGAATATACATTTATTTTAATATTAATTAAGTGACTAATAAAGTTAGAATAATGAAATATTTTAATTTTAAAATAAAAATCGAGTACTACTTTATAAAGCTTGTGTGGCTCAAAATCATTCTTACTTTATTCTTACTTTATCAATTAATATCTACCACACAAACTCACTTTTCTTAAAATTCGTGACACCCTCTTCCGGGACATTTAAAAGGGGAAGGAGGGATTAATAAATATATAACCGTAAACAAGTATACAAAATTTTACAAGATAAAAATGAAAAGAAAACAATTATTAAAAAGAAAAGCTCGGTTGCATTTATGCTTGTACCACATGTAGCAATGAATGTAATGTTTGTGTAACGATTAATGTTCTTACTAATTAATAAATTGACCAAAATTCTTGAGCATTCTTGAAACATTGAGTGTTTTTTTAATGAAAATAAATTAGGATTCTTATGCTTCATTATTCTTGTAGAGCCTTGAGTTGCTATATGAATTAAATTTGATTTATCCATCCATCCATCCACCCATCCACCTGTCCACTCATGCACTCATTCACTCACTCATTCATTCATTCATTTGTTTTTTTATTTGTTTGTTTGACAACAGCTCCGTGATAAAAAAAAAGGGGACAAGGGATGCAACACGAGGACTTCCCAGGGGGTCACCCATCCTAGTACTACTCTCGCCTAAGCAAGCTAAATTTCAGAGTTTTGATGGGATCCGATGCATTAAGGCTAGTATGATCGATCGCATCCATCATGTGTGCTCCTCTAAATGTATTTGTTCCACACTTGTGCTGATGGGCTCGAGCGTGATTTGCTCTAACCACGAGCCATAATCTCCCCCAAAAGCTGATAAATAAGAAAAACGCAATTCAATATTTGATTTTTTGGGGGACGCCGCTAAAGAAACGTCAAAACGGGGGCTCAGACAACGGAATTTCACCAAAAAGTGGCAAGGGCCATGGCTAAGCAATTTGTTGCGCTCAGAACGCCGAAATTGTGTGGGACAACGTCACTCTTCTCCCCAGTGAACATCTCCACCCGCGCACGTCAGAAAAGTGCACAACAACGGCGCGGTGGGGGGGGGGGCAAGGGATGCAATACGAGGACTTCACAGGGGGTCGCGCATACTCATACTATACTCTCGCCCAAGCACACTTAACTTCAGAGTTCTGATGGACCCGGTGCATTAGTGCTGGTATGAATGCATCCGTCATGTGTGCACCTCTAAATGTATTTGTTCCTCACTTGTGCTGATGGGCTCGCGTGTGATTAGTTCAAACCACGAGCCATAATCTCCCCCCAGAGCTGATCAATAAGAAAAACGCAAGTCGATTTCCGATTTTTAAGGACTTGTCGATAAAGAAACGTCAAAACGGGGGCCAGACAGCAGAGTTTTGCCAAAAAGCGGCGGGGGCCATGGCAAAGCCATGGGTTGCGCTCAGAACGCTGAAATCTTGTTGGACAACGTCACTCCTCGCCCCGGTGAACATCTCCATCCGCGCGCATCATAAAAGTGCACGACAACGGCACGATGAAAGGGGGGATCACCCATCCTAGTACTACTTTTGCCCAAGCATGTGTAATTCTGATGAGATTCGGTGCATTAATGCTGCTATGATCGCATCCATCATGTCCACTCCTCTATATGTATTTGTTCATCACTTGTGGTGATGGGCTCGCGCGAGATTTGCTCCAATCACGAGCCATAATATTCCCCAGAGCTGATAAATAAGAAAAACACGAGTCGATCTCCGATTTCCGGGGGGGCGTCAATAAAGAAACATCACAACGGGAGCCTAGACAGCAGAATTTTGCCAAGATGCGGCAAGGGCATCCATCTTAGTACTACTCTCACCCAAACACGCTTAACTTCGGAGTTCTGATGGGATCCGGTGCATTAGTGCTGGTATGATCGCATCCATCATGTCTGCTCCTCTAAATCTATTTGTTCATTACTTGTGCAAAAGAGCTCGCGCGTGATTTTCTCCAATCACGAGCTATAATCTCCTCCAGAGCTGATAAAAAAGAAAAACGCAAGTCGATCTCCGATTTTCGAGGGCATGTTAATAAAGACGTCACAACGGGGGCCCAGGCAGCAGAATTTAGCCAAAAAGCAGTGGGGGTCTTGACAAAGCCATGGATTGCGCTCAGAATGCCTAAATTGTGTCAGATAGCGTCACTCCTCACCCTGGTGAACATCTTCATCCGCGCGCGTGAGAACAGTGCACGACAACGACACAGTGAAAAACAAGGGGGGGGGGGGGACAAGATATGCAACACGAGGACTTCCCAATGGTTCAGTCATCCTAGTAATACCTTGCCCAAGCACCATTAACTTCGGAGTTCTTATGGGGTCTGATGCATTAGTGGTGGTATGATCGCATCCGTCACATGTGCTCCTCTAAATGTATTTGTTCCTCACTTGTGCTAATGGGCCTGCGCGTGATTTGCTCCAACCACGAGCCATAATCTCCCCCATAGCTGATAAATAAGGAAAATGCAAGTCGATCTTCTATTTTTGGGGGCCGTCGATAAAGAAACGTCAAAAGGGGCCCTAGACAGCGGAATTTTGCCAAAAAGCGGTGGGGGTCACCTATCTTAGTTCTACTCCCGACCAAGCACGCTTAACCTCGGAGTGCTGATGGGATTCGGTGCATTAGTGCTGGTATGATCGCATCTGTCATGTGTGCTCCTCTAAATGTATTTGTTCCTCAGTTGTGCTGATGGGCTCGCACGTGATTTGCTTCAACTACTTTGAAAGTATCCTAATCCCAACTACTTTGCATTAATTAATCGAGGTGTAGTTCATAAGAAATCATTGATAATTTAACCCCAAAATGAAACTTGTTTGCAATGTCCTTAAAGATGATTCGATTAACTTAAATGACACAAAAATCATGGTTTATTTAGCATGGTTAATTTTTTTTTTACAGATAGTTATCAATACAAAAATTTATATTTTTTATATCACAAGTATATTTGCAAAAATAAAGTAGAAAAAATGGCCTCAATATTACTAATGACCTTTGTATTTCCTAAAATATGACTTCTTTTTCCTTTCCCTAAAATATGACTAATTAATTAAAGATGCATTTCACTCCACCGCCCATCCTGTTCTCATTACAACATTCCCGTACCTACTAGACCCTAATTCCCAAATGCTCTATATCCTCATTCCTCATTTCCGATGTGTTCGTCTCCTTGATGCCATCTCCGCCGCGTTGATCGTCTCCATCTCTGTTGCCTATCCATCGCCGCCGGATCACTCACGTCTCCATCACACCGAGATTCTTCCCTTTTCAACTTAATCTTCGCTGCCAATCCCGGCGATCCCCTTCTTCATCTATCGATTAGGATTTGTGGAGACGGCGGTGCATGCGGCTAGGGTTGTAGAACGTCGTCGAGGGGGCAGTTGAAGTTGGGAAAGAAACGCCACCGCTTTTCTCTTCTCCTTTTCTTCTATTTGAGCGCCGCCGCATATGACTGTGAGATAGGGGTGCGGCGGTGTGGCTAAATTGGGACAGCCATGGTTGTGGGATGGGGTGTGGCAGTTGGTTAGGTGGGCTGGTTCAGCGATAGGGGAGGGGAGGACCAGGGCTTGGGCAGGGGCCGGGTGGTCACTGAATAACATAGTCATTGTAAAGGCCAGCAGTGGTAACTGAATGACAGTCACTATTATAGGTCTGGAGGTGGTCACTGAATGATATTGTAGAGGTCCGGCGGTGTTCACTGAACAATCTAGTAGATGTCCGGCGGTGGTCGATATAGTAGAGATTTGGCGGTGGTCACTGGATGTGGACGAGTTAGTGACAGTCACTGAATTAACACCGCCAGAGAGTGTTCTAAATCATGAAGAATGAAATAGACCTAACATCCACAATAGTCATTCATTTGCTATGCTAACTTAAAACATATGGTTTTACATCAATAGTTAATTGTGGATTCTAAATGGTGTTTCAACATTAAATAATAACATAGAATGATGACATACTTACATAGATTATCAAGTACTACCTCCGTCCCAAATTGATTTGCAAATTTAACTTTTCTTGGTCAAACAGTTTCATTTTATTTGCTTAATTAGGATGCTAATTTTTTATTATATTCTAATTTGAAGTTTGCAAGTTTAAAGTAAATTTAATGTAGTTTCTGAATATGTAAATTTTAATTATTCAAAATTGAGTTAATTATCGATAAAGAGGTCTGACTTTTATAATTGGTTGATAAAAAAATGTTGACTTTGCAAAACAATTTGGGACGGGGGAGAATAATTTTTGTGGGTTATCAATTTATCATCCAAGACAATATCACAAGAATGATGACATATAATAACAAGAAAATCAGTCATATCATGTGATGATTGGTATTAGAACGAATCATTCTAATTCTAATGTTTAAAAATCAAAGATCAATCAGGGTTCTAAACATATATTTAAGAACACCAAATAGCATGAAAAGTATTGACGTATATAGTTTTTGTTCTGAGATGAAATTTGTGTCAAACATGGTCAATGATATAAAATGTCTTAGAGAAATATTTTTAGATGGTTATAAAAACTAAATTTCATAGTACAAAGTGATTGAAGAAATTACTAATGTAGCATCAAACATTTCAAACAAAGGTAAGACACAAAGTGTAAGCAATTAAGCATTGACATTTTTCATACTTTGAATCATATTTTATTTTATTTTATTTTATCAATGATTAACATAGATGGAAATTAAAATTTTAACATCATATACTACTTAAATATACATGTATGTATCATATATATTTCGGATATATATATATATATATATATATATATATATATATATATATATATATATATATATATATATATATATATATATATATATATATAAACACATACATAGCAAAATAAACACACAGTAAAAGATTTGACCGAGCATATGAGATCGTGTGACCTCGAGTACTAGTGGATGATACACGAGTTCCAAAGCCTCACGATCTTATTTTTCCTCAATGGAACACCTCCTCTATTGTCTCTCTAAGACTTAGGTTGTGGTAAGGGTAAAGGGAGAATAGATGAATAGAAAGGATGAAAGAAGGTGATGCACACTTAAATATAGGAGGTTATGGCATGTGAAAGGTTGAGAGACTTTAATCTCTTCATCTCTTCATAATGGTGATAAAAAGTCCAAATTTAGTAAAGGGAGATGAGGGGTTTGTGAGCTCTAAATCTTATCTGGGAAACCTTGGGTTAGTCCAAGAAGAAGCAAAAAGAAAGGATCAAGAAAGGATTCCAACCTATGACATCTAACTCAAACTATCCTTCATTTTCTTTTCTATACCAATCATTTAAGGGTGTTTCTTGTTTATTTATGGTTACATTGATATATAACCAACTAATAGAGAAGAAAACGGGTTAATCCAAAGTTTTACAAAAAATAAATCAAACCCGGTTGCAGCTAGTCCAGTTTCAAGGTGTTACACAACACTCCATGGAATCAAGGAACACACCATTCGGACTTCATCCAAAGTTTTTTAAGGAACACTTCTTCCACAGTTGTCTCATTGTCTTGTCTCATTGTCTGAGAGAATCTCTTACAAGATAACTTTAGAAGTAGACTATTTATTTCTATCTATAATGTCTGTAATCTTGTCTTTCCCTTTTTCCTCCCGTGTATATTTCGCAATTTGCTTGTGTACCTATCTGTCTTTATGTAGATGGACTCTCGTAGATTGCTCAATATGCCTTTTAGGACATTTAACATGAGAATGACCTAGGTGAAGGCAAGCTGAGCAGTATCCGACCTATTTTCATAGATTACAGGCTTAGAAAACCCACAATTGATCAAACCTTTTGAGGCATCTCCTTAGTGAGATCAAGCTCGACACATATATATGCTATAGACGTATATATACATACTATGAGTAGTCTTCATGTCAGGCCGGCCTAACGGGATGCTCCGTCCGGCCGAGGGCATTCCGGGCACTTCCCAGTGGAATTTTTTGATGAATTTTTTTTAGCATGTTCTTCATGAAGTCTAGTTTATCCATACCAAATTTCAGCTAAAAATTCAATCAGGAAGACACTCAAATAATTTCTTGAAGTTAACTGGGCAGTTTATATGTATGAACTGCCCAGTTAACTTCAAGAAATTATTTGATTACCTTCCCGATTGAAATTTTAGCTGAACTTTGGTATGGATAAACTAGACTTCATGAAGAACATGCTCAAAAAATTTCATCAAAAAATTTCACCGGGAAGTGCCCGAAATGCCCTTGGCCGGACGGAGCATCCCGTCAGGCCAGCCTAACATGAAGATTTGTCTACATACTATATACTATTTACGAAATATACATATATAAATTTACTCATGTCGTTGCATAAAGATCGATTAACAAACTTTCTTTATATCTAATGTTTCCTGTTAAGTGTAATGAAGGGGGCAACATTGACATTCTCCAATGGTGGAAGACCCACAAAGGGATGTTCCTTATTTTATCAAAAAAGACAAAAAAAGTGTTGTCAATGTCAGTTTCAACCGTGGCTATAGCCTATGGAACAAGAATTTAGCAAAGTTGCAACATCTTGCTTAGAAGTAGGTCGAGCACTTCATCTTTTGAGATGCTCATTTGCTTCCATGATTGGTTGAAGATCCACCGTAAAAAACAAGAAATTAACATAACCCTTAAAATAAATATACATTTCATTTTTTTAGTGTGTAGCATTTTTTATTTGTTAAGAAAATCAAATAGGACCCGAACCGGCTCAGGACCGCACCGGGACCCCGAAAGTTCCAGATTCGTTCTGGGCTTAATTGTGGGGGACCGAGACCGGACCAAGTCCATCCCTATATGGGACTGTCAGTGGGTACTTGAACCAGAAAGATAGGTCCTAATCCCTGGCCTCATTATTTTTGCAGTCATCCGATGTCCATGGTTATACATGATCGTCGAGTGTTTTTTTTGCATTTTGGTGCAGTTAAATGAAGACTTACAATCATTGAATATGCATGTACATGAACTAAAACATGGAACAACTACACATGGCGAATGCGATCATACCAACAATTGTGCATGTGATCCCATCAAAACTATGTTGACAATCGTGTTTCGGTAAAATCAATTTTCCCACAACCTGAAAAGTATATATGCTATAGTATTCTAATGTTGTAGTTTAGATCCACATTGGTTATGAATTTTCCCACACCCTGAAAAGTAGCAATCACCACACAACTTGCAAGACACAATTCTGTTCTCCCACCACAAATTGAGAAATGAGCACACCGGAATTAGTCAACATCACAAATATCTTGAGCTCAAGCAATAGAACTCTCCAGGTAAATGCTAGGCAGCGAAATATAGCATTTAATGGGATGACATATCCTTCTTGAACTGCTGGTCTTGCACGTGTCGAAACACGACCATGGATATGTATGCTACAGTCAATGCTACAATAGTCGCACTAAAACATAGGGAAGCCGTTGTTGCACAAACATATAGGTACCTGGAGTGCAGCAGCAGATTAGTATATGATTAAAAGATAAAACTATAAAAGTATACTAATTATACAAGACAGTTAAGTTAAAAAACTAGAATAGTTAGTAATCTACAGAAAATCAATGAAGATTTATCGGAAATAAAAATGGGACGTAATGTTATTAAGAACCAGAAGTTGATAAGTAAAATTTTAAATTTGTGACATATTAAGGGGGAGAGAGGGGAATACTGACTTTGGAGAAAAGACACTCCAAACGAATAAATGGTTCCTCATTAGAAGCAATACAATTGTATAAGCAATCAAAAGAATGGAATTCAAGCCCAAAGGAACCAGACAAGGAAAACCAATTAGCATCTTGACCAGATGTCCAAACGCGTGTTCCTGCGACTTTCTCACAACAGTGTCCTTCATAGCAATGTACACCACCATACTAAGCATAGATAAAACTGGGGAAGCGTATGTGATCACAAACATTAAGATACCAGAAAGTAATGTAGAATGATTCGACACACCCTGGAAATATTTAAAACAAAATATATCCCCATCAAATTATGCATTCACTTTTAAGTCCACAAAACATATCACAAGAACAATTGCAGAAAAACCCTAATAACTTAGATGTCACGTACTATAAAAGCACCAGCCACGTCAATGGTGGCAAGAGTGTTGGTGTTACCAAGACCAAAGTGACCTGCCATACCCACATAATAGAGTGCAGAAACCTGAAAAACAAACAAATTTACATACTTTAAGCACTTCCTGCAGTTATGACTCAGATACTAAAACTCCCGTTATTAAATCATCACCATAATTCTATAAAAAAGATAGCACACCCTAAGAACTCCTAATTTCCAGAAGAAGACGTATACAGCAAATAAAAGTTGTTCTGCATTCTCTTTTTTATCCCTGAAAGCTTCCCACTCCAAAGGATCATGACCTTCTCTGATGCAGCTCCCATGCTTAAAACTAAAAATCCAATATTCTACTCCATATTACACATATACTTTCACAATTTAGTCCATTCCAAATCACTTAGAAGGGATATGTAAAGATTTTCTACATTTTAAGGAGGATCAAACTATTTACACATAGTCCATCCCTTAGACCCTACTAGGGGCGGGCAAGAATCCCGGTCCCATTGTCCCATTCCGGTATATCCCAAAACCGTACCGGTGTTGTCCCGTTCCGTTTGGGTCTCATTGATTTTGTCCCGCACCGGTCCCGTACCGGTTTAAAACGGGACGGGACCGGGACATTGGAAGGTTATCCCGAACCGTCCCGTTGTCCCGTTTGTATTAACTATATAGATTTTGTAGCATGTGACTAGTGTGTAATGTCAACTCAAAAAATAAATGGTAACATGTTTTTAGTTCTTCAAGCCCAATTTTTAAATTAAAAATAATACTCCCTCCGTCCCAATATAAAAAGCACACTTTCCTTTTCGGTCCGTCCCAATATAAAAGGCACATTTCCCTTTTTGGCAAACAAAACAGTGCAAAACAGTGCAAAACAGTGTCCAAACAGTGCCAAACAGTGTCTAAACAGTGTCAAACAGTGTTCAAACAGTGTTCACCCTTAAAACTCCCCAAACGCAAATGTGCCTTTTATATTGGGACGGAGGGAGTACCTAACATGAATATTTACTAACATAGATTTTTATCCCACTTTATATATCTACATATGAGTATCTCACAGCTAGAACACATGATTTTGAATAAACTAATTCATTTTTGCTTTGTTTTAAATTTAAATTTCAAATTTTGCTAAACCTAACTAAAATTTAATACGTAGTAGCTTTTAGTTTGTGATGAACATCAATTAACTTTTAAAATGTTAATATTTTGGTGCATGATACTTTAGAAATGCTAATATATATTAATTACAAATGATTATTTTTTGTTAGTTTGGGACGTCTCGAACCGTCCCGAACCGCTCCGAACCATCCCGGTCCCGATTTAAATGGGACAAGACTAGGACAAAGGCTTGTCCCGTACCGTCCCGTCTTGTTATTATTAATTGGGACGGGACCGGGATAACCCTAATCCCGAACCGTCCCGACCCATGCCCACCCCTAGACCCTACTATGATCTATTTTTATTTTTATTTTGTTTTCCACTCTTTTGATCTATTTAAGGAGGATAAAAGAGTGTTTTGGTAGGGGCATGACGACTACCAATATAACTTAGTCACATCACGTCACATGAATCAAAATATGAATATCATTATAGCTAGGTCATTGCCCGGGAGCGATGCATAATCTCCTGCCTAGAGGTAATGTCAAATACGTAAGACCACGCTATATTTCATAGGCACGAGTGTGGTGATAAGTATGCTAAGGTTGCTAGGTCGTCACTTGAATGCGCGACGTGGCATTCCAATACTCGAAGATGGTGTCAATTAGTCAAGGGCATGGTGGGGGTCGAGGTGGTGATAAGAAATAAGGTAGAGTTCTACATTGCGCTTTGGGACATGGAACGTTGGATCTCTTAGAGGAAGATCGACTTAGGTAACCCAAGTTATGAAGAGAAGGAGTATACCATTATGTGCGCGCAAGAAACTAACTGGGTTGGAGACAAAGAATGAGAGATTCATCACAGAGTTTTTAAATTGTGATATTCGGGGAGAGAGAAGATCAGAAATAGAGTAGTCAACATTATGTTTCGTGACTATATTGATGATGTGGTGGAAGTATTTAGGAAGAACCACCGCATTATGAGAATTAAATTGGTGATAGAGGATGAGGTCATGTCTGTGATAAGTGTATATGCACCACAAGTGAGGTTGGATGCATCCACCACTCAACAATTTTGAGAAGGATCTTGAAAAAGTGATACGACGAGTGTCAAGGATAGAGAACTTGGTCATAGGATGCGACCTCAATGGGCATGTGGGCTCGAGTTGTGATGATTTGAAAGTATTCATAGCGGATATGACTTTGACACTATAAGTGAAGGGGGAACGAACATTTTGAATTTTATTTCGACATATGAGTTGGCTACAAGGAAGAGGGAAAAAATATTTATAAACTTGCCATCTTCATGATCGTAGGACTCAAGATATCAAAAAAGTTAAATGTGTGAATGATGTAGATCAAAGGATATTAATGGAGGACTAGGAAATAAAACAGAGGTGGAGGTCATACTTTAATACCTTGTTCAACAAAAATAAAGCGCAAGATATTGATGATCTTACTATACTGGATGGTATGGTAAATTGGGATCTTATGAAAAGGACCCAATCAAAAGAAGTTAAAGACACTGATAAAGTTGGGGCGGAGGAAAGTAATGGGTCTAAGTGGCATATCGATCGAGGCCACGTGTTTTGAAAGAGAAAGACGTCGAAGACTTGACACATATCTTGAACAAAATTCGGAGAAACAATAAAATGTCAACGAGTTGGCGGAAAAGGATAAGGATGATGTAAAAAAATGTGCCAACTATTGAGGGATTAAGCTTATAAGTCATACCATGAAACTTTGAGAGAGAGATAGTGATTGATTAAAGGCTTTAAAGAAGTGTGAAGATTCAGACAATCAATTTTGTTTTATGTCTAGTCGCTCAACAACTAAGGGCATTTACCTTCTTAGCAACTTGTGGAGAAGTATAGACACTAGTAAAGATCTAAATTTGGTGTTCATTGACTTAGAAAAGGTGTATGGTAAGGTCTGTACATGTGAAACAATGTTGGGCGGGTATGACTTAGAAAAGACACAATTAGGCTTGCAATTAGTGAATGACATAAGAAGATTGGGCGGTGAAACAATGTCACATTCAAAAGATAGGTGTGGCTAATATGTACATGTTATGCTGGATGTGCACACATACTAGAAATGGTCGCTCGAGGAATGAAACAATCAAACAAAGGTGAGAGTAGCACTTATTGAAAATAAGATGTGAGAACCTTGACTACAGTGAATGGTCATGTGCGTAGAAGACCGAATGATACACCTGTCAGACGAGTTGAGATGTAGGAAGATGAAGCGGAGAGGAAGGGGGGGGGGGGAGATCCAAACATACGTGGATTAGAGGAGTCAAGAGTGATACGGTACTTTTTATATTGGATAAAAGTATAAATTTTGAAAGAGCGAAATGTAGAGAACATTCGTGGAGTATTGATCTCATTTCATCTTTTTATCTTTTTTATCTTTCTTATGTTCCTTATGTTTTTATCGATTTACCTCATCTTTTTTATCCTTTTTATCTTATCTTTTTTATCTTTATCTTATCTTTACCTTATTGACTTATTCTTTTATCTTTTTTGTCTTTTAGCTCCGATTTCATATGTCAATTCATGTTAGCAGACTCCAAATGCTATTGAGACTAAGGCTTGGATGTTGCTATTATTCCACTCCTTTCAACAGTTAGCTTATTTAGCTATGGAGGATTGTGACATCATCTAACAAATAACAGCTCTGTATAGAGTGCAGACTGCACTTGTTTCCAACCAATATTTAGATTATTTTTGAGCATATACACACAAAAGTTGAATTCTAATTGTTCATCTGCAAGAAAGGGTAATGTGTATTGAAGTAACAAGGAATAATGAAAGGTTGTAAAAATATGGGCTAATATGACTAACCTCAACCCATTCACGAAAAAGATGACCGGAATTAGCGAAGCACCAAATGCTGCCCAAAATTTGGATCAGAATCAATAAAAAGGCTGCTGTATTTACAGGCTGCTGCAGCACCAGCTGTAGAAGACACCAACAATATATATAAATAGACCCAACCACATAGCTTGCACCTCTAACCAAAATTAGAAAAGTCTTTTGAAATTCTGAAGGATCATTGGACAAGAAAGAACTGTTTCGGGGAAGCATAACCCATGGAGCAAACAACACAGTCCCAGCGACATAAATAATCAGTGTCGCATATATTATCTGGGTAAATGAAGTAGCTGCATAATTGGATTCTGTAAATGCAACATCTTGGTATTTGGTAATATACAGCAGAACCAACAATCCAGGGAATGAATGGATCAGTACAGCCAAAGTCGCATATTTTCTACTTGACCATTTCAACCACACTACAGATAATAAGTGTCTGCTGATTATAAGGATAGCTGAAACCAACTGCAGCATCTTTATGTAAGCATTTCCTGCTTGCGCAAGCCATTTTGCAATGTCAGGAAGATAAACCCAATTAACACCACCTTGATGCCACCCCCTCAAAAATCTTCCCGAAGCTAGAACAACAATAATCAAATAAATCTGAAGATGTCTTCTCTTAGAAGCCGTACTTATATTATTCATATTTTGCATAGGTTGTGAAGTAAAAGTCTGCACTAATTTACGGAGGACCACCAAATGAAATGACACAGTAAAAAAATGCCATATGTATTGCTCTTCCTCTATCATTGAACTCGATCCCATGCTAATAACAACCATTGTGACCATAAACAAATTAAATATCTCATCAAAATACCACCCCCGCAAGCTAGCATTGGCACAAAAGAAAGATCCTTTCTCCCCAACTAAATTCTCTTCGAATAGAGAGAACAGAAGCGCCAGAAAGATCATAGAGGACAAGAACATGGCAGCTACTCCACATGCAAGGAGACCAAAGGGTTTCTGTGAAAAACAAGACATGCAAACAATTAAATTAATAATAACTCAATCATATATTCCCAACAAGTGTAGACATATTGTTCAGCTTGTTCCATCAGTCAAAAACTTCAATACACTTGTAAAACATCATGTAAATAATTGGCCTAAAGAAAGAACTACATACATGTAACGAAAAATAGATATAATATTTTCGTTATAGCATTTCAGATCTACCATTCACTCATTTGAGCAGTTGCATAGGACTTAAACATGCTATGTTGCAGGTGTTGCTTCAGTCCTTGGATGAACAAAGATCAATCTTTTACATAATTATACTCACATCAGTTGCTCTGCGAGATAGGCACTCACTTGCTACTCTTAAAAACTTATGATATGCTGCAATGACGCTACTGTGGTCATCTGCACTCATTGACCTATCCAATTACAAAAGGAAACGATACAAGAATTGGAGTTATGATCAACAGAAGTTTTCGTTTATTCTTCAACTAATTAAATGTTTTGATAGAGACATGGACTATAGAAGCGGAAATAAAAAAAACTAATATTAAATACTTTGAAAAAGTGTACAAAAGAAGAGTCAATAGAAGGGGAGAGGCGGAAAGTGGGAATAAGGATGTTTTTACTTAGACAAGAATTTTCTGGTCTAGTCTGGCAAATGTCTAGTCTTTGTGTATTTTATAACTGTGCAAGACTAGTCTGGTTTGATCTGGTGTGGGACTGAAAACAGTCCAAATAAAAACATCCTAACTACTCTGGCAGATAAATAACTTTGTACGGGAAAGCTATAATGAAGAAAAGGGAGGAGAGAGAAGGGTAGGCAGAATTTGGGATAGACTTGGGAGAGGGGACTGCTCTAAGTGTCTCGCTGTATCTTTCTCTTTCTTCTATTTCCGCTACTGTATTTCTGCAACCTTCATCAATATACTACTGATTTCTACTGCTTGCTTGAGTTCTCTATCATTGATATCAGAGCTCCTTCCTGGAGATTGTGAATGACCTGGACGAGAGGACAGATGGAGCACAGACTGGAGTCAGTGGAGAATAACGTGCATGACATGCGCAACATCATTGACGAGATGCACAGCTGGATGTTGAATCAGGATCGCAGAACAGATGCGAAGCTGGATGAGATGTGGAACTTGGTGACGCAGCAGAATCACCATCGTTCGCGAGGGAGATCGCGAACTCCAAGGCGGAGGGAGCACGATGCGAATCAGAACTCTTCAGTTGCAGGAGGTAATTCTAATGGATTTCAATCCTCGACGTGAGAATTTGGATAATAAGGTGTTATCGAAAACCAGTAGGAAGATAGACTTACCGGTATTCAGTGGTGATGAAGCATATGGTTGGATTATTAGGACTGAAAGGTTTTTTAAACAGAACAATATCACTGATGAGGACCGAGTTCCAGTTGTCATGGTGGCGATGGAAGGCCGAGCACTGGACTGGTTCCATTGGTGGGAGGAACAAGCGACTGAGCTCAGCTGGGAAGAGTTTAAGGAAGCTTTGATCCTTCGGTTTCAGCCGGAATTGGTGCAGAACCCGTTCGGACCTCTGTTGAGTGTCAAACAAACAGGTAATGTGATGGATTAAAGAGAAGAATTTGAAATGGTAGTAGCGACACAGAGAAATGTTAATCCTTTCTCAATGGACTTGAGGAGGAATTGCGAGCTGACCTCAAATTGTATCCTATGGGCTGAAATCATGGATCAGGCTTTGCTGTTGAAAGAAAGGAACAAAGCATGGAGAGGAGGAAAATACAAAGAAGATGACAAAAAGGGATGGGAAGATAAAGGTGGAACTATGGTGAAACCTCTGAAAGGAACAAAAGGGACCAGGATGAGAAGCTCAAATACTGGGAAACAGATTACAGATAGAAACATCTCGGACAATAAAATTGGGAATGCTGTGGTCATTCCTACTAATGGAAGGCATGGCCCAAGGTTATCCCCAGCTGAACTAGAAGACAGAAGTAAGAAGGGACTGTGTTTCAAGTGTGGGGATAAATGGAACAAGGAACATGTGTGCAAACTCAGGCATTATCAGATTGTCTTATGGGAGAACCAGGTAAAGGAAGAGGAGCAGGCAGTTACACCAGAAGAGCATCACGAGGAAGATCAACCATTGGGCTATAACAATGTGAGGCTATCCGTAATGAGTAAGGCTGGGATCACTACTCACAAAACTTTCAAGTTGCAAGGGCAATTAATATCCTGGGAAATTGCTAGACCAGTCGTGATCTTAATAGACAGTGGGGCCACACATAATTTCATCTCCCAGAAAATGGTCACAGAATGTGATCTACCTTACAGACAGATTGGAGGATTCCAGGTGGAGCTGGGAAATGGGGAAAAGGTGAGTAACAATGGAATGTGTGAAAACATGAAGATGAAAATGCAAGAGTTACTGATCAATCAGGATTTATATATATTGGAGTTGGGAGGAACTGACTTAGTTTTGGGGCTGGAATGGCTGGCATCACTGGGAGATATCAAATTTAATTTCCAGGAATTAACGTTGAGGTGAAAAAAAGGGAAAATTAGGAGAAGTTTGCAAGGGGATCCTGTTTTAAGCCACACATTAGCTTCTTGGAAAACCATGATGAAGGGTCTGCAAAACCAAGGGCAGGGATACTATGTGACTTGTGAGTTACAACCTGATGTTGAACAGGAATTGAAGAGCACAGGAGGAGTATGGGAAGACCTAATGAAGGAGTTTGCTGAAATCTTCCAAGTCCCTCAAACTCTGCCACCTAGAAGGGAATGTGACCACTCAATCAACATTAAGAAGGGGGCTACAATCCCTAATATACGACCTTACAGGTACCCTTACTACCAAAAAAGATGAAATAGAAATCATCATCAAGGAAATGTTGAGTACAAGCATCATTAGGCCCAGTACCAGTCCATATAATAGCCCAGTTTTGTTGGTGAGAAAAAAGCGGGTGGTTGGAGATTCTGTGGGGATTACAGAGCACTCGATCAAGTTACTGTACCTGACAAATTTCCCATACCGGTTATCGAGGAATTATTGGATGAGCTGGGAGCTGCCAGGGTGTTTTCTAAATTGGATCTGAAATCAGATTATCACCAGATCCGATTGAAGGAAGAAGATATTCACCAAACGGCAATCCGGACTCATGAGGGCCATTATAAAATACTTGGTCATGCCTTTTGGCCTTACCAATGCTCCATCCACTTTTCAGGCCCTTATGAATCAGATTTTAAAACCATCTCTGAGGAAATTTGTTCTCGTGTTCTTTGATGATAAATTAATATACTTCCCTACAGAGGAACTTCACAAGGAACCGTAAGCAAAGTGTTGCAAACCCTACAGGAGAATCAGTTGCTTGTTAACAGAAAGAAATGCAGTCTCGGTCAAGTTGAGTACTTGAGTTATCTTATCTGGGCCATATTATTTCAGAGAAGGGAGTATTATTAGCTGATCCTTCTAAGATAACTGATATGCTAAATTGGCCTGCACCAAAAGATATAAAATCCGTCAGAGGTTTTTTGGGTCTCACGGGTTACTATAGGCGGTTTGTAAGAGGATATAGCCGAATAGCATCACCTCTTACCAACCTCCTGAAAAAAGATGGGTTTAAATGGGAGCAGTCTGCTACTGAAGCATTTGAGGAATTTAAGAGCCATGACTACCATACCTGTTCTAGCTACTCCAGATTTCAACAAGATGTTTGTCCTGGAGAAAGATGCCTCTGGGAAGGGGGTGGGAGCAGTGATGATGCAAGAAGGGAGACCAGTTGCGTACATGAGTAAAGAATTGTCTCCTAGAAGTCAGAACAAATCTGTGTACGAGAGGGAATTAATGGCCATTGTTCTGGCTGTATAGAAATGGAGATTCTATTTGCTAGGGAGAAGGTTTGAAATACACATGGATCAGAAAAGCCTGAGGTTTTTGACAGAACAGAGAATCATGGGGGGAGACCAACAGAAATGGGTGACCAAATTGCTAGGATACAATTTTGTCATCAAGTATAAGCTGGGGGTTAAAGATAAGGCTGCTGACGCCCTCTCAAGAAAACTGAGTTTGCAGACCTTATCCATAGTGAAATGTCAAGATTGGGAAGGGTTGGAAGAAGAAATATTGAAATATGATAAGTGCAACGACATCATACAGAAATTAATAGTACAACCAGAAGGCCAGACAAATTTCAAACTGAAAAGGGGTTTGTTATACTTTAAAGGAAGACTGGTCATTCCCAGGAGTTCTTCACGAATACAGCTGATTTTGAAAGAACTTCATGACTCAGCCATTAGGGGGTATGCGGGTCAATTTAGAACAATGAAGAGGATCGTTCACTTGTTATACTGGGAAGGCATGCGGAGAGATATACAGACTTATGTCCAGAGTTGTGACATCTGCCAGCAAAATTAATATCAATCTTTGAACCCTGCTGGCTTGCTTCAACCACTTCCTATACCTGACAATATCTGGAGACATAAGTATGGATTTTATTGGAGGATTACCCAGCCACCCAGGGCCTATAGGAAAGATAGAGTGCTGATAGTGGTTAATTGGTTGACAAAATTTGCACATTTCATTGCCCTTGGTCACCCTTACAGTGCTAAAGAAGTAGCTGAAGCATTTATAGTGCTAGAGTCAGGCTGCATGAGTTTCCAAAAACAGTGGTGTCTGACAGAGATCGCATTTTCTTGAGTGCATTTTGGTCTGAATTGTTTAAACTGGCTAGTACTAAATTAAAATATCGTACAGCTTATCACCCCCAAACAGATGGCCAGACGGAGGTAGTCCACCGGTGCATTGAGACGTATTTGAGATGCACTACTGAGCAGAAACCAAAGCAGTGGCCCAAGTGGTTATCTTGGGCTGAATACTGGTACAACACAAACTATCAGAGTTCCATCAAAAACACTCCTTTCAAAACCCTGTATGGACAAGATCCTCCAACCTTGATAGAGGAAGATGTTACCTTGATGGCCAAGCTAACTGCGGAAAGGAACCTGATGTTGGAGGAGCTAAAAGCGAACCTAGCATTAGCTCAAAACAGGATGAAGCAACAAGCAGTAAACACAGAAGAGAACTACAATTGGAAACAGGGGATAAAGTTTACTTGAAGATACAGCCCTATAAACTCAAAAGTTTAGCAAAAAGAATCAATCAGAAGCTAAGACCTAGGTTTTATGGGTCTTTTGAGATCATTGAAAAGATTAATCCAGTAGCATTCAAACTGAAATTGCCTGAGGACTGTACTGTTCACCCAGTATTTCATATATCTCTTCTGAAGAAGTCAGCACCTCCTAATAGCTATTGCCAGCCCTTACCCAAGTGCTTATCAGAGGAGTGGGAACTCCAAACTACTCCAGAAAGGGTACTAGCCACTCAGATAGGTCCTACAGGTCCTAGAGGAGAAAACGAGCTGTTGGTGCATTGGAAACAGCTTCCAGACTTCAAAGATTCCTGGGAGTCCATGAAGAAGTTGATGGAGCAATTCCCAGAAGTTCACCTTGAGGACAAGGTGGATGTTCAAGAGGGGAGTAATGATAGAGATATGGATGATAGAAGCGGAAATAAAAATACTAATATACAATACTTTGAAGAAGTGTATAAAAGAAGAGTCAATAGAAGGGGAGAAGCGGGAAGTGGGAATAACTGATCTGGCAGATAAATATCTTTGTATGGGAAAGCTATAAATAAGAAAAGGGAAGAGTGAGAAGGGTAAGCAGAATTTGGGATAGACTTGGGAGAGGGGACTGCTCTAAGTGTCTCGATGTATCTTTCTCTTTCTTCTAATTCTGCTACTGTAACTCTGCAACTTCATCAATATACTACTGATTTCTACTGCTTGCTTGAGTTCTCTATCATGTTTCAACAGATGCAAAAAGAAGTACCCACCTGAAACCTCTTTGAGTTTTCCAGGATCCATGAAGAGATGCAGCCTCAAGGTACAAGCAACATAGCATTTGTAGTCGATCACTTGATACAAAATTCTCTTTACAAGAGGCAGCGCATGAAACCTTTTCATAAACTAAATCAGGAAACTGTGCATGAAGCAATCTCAGCAATTGCCAAGAATTCAATTCCAATAGTCTAAGCAGTTGGTCATCTGTAATACCTGAACATATGCAAAATATACTAGCATCAATATATGAGATCAGCGCACAACATAACATTCATAGACTATTAGAGCATTGAAATCACAGCAATGCTAATGTGTGTCTATGTGTGTGACAGTGGGTGTGGGTGTGTACACACGCATGTGTGTGATTGTGGGTGTCTGTACACGCGTATGTATATATATGTATATATGCATGCATATGTATATATGTGTATATGTATGTATGGGTGTATATGTATACATATGTATGTATAAGTGTGCGATTAGGATTTCTGTTTTGTGTCTGTTATTAGAAGGGTATTTAAACCCCTAATTAGAGTTCAATCTTGTTTATAAGTTAATAAAATTGGATTTCAACCTATTGGCTCTAGGCAACAGTTTCCCTATTGGCTCTAGGCAACAGTTTCTACCGTTGATTATCACTTATCTGTTGTCACCATCCATTGACTCTTTCATCTACAAAAAACACACGAGGGTTATTTATACAAGAATCAAACCTGTCAAAAGTTTCAGCGCTTCTCGCAACAGCATCCCGACATTGTTAGGCGCATGAGGGTTAGGTTAGGGTTTCAACAATGACATTCAAGCTAAATTCTATAGTTTAGCTTTATCTTCTTTTTATTTATGGAAAAATATAAAACTAATCTAAGATTCAAACCTGTCAAAGGTTTCAGCGCTGCTCCCAACAGCATCCCGACATTGTTTTTGGGAATAGGAACACCGAAGAGAAGAGCTAATGATGGAGCAATATCAACCTGGAAAACATGTTTAGAAGAATTCTTTATAGCTTATTATCACTAAATCATCCATACATTTGTTAAAATCACAAGGATTTCATTATACATGTAGACACACAACCATTCAAGCTTGTGTGCATATAAACATGAGGACATGCACAAGTACATATATTTTTGTGTATGCATGTTTGCATCTTTGGGTGGGGTGGATTCGGTTGAGTTAGGGACAAGATACTATTATTACTCCATAGTGAACAAAATTTAATGAAAGAATCAAATAATTCATTCTATTAATTTGAGAGCTTGACATAGTAGACCCATATACTAAAATAAGTGTAGCATAACAATGTCTACTTTTTACAAAATGATCGATTGACATCAAATGACTTGCAACTGACTTGTAGAATTAGTAATATACTTATGTGAAATTCTTAATCAATCCTAAAACATTAGTTCCCAGTGATCACACAAGTATATTACAAATTTCATGTGTCTCACTATATTAACAATTATTATTATTATATTATTATTGTTACTATTATTATTAGTATTATTTTACTTTTTTTGGCAAATCTTTCTAACCTATTATAGAAATTGTTCTAAGTAGGACTAAAACTTGGACAAAATGAAAAAATAGGACTATATGTATTATATTCCCAAAATAGGACTTATTTGATCCTATTAAAAGTATAAAACTTTCCCTATTAGGAGTGAATAAGTCCTATTTTAGGAAGAAAACAATGATAGTCCTATATATGTGCATTTAGTTTTTGTTTTAGTCCTATATAAGGAATTTTCTCAACCTATTATAGTATTTGTTCTGTTAAGGCCAGCATCCTTGAACTAGGATGGGATTCGAACCTGTGACCTCCTCCTTGGGAGTGCCACAGTGATACCATCAGCCCACAAGGTACTTGGCATTATTAGTATTATTATTGTTGTTACTATTATTCGTTTAATATTATTAGTAGTAGTTTCCTAATGGCATATGTATTACATTTAGTTAATAGTCCTAATACCAGTATTGTACTCCCTCGGTCCCATACAAAGGTTCTCACACGGTTTAAGATGTTTGACTGACTATAAAGTTAAGTGATCTGTGTCCGTAGTAAAATTATTTTTAGTAAATAAAATTTACATATTCAGAAACTACATTAAAAGTTTTATAAAGTAGCAAAATATCAAGGAAGAATAACTTTAAATAATACATTCTATCTTCTATGAATCAATAATAATATGTACTTTAGAAATAATTTTTTATAATACCAATTATTTTAATATATATCAAAGTGATATATAGCAGTTTTTATTAAAATTTTAATCATTTTTTTAACTCATCAAAAACTAATATTATAATATCAAATAAGTGATCATATTTCCACATATCATTTATTTGATTCTTTGATATCAATTTTTGATGTCTTAAATGATGAAATTTAATGTCGAAAAATGGCTCAATATTATTTTTGTTATATATTCAAATAGTTGGTATTATTAAAAATCATTTCCAAAGTATGTATTAATCTTGGTTTATAGGTGATAATTTGTATTATTTAAAGTCATTTTCTCAAAAATCAAATATGATAAAACTTAGATATATAAAGTAAAAGATTAAGAAGACTTTACGTTGACGGAAGAATAGTGGACGAGAACCTTTGAATGGGAAGGAAGCATAGTTGTCATGGCAGCATCAATGTCGCATAGGCATTTTTCCATGGTGATAGAATGGCGCAAATATGGAGTTAAATCGAGCTCAACTTTCGATGCAGAGAGAGTAGCCCGTTGCCTGGCGTGACTGGAGGTTGATGCCCTATGGAGGTCGCCTTACACTTGTTTCTGGGAAGAATTGAATTGTAGAGAACAGGGGATTCGAAGGTGATGCTTAAAATCTTTGAACGTTTCCCGTGGATTCCAGATGCTTCGGACATTTTTGCCTTCACTCGTCAGAATTCTCTTTCTACTTTCCTGGACTCGCGAGCCTGTACTTCTCTTTTGTTAAATAAGATGGCCCAGCGCCATGGCGATGGCGCCCAAATGGCATCGCCACTTGTATAGGTCGCGCCACGGCCACTATTCATGGCGCATGGGGGATTTGCGCGCCATTCTGCTCCATCAACAACCATGGACGGAGGTAGTAATAGGTTTAGGCTTTCCTCTAGTACTAGTTTACCAAGACTCTTGGCGCTAGTCTAAATAGAAGTGTTGTATACTCCCTTCGTCCCGAAAAGGTTTGCCAAATTTCCTTTTTTGGATGTCCCAAAAAGATTTGCCATTTCCATTTAAAGTAAGGAATATGTGGCTAAAGTTAATTCTCTCTCCTCTGCATAGATTTCAACCACACAGTTTTTACTTTATTCATCCACGTGAAAGTCAAAGTTGGCGAACCTTTTCGGGAGGAGGTAGTAAGATTAATAATTTTGGAGTTAATCATTGGAGTCTTGACAGGGTCGAACGCCACCTTCTCTTACCAATCACGCCTGTATCAATAGTCTTCTACTCTAATTGTTGACAAAAAGATAGAGCACTGTTTAACTGACTTCATGCGATGAGAATTCGACTCCAACGACAACGAACACGACTTCCAGAGTTCCAGCACTGACAAGACCTCCTGGCTGAATGCCTCTGTTTTACGCTATGGACGGCGGCGGAAATTGGAAACCGTGTCCCTTGATTAGTTTTGTTACCATACAATCCTTCTGCGGACAGAAACTAGTCATCATTGGAGATGCACTGCCCCCATCCTTCCTTTGGTGCAAACATGGGCTAAGAGAAATAATAAGCTGAATCTCCCACCATCCATTACTGGAGCTGGCATCACCTGTGTCCCTCCTTTGGTGCTAGCACAGGCAAGAAAAAGGAAGAAAAAGGAAATGATAAAAGAAAAATTTGTCCACCTTTCTGGTTCAAACGAAACCTAATAGGAAGAAAAAGAAAAAGGAAATGAAATAACAAATATTATGCAAAATTGCAACTTAAGCAAGTGACATGCTAAAGCATGTCATCTTTGGGTGAAATGATCTAATTGATCATTTTTTAGGAGTAGACCAAGGTAGTCAAACTCGAGATCCTACGCAGGATCGAAATTTGGAATAAGGATCGTAAATCGTAGGATCGTGACTCGGATCGTAAGATCCTACAAATTATATACTTACATATACATACACATATATATATGTGTATATATATGTACATATGTATACATATAGTTAGAAAATAAAAATAATTGATAAATAATGATCAAAGTAGATGTTTATAACAATATAACATAATATCAAATATTTTGGGTACTTAAAGACTTGAAACAAAAAGAGTTATTACTCCTAATTATATAATTAAACATCTAAGACATAGTCATTTAAGTTAAAATCATAATCTTCCAAAGGATCTTCATCCCCTCCTCCATCATCCAAATCACCCACATCCAAATCAACATGAGTCATCTCTTGATCCTCTGAGGGTGAACCATCTTCATTGACAATTGGGGTGTCCATAACTAAGTTGTCAGCATCTACACCTACTTCATCCTCTCCAATAGCATCTTCCATAATCCACTCATCGTCAGATGAAAGATCATCGAGTATGAGTTGCGATGATTTCCTTGCCTTCTTCCGTTTTGCCAGCTTTGAATTAGTCATAATGAATACAAGATCGTTCATTGTTTTCTGCTTTAAACGATTTCTTCTCTTTGTGTGGACCTAATTAAATAGATATTATGGAAAACAAATTAAAAATTTATTCTAAAAATAATTATTAGAAAAAAAATATTATAATACATACCATCTCGAACGCACTCCAATTACGTTCACAACCAGATGAAGAACATGTCAAGCTTAGTACTTGAATGGCAAACTTTTGAAGCTCAGAATACTCGTCTCCGTACGACTCCCACCAGTCTGATGGACTCTTTTTATCTAGTGTCTTTCTCGCTAAAGGAGTGCCAAACAGATTTGCACGTTTCTTAAAATCATCGAGCTGGATATCTATCTTTGCTTGTACTTCAACATCAGCTACCATGCGAGTGATGCAGTCGTACAAACCTTTTTTAACTTCAAAGTCAGCTTTAAAATTGGGACTATACTGCATCTGGGGGTTTAGATAATAGCCAGCAGCATGTAAAGGTCTATGCAACTGTTTGTCCCATCTTTCATCCACAACGTTCCACAAAGGCAAGTAACTAAGGAATAATAATAAATTAATAGTTAGTTTACACAAAATTAGGTAAAAAAATTAGGTAAATATAATATTTTAAGCACCTTTTTCTGACATTGTTGAAAGCACTTTGTATTTTTTCTTTAGCTCGATCCATTGCCTCATATATGAATCCCATCGCTGGTTTTTCATCTGAGTCAACCAAACGAAGCACTTCAATAAGAGGAAGTGTAGCCTTCAAACACGTCACGATATTCTTCCAAAATTCTTTGTCCAAAATAATATCTTCAACAAACTTTCCATCGCCGGTCTTGGCATATCTTGTTGACTTCCACGCTCGGGATGTGAACATTCTAATCAGTGCACCTTTTTTCTCATGAAGGCATCCCAAAGTTAAATATGACGTGGCAAAACGAGTCATGCCCGGTCTCACTAAATCTCTATTGTTTGTGTAATGGTGTAACAAAGAAATGAGTGGAGTCCTAGAATAAATAAAGGTAGTAATTCTTCTACCTTTTGGGATCGTCTCGCCATGAACGGGAATCTTTTTCTCATAATCTTCCAGCATGAGGTCTATGCAATGTGCTGCACAAGGTGTCCAGTACAACCTTTTCCTCTTTTGCATCAACAGCTCTCCAGCAGCTTTATAGTTTGTTGCATTGTCGGTCACAATTTGAATGACATTCTCCTCACCAACATCCTCGACAACGTCATCCAACATCTTAAAAATTTTGTCCGAAGACTTAACTATATCAGACGCATCAATAGATTTCAAAAAAACTGTTCCCTTTGGGCTGTTCACTAAGAAATTAATCAAAGTTCTTTTTTTGGTATCACTCCATCCATCACTCATTATAGTGCAACCTGTTTTCTTCCACTCTTCTCTGTGCTCTTTCACAACAGCTTCTGTCAGGTCCACTTCTTGCTTTAGGTACTTCACTCTTATTTCATGATAGGATGGCGGTTTGAAACCAGGACCATGCTTTGCGATCAACTCACACATATTAAAAAACTCTTCACTTCTTGCGGCATTGAATGCTATAGCATTGTTATAGAAAAATCTACAGATCGCTTGGCAAGCATCCTCTCTAAGGTTTTTTTTTGTACATGGTATTAATGGTTGCTTGAGTAGTAACTCCTTTCTTTTTGAAGGAATTGAAGCAAGCATTAGATGATTGGCCTTCCACTTGATTCAGTTTTCTTTTTTCACCTGTGTGTGCATCCTCGTCATCATCATCGCGCTCGCTATGCTTCTTCACCTTGTCGGTGACAACGAGATCCCACATAAGTTGCTTCACTTCATCACTAACTGCATTACAAGCAGCAACATCTTTCTGGGTTCCCGCCAAGTGATGCTTCATCCGAAAAGGACCGCCAGAAAAGACTTTGCTACAATAGTTACATTGCAACTTTTGATTGCTACCATCAACGGAATGACTATGCTTCCAAGCGATGTCACTCTTTTGGCCGGGGGCATTTTTTGCCACAACTTTGGAACTCATAGTGGCTGCCGAAGTAGGTATGGATGACATAATGCACTACAACACATATAAGGATGAATGAAAAAATATTGTTATAAATATAATAGAAATATAATACAAATAGTAGAAAATAAATGAGTAAACTGTTATCTTAAATTAACCTATTATAAGAGTAGAAAATGATTCAGAATATGTAATGAAGTCTTTATATATTAAATGTAAAATGTAATAAAATTTTATGTTTATAATAAACAAACAAAAAACAATCTACCTTTTAATAAAATAATAATAAAATAATAACAGTAAGTTGTATTATACCTTATAAGTTTATAAAACCTAAATGACCTAACAGATACAAAAATAATAATTTAAATTAATCTGTTCCTAAATCCTAATAAAATAATCTAACTGTATTTTTTTACTTAATAATAACAGAAACTACTAAGTTTATATGTTCTTAAATAAATTATACTCCGTAACACCTAACTACCTAGCAGATAACAATTTAAAGTAATATGTTCTTAAATAAATTATAATAATGTGTATTATATAGTACTTTAAGAAAGAAAAAAATACTAGTACATAAATTAAAGTATTGAATATATATAATTAATTTATATGATTATATACTAACTCACCTGCGCTAGAGAGTTGAGAAACGAAATAAGACAATTCGAGTCTTCTTCTTCAGCAGAGTGAAGACTCGCACTTTTAGTTGACAACGCAGAACTGGGAGATGGATGGCTGCCGCCTGCCTTCGAGTCTTCCACAAAGAGCTGGAGCCGTGGAGGTCGCCGAGTGACCCAGTCGGACCTGAGAGTGGAGGTCGCCGAGTGACCCAGTCGGACCTGAGAGTGGAGTTCGCCGGGAAGAGTTTGGTTGCAGAGAAGTACAGAGGAAGAAGGCGATGCTTGAATGATTGAACCATTGCTGAACACTTAATTTATAGATGCTTTTGCACGCAATTTGAAGCGACAGAGATCTCTTTTAAAATTTTCGAACGTTTTCCATCGATTCCAGATGGTTCGCACCCTCTCTGTTGACGTTTCGGGTGGCCTGAATTTTTTTTTCGTTTTTCTTCAAAGGCTGCAAACGGATCGCCGATCCTATGCGAGTCTACGAGTTTACGATCTGAATCGGCGATTCAGCCGTTCCCACATTTTTTCCGATTTTCTCTAGGAACGGGATCGCTGATTGAGTATTGACGCGTAAACTCGTACGATCCTACGAGTAGAATCGCGATTTTGACTACCTTGGAGTAGACTGGTTCATGTGACATTTGTTTTCACTAAGGGATTATATGATGGTTTGGACAAGTAAATAGCCTTATTAGACCTTTTTCGAAGTTATGTTACAACAAGACAATGACAATAGTTCACACTGACAACACGGCAAACATTTCATCCTCATAAAGAAATCGAATTGAATCTAGTGCAATGCTATGCATCTAGTGCAATTCACCTCTAATTGACTTCAATCTAGTTCATGAGATTACAAGCAAATGACAAGTTAGCTTTAGATTTCACCAACAGTGCAATGCTGTGCAACCTTACAAATTTGCATAACTTATAGCCTAACATAATTTACCTTATGGTACAGAATACATGGACATTATAGCCCTTTAGCTTGTAGGATAGATACTCAAGATACCTGATTAACTTTGTTATGGGTCACTTTGATACCACCAAAATTTCTTGGACCGATAAAAAGAGCCAAAGAATCAGTTTCTTCATATGATGATCCTCCATGGTTACCACTTCCAGTCATTCCGTGGTCACTAACCACCAACTGCGCATTAGATGCATAGCACAAAATAACACATGAAAAGAACACAAATCACATATTAAAAAGGCAAAATGAGTCTAGAATTCTAACTACGCATCTGAATTTATAACATCTTTGTGGATAAGTGTGTAATAACTAGAAGTCTAGAACAAACAAGAACCTAGGAAGTATAACACTTGTTTATATGATCATTATTACCTTACTCATTATGAGAAAACAACAATGTATAATACAAGGTGAATAGGCAGATGAAAGACCAAGAGATACGGTATATTAAGAGTTAAGATAGGGTAGATGAAGAGTTAGAGCACATAGACATGATGACTAACTCTACACTCAACTTCAAGCTGGAGCATGTATATTAAATGCTCCAAGCTTGTAATAAATATATTTAATCCTTGGGAATATTCTCATAATTTATGTACCTTACCTCTAACATTAAAATTAAGCTCCAGATAATTCTTCAAAAAATTGCAGTCATTAATATCTCATTATAAAAAAATCATGGTTGTTGGGATGCCTTGAACTACCATGGAGATGTATGGTGTAGGCTATGTTTGATCTTGGTTTCTGTTTTTAGTTATTTTAGTATGGTTTAGTAGGGTTATTTTGTCCCCCCACATGTTTTGGATTGGAGGGTGTAGTGAGGTTGTTTTTTACTCCAAAAAACATCTACAAGTAAAAAGTACTCCCAAATTATTATTATTTATTATTATAAATAATAATAATAATAATATAGGGTACAATTTGCAAATATATATAATTCAGAGGTTCATTAGTAAAATAATAATAATAGTGCCAAAAATTAACAATTATGATAAAATTTCAAAGAATAGACTAAAAAACTAAGTAATGATATTTTGATTTAAATTCAAATAATATTTTTGGTGCCCTATTTGCATTTACATCTGAGTGTTTTAACAAGACTGATTTTAATTAAATCTTGTTATGGTATTCCAATATTTTCCATACTTCTGAAAATCATCTTTACCGATGTTCCACATCTTGTGGTCGCTTGGACGATTACTGAATTTTCGTTATGTCATGTATGAAAGAGTTATAGGATTAGATACGCGTATCGATTCACGAATAGGGTATCAAAAATATTTATAAATTCTAAAATAAGTCTGATACTTTTATTAAATTATGGTTACACACTCAATACGTGCAGGATGCGTATCGGTGAGTATCAGTATCGGATACACGGATACGGCATCGGGTGAAGTATCGGTGCACCATAGAAATTCTCTCAAAACTAGCACTGAAGTAGCCGCTCGTAAATTATAGCGGCACTATAGCGCTTGCTACAGCCGCTATTCTTCCCGCTATAGCACCCGCACAGCCGCTATTGCCAACTGCTCTGCTATAGGCAATCTCATAGCACCTAGCCCCCACTCCACTCGCTAATCCTCTATAGTGCCGCTATAGCCCGCAATTGACATCACTGAGTCTAATATCTTATACGGAGTATGTTGATTTGTTATTTCATATCTTAGTTAATGTGGGAAAATTTTTCTAGACACCTCACATATGTGTTACTGACCGGTTTTATGGTCGTACATATAAAAGAAGAGATCAAAGGGGGACAGATGAAATTAGGAAACAAAGTGGCTAATGAAAAAGGCCCAAGCAAGCAGAAAAGTCCTATTATTATTAATATTAAAAATTAATATTAGTTAATCCTATTTGGGCTAGTCTTCCTTTATTATAGTTAATCCTATTTGGGATAGTCTTCCTTTATTATAGCTAATCCTATTTGGACTAGTCTTCCTTTATTGTAGTTCCATTAGAATAGCAAATTAGCAATTCACTTTAGGAAACCCTGAATACCTATTTAAAGGGTTCTCAATTAATTTAATAAAACAGCTTTTGAGAGAATTCATTCTAAGATGTCTTGACTAGGTCAGAACCCAAAATTAATTCCGTTAAGCCCTTTATTTCCAGCCTCTCTTCACATTTAATTAAAATAGATCCAGAATTGTTTGTCATCCAGAAACAGTCTCTTTGTGCTTTAGTACATGCTTTAGTACAGGGGTAAGACTGCGTACATCCGATCCCCCCTTAACCCACCGTAGGTGGGAGCCTTTACGGCACTGGGGTAAATGAAAATGATGAGGATGAGATCCAGAATTGTTTGTCTCTCTCTTCTCATTCATACTAGGGTTCCCGTTCCAGGCCTTGGACAAGGTTGCTAATACGTGCCCTTAACAATATGCTATTTCACTTTCTTATAGGAGCGCACACCCCTCATAACTTGACACTAAATCTAGAACATGCAATTTATTCATAGCACATAGTCTCACAATCCAGCATCTCGTTTGGACCATGCATTTTTTTCATTTTTTCCATAGAAAGCCACATCATGGTTACCACATTAAGAGTATACTCTGATATCATATTAAGATTTCAGGTTTCAACTATTGTCAACGTGGTAACCATAGATATAGTAGCTCAAATATCTTAAATTGGTTTTTTCGTCAATATTAGGATACAACCCCCCCCCCCTATTACCTGACACCTCATCTAGACAATGCAATTTATTTATAAAAGCATCTACCTTCGCAGTCCTATACCTCATCAGAACTGGTTATCTTTTTCAGATTTTCATAAGGAGCTAATCAGCTAATCATATAAAAGCATGCAATTTTCGATGTGATTTTCACTATGGGTCATCTCGAAACAATCTCTCTGTGCTTTAGTACAGGGATAAGATTCCGTACATCCGTCCGACCCCCCCTTACCCCACCGTAGGTAGGAGCCCTTGCGGCACTGGGTGATGATGATGAGCTAATCAGCTAATCATAATAACGGATTGGAAAAGATCTCATACCACATTAATATTTGGGGTCCCTGAAGAGTCAAGCACATGGCCATAAACACAGTAACTCCATATCATATACATTGGTTTGATATATTATATTTTAGTAGTTGTGGGACAAATTGTGTAGCACACTTTGAAATAAATATATGTGAACTTTGAATAGAAAAGATTTTTGAATTTTATTTTACTTAATATATTATTTTGATAATATTCACACTTATTGATACCAAACCTTGAGTAGGATCTCAAAAAATTGGTGAAGTGTATTCGCATTTCTGGAATTGAGCAATATAAGCATTAGTCGTGCTGTAAGTTTGTGCTTACTTTGTTATTATATAGGTCATGCCAATATGCCATTATTGACAATTTGTGCAAAGTTTGTTCTCAATTTGGCAATTACCTTGAATTCTAATAAATCCATAATACTAGATACCATATTTAACATGACACGAATTTATGACAGGGATGTTAAATGAAGGTTCCTAATCAGCGCTCTACTTGACACAACTCTGAGAAAGAGATGGCAAATGAGTATTTCAAATTACAACCCCACAGAGAACTAATCTCAAGTTCTGTGATAAAGTATGGCTGTTAACTAAATTGCACATATTTTGGGCAATAACGATGAAGTTCATTATGAAAAGGGAAATTGGAAATTAATAAATATCTGATAGTGAGAAGAAAGCAACACAAACCAGGAGTGTCCGCCCTTCATCTTTATCTTGAGGTTGTAAAACACTTTGATCAATAATTTTGATAGTCTCATCCATCTCCCTCAATTTAGGGGCCATTAATGCACTGCAGGAGGAAAATAAATGATGATGATGATGGTGGTGGTGGTGGTGATAAAGATGGGGAGTAATTATAGTACAATAGTTTTAAAATCCTAAAAGAAAATGGATATATAAATACCTCTTGCGCCCACCAATATGTCCAACGTGGTCCAAGCCAAGATAATGTAGAATCTGAAGTAGAGTCTAGTCATGAATCTTATGAAAGATGAAGTGAAAATAATGATGATGAAGATGATGTAATACAAATGATAACAACAAAATAAGTGGTATTCTTAATAAAACCCAAATATTGATAGATTATGACCAATATTATATTAATCTGATTCATTATACCACAACAGAGGGTTAAAATTGTTGAACAATTGGATGTGTGTGTGAGCTAGTGAGCTACTGATAGATTCTAGCTAAATCTACAAGAATTCCGAGCTCACAAATGGATAAAAATGGAGAAGACCAACGATAGAGAGAATTTATTGTCTAACAGAAAAGAATATACAGTACCCAGGTCGTAACAGAATTCCAACTCCCAATCCCAGCTAACCAGATAGTTCCAACCTGTCCAACTAAACATAACACCACCTATTTATAATACTCCTACTCCACCCAGCTCCCAATTGCAAACCAACTAGTTATTTATTATCCGCCTTCTCCTTTCTAGTATAAAAATTTCTCATAAAAGGTAATGCCATCCTTAAGAGTGGACTGTTGCCTTCCATGATTCTTATCATCACTCCCCGCCTGAACTACCACCTTGTCCCCAAGGTGGAAATCAGGGAATTGTTCTTGGAATCTTTGGGGCCCTTCCCATGAATCTTCAAAATATGGTAGATGTCTCCAATGCACCAAAATCTCTTGTTTTCCTTCTGAATTGACCCTACTGTCCACCACTTTTTCTGGATAAACTTGCAGCTCCCAATCTTCAGTTATACATTTGGGAAGAGGCTGGAAAGGGGTGTCAGGAGCCAAGGTTTTCTTCAGTAGAGATAAATGGAACACATGGTGAGTAGCAAACCCATCTGGTAACTTTAGTTTGTAGGCTATTGGATATGTTTTGTCAATCACCTCAAATGGCCCATAATATCTAGGGCTGAGCTTCTGGTTAATTCTTCTCGCCAAGCTTTTTAATTTGTAGGGCTGAATCTTTAGATATACCCAATCTCCAATATCCAACAGAACATGTCTTCTCTTTTTATCTGCTTGCTGCTTTATTCTGTTCTGTGTGACAGCTAATGTACTCCTTAACTCATCAATCATACCATTCCTTTCTGCTGTCAATCTGGTAACTTCACCATTCTCTGTTAAAGTAGCATCCCTCTAATAAATCAACACAGGAGGATCCTGTCCATAGAGGGTTTTGCAGGTAGTGTTCTTAAGAGACACATGGTAGTTTGTATTGTACCAAAATTCTGCCCAAGGAAACCACTTAGGCCAGCACTTTGGTTTATTACATGCCATACACCTGAGGTAAGTTTCTACACATCTGTTAACCACTTATGTCTGTCCATCCGTTTGTGGATGGTAGGTTGTAGTGTATTTCAATTTTGTCCCTTCCAACTTGAATAATTCTGTCCAAAAAGAACCAAGAAATACATTGTCCCTGTCAGATAAAATAGTTTTTGGAAAACCATGTAATCTGACCACCTCCTGAATGAAAACTTCAGCTACTCCTTTAGCATTGTAAGGATGAGCCAAAGCAATGAAATGTGCAAATTTGGTCAATCTATCAACTACTACCAATATAGTGTCTTTTCCACAAGCTTTTGGGAGTCCCCCAATGAAGTCCATACTTATGTCAGTCTATATTTGTATATGAATAAGCAGAGGTTGAAGTAACCCTGCTGGATTCAAAGTTTGATATTTGTTTCTCTGGCACACATAAAACTGCCGCACATAAGTTTTGATGTTTGCCATCATTCCAACCCAATAAAACAGTGTGGAGATCCTCCTCATTGTCTTAAAATTCCCAGCATGCCCTCCTACTGCTGATTCATGAAATTCTTTGAGGATTGATGGTATCCTAGCAGAATTCCTGGGAATAACCAATCTCTCTTTGTAGTATAACAAACCACTTCGAAGTTTAAAATCAGGTATAGAATCTGGTTGTCCCCAGAGTTGTTGCATAATACCCTAATATTTTTCATCTTCCATTAACTCAGTTTCTAAACCCTCCCACTCTTGGCATGTGACCACAGATAGTGAATAGAAATTTATAGTGAATACAAATTCCCTTTTCTGGAGAGTGCATCTGCTGCTTTGTTTTATATTCCTGGTTTATATTTGATGGTGAAATTAAATCCCAACAGTTTGGTTACTCAATTCTGTTGATCCTCTCCCAATATTATTTGTTCTGTCAAAAACCTCAGACTTCTCTGATCAGTGTGAACTTGAAACCTTCTTCCCAACAAGTAATGTATCCATATTTGGATGGCTAAAACAATAGCCATGAGTTCTCTTTCATAAACAGATTTGTTCTAATTTTTAGGAGATAATGTTTTGCTCATAAAGGCTACAAGTCTCCCATCTTACTCCTTACCAAAAGCATCTGCTTCTACCACAAATACCTTATTAAAATTTGGTATTTGTAGGACTTGTAACTGAGTCATAGCCTGCTTCAATTCTTCAAAGGCATCCTTGGCAACTTGATTCCACTGGAATCCATCTTTCTTAAGGAGCTCATTTAAAGGATATGCTATCTTGCCATATCCTTTAACAAATCTTCTACTACGTATAATAACTTGCGAGTCCTAAGAAGCCTCGTAATCCCTTCACATCTGTAGGTAATTTCCAGTCCAACATATTTGATATTTTGCTTGGATCTGCTAAAACACCCTCCCTTGGGATAATGTGACCCAAGTAAGCTAGTTGTTTCTGCCCAAAAGAACAATTCTTTTGGTTGGCCACCAACTGATTTTCTTTTAAAAAGTTGCAGCACCTTCTGTAAATGGATTATGTGATCTGCCTCATTCTTACTGTATATCAGTATGTCATCAAAGAAAACCAACACGAATTTTCTGGTGTATGGTTTTAAGACTTGATGATTCATTAGGGCCTGAAAAGTTGAGGGTGCATTTGTGAGCCCAAAAGGCATAGCCAAATATTCGTAATGGCCCTCATGGGTTCTAATTGATGTCTTATGAATATCAGATTCTCTCATTCTAATTTGGTGATACCCAAATTTTAAGTCTAATTTTGAAAAGACTTGTGCATTACTCAATTCATCTAACGGTTCTTCAATAATAGGGATAGGAAACTTGTCTGGTACAGTGATTTTATTGAGGGCTCTATAATCCCCACAAAATCTTCACCCTCCATCTTTCTTTCTCACCATGATAAGTGGGCTACTAAATGGACTGGTGTTGGGCCTGATAATTCTAATCTTAAGTAAGTCCTGCACTAGCTTCTCAATTTCATTTTTTTGATATTGAGAGTATGTGTAAGGTCTGATGTTTGTTATTGTAGCCCCCTCCTTTATTGTTATTGCATGATCACTGATAGGAATAAGGGGCCTATTCAGTACTTTAACAAAGTCTACAGGAGGAGGAATAGGGGGTTTAGTAATTAAATAGCAAGCGGGTAGCCTTTTTATCCCTGCGTGGATGCTTTACTATAAATAGAAAGGGGAATAGCTAAATAAGGCAGGCTGTTATTTCAGACTTGGCTGTGGTTTGGAGAGTGGGCTTCTCTAACAGTCCCGTTGCTTGTACCCTACGTTGATCATTTTCTTCCAATAAACACTTCCATTGCTCTCTTTCTCTGCATATTTCCTAGATTATTACTGTTTCTGCTTGATTACTGCCAGTTTCTTATCAATCACAATCTCTATTTGGAAGCAAGCCATTTAATGGTTGGAACACTTCTTGAAAATCTGCTAGTATATCCTTGATCGACCCTTTCTCCTGTTTTGTTTCACCCTGTGCTAATTCACTCTCTCTTCTACCAGTTCACCCCTAAACAAGTAATATCCTTCTCCTTGTTTATGGATATTTTTGACTATGCTTTTAAAAGAAGCTTCAGCTCTACTGTATAAAAATCCTGAATTATGTTGGTTTGTTGCACCCTGAGAATAACAGCTTCACGTTTACCACTATTACTCATTTACTCATTTGATCTCCATTTCCAATCTCCACTTTATAACCAGGAATCTGTAAAATAGGTATTCCCGCTTCTTGCACCACATCTGGAGATATGACGTTATGAGTTGCCCCACAATCAATTAACACCACCACTCTCTTGCTACCCCTGTGGCCATGTATACTTCCTGTCACTTGTCACTTTAAAAGTTCTGGGAGTTGTAATGCCTGTCTTACTCATGATTACTAATTGCATTGTTGGGATTTCAGCCTCTGCTTCATTTAAACAAGATTCCAACTGAAGTATTTCTTTTTCTTCCTCATTATCTGATTCCTCTATTACAACAAACTGAAAATGTTTCATTCTGCAGGTATGATCCTTGCTCCAGTGCTCACCACATTTAAAGCATAGCCCCTTTCTGCTTAACACTTGTACCTCAGGTCATAGGCTTACTTGCTGCTTAACTTCCCTTTTTTTTCCAATGGCAGTCTATCTGGTCGAGTTTGACTACTCAAATTAGATCTCCATTTCGTACCATCAATCCATCTTTGAGATGTTGATGTACTGCCCACTTTTCCTTTCCATCCTCTTCTTTCCTCCTCTTTATTTCTTCCTGTTTTGAGAGCCAGATTTTTTTCTTCCAACAATAAAGCCCTATCCATCAAATCAGCTAAAGTCTTGGTTGGATATAGTTTCAACTCCGCCCTTACTTCTCTTTTCAGACCATTCAAAAATATCCCCTAAAGCATTCCCACATCTGTATGTCGTAAAAGGGCTACAACTTGTTCAAACCTTTCTCTATACTCCATGACACTGCCAGTTTGTTTCACACTCAACAGAGGGCGAAAGGGATTTTGTACCAAATAATGTTAGAATCTTCGTATTAGAGTTGCCTTAAATTGTTCCCAGTTACGCATTATTGCTTATTCTTCCCACCATTGGAACCAATTTAAGGCGTTCTCTTTCATAGCTAAGGTAATTATCTCTACCTTATATTCTTCAGCTATGTTGTTGAGCTTAAAGAATATTTCGACTCTTATAGTCCAACCATAAGCATCTAATCCGTTAAAAAGTGGTAAATCCACCTTCCTACCAGATTTCATAAACAGTCTATGACTATTATCCTCCTCTCTAGATGAAATTGATCGCCAAATAACCTCTGGAGTATGACTGAGTTGGACTGTCATGTCGCTTGTCGCGATTTGAGGTTTTTGACCTTCCTCGCTCCTGCGGAATGTTCTGCTTTATCATCAATTCACGCAGCTCAGCCATCTTGTTCCGGATTTCATCACGAGTGTTCCTGATCTCGTCGCGAGTTCTCCTCATCTATTCGCGATTGATCAACGACTCTTCGCGATGATGCTCCAACTCGTGTTCCAAACTTTCAAGTTTTCCTTCCATGGTTCCATGCGTAGCAACCATGGACAGGCGTCAAGAACGAAGCTCTGATACCAAATGATAGTTTCTAGCTAAATCTACCAGAATTCCAAGCTCACAAATGGATAAAAATGGAGAAGACCAACGATAGAGAGAGTTTATTGTCTAACAGAAAAGGAAAATATAGTTCCTAGGTCGTTACAGAATTCCAACTCCCAATCCCAACTAACCAGATAGTTCCAACCTGTCCAACTAAACATAACAGCACCTATTAATAATACTCCACCCAACTCCCAATTACAAACCAACTAGTTATTTATTATTCCCCTTCCCTTTTCTAGTATAAACTTTCTCATAAAAGGTAATGTCATCCTTAAGGGTAGATTGTTGCCTTCCTTGATTCCTATCAGTTACCGCGTATGGTTTCAAAAGGCGCTTAAGAGTCAGGTTTTGAGGTGCGTCTCACTGCTAGACTAGTCAAAATTGGTATTGAGGCGGACGCCCTTCTTGCAGGATAAGAGGCGTACGCCCAAATAGTCCAGGTATAACTTTTTTATAATGAGCTTGTAATAATAAGGCTGAGAGGGTAGCTTTCAGATTTCACATTTGGATTAAACTTCGGTGTTTCCAAATTGTGTAATTTGTGAGTTTGCTTGCTAACTTTAACCTTGGATCTTAAATGTGTGATGTGTTTGTTTGTATGTTTGAACTTTCATTTTGAAATATGGGGTGATGATATGATCATGTGTTTGTGTTTGAGACTTTCTGGATTTTTAATATGAGCATCTTCAGTTGGAACTACGTGGTTTAACTATTAAGAATTTATTATTTGTTGGTATATTTTGATGTTTATTCCTCAATGAGCCTAGAGGCTTACACCTCGTCTCTCAGAAACAAACAGCCTCCATACCTCAACTAGCCTTTTTAAATTGTGTGAGAATACCAAATGCAAGCATGACCCTCCCCTCTGGCCATCATACATATTAGTGTTTTACCATTACATGGAATGTTAAATTTACAAAAGCTCAAAGTCCACAAAATACGAAGGTGAAATTCATAAGAATAATCTCTACTTTTAGGGATTCTACAATAATAATTTCTACTCAGAGTGTCCACAAAAATAATCCGAACTAGCAATGGTGTTCATAAGAATAAATTAGGGTGATTTCAAATTAATGCCCGTTTAACACTTTCAACTCTTATTCACACTTTTCTCTTCCCCATTCTTCTTCTCGAGGAAAATTCAAACTAAAACCTGTTTAATCTCAACCTCATTTCCGCCATATGTGATTTTCTCTAGGTTGGAACATAAAAGTGTTAACCGAGACGAAGAGTGATGAAAGGGAAAGTGGAGGTATGATAGTACAAAATGGGCATGAGTTTGAATTCATTTCAATTTATTCTTGTGGACATTATTGCTAGTACAGATTATTTATATGGACACTCTAAGTAAGGATTATTATTATGAATCCATAAAAGTATGGATTATTCTTGTGAATTTCGTCAAATATGAATTGATAATTAGGTACCAGAAGTTTCCAATCAGTCCGGTTAAGTTCATAACCCAAGTGTCGTGAGACATTATGATCTACTTGAATGGTATCCTTAACCTGAAAAATGAGAGCCAAAACAAAATATGAGTTCATAGTTCTAGAACCTGAAATAAAGACCAAATCGAGAACAAATTTACCAAAATTTATGTTTCTATGTGAAATTAATCTAATCTTTTTATCGCTTATTTCCACAAGAAGGCTGGTCTTGGTATAGTGATCAAGTGCTCAGCCATTAAACACCACTAGGTGATGTATGTAAGGCTTAAACAATATCTTCGTGAAGAGAGATAAGTCAAATAAATCTTCTTTTACCATGTACGGTGCTTTTGCACGCTAAGCATGACCCTTGTTATAAATATTTACATCTCTAGTGATCACTTTAAACCTCATTCATATCTGCTAGATAGATCTTCCAAGTGGTCCATTATATTTGTTTATACTTTCTATTAAGAGGGGAAATATAAAATGTATAGTCTCTTATTTTCATAAGATTACTGTCTGTACTCCACTTTATATATAGGGGGCGTTGTGGCGATATTGAGGGATTCCAGCTTCACCACCGGTGTAGGGAATCAAACGAACAGTCACCATGTTGAAACAGAAAGTATGTTGGAGGAGAAATGATTTTCTATAGTTTTCATTGGAGGGTGAGGGTCATATCCCTATATATAAATATACATTAGGGAGATAGAATGTTCCTGTAAGATTCTATACAATAATAATATCCTAGAGTATATTCCTAAAAAATTGTAAAGCATATTCTAAAGTATACTCAAATACGTAGTATATTTTACACTCCTCAAGTTGGAGGATAGATATTTATCATACCCAACTTGTTACATAAATAACCAACTCGAATTCCACTTAGTGCTTTAGTGAACAAATCCCTAAATTGTTCTCTAGTCTTCACATATCTTGTAGATATCAATCCTTTTTGTATCTTTTCTCGAATAAAATGACAATCGACCTCAATATGTTTAATTCTCTCATGAAACAGTGAATTGTTGGCAATGTGTATAGCAACTTGGTTATCAGACCACAGCTTAGCAGACATTAGTGTCTTCAATCTGACTTCACTCAATAAATAGTTTATCCAGATTATCTCACATGCCGATTGTGTCAGCACTAGAATGAGAAATCACAATCTGCTTCGTACTTTTCCAGGAGACGAAATTACCACCAACAAAGACGCAATAGCCAGATGTAGATCTTCTATCATCTTTAGATCCAACCCAACCAATATCTGCAAAGCATTTTATTCTCATGTGATCACGATTTTGATAAATGATACCTCGTCTCGATGTTCCCTTGAAGTAACATAATATATGTTTTAGAGCATTCCAATGATCAACTATAGAGATGACATATATTGACTCACTACACTCACTGAGTACGCAATATCTAAACGGGTAACTGCAAGATAATTAAGCTTTCCAACCAATCTTTTATATCTTTAAATGGCATGCCTTTGAGAGTGAGTTGCACATTAGGAACCATGGGCGTATTGCTCTGTTTTGCCCCAGATTTTCTTGTTTCAGCTAGCAAGTCAAGTACACAATTACATATTTACTTTGTGTTACCTCAATCCCCAAAAAGCATTTCACTGAGCCAATCTTTCGTCTGGAATTGAATGCGAAGAAAATTCTCAAGGGCCAAAATACTTGCATTATCGCTCCCCGAAATCACAATATCATCGACATACACTACGAGCAATGTGATTCCTGCTTTCATTCGTATGTAAAAGACAGAGTGATCTGATTAACCTTTTATCATTCCAAACCGTTTAATTGATTGACAAAATTTCTCAAAATATGCACGGGGACTTTGTTTCAGACCATAAAGACACGTGTGAAGTCGACAACTTTCCCATACTTCCTTGAGCAATAAATCTCGGAGACTGCTCGATATAAACTTTCTCCTGAAGGTCACCATGCAAGAAAGCATTTTAATGTCTAACTATGTAAGTGCCAACCATGAGTTGCGGCAAGTGAAATAAGTAACCTGACAAATGAACCTTGACAACAAAGACCCACTTAAATTCAATAGACTTCTTTCCTATAGGTAAGTCTACCAAATCTCAAGTACCAATAAGATCCAAAGCATTCATTTCCTCTACCATGACATGACGCCATTCAAGATGAGATAATCCTTCTTTGATAGATTTTGGAACAGAAATAGAATCAAGGGAAGCAATAAAAGAACATTAAGCAGGGGATAAATGATTATACGACACAAAGGAAGAAACAAGATGAACACGATACCGTGTTCCTTTACGTAGTGCTATCAGGAGATCAAGATCTAATGTAGAAACGGGATCTAAAGATGCAGGTATTGGGTCAAGACATGAGATCAAAGTTGTATCAGGATCGGAATACGTAATTGCAACTGGAAGGTGATTTGATGCTTTGTGTCGATGGGTATAAAGTATAAACCATGTGTACCTGAGGCCTGGGGTAGGGAGCGGTAACATGTGATATACTTAAAGAAGGTGGAGTTGGGTATGGTAACTGTGTAAATGAGTATTTCATCATTATCCTTGAATCAATAGAAACAAGATACCGACATGTGCTTAGACGATTGGATAAAAACATCCATACCCCTTTTGAACTCGAGAATAACCCAATAAAATACATTTTAATGATTAGGGATCTAACTTTGTAAGATGAGGATTAATGTCACTAACAAAACAAGTGCAACCAAATATTTTAAGTGGGATAGGAAAAAGCTCTTTTGTTAGAACCCTCCAGAAAAACAGTAGAAATAAGTATTTTATTGATAAAGTTTTCAACAGGATAACAATGGCTGCAACTGAAAGAAAGAGAAGAAATAGATCGAGACATTTCGAGTAGTCTCAGCATTCCCAAGTCCAGATTAATTTCTGCCTGCTCTATTCTACTCCCCCCAACTCCTATTTATTCTTTTACATTTGGGCTAGCCCACTTCTATTTTATTCAGGGCCTAAACCCCTTTTATTGTACAATATTAAAAGACAAATATTGTTCTTATTACTAGTACTATCTAGGTCTCTATGATTACTCCCCCTTTGACAACCACCTTGCCCTCAAGGTGGGGAGTAAGAAACAGTCAGGCCATCCAGCTTCATCCTTGCGCCTCTCCCTTCCTAGTACCTCTTTGATTTCTGGGCTAGGACCTTCACTTCTTGAAACTTCTTCCACATGTATTTCACAACAGGAAGAAACAGAAGAAATGACATGGTGGTATGATGCTCCATGGTGTTGTACAAGTAAGAATCTACCAGGATGGCAGCATCTGCATCTCCTGTTGTATCCTTTGCTTTTGTTCCAACCTTTTTTCAAGAGAATTGACCTCAACTTTGTTAAGACCTTGAACAAGTTTAAAAGCATCTGATCTGAATTCCCAATTATAATAACACATCAACCTCTTCCCAGGGATCCAATCATACTCAAAACTTGTATGCAAGCCATTGGAACAGGCCAAACAATAATTTTGGTATCCCTCAGCTAGCCTCTCCAATGTATATTTTCTTACCAGTAGATATTGGTCTCTAAGACTCTCAGCAACGAGCTTGATTCCTTCAAAATCTATGGAGGATAAGGCACAGCATGCTCATGCTACATAACAGAGAACAACAACAACTTGCTTACAAACATCATCATAATTCAGTAGTCTCTCACATAAGGCAGAAATAATCTGAGGAGTTTCAACTCTAAATGAATCACAGAGCAAACCAGCTTTAACCGTTTCAAGAACACCCGTACAAACTTCAACTGTTTGATCAATCCACCTCTTTAAAAAATCCCTAACTAACGGTTGAAAAACCTCATTGATTACAAATTTGGGCATAGCCAAGAGGTCCTCAAGCAAGCTACCCACTTTGATCAATCTCCTGTTTGGACTGCATCATAGGAGAATTATAGAAATAGATTGCTCGTTGAACAGCTCCATAAAAAGTGTGCAGTCCATCGAGCCACTTTCCATCCATCAATTATGATACCACTATCAATTCGTGGCTTTAAAAATAAATCCATGATATGCTATCTGTTGGAGACATCAATTACAACAACCTGAGTAGTCTGTATGTAGTAGAGTCCAGGCCCACACTGATTCTACACAAATGGTATTCGAGAACAAACTCATCAGCCCATCTCAGTCCAGAATTAGAAGAGTCCCGAATTGCAGATAATACCAAATTGCAGCCTTTCACATCCCGAACCAAAAGCTGGTCAACTTTAAAACCAGGCTTCAAGATAGACTTCGTTAACCCAGCCTCATCAATAAGATCAATGGCTGTGTTTGGAAGATATCTATCAGGATTGTATGTAGCTGAAAGTTGCACAGCAGCTGTTATTACCTCACAAGTATATTTACACTTATGATACTCATCTTTCTCACGCAGCCCTGGCAATATCTGGGCAGCATCCTCCTGGCTCGGTTCATGAACCCTTATAAGCTGAAACCCCAGGGATGGCCTTAACAGATTAGCAAAGCCAAGTCCCGAACCCTTGATTCCTCTCCCATCCGGGCCATAACCGATTAGAGTATGGACCTCTTCCATAAACAGAATGATCCTTCCTATCCTTCCTGACTTCTTAATCTCCATAACTAATGCAACAGTATACGAGGTAGTTTGAGGTTCATCTACTTGTCCATAACTAATGATTTTCTAGTGAGCAAAGTCTGTCAAATTAGCTGCACCTACCTCATAACTTTGAGTTTTATCCACAATGGCCGCAGATGTAACCAGCTTTCCCATACTAGTAGGTGCTGCTGAATATTCAGCAGCTATAGAGATTGCAGGAACCACCTTGTTCTCCACTTTACAAGTATCATCAGCACTTTCAGCAGATTCATATTCCATGGCAGTTGAGGACTGAGTCATCACAGAAGATTTCTCTTCTAGTCACTCGTAACCATAGATGAATGTAGCTTCAGATTGAAGTTTTTGCTGGTTAACATACTCCTGCTGCAAACAGTGAGACTCAGTTTGCGATGGTGAACTGGGAAGAACCGTGGAAGCTAGAAGTAGAAACTCCTGAGAACTGGAAGCTACTGTTCGTCACGAAGCTGAAGCGGGTTGCGATGACATCTGCGAACGAGAAGCTTCACCTCTCGATCGTGCCGTACTTGTTCGTGAACTGCTGGCGGATGATGAAGCCTGCGATTGAGATCGATCGAAATTTCCTCCTGCCGCTGAGGACTTCCGACTGATAGAACAGAAAAGTAAAATCAACGGGGTGAACCGTTGCCCAGATAATCAACGATAAATTAATACCGTTGCCCCGAGCCAAAAGGCTAAACCAAACTTTTATTCCAAGATGATAAGAATGAACCCTGGCGAGGGGTATAAATAACCTTCTACAAGCAACCCTAATCAAGCCCAGATTAATTAAATCCTAATTAGGCCCATACTACTCTACTAAGTACTCTACTAATAAAAGGCCCAAACCAAAACATAACATTAACTTAAAATAATAATAAATAATTATAAAGACAGCCCGTAACCGGCCCACGGAAGTGGGCCCAAGCCCGGTCCCGCCACAAGCTCTTCCCGCTTCATATCAATCCATCCCCCTTAAAATAACCTTGTCCTCAAGGTTGAAAACTCGCGGATCGGGAACTGAAATTTCCAGACATAGAATATACTGGAAAATATTCTTCTTCTCTTTCCTGAACTCTTTCCTGGCCGGTTATTTCACAGAATTCATGCTGCTTGAGGTCCAACTCTTCATCCTCCTCAGCTAACATTACCCGCAGCTGCTTAAAGGGACAATCATGTGTTGGTGTAAATGGTTTCTTGCACCTAAAGCATAATCCTTTTGCCCTCAAATCTGCTAACTCTTTTGGCGCAAGACAGGTGAACTGAGATCGTGTCGTAGGCTGCCCAGACAGGCCTGACTTCGTCCCTGGAGGCTGTCCACTATCTCTCGCAAAGCTGCCCCATGAGCCCTGTAAGCTGCCACCAGTGGCAATCAACGGGGGACCCGTGTTTGCCCTTACAAAACTGCTGGAACGTACCCCTGAAGAATGATAATTCAGGCTGCCACTTTCTCCACTTTGGACGGACAGATTATGCTCTATATCGCGAGCTAATTCCATAGTTGTTTCCAGGTTTTCTGGCCGAAGTAATCGCAACGAACTTCGGATTGTTTCCTTAAGCCCACTCATGTAATAGCCCAAGTAATGATCGTCTGTTAATCCGGCTGGCCAGTTGTACAAACAAAGTATTGTAATCTTCCACTTGCCCAATTTGTTTGACGCCAGACAGTCGTTCAAATTGATTCCCCTGAAATCGGGAATCAAATCTGGACACTAGGGACTGTTTGAAATCTTCCCAAGTTATACCTGGTCTTCGTGCCTTCAACCATGTTACCCAATAGAGGGCCCCTCCCTCCATGGCCACCACGGCGGCTGCGACTTTCTTCTCCGGTAGAGTTCCGAGTAATTCAAATTGTTGTTCAGCACGGGCTATCCACCCAATCGGATCTGCCCCGTCGAACGCAGGCAGCAGGGTACGAACTGGGTCGGGCAGCAGTCCGTCACCAGTCGCTGGTGTGATGATGGCTCCGATTCCAGGCTTGGTGGCGTCCGGCGTACCTGGCAGCACTAGGGCCTTCGTCAGCGCGGCCAATGATTCAGCGATTTCTGCCAGCTTCGTTCCGTGTTCTTCAAGGGTGTGATTCATCCGTTTTTGCTCCTCCGCCATCCTGGCTTGCTCAGCACTCAATCGCACTTGTTCTTCTCCCATGCGGTTCTGTTCAGTCTCCAGTTCTGTCAAACGATCGCTTTGTGATCTGGTCATCTTGGCGGGACGGGATCCGGCAGGTCGGACCAATTGATAGAACAGAAAAGTAAAATCAACGGGGTGAACCGTTGTCCAGATATTCAACGATAAATTAATACCGTTGCCCAGAGCCAAAGGCTAAACCAAACTTTTATTCCAAGATGATAAGAATGAACCCTGGCGAGGGGTATAAATAGCCTTCTACAAGTAACCCTAATCAAGCCCAAATTAATAAAATCCTAATTAGGCCTATACTACTCTACTAAGTACTCTACTAATAAAAGGCCCAAACCAAAACATAACATTAACTTAAAATAATAATAAATAATTATAAAGACAGCCCATAACCGGCCCACGGAAGTGGGCCCAAGCCCGGTCCCGCCACAAGCTCTTCCCGCTTCATATCACCGACTCTCTTCATGGTTCCTCCTAGGTGTTCGCTATTGTCCTCGGAGCGGTGCTGCTTCTGGTTAGTCACCAGATTTCTCAACTCTTCCATCCTTGCATCCATCTTCGCATCCATCCTCTATTCCACCTCTTCAATAAACAGATTGATCCTTCATGACTTCTTGACCTCCATAACTAATCTGGTTAGTCACCAGATTTCTCAACTCTTCCATCCTTGCATCCATCTTCGCATCCATCCTCTATTCCACCTCTTCAATAAACAGATTGATCCTTCATGACTTCTTGACCTCCATAACTAATGTAACAGTATACGGGGTAGCTTGAGGTTCATCTACTTGTCCATAACAAATGATTTTCTGGTGAGCAAAGTCTGTCAAATTACCTGCACCTACCTCATAACTTTGAGTTTTATCCACAATGGCCGCAGATGTTACCAGCTTTCCCATACTAGTAGGTGCTGCTGAATATTCAGCATCTATAGAGATTGCAGGAACCACCTTGTTCTCCACTTTACAAGTATCATCGGCACTTTCAGCAGATTCATATTCCATGGCAGTTGAGGACTGAGTCACCACAGAAGATTTCTCTTTTTGTCCCTCGTCACCATAGATGAATGTAGCTTCAGATTGAAGTTTCCGCTGCTTAACATACTCCTGCTGCAAACAGTGAGACTTAGTTTGCGATGGTGAACTGGTAAGAGCCGTTCTCGACTGTGAACTGGAGACTCCTGATTGCCGCAAATCTGACGAATTAGGAGAAGTTGCTCGCAGAAACCGCTACCGTTCGCGACGAAGCAGAAGCGGGTTGCGATGACATCTGCGAACGAGAAGCTTCACCTCTCGATCGCGCCGTACTTGTTCGTGAACTGCTGGCGGATGATGAAGCCTGCGATTGAGATCGATTGAAATTTCCTCCCGCCGCTGAGGACTTCCGACTCTCTTCATGGTTCCTCCTAGGTGTTCGCTATTGTCCTCGCGAGCAGTGCTGCTTCTGGTTAGTCACCAGATTTCTCAACTCTTCCATCCTTGCATCCATCTTCGCATCCATCCTCTGTTCCACGTTCAGCATCCAGTTCCGCATCTCATCTACTGTCGATCGCAGATCCTGAATGCCGTGTTCCATCAATTCCACTCTGTGTTCCATTCGAGCTCTATTCCAGGTCATTCACAGATTTTCCAGAGTCGTTTGCTCCGATACCAATGTTAGAACCCTTTAGGAAAGCAGTAGAAATTAGTATTTTATTGATAAAGTTTTCAGGACCTTAACCGGATAACAATGGCTGCCACTGAAAGAAAGAGAAGAAATAGATCGAGACATTTCGAGTAGTCTCTGCACTCCCAGGCCCAGACTAATTTCTGTCTATTCTACTCCCCCAACTCCTATTTATTCTTTTCCATTTGGGCTAGCCCACTGCTATTTTATTCAGGGCCTAAACCTTTTTTATTGTACAATATTAAAAGACTAATAGTATTCATTTATTCTTATTACTAGCACTATCTAGGTCTCTATCATCTTTATTTGGAAATAAGTAGGGATAAGGAGTCTCACATGGGTTTGAAATTAGTATTCAAAGCTCTATTTAAAAAAGCGCGCCTGAGGAGCTAAAAGGCGCTAGGCGACTTAAGGCGATAGGTTCATCGCATCTGAATTCCCCAGGCGGCGCAGATTCCCAGAGGCGGCGCTTAATCGACGCCTTTTTACGCCTTTTGCGCGTCTGAGAGGCGCGCGCTTTTAGCACCTCATGGTTAGTGCCCGATGGAGTTTTTTTACGATTCCCATTCCAAGTTTTTTTGCCGATTCAGATGCTCTCTCTTTCCAGAATTTTCGCAGGTCCTCACTCCTCACTCCATGAAACTCCTCTATAGTCTTCTCCTTCCTTCCTGCCTTCTGCCTTCTGCGTTAGGTCAGTCCTTTTCTTCCCCTGTATTTCGCGTAGAAGTTCAGAGTCTTCCAACCGGTTCCTTTCTCTGCTATCTTGAGTCGTAGAGGTAAGTATTTAACTATTTACTTTTCTTTTTTCTTCTGCTATTTATTTTAAGTTGTTATATTTATAAAATTATTTAAATATGTAAATAAAAAGTATTTTTTGAAAGGTATTTAAATAAAAAGTTAGATAACTGATACATATTACTCTATATTATCTTTTGCTATTTATAAATTTTGATAGATAACTGAAAAAAGTTTAAATATCTTAAGTTTTTAAGTTTATAAAATTAATAAAATTATTTAAATTTCCAAATCAGTCTGCTACAGAGTACAAAATGCCATTTGCGTGATAATTTATTAATTAAACATGTATTATTTTTATAGTTTATTACATAACAATGATAATACTATATAATTTAACGTACATTAAAAGGATGAAAAAATAATTGTTAAAATAGCCTATATAACAAAAGTAGTTTAACAGTACATTGATTTTACATAAACAGTACGTATATATTTGGAATTCTTGCTTCTGTCTTATCGTCTTTAATAAATATTTGTTTCTCTTATGATGTTTATTAAGATTGTTTAATAGTTTGAAGTATTTTTGAGAAGAGTGCTTCATGTAGAAGTACTATAAAAATATTTCACCAAAGAAATGTGGTTGAGATCTGTGAGGCGAGCGCCTCATCGCCTAGCGCCTCGCGCCTCGGGTAACTCGATGAAATCGCCTCAAGCCGCCTCATGCCTTTTAAAACCAAGATTCAAAGCAAATATTTTTGTTTCTATATTGTTGATGGCAATACAATCCGCATATCTGAATCAAAATATGAGTTTCCGTTTGCGGTTGATCTCGGTATCGATAGAATAACTTGGCTGAAGGATTTCATATCCAAACTACTACCTGATAATTGGTCTTGCAATAGATTTGACTTGAAGAATTCACTTTGTATTCTTCATGATGCTAATTTCTTTGGCGGTTTCTACCGTCATTGGAAAAGGTAGGGCTTCTTTATTTATACCTAAGGGAAGGAACGGATTGAGGATTAACCTTTTTCTGGAAAAATTAGAGCACATACTTTGTTGAAAGAATTTGCAGCCAAACAGACAACTCTAGTGCTTGAACCTTCTTGTGAGGATTTTTCAGGTAAAAGCTCTAACTTTGAGTGGAACCTTGTCACCTTGGACAGGGACCACTCACATCAGAATGATTCTATTTTGAGAAAACTGTTACAAGTTGATATTGAACATTCTTCATCCTTTGAATCTTCTATCGAGGATAATAACTTTGAGCTTACACCTGAACATGACTCTTCATTAGCACACATTAAGGATTTCTTTCAGATTACTATGTCGTAAAGGGTTGATTCACTTTCTCAATTTTTAATTAAAGAATTTAAAAGAATCCTTGCATCTTCTTTGAATACGCGGGAAAATTTAGAAAAGAGACCTGCTCACAAAGATAAAGATATTAGCTATGCAAACAAAGATTTTTCAAGGGACATTTTTTCAAGTGACCGGTATACTGAAGCTTTTTTTACTGTGAGGGAGCTTTTTAAGAGCAGTTCTGTACACATTCGGGGGATGATTTTCATGGCCACACTTTGAAATGTGAGAAAAGAGCTCATATTTCATTGATGGAGGATTTATGGGATGCTGATACAAATCAGAATATTTGTAGCAAAGCCTTAATGGTCAAAGGAGAAAATTGTCTACCTACAGACAATCTCAACACTCAAACAAGGTTGTTAAAATCACGATTTGAATCGTAAAATCGTACGATTTTACGATTCAAAACCATCCAACCAATTCAACTCGTATGCAAAACCGTTTTTACTACAAATCGGAAAAAAATCGCAATTGAGTCGTTAAAATCGCTAAAAATCGCGATTTCCAAACGACTTTAGGATTTGAATGTCAAGCAATGCTCGACTCTATCAGGCCCAGATCAAGGCCCGACGACATAGTATAGGGTTAGAGTCTTTTTCGCTGCTACGTTAAGTAAAGGAGAACATAATTTATAAGAGTATAGAGAAGCGGAAAATCCTTCTTGATCCGGCGTGGGACGCCAAATAATTGAGACGAAGAACAAAATTGAAGAGTAAAACTTCAGCCGTCGTTGTTGAAGCCTTGAAGGGATTCAAACCCACGTGTAAAGTTTACCTAGCGCCTCAGCTTTATCAAAGCACTAACAACAGATATTTTGAACAACATAACTATCAACTCCCATATACTCCGTATAATATTCCGATTCGTTAGAGCTTAGACTTAAACTTTTGTTAACTAATCACTTATTTTGAGCTTTTATTGACACAAGATTGTAAAAGTAATACCTCTTGTTTGACTTACAAATGTTAAATTGATTGTTTCCTTTCATCTAATATTATAAATATTTTTATTTTTTACTTTATATAAAATCTTACGATTTACGATTCGATTTAACGATTCGATTTTTAAATGTATGCACCGATTCAATCCAAAAATACGATTTTAACAACCTTGCACTCAAATTAAGATGTATAGGAAAAAGAACTAAAGAAGCAGTGATTGCATCTTATGAGAACTTGATCCCAAACACGAGTGAAGTTTTGAGTATTTGACGAAGACTAAGGGTTATCTTAGGAGGGACTATATGTTGTATTTAATAGAACAAGGATATTTATGTATTTTTACATTAAACTCTTTCCCTATAAATATATCTGTCAGGGCCCTTTAGAGCCCTTCAGAGGGTATCTTGTTTCATTATTTCACATGGTATCAAGAGCACAACCTTCTCTCTAAATTTTTTATTTTTTTCGGCTAACCCTAAAAAGCAGCCGCCATGTCTTTCGCTTCTTCCGCCTCTGCAGCAACCGCCGCCACCGCCTCCTCTTTGGCCTCGGTTGGTGTGTCTGCTTCGCCTAGCTTTACGGTGGCGTCTTCTGGTTCAACAACAACTGCTGGTCTCTCCCTTCCAACCGGTTCACCATCTGTCTCGTCACCGGCGTCTGCAGTTGGAGGCAGCACATCGGCAGGGGGTGCGGGTTCACCGGGTATTGTATTTGGTTATTCTTCTGTGTCACAATTAAATATTTATGCATTACCTGTCTGTGCTACTAACTTTGGATCTGCAGGCTCGTCATCAGATGGGGGTAGATGGGGGTATTCTTGGTGCAGTTCCTCATCCTGTTGTTTGTCAAATCTGTTTCTCTGCAGGTCACTCAGCCCTTACAAGCCCATCTTGTTTCACTCAACCATCTGCTCCGGCTATGTTGACAACTTCTGGTGAATCTAATTCGGCCTTATGGTATCCTGATTCGGGAGCATCTGATCATATGACTGCATCTGAAGATAATTTATTTAATAAATCTGTTTACACCGGCTATAATTCTGTTAGTGTTGTCAATGGTGTCCATATACCCATTTGTCATGTTGGTGATGTTGTCTTACCTTCATCTGGTCGTCCGCTTACTTTAAAATCTGTTTATCATGTGGCTCAGTAAGTCTGATAATTCTCTCTTCATCTATCGCCATAATAATACTATCATTTATTTATTATTATATGTAGATGATATTATTATTACTGGTAATTCTGAATCCGTTGTTTTCAGTTCATCTCTATTATTTCTAATCATTTTTCCATGAAGGATTTGGGTAACTTACATTACTTCTTGGGGATTGAGGCGCATCGGACCGATCAAGGTCTATTTCTCTCTCAGCATAAGTACATTTCTGATCTTCTTAATTGTTTCCATCTTCATACGGTTAAACCTGTTCGCACTCCATTAGTGTCTCGCACCACGTTATCTCTGTCTGACGGTGAGCTACTTTCAGACTCCACTGAGTATCGCAGCATGGTAAGTGTGTTGCAATATTTAACTTCGACACGGCCTGATATTACTTATGCAGTACACTTGATGTCTCAATTTATGCATGCCCCACGTACTACTCTTTTTTTTTGCAGTCAAAAGAATTTTCAGGTACCTGCAGGGCTCACGTGATCATGGTTTATCGCTCCAGCGTTCGGCCAAGCCTACTTGTGTTGTCGCTTATTCTGATGCTGATTGGGCTGGATGTCCAGATAGTTCTCGCTCCACCACTGGATTTGTTGTATTTCAAAGACCGAATCTCATATCATGGAAGTCAAAGAAGCAGCCTACTGTGTCAAAGTCCTCTACGGAAGCTGAGTATCATGCGATTGCCTACACCGTACAGGATACATTACATGTTCGGTCAATCTTATTTGCACTCGGTTTCCTGGTGACCGAACCTGTCCAATTATTATGTGATAATATTTCTGCTTCCTATTTGTCTGTTAATCTAGTCCAGCATGCTCGAAGTAAGCACATCCAAATTGACTACCATTTTGTTCGTGAACGAGTCGCTCATGGAGATCTTATTGTTAGACATGTTCCTACTCACTTGCAGCTGGCAGATATTTTTACAAAGAGCCTCCCTAGTCAGCGTTTTCATTTCTTAAAGGACAACATGTGCGTTGTATCTTCCGCACAGCTTGAGGGGGTGTAATAGAATAAGGATATTTATGTATTTTTACATTAAACTTTTTCCCTATAAATATATCTGTCAGGGCCCTTTAGAGGGTATCCTGTTTCATTATTTCACAGTATTGTGGGTTAGGTTTTTTCTTTTTCTTTCTCCTTCTTTGCTCTCCCCTTCTCTTGTTGTTTTCACATTCTCCCGTTCCTCTTTCTTGTAATTTTCTACTTTCTTATTAATAATCTCTATTTTCCTAAAATATACATATGTCCGGCTGGTACAACATCAACTGGATCAAGGTAATCACTACAATGTAATTTATATATATTAAGATTAGAGTTGATGAGTTAAAGTTATATACTCATAAAATACATACTCTCTCCGTATTTTAATGCTCACTACATTAGGTTGGACACATTATTTAAGAAGTAAAGTAGTAGGGGTAGTAAATAGTGTCAAAAAAGTAGGAGATAGAGTGTAAAAGTATGAAAGAGGAGATAAAAAGTAGATAAAGTAAGGGTAGTTGAGTATTTTGTAAAGGGTAAACTTACCAAAAATGGAAGTGTTGGGAACTTTTAAATACAGCCCAAAAAGGAAAGTGTAGGGAACTTTCAAATACGGAGGGAGTATATGGTATTTACTAAATAGAAATTTCAGATTCAAAAATATTAGAACAGATAAAACGAGCACAGGCTCGCCTACGACGCGATGGGTAAATAGATTATAGATCATAAGAGAGAGACGGTAAGCATAGGTATGGTCTATTCACTTGTCTTTTTTTAAAGGATCTATTCACTTGTCTAAAAAAACAATATTATAAAGAACCCATGCATGGATGGGACTTTGCTAATAAGCATAGTTGAAATGTCTTGGCTGTTAAATGCTAATAGACTCACAAAGAAACTGCTAACACCATCATGCCTCACAAACATTCCCGGAAATAACTTCAGCCATGTTTCATCACCATGCATCACCATCTTCCAACCAACTCTAAGAAATTGAACTGTATAGCAAAATAGTTTTAGAGCTGATGAAGTAAGGGTAACACGAAATGCAACGACTGAGCTAAATTTGAAAAATGTATTTTGACATCACCAATAATGTTGTCTTCTAAGAGAGCTTGAGTGTTGAAATTAAAAGCAACATCCAAAAAGCCCCCAATCGCGCCAGAAACCATGGCCTGCTTGAAAAGTACACATGTTAAACTTCAGAATGCACTATACTACACACACAAGAGAGAGCATGAATCAATCTACCTTCAAGCGAGGCATAGTGACAGTTGGAGGTGCAGCCTTTGCATGGTAGCCAATGCCTCTTCCCTGATCCAATAAAGATTGAGTGTATGGCATAGCCTCCTTGAGAGCTTCAGGAGGAGAATGCCCATCTTTTCCGAGCACAAATTCAGCAGGAAGGCCATCAATTACCTAAATTTGAGACTATTTGTGAACTGTGATAAACTAGACCAACTATAACAACTATCAGATTGGCCAAACAATAATATACAGGAACCCAAAACTCATACCAGCAGTATCAACCTGTCAAAAAATGGAGGCACCTCAGACAGCTCCTGCGTTCACAAAATCCACCAATTAACTGCCGAAAATGTGCAAACAATTACTATCCTAAAAAACATAAAACGTCATTTAGCAGATTATGCAATAAATATTAAAAGAAATTTAAAAAACAAAGCATAGCTGAAAAGAACTGTCGACCTGATATTACTCTTATCTATGTATGCATATAAATGTAAAACACCTGATACAAGGATTTAAGCTGATTAGGCAAAATGGTCTCATTTTTATTTTCAAATGAACTCGAGCCTGGTGGATAAAAGCTCTCCAATCCGCTGAAGTTGGAAAAGAAAGAAAATTATAAGGTACTAAAAAGGAAAATGACCATTAGTATCAGTGTTTCAAAAGGCGCAAAGAGGTGGGGATAGGCATGAGGCGATGGAAAACGCCCTGCATAGTAGAAAAGCATGAAAAGACGATCAACAGGAGAGTTGACCACTAAGCCTGAAAAGGCTGTAAAGCCTGTAATTTTTAGATAAACTGTTTTTTGCAGCGAAAAAATTGATTAGTTTTAAAAAAAAAAAATCTATAAAAATGTTGTATATGTAATTTTATACGGAGCAATAAAAAGTAGCAATATATTACTACGTAGTTTGTATTTGTACATTTCATTCGTCAAAATTACATATTAATTGTAAAAATTGAACAAAAATATGTAATTATGCTTAATTACATATTAGTTTTTTTTAACATATATTCTTTTTCTTTGTATATCATGATACAATACTGAGTAGAAATTATCAAAAAAAATCTAAAATGTTATACAATAGACTTCCCCTATTCGCGCCAGTTCAAAGAGTGAGGCCTGTCATTCAAACTTTACCCCCACCTCACGCCTCTAAATTTAAATGTTCCGGGAAAGTAACTCTTTTTTTAAGATATGTAGAAATTCATAGTTGTTTTGAGATTGGGTTTTAACTAAGGATGGCAATGGGGGCGGGGTGGGGAACCGCCCCGTGGGGGAAGGATGGGACGGGGCTTGGGGTGGGGCGGGGGCGGGGATGAGTGAGATATTTCTACCCCGCTAAAATATGGGGCGGGGATGGGGATTACTACACCCGCCCCGTCCCCGCCCCGTCCCCGCCCCGTCCCCGTCCCGTCCCCGTTATAAATATATACTTATAAATATATACTCAAAGATATATATATATATATATATATATATATATATATATACATGCATATATTAATAATGTATAAACATATTTAATTAAATTATATGTACTACTCCCTCCGTCCCCCTAAGTTTGGGACGGAGGGGTGCGGTGTGGTTTTTAAGAAAAAGTGGAATTGTGTGGTTGGTATTGAATTGATAAAGTGTAAATAAAGTAAGAATGAATTCTAACCACTCAAATGTTACCAAGTATGGTATGGGACAAACTTAGTGGGACGGACGAAAAAGGTAAAACGGGACAAACTTAAGGGGACGGAGGGAGTATATAACAAACACATACACATACTTATAGACATGCATACATGTACTAATACTACGTAAGTATTATATTAGAATAATAGGTAATGACTAAAAATATTTATCATAAATGATATATGAGTTTTAAAAGTGAGAAACTAAGTAAATAGAACACACACATGTATAATATATATAATTAATTGTAGTATAATTGATGAGAAATTTGGAACGACATACATGATGGTAATATGTTTATTTATACTTTTAGTTTTATTATCTTCATAGAATTTATTCAAATTGAAGAATTATTAAAAATTGGCGGTATCATCCTTTATCGAACACAATATTATCTAGTTTAACTCTTTCAGTTCTTTATATATATTTATTTATCTATAAAATGGATTAAAAAATACACAAATAAGATAATTAAAATATATATGGGGCACTCGTGGGCACCCGTGGGGGCAGCAGGGTGGGGCGGGGATGGAGCGGGTTTGGGAGTGACGGGGATGGTGCGGGGATGGGGAAAACTTTTTAGACATGGGGCGGGATGGGGGAGTGAAACCCCGCCCCAAACCCTAGTTTTACCTGTTGCCATCCCTAGTTTTAACTCAAAAGGAAAGTACGTACCTGACGCCAGAGAGAGTAGGCGTAACGGGAAAGAAGCCCAAAATGAAGAGACATAGACCAGTGATTTGTATTGCGATCGCTAACACTGTCAGCAACGTAACTTTCGTGCAAGTCAATGAGGATGAGGGATTCACCATAGCTGAGGGTGTGTGTGTCCGACAGATGTCAATGAAGGGGTATCCCCAACATTTATTTTGAAGGGAAAACTGTCAAATAAGCCCCCTACTACCCTAAAAAAGTCAATTGAACCCCCCAACTAAAAAAACACTCAATTAAACTCACAAACTCCAAAAAAAAAATCAAATTAACCTTTTAACCTGTAAGCTTCCAGTTACCCGGTGAACTCTAGCTAATATGTGGCTTTTAAATTTAATTTTTCTTTTTCTTTTTCTGTTTTCCACCCACTTTTCTTTTTTTCTCTGTTTTTCTTTGTCTGTCTTTCCCCAGTGAAGAAGACAAGATGACTAGCGACTATGAAGATGGCAGCAGCCAGTTGGTGACCAAATTCGTGCCCCTGCCGTCCAACGCACATCGGAACCACCTCATCTCCGGCGGTGGTTTCTTTCTTTCTTTATTTCTTTTTCTTTCCCCATTGATGAAGACCACCAACGAGCAACAAGTGTTAAGATCCACCGGCGGGACAGATCTGTGCCAGCGACCGTCCAACGAGCAACCCTGAGGGACCACCCCTTTCCGGCGATAGCAAAAGTCAAACGCAAGCTCGTCTCCAACGCTATTCGCCGTCTCCGCCGTTCACCGTCTCCATGATAGAACCAGAGCTCGTCTGCAACGCCTGTGGGCTGTAGAGGCAAGAAGTGGAGCTGCGCAGGTTGCTGGAGAGAACAAAAAGAAAAGAGGATTTTTCTTAAGGCCACCTCACATGACACATGAGCAGTTTACCGGGAACTGGGAGACCACCTGCTAAAGGGCCAATTTGACATTTTTTTTTGAGTTTATGGGTTTGATTGGGTGTTTTTTAAGTTGGGGGGTTTGATTGACTTTTTTGGAGTAGTAGGGGGGCCTATTTGACTGTTTTCCCTATTTTGAAAGATGTCTATGGTAAAATAACAACGCAGCAAACATGGAAAAATTTTACAACTCAAAAACAGTTGTATGTAACAAACAAATTTTCAGACAGACATATGTACATATTTTGTGTACACAAAATGTGTACACCTAGCAAAACTCGCAAACATATGATCAAATAGGTTGGATTCAACTAAGGTGCTGTTCTGTTCGTCTTATTCTTATTACTTATTGCTTATTCTTATTTTATTCAGATCAGATCAGATCAGATCAGAAAAATTCAGATCAGATCAGATCAGATCAGAAAAATTCAGATCAGATCAGATCAGATCAGAAAGATTCAGATCAGATCAGATCAGATCAGAAAGATTCAGATCAGATCAGAAAGATTCAGATCAGATCAGACCAGATCAGAAACATTCAGATCAGATCAGAAACATTCAGATCAGATCAGATCAGAAAAGTTCAAACATGATTTATCACTTTTATTATTATATTAATTATTATTATTAATATTGTTATTACAATTATGATTATTATTATTATATAATTATTATTAATAATATTAATAATAATATGATAAAAAAAATAAGATATTAATAATAGTTATAATATTTTAATATAATAATAGTAATATAAATGTAATTATTAAGATAACTATTATTATTATTATTATTATTATCATCATCATCATCATCATCATCATCATCATCATCATCATCATCATGATCATCATGATCATTATCATTATCATTATCATTATCATTATCATTATCATTATCATTATCATTATCATTATCATTATCATTATCATTATCATTATCATTAGCATTATCATTATCATTATCATTATCATTATCATTATCGTTATCATTATTATTGTTATTATTATTATTACAATATAATAATAATATGATTAATGTTAATATAATATTATATTATAATTATATGTAATTATAATTATAATTACAATTATAATTCTTATAATTATAAGTATAATCAATTGTATTTATTATAATTATATCTATAAATATTTATAATTATAATTGTAATTAATTATAATTATAATAATTATAATTATAATTACAATCATAATTATAATTATGATTATAATTATAATTATAATATAATATTATAATAATATAATACTAATTATAATAATAATAATAATCATATTATTATTATTATATTATTGTAATAATAATATGAATATAATAATATCATTATTATAATATTAATTGTATTTATATTACTATTATTATATTATAATATTATAATTAATGTTAATATAATTATAATTTTTATTAATTATAATTATAATAATTATAATTATACTTATAATTATAATTTATGATTATAATTATTAATATTATTATTATTATTATTATTACTATTGTAATTATTTTACGGAGTAATTGTAATAATATTGATAACTATAGTTACAATTATAGAGATAAATATTGTAATCATAATTACAATTATAATTATATAAGTAATTATAATTAAAAATATAATTACAATTATAATTATATCTATATTTATAATTAGTGTAATAAGTATAAATTTTTTCATTTTAAATTTAATTTTAATTATTATTATTATTATTTTTATAGTTACGATTATAATTATAATTTTATTTAAATTATATTTGTAATTGAAATTATAATAATTATAATTATAATTATAATTATAATCATAGAAATATTCAAATCAGATCAGATCAGAAAGATTCAGATCAGAAGGATTCAGATCAGATCAGAAACATTCAGATCAGATCAGAAAGATTCAGATCAGATCAGATCAGATCAGATCAGAAAGATTCAGATCAGATCAGATCAGATCAGAAAGATTCAGATCAGATCAGATCAGATCAGAAAAATTCAGATCAGATCAGATCAGAACTTAAAAAATTCAGATCAGAAACATTCAGATCAGGCGAAGAGAACAGCTTCTAAGGGTCCAGATTGGTGATCGATATTGCATAAAAGGGGTCAAATAAGTCTTTACTGTCCGGCCATCGCCATTTGGGGCGGTTCCCGGTGGAATTTTTTTTATTTGAGCATCTTATTCGTTAAGTCTAGTTTATTCATACCAAATTTCAGCTAAAACTTCAATCGGGAAGACATTCAAATGAATTCTTGAAGATAATTGCGCTTTTAACTGCGCAGTTATCTTCAAGACTTCATTTGAATGCCTTCCCGATTGAAGTTTTAGCTGAAATTTGGTATGAGTAAACTAGACTTAATGAATAAGATGCTAAAAAAATTTCATCAAAAAATTCCACCGAGAACCGCCCCAAATGGCGACGCGCGGACAGAGCCTCCTATATAAGGACTTATTTGACCCTTTTTATGCAACTTCGAGGACCAATCTGACCTTTTACTCGTCCGATTACTAAAGGCTGGTTTGCAAATGCTTTTGAAAAGCACTTTTGGGCTTTTCTGAAAGCAGGAGTCGAAATAAGTGTTTGCAGCGGACCACTTCTCCGTTCGCCAGAAGCCGAAAGCCAAAAACAGTTTTTTAGGGTCTGTTTGCAACTGCTTCACTTAAAAAAAAGTGCTATTTTTAATGAACGTGGAGAAGTGATTAATTGTAAAAACTGATAGTGTTTGGAAAAAAGTGATTAAAAAAAGTGTTAAAATTGGAGTGTTTGGTAAAAAAATGATTATTGATGTTTTTTATGAATGTACTAAAATGCCCCCTCTCTCTTTAAACCTTTGTAACTTCATTATTTCCTTTCATCTTTGGCCGCACACAAGTATCTCCCCAGCGAAAATGTCTACTCCAAGACGAGGTGACCTTGGGTTGGCGAAAAAAAGTCATGTGAAACAAGTTCATGCTAAACAAGGTATGTTTCGCTCAAAAATTGCAACTTTGTAGCTTCATTTTTTCCCCGTCTCGATTAAACATGGTCGGCGTTCTTCGCACCTTGTTTCTGCCGTAACCAGCTTGGATTTAGGCGATTAAACCATTTTCGTTTCCTTTGAGTCGAATGTGACTGTCATTACTTCTTCCCCTATTCCTAGCAATTGTTCTGCGTTAAGAATGATGGTCGATGGGTGGTCTGAAACTAGGGTTTTTTGTTCAAACCAATAAGAGTAGACTGGAGTAGGGTGTTCACTATTGAGATTATTTAAATATTATTATTATCAAAAAAAATTGTCAAATGTCATCCAGTAATCTCCGTAGAGTATTTCCAACTAAGTGTTCAATGGAGGGTGTTCACTACTATTCGTCTATTGGAGTAGTTTTCAATAGACTTCAAAATATTGTTTTCATTAGAGTTTTCAATAAATTAAGCTACTCTTTGTCATAGTTTCATCTTCAAGGGAGGGTGTTCACTATTATTCATCTCCAACTATTTCCAACTTCAAAAAATATATTTGTACCCCAAAAAAACTCATACATATGTATATAGAGTTATATTTATGAAGAATGAAGAATGACAAAGATGTAAAAGTAGCTTCGATGTATGATTTTTGAACCACTTTGATCTTTGTAAAAGTATTTCAAGATTCTGTTTTCTTTAATCTCTAAATACATCTAAATATTCTCAATCAGTTAAGCATACTTCTTGTTAGACGCAAAGCCTTCTAAACTGTTTTTTATGTGAACTCTGAACTCATTAATATGAAATACAATGGTTTAGAGTTTTTAATGCATTTATTTAATAAGAATAACTTCTACGTTTAACTCAATAACCAAAAACTCCAGCGAACCCATTCCTCTACGTTTCTGGAAAACATATTTTCTGTGGGCCTTTAATGTACTATCTGGTGAATTTAAATACAGTTATTATGATCAATTAAATACCATCACTGGAGGTTGACCAAACCTGGTACAGTTTTGCCAAAATAAGACTGGAACTGAGTCAACCGACCAGAGTGGTTCTGTTTTTCTTTTCTTTTTTCAATTTCTTTGGGACCATAACCAGTGGCTAACTTCGAATTGGCCTGTGCATAGAAAAATAACAGCTTCTTACATCTTAAATAATAGATGCATCTAAACAAAATATCACCAATTTATTCCCACTTTCTGGTTTTTTTGTTACTCATTATGGACTTCTCAAAATATTTAATTATTATACGTGTCCTCTAATTCAATAGGTACTCATATCACCAAGATGTTTGCAATGGTGTCTTGGACACCGAATGAGGAGAAGTTTCTTATAGAAATGCTACATGAATTTCAAACAACTTCTCAAGAAACTCATTGAAACTCTTCATTCTATAAGAAACTTCTCTTCATTCGGTGTCCAAGACACCATTGCAAACAACTTGGTGATAGAAGTACCTATTGAATTAGAGGACACTTATAATAATCAAATATTTTGAGAAGTCCATAATGAGTAACAAAAAACCAGAAAGTGGGAATAAATTGGTCATATTTTGTTTGGATGCATCTAATGTATAAGATGTAAGAGGTTGTTATTTTTCTATGCACTGGCCAATTCTAAGTAGAGCTGCCAATTCTAAGTTACCCACTGGTTATGGTTCCAAAGAAATTAAAAAAAAAAAAACAGAACCACTCTGGTCGGTTGACTCAGTTCCAGTCTTATTTTGGCAAAACTGTACCAGGTTTGGTGTAACACCCCGGCCCCACCGGACCCGAGGTAGTTACTCCGGACCAATAGTACTGTCCCCACAAACCACCACGAGCCTTTACCGCGCACTTTGTCCTCACTCATGCGCGCCCTGAGAAACTTCCCAGGGGGGTCACCCATCCCAAGACTACTCCCGTGCTAGCACGCTTAACTTTGGAGTTCTTGGGTGATGAGCTCCCTTAAAAGGAGATGCATCTCTGTTGGTATGAGTAGTACTATTAATCCGTTTATATTAAATCTCAAGTGTTACAATCACCCCCACTTAGGATCGCAACGTCCTCGTTGCGCCCTTTGAACCAATCTCAAATCTCAATCAAATCCCAGAATCTTCCCCCGCTAAGTGCCCGCCCGATATCCAACGGGTCATCACACTGTCGCGGGGTTGCTCTGATACCACCTGTAACACCCCGGCCCCACCGGACCCGAGGTAGTTACTCCGGACCAATAGTACTGTCCCCACAAACCACCATGAGCCTTTACCGCGCACTTTGTCCTCACTCATGCGCGCCCTGAGAAACTTCCCAGGGGGTCACCCATCCCAAGACTACTCTCGTGCAAGCACGATTAACTTTGGAGTTCTTGGGTGATGAGCTCCCTTAAAAGGAGATGCATCTCTGTTGGTATGAGTAGTACTATTAATCCGTTTATATTAAATCTCAAGTGTTACATTTGGTCAGCCTCCAATGATTTTATTTAAATGATCATAATAAGTGTATTTAAATTCACCAGATAGGACATCAAAGGCCTACAAAAAATATGTTTTCCAGAGATGTAGAGGAATGGGTTCGCTGGAATTTTTGGTTATTGAGTTAAACGTAGAAGTTATTCTGATTAAATAAATGCATTGAAAACTCTAAAACTGTATTTCATATTAGTGAGTTCAGAGTTAAGATAAAAAACAGTTTAGAAGGTTGAGCCGTCTAACAAGAAGTATGCTCAACTGATTGAGAATATTTAGATGTATTTTGAGATTAAAGAAAACGGAAGCTTGAAATACTTTTACAAAGATCAAAGTGGTTCAAAAATTCATACATCGAAGCTACTTTTACATCTTTGTCATTCTTCATAAATAACTCTATATACTTATGTATGAGTTTTTTTGTTTTTTGGGGTACAAATATATTTTTTGAGGTTGGAAATAGTTGGAGACGAATAATAGTGAACACCCTCAATTGAAGATGAAACTATGACAAAGAGTAGCTTAATTTATTGAAAAATCTAATAAAAACTCTATTTTGAAGTCTATTTAAAACTACTCCAATAGACGAACAATAGTGAACACCCTCCATTGAACACTTGGTTGGAAATACTCTATGGCAGATTACTGGATGACATTTGACAATTTTGTTTATGATGATAATATTTAAATAATCTCAATAGTGAACACCCTACTCCAGTCTACTTTTATTCGTTTCAACCAGAAACAAGGTGCGAAGAACGTTGGCCATGTTTAATCGAGACAGAAAAAATTGAAGCTACAAAGATGCAATTTCTGAGTGAAACATACCTTGTTTAGGATGAACTTGTTTCCCAAGACCTTTTTTCGCCAACCTTAGGTCACCTCGTCTTGGAGCAGACATTTTCGCTGGGGAGATACCTGCGTGCAGCCAAAGATGAAAGGAAATAATGAAGTTACAAAGGTTTAAAGAGAGAGGGGGCATTTTACTACATTCATAAAAAATACATCAATAATCACTTTTTTATCAAACACCCCAATTTCAACATTTTTTATATAATCAATTATTTCCAAACACTATCAGCTTTTACAATTAATCACTTCTCCACGTTCATTAAAAAAGCACCCTTTTAAGCAAAAGCAGTTGCAAACATACCCTAAATATTTTAAGCTTTCGGATTTTTTCTTTTGATTTTTTAGTTTTTTGTTCTTCAATTTTCCGTTTTCATTTTCGAATATGAAAATATGTTGCCAAAATTTTCACCTGGTTGCGGGGTTGTCACTTCCGGTAACGGGGGTGTTTACCGTTGTCACAGCATCAATAAAGATTAATGTGTGGTCTGTGTTGAATGGTGTAACCATTTGTTTCGTAACAAGGCTTTCGACCATCATAGTTGTCACTCTGGTCTTTTCATTCAGACAAAGTGTACCTATAGTGGGCGGTGTGAGTAGGTGTAGGTGTCTTACACATATTAGAAAATGTAGGAAACATGACACCTAGACTCGATGTGGATGGAAGAGGGGTAGTGGTGAGTGAAATGCGAGAAAAACGTTTTTCGAATTCCTTTCGTGTGCGAAAAGAAAAAGAAAAAAATGACACATGCGAGAGAGAAAAATAAACACTCACATGGAATTTACTTACAGACTAACTTATACAGATAAAAACTTGATATGCACTAATTAGTAGTGCATAAGTGTATGTTTTTATGTTTGATTTGTGTGGTTTGTTTACCGTTTTATTTAGTTTGTAAACATTTGTGTGATTTTAGTTGTAATTGTATTTTAATCTTCATTTGTAAGTTGTAAAGTAGAGTTAGGAATTAGGGTGTTGAAAAGGAGGACTTTGAAGTGAAGAAAAATAAGATTTGGCTGCCCAGAAGCACAAACCCGACCGGGTACAATACTTCACCCGGTCGGGTATGACAAAGAATCAGAAACTGCTGAGAAAGTCACTAGACCCGGGCGGGTCACTTATTTGACCCGGTCGGGTCAGATGTGACCCGGAACACCAGAACATGCCGAAGATCGCCAGAACGTGGGAAATATTTGATTTTGACGTTGACCCGGTCGGGTATGTCCTTTTACCCGGGCGGGTCAATGCCCCAGGGTGTTGAAAACACCTATAAATAACCTCATTTTCCTTCACAAATAAGAACTCCTTCTTCCATACTCTTAAGCTCAGTTTAGAATAGTATTTCTTTTATATTTTTATAGCATGTTTAGTCTCCAAATGAGGAGCTAAACTTCCATTTCTTGGTTTTGCTCTTGAAGCTTGACTGATTATTAAAGTTGTGAGTTATTTTCTTACTTTCTCCTCTTGATTATTAATTCTTCCCTTAATCTCATTCTATATCATTGTTGGAGGGTGGCTAAGTGACGATTAGTTAACATTCCAACATTGATTATTACTAGAAACGTTCAACGAACCGATGGTCAAACGTTGAAGGTTTCATAAGTAAGTAACTTCGGTTTATTAATGCACGGTCGTGGTTAATAAACTTAAGAGGGATTAATTTTGTTGGTTAAACCGAAACCGTTGTGTTGAGGTTATCAATCTCAATTGATTTCATCAAGGAGTTAAAGAGGTTAAATGCTACTATTAAATCGGTATACGGCGTTGTTCTATATTTGGTTAATAGTAAGGGTTATTAATGAACGGTCGTTGTTAATAACTACCCTCGATGAATTGGATATACTCCTCGATTGAGTATTCGAGAGGGGATAAGTTATAGATATAACAATGATCGACTAAAATATATCAACAAGTGGAAAGTAGCAAGACCAAGTCCCTTTTATTCCTGAATTTAATCCCATATAACTCGTTCATCTTCGTGTTTAATTTAAGTAAATCACTCAACAAACAAAACCCCCCTTTATTTACTAGTTCATAAAAAGAGAATTATTCCTTTCCCTTTGGATACGAACTCTACTTCACCTATACTACGTATAAGTGTTAGTATTAAATTTATTTTGAGTGCGCTCACGACAAAGTGCACGTCAAAACTCCCCCTCAATTTATGCATGGAAAAAACACTTTTATTTTTAGTTTTATTGAAATACTCCCCTCAACACATGCAATAGGCACACACTTTTGATTTGGACCGAAGGATTCATAAATTAATTGGGCTCAAGATTCAACATGTCCAACTCAGATACCAGGAATTGAAGTCGTTTTTGTTAAGAGCCTTAGTAAACAAGTCAGCCAGTTGAAGCTCAGAGCTTACAGAATACAGATCAACGTCTACTTTTTCCGCATGGTCCATGATGAAATGATATCGCAAATCAATGTATTTGGTACGAGAGTGGTGGACTCGATTGTTGGTTATGACAATTGTGCTCTTGAAATCACTGTATACGGGAATGTGATTGAAAGTGAATTCATAGTCTCGTAGTTGTGTCCTCATCCATATGATTTGTGAACAACAACTAGCAGCTGCGACATATTCGGCCTCGGCTGTAGATGTTTACACACAATTTTGCTTCTTGGAGGACTAACACACGAGTTTATCTCCCAAAAACTATGCACTTCCAGATGTACTCTTTCTTCCATCTGGCATCCCACAAAGTAAACTTTGGAATATCCAATGAAGTCAAAACTCGAATTCTTGGGGTACCAGAGACCCATATTGATTGTGCCCTTCAGATACGTCAAGATTCTTTTCACAGTAGCTAAATGGGATTCCTTTGGGTTCGCCTGAAAGCGCACACACAAGCATGTTGAGGTAAGATATAGCAAAGATACAATGATTGCTCGATATAGATTGGCATCGACTGATTTCCCTGTAGGATCTTAGTCGAGCTTATTGTTGAGGGTCATAGGGGTTCTCATGGAAGGTTTTATGTCCACTTTGAATTTTTTCAACATATCCATTATGTACGTTGACTGATTGATGAAAGTTTTGCCCGGTAACTGTGTGACTTGCAAGCCAAGGAAGAAGGTTAATTCACTCATCATGCTCATTTCAAACTTGGTGCGCATCAGGTCACCGAACTTCTTACATAGACAGGGATTGAAGGAAGCAAAAATGATGTCGTTGACATTGATCTGAATCATCATGATATCAGACTTATGTCGTTTGATGAATAGCGTTGTGTCAATCTTTCCTTTGGAGAAGCCTGAATGACAAGAAAGTCTAGCAAGGCTTCATACCAGGCTCTCAAAGCTTGTTTCAACCCATATAGAGCCTTGTTCAGCTTATATACATGGTAAGGTCGTTCAGGGTCAATGAAACTTTCAAGTTGAGTGACATACACTTCTTCTCTCAGAACTCTATTAAAAAATGTTGCTTTCACACCCATCTGATAAACAGTGAAGTTTTTGTGAGTTGTGTAGGCTAGATAGAGGCGTATAGCTTCAATCCTAGCTACTGGTGCAAAATTCCCATCATAGTTTATGCCCTCTTGTTGGTTACAACCCTTATCAACCAAATGTGTCTTGTTTCGAACTATGACACCTTATTCATCTCGTTTGTTCTTGAACACCAATTTTGTGCCGATAATAGATTTGTGATGAGGCTTAAGCACGAGTATCCATTGATTAAGTTCATCTCGCATAGCTATCACCCAGTCCAGATCAACCAGTGCTTCAGAAACTGTTGACGGTTAAGATTGGCTAAGGAAGCAAGAGAAGAGACATTCATTGGTAGTGACTGTTCTAGTGCAAACCCTACGATTCAGATCACCAATTATTTGTTCAGGAGGATGTGCTTTCTTCCACTTTCGTTCATGTGGAAGAGGGAATGGAGTTATGTTTGGATGATTCGGGTCCTCATGAGTAGTAACAGTTGATTGTTGAGGCGTGTGTTGCTGAGGAGTTTCTGAGATTATTGGTGAGGTTGTTTCTGTGTCTTGGTCATTGGGATCTTCACGATCAGATTGAGAAGATGATTGGTGTTCAGGAGGACCAATCAAAAGCGCAAATTATACCCTGCAACCGGCGCACCATGAGGATGGTGTGCCCGATTGCAAAATCGCGATCATCCCCCCCAATCACGTGCGCGTAAACCATCAACACTCTCCCCACCCCCAAACACCTTCCATCACCATCTGGACGCCCCAACCCCTCTCCCATCCTTAGCCTGCAGAATTGTCCAACACCATCCCATAACCACAACCCATGTGCAGCCCCTACAACTGCCGCATCAGACCACCACAACCCCTAGTGCCGCACCCAATCGCAGCCCCAAACCATGCCCTGGTATATTTGAATGAATATATATTGTCATATATATATATATGGAGTTACATCTCTGTAAAAACGTTTTACATTTCAAAAGCCTAAAGTTACATATGCTAAGTTATATCTAATTTGTTCCCCAAGTTACATTTCAATAAAAGCAGTTTACATTTCAATGAGTTACATGTGAATGAGTGCAATTTACATTTTGATTAACTTGAAGTTACGTCTGGAATCACACGAGTTACATTTCATATAGTCATGGGTGCATGGTGTTCACCATGCACCGGTTGCACGGTATACAGACTGAATCAAAAGTGGTAGATTGATTTAGGTGTGGTTGTTGAAGGAGATGACCTTGGATTCTCGTAGAAGTGTTCTAAGAGAGAATCAAGAACCACACATTCAGGAGTTGTTTGATGACTTGAGAATCAAACCCATGTTGTCTAAGGATAACCTCAAGGAAATGCCAAGATATTGTATCATCCGGGCCATTGTAGGGCCATTAAAGAGGAAATCTGCTTCCAAAGAGAAAAATAACAGCTTCTTACATCTTATACAATAGATGCATCCAAACAAAATATGACCAATTTATTCCCACTTTCTGGTTTTTTGTTACTCATTATGGACTTCTCAAAATATTTGATTATTATAAGTGTCCTCTAATTCAATAGGTACTTCTATCACCAAGTTGTTTGCAATGGTGTCTTGGACACCGAATGAAGAGAAGTTTCTTATAGAATGAAGAGTTTCAATGAGTTTCTTAAGAAGTTGTTTGAAATTCAAGTAGCATTTCTATAAGAAACTTCTCCTCATTCGGTGTCCAAGACACCATTGCAAACATCTTGGTGATAGAAATACCTATTGAATTAGTGGACACGTATAATAATCAAATATTTTGAGAAGTCCATAATGAGTAACAAAAAAACCAGAAAGTGAGAATAAATTGGTCATATTTTGTTTAGATGCATCTATTATTTAAGATGTAAGAAGCTGCTATTTTTCTATGCACAGGCCAATTCTAAGTTAGCCACTGGTTATGGTCCCAAAAAAATTGAAAAACAAGAAAAGAAAAACAGAACCACTCTGGTCGGTTGACTCAGTTCCAGTCTTATTTTGGCAAAACTGTACCAGGTTTGGTCAACCTCCAATGATGGTATTTAAATGATCATAATAATTGTATTTAAATTCACCAGATAGGACATTAAAGGCCCACAGAAAATATGTTTTCCAGAAACGTAGAGGAATGGGTTCGCTGGAGTTTTTGGTTATTGAGTTAAACGTAGAAGTTATTCTTATTAAATAAATGCATTGAAAACTCTAAACCATTGTATTTCATATTAATGAGTTCAAAGTTCACATAAAAAATAGTTTAGAAGGTTGGGTCGTCTAACAAGAAGTATGCTTAATTGATTGAGAATATTTAGATGTATTTAGAGATTAAAGAAAACAAGCTTGAAATACTTTTACAAGGATCAAAGAGGTTGTCATTGTGGAAGAAAATCCTGTGTGCTTCGTCCTTTACTTCGAACTGTCCGCCCCTAACGAAGAGACTCCATTGTTGGGAATCAAGGTCTCCAGCGAGGAATCTGCCTCCATAAGACATCTCATGGGAAGGGCTAACCTTAACATTTGGATCTAACAGAAGGTCATTAGAGTAACTGGAGGATGGATCCTGAATAGGAATAACAGTGGCTTCTATCAATTTATCTTTACCTTTGGTAATTTTTGTTTAATCACTCATTGTTTTTTTTGGCTCTTGTTTTTCCTGTAATGGTGGAGGACCGGAGGGTCTTGGTTAGATTTCGAATGACAAAATAATTAAAATACCCCAAACTTTGAGGGGTGTGTGGTAAGCACCCAAACTTGCATATGTAATTTAAATACCCCAAATTTTTTATAAAAAGTTATTTTAGCACCATGGTCATGTAATATTTCTTTCAAAAATGTTAATTTCTGGTTTTAATTTCATAATTTTAAATATTTTAGCATTCATGAAGATACAATTAACATTCTAAACTTCGTTGTAAAATAAAAAATACTACTCCCGCTCTATATATAAATTGCAACATTTTTAATTTGCTATTTTAAATTATGCAATTAACACCTTAAATTAATATTTTTGAAAAACAAATATATGACCATGATGCTAAAATAACTTTTTATAAAAAGTTTGGAGTAATTAAATTACATATGAAAGTTTGAGGTGTTTATCTCACACTACTTCACATATGAAAGAATGACCAATTTTGAAACAATCAAGATAGTAACTAGGGATAGAGGATTATTCATGTCCCTCCGTTCCTGACTTGAACGCCTTCCGGCCTCCGTCTTTTGGGGTGGTTCCCGGTGGTAATTTTTGCTGAAAGTTTTTGTGCATGTTTCTCATCAAGTCTAGTTTATCCATACTAAATTTCAGGTAAAAATTCAATCGGGAAGACAATCAAATAAGTTTTGGAAGATAATTGTGTTTTATATGTATATTTTGGCACAGTTATCTTCCAAAAATCATTTGACTGCCTTCCAGGTTGAATTTTTAGCTGAAATTTGATATGAATAAACTAAACTTGATGAGTAACATGCACAAAACATTTCAGCAAAAAATACCACCAGGAACCGCCCCAAAAGTCGGAGGCCGGACGACGCTCCTGTCAGGAAATTCCTGTCCGGAAGATTACTCCTACTTTATATTTAAGAGAGATCATTCCAGCTACAAACATTGTATAAAATATAATGATAATAATTAGTACCCCTATAAAACTTTTGTTGAGGTTATTCCAACACGATATAGTAAATATATGTATAAATGTGTATGAACACTCAGTTTTTACGTGGAAACCCGAAAGGGAGAAAACCACGGGACTTTTTAGGCTAATGTCCAAGTCCTCTCATTCTCATTAGGACTCTCCTCACCATTACAAGGTACAAATGTTGAAGTTCCATTAATGGAGGATAAAGCTAATCTAGAGAGAAGGAGCAAGAAGAAAAGGATCCCTAAACATGTGGGAAAGCCCCATATTTATAGGGGAAAGGGAGTAAGGAATAAGTCTACCCTAATGGGCCGAATGGGCCAAAATGGGCCCAAAGGCCGAAACAGGCCTGATAGGCTAAAATGGGCCTTACTGATTGGGCTCCGTACTACGTAAAGTCTTGGGCTCCTGAACAGTAATAGGCCGGGATAATATATCCCAACATAAGTCCCCCAGTTTCTTGAGTAGTGAGCGTGTGAATCTGCTCGAGAAAATATACTCTTGCCTGCGCTCTTCCTCTGTCTTGCTGGAAACTGTGTCTTCGAATAATCATAATATATGAGTGGGTGTCTGCCCCTCTGAATATAACCTGCCGGTAAGGTGCTCCCCTCCCGACGGGGTCGGGCAAGGGATGCTTTTTCTCGGACACTCTCCCCCTAAATGTATCAGGTGGGAGTAGAGGACTCTGACTCGAGCTTTCCAATGGAGAAGCTTAGAGGTCCCTGCACAATATAAGCTGACAACGCGGAACTGGCAAGACATGATGTATGTGTGTATGTGTGAATGTATGATGTATGATGCATGAATGCATGTAATGTATGGGTGCAATGTATGAGAGAGGGCATGTAAGATGTGATACAAAGCGGTAAATGTCACCGGTAAACCGGGCACGACGGCGCCGGGAGGCAGACGTGCTGCATAAGACATTCGTTGCCATGGTGAAGGTATGGTCTTACGTTGCCATGGTCTTATGTTGCCATGGTCTTATATTGCCAAGCTGAAGGTATGGTCTTACGTTGCCATGGTCTTAAGTTGCCATGGTCTTATGTTGGAACGCTGTTAGACACGATGGTGCTGAGGGCCGATCGTGCTGCATAAGACGTTCATCGCCATCCTGGAAGGGATGGGCGAGCCGAACATGAACTAGACACGATGGCGCTGAGGGGCCGATCGTGCTGCATAAGACGTTCGTCGCCACCCTGGAAGATATGGGCGAGCTGAACATGGACTAGACACGATGGCGCTGAGGGGCCGATCGTGTTGCATAAGACGTTCGTCGCCACCCTGGAAGGTATGGTCGAGCTGAACATGAACTAGACACGATGGCGCTGAGGGGCCGATCGTGCTGCATAAGACGTTCGTCGCCACCCTGGAAGGTATGGGCGAGCAGAACGTGAGCCGGGTACGATGGCACTGAGGGGCCGATCGTACTGCATAAGACGGTCGTCACCATCCTGGAGGGAATGGGCGGAGCCGAAGATGAGCTAGACATGATGGCGCTGAGGGGTCAATCGTGCTGCATAAGATGGTCGTCGCCATCCTGGAGGGAATAGGCGAGCCGAACCGTGAACTGGACACGATGGCGCTGAGGGACCGATCGTGCTGCATAAGATGGTCGTCGCCATCCTGGAGGGAATGGGCAAGCCGAACTGTGAACTGGACACGATGGCGCTGAGGGGCCGATCGTGCTGCATAAGACGGTCGTCGCCATCCTGGAGGGAATGAGCGAGCCGAACCGTGAGCTCGACACGATGGCGCTGAGGGGCCGATCGTGCTGCATAAGGACGGTGGTTGCCATCCTGGAGGGAATGGGCGAGCCGAGCCATGAACTGCACACGATGGCACTGAGGGGCCGATCATGCTGCATAAGACGGTCGTTGCCATCCTGGAGGGGATGGCCGAGCCGAACAGAAGCCAGGCACGATGGCGCTGAGGGGCCGATCGTGCTGCATAAGACGGTCGTCGCCATCCTAGAAGGGATGGCCGAGCCGAACATGAGCCAGACACGATGGCGCTGAGGGGCCGATCGTGCTGCATAAGACGTCCGTCGCCATCCTAGAAGGGATGGGCGAGCTGAACACGAGCCAGACACGATGGTGCTGAGGGGCCGATCTTGCTGCATAAAGATGTTCGTCGCCATCCTAGAAAGAATGGGCGAGCCTGAAGTAAACCTGGGTGATGTCCCTCCTGTCTGATCTGGGAGCTGGTCTTCGTTCGTCTACCGTATACGTAGTTCTACCGAAGAATAAAACTGATGGCTTCCTATTCATGTGCTCCATTTTTTCTTTTCTTTTTTCTCTCTCTCTCTTTTTTTTGGAGTCTTTTTTAGTCTTTGTTCATCCCACGTTTGTGATCTTTTTAATCTTTTATCTTTGCAGAAGACGTTCGTCATCCAACACTGGGAAGAACTGGTTTATTCGGTCGGGGTTCCCGTTTGACGTCTAACCCCTACCGTGTTCTGACTGGCCTCTTGATCTGGAGACGTTCGTCATTCACCAGTAGGGGGAAGATCTGGTTTACCTCGTTGGAATTCCCTTTTTTCATTCAACCCCGGTTCGTGATCCTACTAGTCTTCTGTTTTGACAGAAGATGTTCGTCATCCATCGATTAAGGGGAGGAACTGGTTTACCCCGCCAGGGTTCCCTTTCTTCGTTCAACCCACGCACGTGATCCTACTTGTCTTCTGCTTAGGCAGAAGACGTTCGTAATCTACGAGTTAGGGGAAGAACTGGTTTACCCCGCTAGGATACCCAAGTCTCGGGTTCTATGCCCGTCCCCCTCTATTTTTTTTTTTGAGGGGGGAAAATACGTTCGTCGGTTCCAAGTGGTGTCAAATCTAATGGTGGTGGGGTACCGAAACGAATATAATGACGAGGCGATGTAATAGCTGGTCATCATGCGAAGGCGATGGTCACCCTCCGGGAGGGGAGCGGTGAGCCCGATCGCTAACTCAAGAAAGTCGTCGGCATGGGGGGCCGATATACAGATAATCATAATGTCGCTGATTGGTCGGTCCTGATAAGGGAGATGACAATAGTGTCTAGTCAGGCCAAAAAATCCGAGCAACGGCTTTCATCCGCGCAACGCGGGGATGAAACCGGTCTTCAAATATGATGGTGGCACCGTACCAGGAGGTCGGTGGCCATGTAATGATGTCGGCACCTGGGGCCGATCAGAAAGAAACAATCACAGGCCTCATCCGCGATGGGCGGGGACAAGGCTGGTCTTCAGATATGATAGTGGCACCGTACCAGGAGGCCGGTGGCCATGTATGACGTCGGCGCTGGGGCCGATCCAAAGAGAGATAATCAGCGGTCCTCATCCGCGAGGAGCGGGGACGAGGCCGATCTTCAAGTATGGAAAACACGCCGAGCCGGGGGGGAAGTCGTGATATAATGATGTCGACAATGAGAGGCCGACCTGGAAATCAAGCAACGATCCTCATCCGCGCAGCGCGGGGACGAGGCCGGTCTTCAAAAGATAAACACGTCGTGCCGAGAGGCCGGTCGTGATATAATGATGTCGGCAATGAGAGGTTGACCTAAAATCAAGTAACGGTCTGCATCCGCGTAGCGCGGGGACGAGGCCGGTCTTCAAAAGATAAACACGCCGTGCCGAGAGGCCGGTCGTGATATAATGATGTCGTCAGTGAGAGGCCGACCTAAAATCAAGCAACGGTCCTCATCCGCGCAGCGCGGGGACGAGGCCGGTCTTCAAAAGATAAACACGTCGTGCCGAGAGGCTGGTCGTGATATAATGATGTCGGCAATGAGAGGCCGACCTAAAATCAAGCAACGGTCCTCATCCACGCAGCGCGGGGACGAGGCCGGTCTTCAAAAGATAAACACGCCGTGCCGAGAGGCCGATCGTGATATAGTGATGGTCTCACGACCCTCGGCCATAGTGGTCTCCTCTAGGCCACCGGCTCCTCGGGTGGAGATGCTCGTCTCACGGTTCTCAACCGTGATGGTCTCCTCTAGTCCCTCGGCCTCTGGGTGGAGATGTTCGTCTTACGGTTATTGCCCGCGATGGTCTCCTCCTGGCCCTCGGCCTCTTGGGGAAGTATGAACGTCTCGCGGCCCTTTCTTCAGCCGGTTTGGAACGTCCTTTGGAACTCGTGCCGAGCGTCATTTAATCTTTTGCTCGAGTGCATCAAGCGACCTTGACTGCATAACTAACATGGTAACGGGCCGCTCGGCCCGACAATATATACACATATAGCCATCTGTGTGGCTTCCTTTTTTCAACATCCACGATTACCGGCCTATGGGTTATCGTGACCCTCGGCCCGGCTCATCGTGCGGGGTTGTTGGACGTAGCAGCTCGCGGCGGGGCCACTTAGCAGCCTGCCGAACGTCTTATAAAAATAATCATTGGTCTGTGAGTTTGAAAACTCAGACCCAAGTTGGTCGCGCTGCCCTCGAAAAAATGAGGTTGAGCGCCTTGGTGCCCTCGGGCCCCACAGGCCGCGTTTGGCACAGTCACTTCGCCTAGTGGCGTAGATGGTACTTGGGTACGATCGTCGCTCGGGCACATGGTGCCGTGCGGACTAATGCGTAACCCCCAAATTAAAACGTGTCATCGGGGCACTACCCCTCTAAAGACGCTCAAATCGCTAATCAAAGCCGATCGAGAGTGGGCTAATCGGGCCCACTACAACCCGTCATTTAATTTTAATGACGGCGAAACTAATTATCACTTAGAGCATCGCTCAACATTATTTAATTTCGGGAAAATTTACTCCTTTTTTAAATAATGGTGTTAAAGATACTAGCAATATTTCTACTCCCTTAATTATGAATTACGGAGTATATACTTTAAAAAAAGGTGGAGTTAAGCACTTAGCTCTAGAGAGGAAGCTCGGCCTGTGATGACGTTGTGTAGCGCCGGATTTGTTCCCTTTTTATCGATTTTGATCGAGGTGTCGGTCAGCTACTTAAAGGAAATTGGCCTCCTGTTGTCTGGCCCCAAACTTGCGGACGTGGTCTGCTCTCAACCAAGTAAGGAGTTCTTCTAGAGAGGACGGCTAAACATCGCCACCCCAACCCCAAGCAGGCAGTACATCTGTTTGGTGACGGAAGGTAACTGCAGCGGAGCAAAGGGGGCCGGTGAGACTGGTCTCCGGTGCAAGATCAGCCAATCTTCGTAATATATCTTCCCTGATCTCCTAACCGACATTAATGGCGGAAATCAAGTAGCTCCAGTCGGAAAATCCGCAGGTCGCGTCGGCAGAACATGATGGCCGGTGGAGGCGCGAACCGCGACTGACCAGGTGGAGGAGTAACCGGTGGTTGACCGCTGGCGACGAGCGGCGGTGCGGCAACTCAAGTGATGGCTGGAGGAAACTGCCGCAGGCCGCAAGCGGCTATATCGCCGGCGGCGGTCTCCAGAAAGTGGTGAGACCCAGGACGCTGCCGGCGAGGACGGCTCCGGCGGCTCCGGCGACCTCGAAAACAGATCTGGAAAAACTCCAGATTTGGAATCAAGTTCATCCGTATGGATTTTTTGCAGAAACTCAAGGACAGTATAACACATGAATCTTTTTGGACAGATTCCCACAGACAGCGCCCGTGTTGAGGTTATTCCAACACGATATAGTAAATGTATGTATAAATGTGTATGAACACTCAGTTTTTACGTGGAAACCCGAAGGGAGAAAACCACGAGACTTTTTAGACTAATGTCCAAGTCCTCTCATTCTCATTAGGACTCTCCTCACCATTACAAGGTACAAATGTTGAAGCTCCATTAATGGAGGATAAAGCTAATCTAGAGAGAAGGAGCAAGAAGAAAAGGATCCCTAAACATGTGGGAAAGCCCCATATTTATAGGGGAAAGGGAGTAGGGAATAAGTCTACCCTAATGGGCCGAATGGGCCAAAATGGGCCCAAAGGCCGAAACAGGCCTGATAGGCTAAAATGAGCCTTACTGATTGGGCTCCGTACTACGTAAAGTCTTGGGCTCCTGAACAGTAATAGGCCGGGATAATATATCCCAACAACTTTAATTTGCAAGAACTGACTTTCATTTGGAACATGAAGTTAAAATTGCATAGTTGAAATTTGTGCATAGAAGAGAAAAACAACATTAACCACATTTTTTTTACTTTAGATGGATCGTAATTAATATTAATAATCAACTGCAAAATAAAATAAAAAATAATGCATTTACTTAATTCAACTATATCTAAACATTTTTTCACACCTCTTCTTCAACTCTTCCTAAATCCTACTCTCTATTCATCTCCATATTCATCTTCTCAAATTCTCTTATTCTCTATTATATTTTATTTTACTATTTAATACTTATACAATTATTATATCTACTTATATATTAATTATCTACTTATAAATACATATACTATATTACTTATATTTCTTATTAACTTAATCTCTACTTATATCTCTTAATACATACATACTACATCTACTTAATATATTAAAGTATTAAATATACTTTAGAAACTATTACTATATACTTAATACATAATAATATCTACTTCTCTACTTATATTTCATATATACTTATTTTCTTATTCTCCAATCTCCAATTCTCCATTATACTCCAATATTTAATTCTTATCTAATTATTATATCCACTTAATAGTTATTAGTTAATACATACATTCTACATCTACTGAAATATATAGTTTATATATTAAAGTATAAAATATAAGTGTATTACTCATCTTATAGTAGTATACTTATATATTATATACTATAAACATTATATTATATATTAGTTACTATAACTAGTATTATACTAGTTAATTAGTTAATTAGTATTCTTGTTACATTTTTCATTATACTAGTTAATTAGTTCATTAGCATTTTTGTTACATTTTTTATTATACTAGTTAATTAGTTCATTAGCATTCTTGTTACATTTTTCATTATACTAGTTAATTAGTTCATTAGCATTCTTGTTACATTTTTCATTATACTAGTTAATTAGTTAATTAGTATTCTTGTTACATTTTTCATTATACTAGTTAATTAGTTCATTAGCATTCTTGTTACATTTTTTATTATACTAGTTAATTAGTTCATTAGCATTCTTGTTACATTTTTTATTATACTAGGTAATTAGTTAATTAGTATTCTTGTTACATTTTTCATTATACTAGTTAATTAGTTCATTAGCATTCTTGTTACATTTTTCATTATACTAGTTAATTAGTTAAGTAGTTTTTACTAAATTAAAGTACTTGAAAAGTTGCTATAATTGTAATTTTAGAGTCACACATTAATTCTACTTTGCCCTAAATTAGTTTGAAGTATTAATTAAAATAGTTTTAATTAGTTGCATTAGTTTTGTATTCATTATTATATTTGTTGCGAATTAATATTTGTTACATTTTTAAGATGGAAGGTGGTAGATATTCGGTTGATTTGGGTAACCTCCAACGCAATCGAAGGAACGAGATTGGGAGGAAGAAATCCCGCAAAGGTAAAGAACTTGCCGGTTCTTCATCTCAAAGCCGAGATGATTTTGAAACGGGTTACCAAAGGCGAGATGGAGATGCGATGTCCGAAGAACAACTCCAACAAGAATTGGCCCGACATAATAACCGCTTTCTACAACAACAACAAATGCCGACGACCATTGACGAAGAGGAGCTTGAGGATGAAGATGCGGAGGAATTGGAACCGGATACGGCCGAGGAGGAGGGTGCCGGCAGCCACGACGCCGACGAGCCTGCCTCATCCCAAACCGCCACCGGTAATAAAAAAAGTAAGTCTGACTGTCTGAACTAATGCAAAATAATTTTGATAAATGGAAGGACCCACAAACCGGCTATTGGCACGCAACTTGCAAGTGGTGCAACAACAATTATAGTTTGGGAACCTCCAGCGGATACGGATCCGCCGCAAGGCATCTTAAGGCAAAGCACCCCGTGGAGTATGCAAAATTAGGCGGCGGAACGGGGAAGCAAACTCAAATATCGAGGTTTGCGAATTCTCAACCTTTTGGTAATTTCTCCTACAATGATGCACAAAATTTGACTGGTATGGCTAACTTAATTTGTGAAGAAAATCTGCCTTATATGTTTTCTGAAAGTCTTGCTTTAAGAGATTATGCACAAGGTAGTTTAAACCCTCAATTTAGAAATTATAGTCGCAAAACTGTTAAGAAAGAAATAATAAGGCTTTATAATGCGGAAAAGGCAAGGTTACAAATTTTTTTTGCAAACTTTGATGGGCGTGTTACTATTTGTTCTGACATATGGGAGGATGATTTTCATCATTTATATTATTTGGGTCTGACTGCACATTATATTGATGAGAATTGGAATATGCATAAACGTGTTCTTGCTTTTCGTGAATTTAATGATCGTCACATCGCTGAACATTTTTATATTTTGATTGAGTGTATTTTAATTGAGTATAATTTGATTGATAAAGTGTTTGCTATTGGTTTCGATAATGCTACTAATAATACTGCTGCTATACCTAGATTGCGTGAGTTGTGTGGTGCCAATACTTTGATGGGTAGATTTTTTCATCAACGCTGTGCATGCCATGTTATAAATTTATGTGTGCAAGACGGTTTAAAAGCGTTAGGAGATTCCATGGAGGTAATCAAGGGGGGGATTAGACGTATTTGGGGTGATGGTCAACTTAGATTAAAATGGCAAACTTATTTGACTGAAAGAGGTGTGAGATATGTTGCTTTTCCTAAAGATTTGAGTATTCGTTGGAATAGTACTTATAAATTACTTAAAGTCGTTCTTAGATATAAAGAACATTTTCCTACTTTTTTAAAAGAACATGATAACTATATTATAAACGCGGCTGAGATCGACACTTGCGAAAAAATTTGTAATGTTTTGATTTTTTTTAATGCTACTGAAACTTTTAGCCATGTTTATAAACCTACCGCAAACCAATTTATTCGTGAAGCTATTAATATTGCCGGTGCATTTAAAGAATTTGAGAATGCCGTTTTCGTTCATTATTTTTGTGATTATATGAAGGAAAAGTTTTTAAAATATTATGCGCATATTCCCCATATTTATGGTATTGCATTTATTCTCGATCCTCGTTATAGACTTGCTAATTTGGAATATTGTTTCAACTTCTATTATCTTGCGTTTTTTGGTGAATTTTCAATGTATGACGATAACCCCATAGATCCGAAAACGGAATACAACGAGGTTAGTGCTTTATTTTATGCCTTATTTAATGAGTTTCGTGCACAATATAGCAACGCTCCCCCTCCCCCGTCACGAACATCTTCATCTAAAGGAAAATTGATTTTTAAATCTGCATTTGGCAATCTTATGAAAAAAACAAAAACAACTCACGTCACTGAACAAAGTGCATTGAATGAGATTACTTTGTATTTAACATATGAAGTTGATTTTGAAGAAAATGATGACTTTGACATTCTAAACTGGTGGAAGTCAAAAGAAAGAACGTTCCCGAATTTAGCACGGATGACTAAGCAAGTACTATCAATGCCGATTTCAACAGTTGCTGTGGAACAAGAATTTAGTTCGGCCGGCAACGTCCTAACGGCATCTAGATCGAGATTGAGTGCGGAGTCTCTTGAGACGCTTATATGCTACCACGATTGGTTGAAGACCGCACGTAGAACTCAAGAAATGAGCATCACCCCCTCCCAAGATTTTATGGATGACTCAACAACCGATAGTGGCTCTACCTATGCCGGAGATTCCGATTGATTAGTATTTTAGAATTTATTATAAAATGTATTTTGTAGCACTTGTCAAATTTATTTATACTTGTACTTCATATTTCAAAATTTTAAACTTGTACTTCATATTTCAAAATTGTAAATTTGTAGTTGTACTTCAAATTAATTTGTAAACTTGTACTTCATATTTCAAATAAATATGCGTTCACTTTTTCATATGTAGCACTTCTCAAATTACACAAACTAACGACTTAAAATTATTTTTCAAAAATATAAAGCCGGTTTTTAAATTAAAAATACATTTACAATATGTAATTTGTTTAAATACTTATACACCTATTTTGTAACATTTGTAAATTATAAATCAAACCACTTTTCTAAGTACAAATAGTGTTAGTTTTACTTAATTCATTAAATTAATTAATTTATTTTACAATATGTATAACTTTAAAAAAAATTGAAATAAAACCTCCCAAACGGCTATATAGCCGTTGGGGCTATGGGTGGGGGGCAGGGGGGTCCCGGGGGTGGTGGTGTGGGGAGAGGTTCAAAAACATCTATAAATACATCTATTTTCTAACATTTTTCTACACCTCTTCTTTAACTCTTCTCCAACTCTTCTCCATCTTCATCTTCTCTTATTATCCTACATTCCTACAATCCTACTTATACATATACCGTTTTAAATATGGAAAGTACATCTTCCCTTATGCAAAACAATTTTGACAAGTGGAAGGACCCGAAGACCGGACTGTGGTGGGCAACTTGCAGGTGGTGCAAGAAAGAGTGTTGCTTGGGGCGTTCACACGGATACGGGATGCCAATAAAACATATGAAGTCCTGTGACAAAGAGAAAACAACAACCAACGGTGGCGGGAATTCCAATTGATATTCATTAGAAAATGTATTTCGTATTGTTATTTTTTTCTCAATTCTCAAATGTAGTTCCTATTTCAAATAAATGCACTTGAACTTTGTTTTTAATAGGAATTTGTATAATATATAATTAATTTAAAAAAAAATATTGGCCCGGCCCGGCCCGGCCCGGCGGGTGGCCCGACCTGTGACCCGCCCAGGTGGCCCGGCCCGAACCGGAACCGGCCATTGCCCGGGCCGGTCCCGGGCCTACCTTTACCAGACCCGAGGCCCGACCGGGCCCTGGCCCGGCCCGGGTTCATCACTAGGGGAGGGGGTAGGACGGGATGAAGAATCGATATAAGAAAAGTCCACGGAAATCTTTAGTCGAGAGAAGAGACAATTGCAGAGAATTTATGTACTAAAAATGAGTTAAAAATCCACGAGAATCCATGATTTTAGAAGTCAATAAGAATGAACGGAATTTTGAATACGCCTAAACTTTTATAGACTTTTAAAAATCTACATTGAATACACCTAGACTTTTGTAGACTTTTAAAAGTCCACATTGAATACCCCTAAACTTTTAAAATCCATGAACTTTTAAAATTTTGCCACAAATTCTTAAAACAATACACCCCTAAAAGTAAATAGACAAATAATAGGGAAAAAGAAAAACTAAAAAGCACCAAACTTCACTAGTTGCTCATGCACAAGTAGGACAACCCACCAAAATAAATTTGAATATTTATTTAAGTACAATTATGACATGTTTTACTGCTATACTTAAGATTGTGCAAGATGAATTCATGATACATGTTTGTTGTTGTCTTTTGGGATAAAAATCAATCATTTGAGTCCTTAAACTTTTAATAAAAACCCAATTGAGTTATTTAGGCTGTAAACAACCGGTTTCCCGGTTCAATGCTTATGTGGACTGCCTATGTGTTTTTTTAATGTCTTCTAATTTTTTACATTCTATTCTGTCTTTACTTTTACTTTTTCTTTTTTCTTTTCTCTTCCCGCAGCTTTCTCAACCCGTCTCTTTGTTCTTCTCCCACCATATTTTCATTTGTGGAGCTCACCATTTTTGCTTCTGCGAAGAAGACGACATGTAGCAGTAAGGAGGAGATTGAGCAAGAAGAAAAAGAGATGATGCCTCTAGCGCAACGCTGTTGACAGATGATGGGCGAAGGAGAAGCATGCCGGAATTCTCACCGCCGGTAGATCTGTGAAGTCCGGGAAGATTCCTCCGAGGGTTGTCTCACAAGATGAAAAGGGCAAAGAAGGGGAGGTGATGGTGGGGGAGATCGAGGTCCGGCAAGCGGCGGTGAAGAAGCTTGCTGGTCTATTCCAACCAGTCCGGTTTGTAGCTACGTACATTTTTCTTGACTTGACCGATTCATCCACACTTGAGAGGAGAATCAAAGACCATCAAATAAGTTCGCACGTCTCCAGGCAGAAGTGGCTGAGTACAGAGGACCGGTGCTAGGTAGAAGGTTAACAGTCGAAGTGTCGAACAGGCCAACGACGAAAGAAAGGGAAAAAAAGTGACAAGGAAAGAGAAAGAGAACAATATAAAAATAAATAAAAAACATTAAAAAAATTCACAGAAGTTCAGGTCAATGTTCAACCGGAAAACCGGTTGTTTACCGCCGAAGTAGCTCAATTGGGTGTTTATTAAAACTTTAAGGATTCAATTGATTGATTTTAAAGTACGAGGACCTAATTGACGTTTTTGCTATAGTAGGACATATTCGACAGATTTTCCCAATAAGAATGAAAGGAGCTTTGAATACGCCAAGACTTTTATAGACTTTTAAAAGTTTACATTGAATACACTACTTTTGTAGACTTTTAAAAGTCCACATTGAATACCCCTAAATTTTTAAAATTCGTAGACTTTTAAAATTTTGTCACAAATTCTTAATACAATACACCCCCTAAAAGTAAATAGACGAATAATAGGTAAAAAGAAAAACTAAAAAGCACCAAAATAAATTTGAATATTTATTTAAGTACAATTATGACATGTTTTACTGCTATACTTAAGATTGTGCAACATGAATTCATGATACGTGTTTGTTGTTGTCGTTTGGGATAATTCCTGAAATGGGTATAAAAACAGTTCCAAATTAGAAGTACTATTGCATCTTTTCCAAAATAGAAATACACTATTGTCGTCTTGAAAATTTACTATCATATACTTCTATTACGTAGTACTCCGTAATATTTTTCAGGACTTAATATTTTCAGTGCTTTCCTTTTGAAATTTCAAAACGTTTTTACAAGCCTAAATGATAAACAGAGATACAAAAATATCATGGGCAATAACATTTCACAAACAATTAAAAAGTAGTTTAGAGAGAGAGATAATGATCACCATTCACAACGTACACCAATAAAATCTTGCCACTCCGGGCAGATGAACAATTCCACAATACTTCTATTAACATAGTCCAACCCTAATAACATAACATGAATATATACAAATGGCGAGGGTAAATGTTAGGAAGATATTATACCAATTGAATTTTACGAAGGCAGTATTATATACATGCTCAGCATACATACCTAAACTGGTGTACATTGGTTAAAAATATGTGGAATCATGACACAAGTGGAGAAGGCCCAACCTGGGAATTTATATTCAAATACACCCCCTTGTCTGGTTCTAACTTCTCACGTCCTTCAGCACTCCACCCTTCTCTAGTTCACTTATGAGGTCCCTCAATGCTGGAACCTTCATGGCAAGCGTCCTGTATAACCTGGAGTACCTAGCTCTAGTTCCATCTGCTGTCCTAGCAAGAGCTAGGTGGCTTAGGGACTCAGGAAGCACTGTGAATAACTGTTTCATCTCCTCCAGGCTCATATTCTCAAGCACAGTTGGTCTGGGAACAACTCTCATAATCTCACTTCCTTTTGGTTCTTGAACTCGGGCATCCGCTTTTATCACCAATTCAGAACTCGAGTTAGCTCCACATTTAATGATAAAAGGGGGTGATGCTAAACCTGTGTTAAACTGAAGAACGTTCCACTGTGCCACCTCAGTTTCTTCCACAGCATCATCTGCACTCCTTTCCGAAGAAGCATTTACAATGTCATCCTCTTCAGGAATTGACTGCAGCAATTTATAAGAATAAATACTTCAAAAGCAGAAAACTGAAGGCTGAAGATGTTGAGCACCATGTATTGATCATGTAATATCAGTAACCTATGATGAACACAGTCCTACCAAGGTGCCTGTAGGGTAAGTGCAAATATTTTGAAAAAGTACCACCTACATGCCCTAACTGGACATGCAAGTACATCAGATCCCAGAGTCGACACCACCCCACCCCCCAAAGCCAGAGCCAGGCTGTCCCTAGTTAAATGATTTTTTGTTTTAGAAAAAAAAAACAATATCAAACCTTAGCAATGTTGTTAAAATTATGGTGAAATCATATCAAGAGAAATCAAGGCGCGACTACTTAGTAGCTTTGGCACATACCTCCAACATACGTCGTGCATCTTCAATGTGCTTTTGAGCACATGGATGATCAATGTCAAGTAAGGAAGGCATATGTTCTGTAAGCTCATCTAGAGATGCAATCATTTCTTTCTTCCTACTTCTACCAAGGCTGCTAACACGCGATTGCCTTGAAATATCCTGCCACATTGAAACGCAGAGTATTCATTTCTTTGTCATCCAAAGCCCCACTTTATTAGCAGTAGTAGTAAAGACAATGATGCCAACAATTATAAAAAACTGAGCAAACCTTGACTTGTCTCAATATGCCATCAAGGGAAACCAGTGATGCAAGTCGAGCATCTTCGGCTCCTGTCGAAGGACTTCGAACTGGAGAATCTAATGTAAACAATGCCACATCCCTTCTCATTTGCTGTAAAATCTAATTAAAAGCATATAGTTATATGTTATAGCTCTTCAATCACTTCATAGCTCTTCAATCGCTATGAAGAAGAGTACTCTTAGAGTCTTACCAACTTATTATACCTACCACTTCATTGTATTGAGTATTGACACCAGGATAATGATATGTTTACACAATACAATGTTCTTAAAAGGCACTAGGGGCTTAGGTGATGAATAACCACAGCCTAGAAAATATAAAATTATTATACACATTATCTCTGAAACAGCTAAACTTTTTAACTCTATACTCTCGAGATAGTTAAAATCCCAATAGTTGAAATAGCAATCCATCACCACCTGATATAGAACCCAAACAACAAGACATTTATTATGAATATATTACAAAATGTGATTGTTTGGGTCCTAGAGACTTCTCAAAAAATCAAACTGACTGTATATTAGGCGGGACCTAGCAACAAGGTGCAATTCAAGTAGTAAGACAATTCATCTACAGCTCATATGGAATGTTAATTCAAACTCGTCCAGCCTATGCCCAAATGGGCCATCTTTTAGTACACTGAAATCATACACACATTGATAAACACTGTAATCACAGATCATATCATTGAGTCAATTCAACTTATTTCATCCATTTTTTAGTATGATGTGTGTCCCAGGCCAGGATAAAAGAGGGGGAGTTGTGATAGGGGCATGACGGGCAACAACAAACTTGGTCACATCACATGACATGTGTTGAGATTTGATATGATTCTAAGTGATTTCTTTCCTGATTTAGCATTTATTGTACAGATTGTATCCAATCAGAAGTTAGCAATTGATTGATGTACATATGATTCTTTCCTTGTAATTTCGAACCTTATAAATAAAGATAAGCTCAGAGTAGTTTCTCTCAAGCAAATTCATTCAAATCAGGAAATTCAAGTTGGTATCAGAGCCTGATCCTCACTTGCCCTAGTCGTCCCTGCAGCCAATCTTCATCGACACTGGTCTGCTAGCCTAGGAATAGAAGTCCTAGTTATTCCAGATTGTGCCCAAGTCACTGTACGTCATGTCTCCTGCAAGCAGCACGACCCCCGACTCTTCCAGGAGTTTGTGTCCTTTAATCCTTTGTCTTCTCTTAGAATCTCCAAATAACTTCTGGAAAACTTAACGGCAGAAACTACATGGATTGGCAAGTTCTGTTGAAATGTGGTTCTTAGGCCAAGGTTTGTCTGAACATTTGACCAAAAGAGAAAAATGGACTCGAGCAGATCATCAGTTGGTTGTTATTCTGTGGCAGTCCATTGATCCCAAACTATTGATCCACTTCTGCATAGACAAGTCGTGTTATCACATTTGGAAGAAAGTTAGAAGTATGTTCGCGAATGATGTCCAACGGATTTATGACGCTGTTCATAGCCTTGCAACACTCCAAATGTCTGACCATGACCTTCCATCATATGTGAATAAGGCACAATCCATTGTCGAATAGGTTAAGGTGATGTTAAGCGAAGTTGATCTTTCTAAAGTGTTTGATAAAATTGATCAAATGTGTATGGTGTTTGTTCTCTCCATGGACTTCATAGGGATTTTGATTCAGTGAGGAACCAAATCCTAACAAATCCAAACATTCCCACTGCTGAAGACCTTATTGGTAGACTGTTCTGAGTTACTCTACCAAGTGGAATTGAAAATGTTGGTCCTCACGCTGATTCAGAGTTCTCTGCTCTTGTATCTCGTTCTAGCTATGGCGGTCGTGGTCGATTAGGGTGTGGCACTGGTGATCGACCTAGCACATGGGTCATACCAATGATAAATGTTAGGAAATTATTGGTTGGCCAGACAAATATGCTAATGTAATGCACTCCGAACTAGTGAAACTTGGGGCAGCAGCTAAAAACACCCAAAATGTTCTATGATGAATACAAAGAGTATCTCCAACTTAAGGCAGCTCACCATTCTGCAGCAGCAGTCAACTTTATGGATAATTCTATAGCATGTCATTCTCAATCATCACATGTCAGATCTTAGATCATAGATTCAGGTGCCTCTGACCACATTGCTGATAATCCTTCTCTTTTCTCAAGGTTATCTCAACCTAAATCAGTGCACCATGTCACCCTTGCTAATGGTTCAAAAGTTAAAGCCATTGGTGTTGGACAGGCCGCACTTCATCCTTCTTTATTTCTTAATTCTATTATTTTGATCCCTGGTTGTCCTTTCAACTTGGTTTCTGTCAGTCAACTTACAGGTCGTCTTAATTGTGTTGTCAACTTTATTGATGACTCTCTTTCTATGTGTGGTGGATTGATCTCATTTTATCTTTTTTATTTTTTCTCTTTCTTATCTTCCTTTTTATCTTATCTTTATCCTATCTTATATTTTTATCTATTTACCAAAGTTCTGTATTCATATATTGGTTCATGTTAGCTGACCCCAAATTAATTTGGGACTAAGGTTTCGATGTTGTTGTTGTAGTATTAATTTTATTCTATGTTCGTTAGCCAATGGAGCCAAAGATTCACTATTTTTTGGCTTGGGAATATGATGGAATAAAGCAAAGTGGCTCACTAAACTGTATTCACTTCTTTGTTATGAAGTAGCAGTCAGTCCAAGCAACGATCGACGTAATTTTCACCATGGGTCATCTGGCAACAACCTCTCTGTGCTTTAGTACAGGGGTAAGGCTGCGTACATCCGACCCCCCCTTACCCCACCGTAGGTGGGAGCCTTTGCGGCACTGGGGTAATGATGATGATGTTCGTTCAGCCAATGCAGTCATATAAGTTGGTAGTTTGAATCAGAAAAGGCTGACAAACAAATACATGGTGTGAGTATGTTACACCAAATAGGCACCAAATGTCATTCCTGGGCATTCCTATTATAATGACTGACTCAAGAGTCCAATCTTGACTTCTTCGACTTAAAGATTGCATGTTTGGTTATGTATGCCCCTTCGGAATTAGTACTCAAGGAGAAGCGAACGCCAAACACCATTCACCATCTGAGCACAAATTCTTACCTTCGTTCGCTTGTGATGAACCGATTCTAAAGCTGAATGCAGCTTAGCCACTTGCACAGAGTCTACTGTAACCTCTGTTGACAGGGTGCCTGCTATGTCCTGTTATGGAAGCAAAAACAGAAGTTAATATCACAGAAGGGGAAAAGGTCAAATGGACGCATATCAGAAAACATATACTAGAGTGAGTATCTATGTTGTCAATAGACAAGTAGGATTTATGACAAAGGCGCAACAGCATCATTGGAGCAACTTACTATATGGAATAACATACAGAAATAACAAAAAATTCTGTACAAGGGTGCTTGGTATTGGATGACATGTCTTATTCTTAAGTACAAAAATTAAATATCTGAAAGTACCTTTAAGTGCTGAAGCTGAGAACTAAAAACTCTCTTTACATATTCGGACAAAAGCTGACCCAGGGCATCAGTATCAGGCAGCATTGCAGCACCAAGTCCAGCCATCCAGCCATCCATTATTGCAGTAGAAAGAAGTTCTAGCTGACCGGTAGCTCCACCAACTGTGTCATCACTAACAGAAAGAAAATCAAAGTTCTCTGTAAGCCAATTTCTGATTTGACGCTGCAGCTCTCCCGCAGGAGTATGAACAAAAAGAGCAGCAAGAGCCTTGTTTCCAACTGCAAAGCTTTTGGCTTCCTCAGTTATCTCTCTGAGCTTTCCCCCAGTAACATGCTGCCTCCATGTGTCCTATACGCATATGTTTTTGGTGTGAGTCATTTGGCATACTCACATACAAACGCATATCCATACTTAGAAGAGTTTAAGCATAGGTGAAGAAACCATACAAATCAGCATGTATATAGAGTGTGTGTAGGGCACACTCTAATTTGTAAAAGCTTAAATACCATATTACCGCAAGGCAAAAGAAATGAGAAACTTCTTCCATTAGAAGCGGGTCTACTGAATACATCGAAGAGAAGACACTTAAATAAGAGATTATTGCCACAAATATGACTAAAACATACCACTTCACCTAAAATGCTCTTCATCTTTTTTGTTCTAAAAAATAATGCTTATTTGATAGTAAATAAAGAAGACCAATAATTAGTAGTTCATTATTTTTGCTGACTAATAATCCCTTACATATCAATTATAACCCTTATCGCAGTATTTATATTCTGTTTCCATCCATGCTCATCTCTTAAGGGACCATTCAGACATACCATCTCATCTTTGGAGGTTTCTTCCTCAATCCATCAATGGTGCAAGAAAGATGCCCTATCTCTCCCCACAATTCATTGTGCTTCTCTCTTGTTGTCTTCCATGATGAAATTATGATCTGATTACAGACCTACTCCATGGCCATTGGGCAACACCACTAAAATATTTCTCACTTTCAATGATTCAATGGATGGACAGTAATTGCTCCCTTCCACTACTTCCATGTCTTCATTACGAATGAAAAGGAGTTCTACCTTCTTGCACTAGGAAGCAAAACGGACCACTACTAAAGTAAAGCAGATCAGCACTTCAGCTGTCACCGACTGGCCTATTTCTCATTACTCATTAGAAAGCATGATGAGTTTGGGAAGTGCTTTAAGTTCTTCATTCTAGTATTCCCTTTTTCAGTTCTAATGACAAGAAGCACTAAGTTACATTCTCCATTCTTTTTTATGGGAACTGATGGGAAGTGAACTGAAGGATATATGAACAGAGCCGCAGAGGGTGGCACGTGAGGGAAATGCCTTACATCTATGCGCTTGAATTCCCTCCTCCTCCAGCTTCTTCTTTTTCTTCTTTTTTATGGGCAATGAAGAAAGGCAACAAATCATAGTGAGTGTGAAATACGACTTCATTTTTTATGATGATTTAAAGGATTACAAGAATATCCATACTTGTAGCTACAACTAGGGCTAACTACACGAAGTAGGCTGAGCGCAATGCAACTAGGGTTAGGGTTTCAACACTTCCCCTCAAGCTGAAACATATAACCTATATGCACCAAGCTTGTTACAAATGCATTCTATTCTAGGACCTCGAAAAGAATACTTCTCCTGCTCACATAACTTGTAATAATTTGTCCATTTAAACACTTTTCTCGGAGGAAGTGACAATCAGACTCAATATATTTTGTTCTCTCATATTAGATATTATGTGCATTGCAGCTTGATTGTCACACATCAGTTGCAGTGGTTTCATGTTTTCATACCTTAGTTCTTGTAAAAATAAGAGCTCAAGTAAATTTGTGAAGTATGCAGATAAATATTCAAAGCTTTCTCCTCTTTATTCTTTATATGCAAGGGTACTTTGGCCCCAATATTTCTGTTGAGTTATTAGTTTTAGCAGTTCCTCCCTCCCTCCCATTTTGTTTGTCTCATCTCTTCTTTTAGGATGTCCCAAACTGTTTGTCTCATACCAACCTTTTTTTATGACTCGCAATCATTCTTTTACAAATTCAATATCCCAAACTTAATGGAAGAGAGAGATATTAATAATTAAGGAAATTAGTTTTTTCCACATTTTGTCCTCTGACTATTGTGTCACTAACATTTTTGCCTTTTGATACTCGATTTTAATTTCTTCCATTTTTAGTCCTTCGAATATTGTGAGACACTTTTGGTCCTCGAGATTTGAATTTCCCCACATATTATATCGCAACTATTACAAAATTGACACTTTTAGTCCTTCAATTCTAATTGTTAAGACTCGGGGTTCCAACCTACCGAGCTCGACAATACCAGGGTGTATAAATAGGTCAAACAGACCCGTAACAAGCTACCCGTAATCATGGGTGTTAAACAAGCACTCAAACCACAACCGGAATTGGATTTGATACCATGTTAAGATTCAGGGTTCCATCCTAAAAGGTCAACCTGATAGGAGGAGTACCCCATGGCCTTATATAGTGTTTAATTGTTTTATAGCTTTCCGGTGTGAGACAAATACTTTAACACGCCCCCTCAGCCCGAACCGGACTGGACAATATCGGGGTGTATAAATGGGCCAAACAGACCCTTAACAAGCTACCCGTAATCATGGATGCTAAACAAGCAGTCAAACCACAACCGGAATTGGCTCGGATACCATGTTAAGACTTGGAATTCCATCCTAAAAGGTCAACCCGATAGGAGTATCCCAAAGCCTTATATAGTGTTTAATTGTTTTATAGCTTTCCGGTGTGGGTCAAATACTTTAACACTAATCATAGTAGTAGATGGCGCAAATGGCGATCGCCATTTCTCGCCATTGGCATTTCGGTGAGTGAATGCCACTGTTCATGGTTAATTGGTTATTGCGCATGGTTAATTGGTTATTGCGCAGGGTCTACAGATAACGTTGCCATATTAGTGTCATCGCCATCGCTTTTTGCGCCATTGCCATCGCCGCATGAAATTACCACTGCGCCATGCGCGTCGCCGTGCGCCGTGACTACTATATTTCCAATTATTAGTGACATTCTTAATCTTCCAGTTATTGTAGCAAAATCATAACGGAAGGGCTAAAAGTGTCACTTTTATTAAAGTCAAAGGACTTAATACGGAAAATTTTAAGGAGAGGTACCAAAAGTGTATCTATCACAGAGGCAAAAGCTCTTGGGGAAATTTACCCTTGAACATTCATAAAAACCGAAGCACACAAAAGAAAGTGAACAAGAAACAACAATTAATAAGCACGAGTTACCTGATCAATACCACGTATCCTGAGAACCACAGATGATATCTTTGATTTCTTTTCTGGCTTTAAATTTACTTTAAATCCCTGTATATGTTCATCTAGTAGAGAATTGTAACGCACAGGAGACCTTACAGGGCTACTACCACGGCTAGAGCTTCTACTTCGACCAGTATTAGCTTTCTCTAAAAAGCACTCAACTGGGGACACCTGGAGAAAACAGACTTATCAAAATCAGTAATAGAGAAACACACACATGCAAAGCATTATAAAAGTATATCAGTGTTCTACTACCTTGATAGATTGGAGCTCTGGTGACCTAGAAAGCAGAGATCTAATATACAATATCCTAACACGGGAAACAAGCATGGTATCCATTACTCTCTTTGGTTCCATTTTACGAATGAAAGAAAAAACAGCATCCCGAATTTCAGCAAGTATCTCATGCTCTCTAGACGCGCCTGCTTTAATGACAGCAGCCAGAACCTGCAATATTTATGGTTAGATTGTTGAAGAAATTTATTTGATAAATGATATCTCAATCAAGATTTAAAAGATCCAAAACAAGACATCTGAATTATAAGAAACCAAGAATGCCATGAAATGTGCTTTTTTGTTAATCGGACAAATATAGAGAGCCCAAAGATGATATTAAGAATAAATCAGAAAAAGCTAAGAATGTTATATGGGACGAATTCAGGAACAAACATTAGTCATAATTATTATCAACAGAGTGTACATTAATAATACCAGCATTAAAAGCTTATTTGCTCCGTCAGATATGGCAGCAAGGCTGCCGTCATATTGTGCAGGATCGAAATCATTTAAGGCAGAAGTTAGATATTCTCCAGCTGGGGTTCTCTTTATACTTTCAGCACACGGTTTGACCAAAGCAACAGATTCTTCAGGCTTATCTGACGGAAAAGGAACCCCACCCAAAGGATGTCCTTTGTCGTTATTATCATTTGTGACATTTCTGTCAAGCACAGCAAGACAAAAATGCGCAGAGCATTGAGAAATGACCAATGTTGCAGAAAATTAAGATGTTTGAAGTAAACTATACAACCGCTTGAAGTGTGACTAAGTGACTAACAACCATATACCTTCCCACGTCTCGGTTTTCTATAGTTGCTCTTTTAGGTGATGAACTTGACACCTGAACCAAAAAACACCCTAGTGAGATTGCAAAAAGTATATAAGTCAGATTACGATATAGGGCATTAAACTAAGCACAACTCAAACAGGGTTACCTACAAGGTCAAAAGATGACCAGCAAATGCATGAAACTTGAGGGTCAGAACAAAGTTTAAGGTTAGCCCTCACTACTAATGAAAAACCATGCCAACTAATTGCACTAAAATCATGTACTTCCTCGTAACAGGTTCACCTCAGATTATTCATGAAATCTTGTGAATCATAAACAAAAATGCAAGAACGACTTAATTATACATATGAGTAATGAGCCGACAAGTGTTTCTATATGTAGACAGCATAGCAGGGAAAAGAAGAAACAAATTATACACTTGATAAGTAGGAACTTGAATAGAGGGGAAGATATATCGCACTGATAACCTGAGGTGATCCGGCTAGTGAGGCTTTTTCTGTTAACTTGTCAAATAGCTTCTCATTTTCTTCATGCAACCTCTGGAAATGGAACATGTAAATTTAAAATTAATGACAGTATATCCTCAACATGCTAGGGAAAAAGATTGCTTGATAACATTAACTTAAGCATATGATGTTTCTTCTCATGCTTGGGGGTTAGTGTTTAGTTGTTCATTTCGACACTAAAAGCTACTTTACCTCCATATATGGCTTTTTATTACTAACCTAGCCTCTGTAGAAATTGTGGAAACCCTAGTTGTATTAGTCTTAGCCCATTTGTGTATAGACTTAATGCGCTAATATACCTATAAATAGAGCTACATGTATAGCATTTCTTCATGAAGTATAATGAATACAATCTTATATTTCACATGGTATCAGAGCCAATATGGCAAATATAACTAGTTAGGTGTTATAATATTTCTGTCAGTCAGAAAGTCCCGGCAGAAAATCCGTCTAGAAAGTCCAGCATGAATAGTGGTCGCATATGTCGTGCTTCCGGTGGTGATTTAAGCCTACCCATGCTCATCGCAACTTACCGCCTGGAAAACCGCTGCCGCTGCCTCATCCACGTGCCTCCACACGCCGTTGAAGTTCGCACCTGCAACTGTAAGCTTTTTGCAGATCTACTCCTTTCTACTTGTCTGACATCGACACCGGACTTTAGTTGGATATTAAAACTGCATTTCTTCAAGGTGATCTACACGAGGAGCTTTATATGGAGCAACCTCCTAGCTTTGTTGCTCAGGGGATCAGGTTTGGTGTGCAAATTACGTCGTTCATTATATGGCTTGAAACAATCTCCACGTGCATGGTTTGGGAGGTTTAGTGTTGTTATTTGTTAATTTGGAATGATTCGATGTGAAGTCGATCATTCTATATTTTATAGGCATTCTGTAGGCGATAAATGTATTTATCTTGTTGTGTATGTTGATGATATTGTCATTACATGTAGTGATGAACAAGGAATTGCACTCCTTGAGCAATACTTTTATAGCAAATTCCAAACAAAAGACTTAGGAAAGCTAAGGTACTTCCTTGGCATTGAGGTTTCAGTCTCAAAACGAATTGCCTTCTCACAAAGAAAGTATGCCTTGGACATTCTTGAGGAAACAGGTATGCTAGAGTATAGACTAGTGGATACATCAAACTCTTGTCAGAACAAAGAAAGCCTTTGCCCAATAAAGGAAAATGTAGAAGACTCATTGGCAAACTAAACTACCTTACCATCACAAGACCAGATATTTCATTTGCAGTTGGTGTTCTTAGTCAATTTCTTGATAAGCCATGTAATGGACATTGGGATGCAGTTATTCGAGTCTTGAGATACATCATGAAAACACCAGGGCAAGGGTTGCTACTCGAAGACCGAGGTCACTGTGATATTGTGGGATACTGTGATGCAGATGGGGCAGAATGTCCGATGGATAGACGTTCTACTTCGGGACATTGCATCTTGATTGGTGGATATCTAATTTCTTGGAGGAGTAAGAAACAAGATGTGGTTGCCAGATCCAGTGCTGAAGCAGAATACCGTGTGATGGCCCTTGCTACATGCAAAATCTTGTGGCTGAAGCATCTCCTCTAAGAGCTAAAATACGGAAGCACAAAACTAGTTCAATTATTGTGTGACAATCAAGCCGCAATGCACATTGCATCACTCTGGTATATCATGAGAGAACCAAACACATTGAAGTTGCCACTTAATTCAAGAAAAGATCGCAGTTGGACATATTTTCACAAAATATGTCAACACAACAGATCAATTTGCAGATGTTTTAACTAATACTCTTAGTGTTAAGGTTAGGATCTCTAGCGCTCACACACACAAATCTCGAAAAACTAAAAAGAAAAATGAGAAGAACGGAACAAGAATTTAACGTGGTTCAACCAGTAAATGTAAATGTCACCGACCTAATCCACGAGGGCAACTAGGATTTTCTTTTTTATTGAGGTGATGAAATACAGTACAGTAGTTTACAAGTACAAGACACAATACATATAGGCAAAAAATTAGGGTAAACTTTTATTTAAACTTTGGGCCTGACTGCCACAAAAAATAGGCCCAACTAAGGCTGGCTGCACATCTAGATAGGGCCGGCTGCACTTCTAGCTAGGGTCAGCTGTTGCGCACTGCTTATTTGGCTCCCAAATCTGAGTGGGTCGAAGCCTACACCCCAACAATCTCCCACTTGGAGGCTTCGAAACATGATCAGCTGCACTCCATTTCACTCTTTTGTACTTCTGTAAACGCCATCCGTTCTCAAGATCCACTTAGTTGCTCCTGCCTTCTCAACATTATTCTTGAAGGCCATTTGAAGCCATGCAAAGCCTCAATCAAGGTTTTGAAAGGCAAAAACGGGACTCGAGACGTTCGGTGATAGCCTCCCGAGGCGTAAGCCTCGAGGCGTAACGAGGCGTAAGCCTCAAAATTAAGTGTTCCTGCTAGCCTAAAACATACCAGATAGTACATATTATTCATAATAATAGCGCAACTAAACAAAATCACAAGTAAAAAGAACCTAAAAATATTCAAGTCAAAATAACATAAAATGATTTGTTTACATGAGTTTAAGTAAAAAAATAAAAAATAAAAACACATAATTGATAATCGACTTTAGTAAATAAAAGTATAACCAAACTGTATTGACTAATGAACTTAACTATAATATTTCTAATTAAAATATAAATCTTGGGTTATGTAAACTAGTAAAATACGTACTAGGAGTATTTTTTTTATTAAGTAAAGTACGTACTATTAAACAACTAAATTTCTAAGCTAAATGATTTGTAGTAGTTTCGTATGACAACTTTAAACTTTAAAAGGTAGGCTTCATAATCATAAATACATTAATAAAGTTACATGACAAAACTGACAAAGATAAAAATAAGGCTGGACAGCTGGAGGAAATTTAATACGAAAAAGGCTGGACAGCTGGAGGAAAAAACTTCAAATTGTTCAAAACAGAACTTTAAATAACTAAAAAGTGAAATGAAAAACTTAAACGAAGCAGTGAAGCACCTCCTGAAGTTGCTTCGACTCATACAGCTCTTGTTGAAGTCGTTTGTTGATATCGTGGAAAACCAGCGGATAAGAGAGGACCTAAGGCTGACTAAGTGATAAACGACCCAGGTACTTTGCAGTTTAGGATGAAAATAAAATTGAGGCCCCCAATAATTTAAAAAAATAAGCCCAATTAGCGTAAATAAGAGGCGAACGCCTCATGTGCGCCTTGCGCCCCAGGGCCTTTTCAACGCCTCCGCAAAATAAAGGCGTAAGCCTTGTTAGCTGAAGATAAGGCTTAAGCCTTCCAGGCTATTACCGAACGCTTTAACGCCTTTGCGCCTCAGATGCGTAAAGGCTAAACGCCTTTCAAAACCATGGCCTCAGCCTCTCAGTTGTCACCACCTTAGTAAACATATCAGCAGGTTTCTTTGTACCAAGAATCTTCGTCAGTAACAACTCTCCAACATTTATCAACACCCTGATAAAATGATACTTCATCTTGTCATCTTGATGTGCTTAGTTCTACTGTGAAACACCGGATTTTTTGCGAGATGATTTGCACTCTGGTTGTCACAATACAGAACACTATCTTTCTGTTCAAAGCTCAACTCTGATAGGAAATTCTTCAACCATATAAGCTTTTTGCTTGCTTCTTCAATTGCCATATATTCTAACTATATGGTTGAGAGAGCAACACTACTATGTAGCCTAGACATCCAATTAATTGCAGTTCCTCCCATTGTGAAAACATAACGAGTAGTGCTCTTACGCCAAGAACCTGTCCAAAAGAGACTTGAGATAACTTACTAAGAAGCCTCACCTAAAATGGATAAAGACAAGGAAGAAATGGAAAAGATTCCTTATGCATCTTTCAGATTGAACATCTCTAGCACTTTCCCAATGTATTTTTCTTGAGATAACTTCAGGCCACCTTCTGCTCTATCTCTAGTGATGCTCATACCGAGGATCTGCTTTGCAGCTTCCAAATCCTTCATTTCCAATTCATGAGGTAATTGTTTCTTCAGCTTGTTGATTCTCTCATGTTTTATCCTGCAACCAACATATCATTAACATATAACAACAAGATGATGTAGGAGGATTTGAAATTCTCCAAGTAGCAGCAATGATCCATAAGACATTTTGAATATCCGCTCCTTTCATAAAATTGTCAAACTTCATGTACCACTGTCTTGGTGTTTGCTTCCGTCCGCACAGACTTTTCTTCAACTTGCAAACCAAGTTTCCTTACGAGCTATCTCAAAACCCTCTAGTTGCATCATGTAAATATCTTCACCAAGATCTTCATGTAAGAAAGTTGTCTTGACATCCAGCTGTTCTAGATGCAAGTCTTCAGCAGCCACAATGCTCAAGACTGACCTGATCGTTGTCATCTTCACAACTGGGGAGAAAATCTCATTATAATCCACTTATTTCTTATGTTGGAAACCTTTAACAACCAATCGAGCTTTGTACCTCTTGATGCCGTCAGACTCGTTTTTGACCCTGAATACCCATATTCTGCAAAGCTTTCTTTCCTGTGGGTAATCTGACCAATTTCCAAGTCCGGTTCTTTTCAAGTGAGCTCATTTCTTCATTCATAGCTTGCTCCCATTGTATGGATTCTTTCATCTTCAAAGCTTCTGAATAGCATTCTGGTTCACTATTTTCAGTCAATAGAACATAATTTGCCGAGGGGGAGAATCACTGAGGACGTGTAGAAACTCCGGTGGATCTTCCAACCCATGTTGTTGGAGTTTCACTGTCAATAGTCTCAGAATCTGAACTCTCAATATCCTCTGTGTTCCCACTGTTTTCCCCCGTTCTCATTTGAGCTCCCATTATTTCCTGAACTCTGACCAATTTCCGAAGCACTGACATGTTTCACAATGTCTTCTTTTGAGATCTCATCAAACACCACTTGATCCTTTCTTTCTAACATCTTGCTTTGGCTGGGGGCTGTTGCAAGATCGTCTTTGTACATAGCATTCTCATTGAATCTCACATCTTTGCTTCTAATAACCTTTTTGTTGTGATCATCCCAGAAGCAATAACCCATGTCATCCAAATCGTAGCCTATAAAGATGCACTTCTCTGCCTTTGCCTCGAGCTTGTCTCTGTCTGCATCCTTGATCCTGACATAGGCGACACAACCAAATACTTTCAAGTGAGTAAGTGATACTTCTCGACCTCGCCATTCTTCTTCAGAAATCTTGAACATTATGGGAACTGAGGGTCCACAGTTGATTGTGACAGAATCTGCCCAAAACATTTTTGGTAGACCTGCATGTAACCTCATGCTCTTTGCCCAAAACATTTTGTTGGGGTGTTTCTGGAACTATTTTCAGCATTCTGATTCTATTCTCGACACAATAATCAACAAAATCTCTACTGCTGTACTCACCCCCATTTTAGACACTTAACTTTTAAACCAGTTTCATTTTCAATAGCAACTTTCCACCTTTTAAAGGTAACTAATACATCAGCTTTATTCTTCCAAAAGTGAATCCATACCAATCTGGTGGAGTCGTCAATGAAGGTGACATAGTATCTCGATCCGCCTATTGAAGCTACGTATAAGGGCCCATGGACATCTGAGTGAACTAGCTCCAACTTTCGAGTCTTCTTTGTTGTTCCTGATTTAGAAAAGGTGCCCATTTTCTGCTTACACTAGACACACAGCTCACATAAACCAACTGCCACATTCTTCAGGTTTGGAATCTTTCCCTTTGAAGCCATCATTTTCATTCCTTTCTCAGTCATGTGCCCACGTATGTGATGCCACATATTAGAATCATCCACATCTACATTTATTCCATCTGCCAGTACTTCCATCATGTATAAAGTCCCACCCTTTCACCACGAGAGATAACCAAACTGCCCTTAACCACTTTCCACTGGCCATTTCCAAAGACAACGTGATAACCTCGATCATCCAACTGTCCAATTGAAATTAACATTCTTTTGTGTCCTGGAATATACCTCACATCTTTCAACATCCAATTTGTGACAAGGGAAGTTTTGAGAATCACATTTCCCATGCCCGTGATATTTAAGGTTTCATCATCTGCAAGTCGGACTTTACCGAAACTACCAGGCCTCATTATTTTCTTGCAAGGTAATGCATGAAATGAAGCACCTGAATCCATGATCCATGATTCGATAGGACTGTCAACACAGCAAATCAGTTCATCATTTGAACTTTTAGGAGCGACGTTTGTATCCTGCCCACCTTTCTTATTGCCCGCCGGACACTGATTTCTAAAGTGACCGGTTTCTTTGCAATTCCAGCACGTGATATCCTTCTTGGTCTTTGACTGCCCACATTTTCTGGATTCCGATCTACCTCTCCCTTTACTATGCCCTCTGTCCGTTTTCCTGCCTTCAGTGCTTAACAAAGAACTGGAAGATTCACCTGAATTTCTCCTACTGATATCTTCTCCCAGAATGAGATCTCGAATCCCATTGAAAGTAAGCTTAATATTTCCAATTGAACTACTGACTGCTGTGACCGTTCCTGACCAACTCTCGGGCAACGAAGATAATAATAGCAGCAATTGTAACTCGTCATCGAATGCAATGTCAACAGACACTAACCTCGTCAATATTGAATTGAATTCGTTCACATGATCTGTAACTGGTGCTCCTTCATCTTTGTATTCACTAGTTGTCTAATTCGAAAAAACTTATTCGATGCACTAGGCTTTTCGTACATGTTTGACAATGCTTTGACTAATCCGTGAGTAGTTTTTTCATTGAAAATGTTGTACGCAACGTTCTTTGCAAATGATAACCTAACAACACCCAATGCCTGAAGGTCAAGCAAATCCCATTCGGCTAGAGGCATCTCTGAGGGTTTAATACCAGACAAGGGTTCATGTAGCTTCTTCTAGTATCGGTAGTCCTTGATTTGCATCTTCCGGAAACCGAAATCATGGCCCTCAAACTTGTCTATTCTGACCATACCGTCTTCTGCCATCACTGAACAACAATTTCGCGACGATCGGCAAAATGCAGCTTCTGGGACGGGGCGATTAGGGGTTCTGCTAGAGTGTAACCAAACAAACCTGTCTCTGATACCAGTTGTTAAGGTTAGGATCTCTAGTGCTCACACACACAAATCTGGAAAAACTAGAAAGAAAAACGAGAACGGCACAAAAATTTAACGTGGTTCAGCCAGTAAATGTTACTGACCTAATCCACGGGGGCAACTAGGGTTTTCTTTCTTATTGAGGCGATGAAATATAGTACACTAGTTTACAAGTACAAGAGGCAATATATAGGCAAACAATTAGGGTAAACTTTTAATTAAACTTTGGGGCTGACTGCCACCAAAAAACAGGCCCAACTAGGGGTGGCTACACATCTAGCTAGGGCCGGCTGCACTTCTAGCTAGGGCTGGCTGCTGCTCACTGCTTATTTGGCTCCCAGATCTGAGTGGGCCGAAGCCTACACCCCAACACTTAGAGGTCCTAGAGTAAAGTATATTTGTAACAAGCTTGGTGCATATGATTTATATGCTCCCGCTTGAGGGAGAGTGTGGAAACCCTACCTATATTGGGTTTAACCCATTTGTGTATAGAAACCCTAATGCTCTTATTTACCTATAAATAGAGCTACTTGTATAGCATTTCTTCATGAAGTATAATGAATACAATCTTATATTTCACAGAAATAATGAGCATGGAGAAACTACCTCAATCAATGCATCACGTTTTAAAAGTTCCTCTTCAAGTCTTCTAGTAGCAGCAGTAGAATCGATGATGCCACTTGGACTGAAATTAGTTTGCATTGTAAGCCTTGATTCTTGGCCATTTATTAATGTTCTCTCACTAGAAGAAAGGGCTTCATTCAGTTGTAACTCAAGGCATTTGATTTTAGTCTGCACAAAAGAAACCAACCATGTTTAAGAGAAAAGAGATGCATGTGGTTATATAAGTTTTTCCCGAGAGAATCATGATCAAGGCACCAAGGGAGCAACATTGCCAGCAATAAACCACCGAGGCAACAATAGAAGACAAGTCACATATGTAATATCTAAACATATCATAGAACAAAAATAGAAAACTTGAAGGAAAATGAATCTATGAGAAAATGTTGATTTTGGACATTGCCATGATCATGTAAGCTACATCACTCATGATTCAACGCCCCACACTCTTCAAGCAAGGAGACCTTCCCCGGTAGCTGTAAACACCAGAGAGGCAACGTCATGATAACCATTGCAAGGGTACCATTCAGAGCAATATCAGATGTCCATCAGACCACCAAACAAACCATACAACCTTAAGCCAGTCCAAAAAGCCTTAGGTACAGATTTACCATATGGTCCATATCAACAAGAAAGTAGTCTTGTCAATGACCATGGAATATAAAAGGCAGACCAGTACGCTGAGATAGAAACCTTTTTTGCTTAAGGCATGTAGATACGTAATTAGAAAGAAGAAAACACAGTAAGGTATACCCCAAAACATGCTGGAAGGATATATAGCAGCTGAAATAAACTGAATGTCTATATTCCAAGTATACAACAACACATAGGGTTTGTCTACTTATTTTTCTATCAGGACCTATTTAGACTGTATTTTGTATGTTGAATAAACAGTGTGAGTTGTAAAATAATCAATAGAAGGTTATTTAGTAAGTATCTTTTCATGAGTAATGTCATTTATGAGCATGCATTTATTCCATAATAGATTTAGAAAAATTGGCAGGATAAGCGTCATAATAGGCATCTTACTTTGAAGGAGTATTGTACCATGTCGTAATGAATAAGTAATTAAGTAGTGTTTTCAATTAACTCATAAGTAATCATGACTTAGTGGTTGAGTGATTAAGTCATTGTCCAGATTAAGTCCGTTAATTCATTAATAAAAGCCTCATACCCTTATTCTGGTATGGATGCACTCTGGGGTCAAAAGTGCCCATGACGGCGAAGGGGACCATCAGCTGAGCTGGGCAAATGAAGATTGTCCTGCGGACAAGCCCAGTAAAAGTGGTTGAATTGACAGCAATTTTATTTATTTTCTTTATGCAAGTTTCCTAATTCCGGTTTAGTATCTTTTTCTTTAATTGAGTTGTATGAGCATGGCGGAACCTCAGTTGCTTTAAAAAATTACTTTTTGGAGAATTAGTTATGTATATTGACTAGGTTGAGCACTGATTGATTCAATATTAAGATCTAATTTGAAAATCACTTTTTCTCCTTGGTAATAGCTGATCCAAATAACAAGGATTGATTGGAAGTTCCTCTTGGTTCATCCGCTCTCTCGTTCTCTATCTTCAACTTTGATCGATATCATCATGTTAGTATGTTACAGATGTGTTTGGGAGATGACAGGAAAAGGATTAAAATCAGTATAGATAATCAGTATAGATAAGAGAAGACGGTTCCCGACCTTCACAGGACCCTAAAGAATAACTCCAAAATTAATTATGATATTATTAATGAATAGAACACATCTCTTTAAAGTAGTTCCAACTTCCCAGAGTAATGGGACCAGTACTAGAGTAGACTAAAATCCACTATAACATTCATCATTACGAATATTAACTAAAAAACAATATGTATGATATGAAGCAGAATCTGGGCTTGGAGGAAGAGGGGAAGAAGCCCCCGTGGGTTTACCAAAGGCGGGACGGGCTTGAGCCTACCTCCATGGGCTGGTTACGGGCTGTTTAATTGATATTTATTCTTTTTAATTTTCCTGATTTGTTTCCTATTAGTTGTTAATTAGGATTTCTAATATTTGTTTCCTATTAGGAGTTAATTAGGATTTCTATTATTTCTTTCCTATTTGGAGTTGATTAGGAACTTTATTATTCTGTTTCCTAGTTAGAGTTGATTAGGATTTCTAGGATTTTGTTTCCTAGTTTAATTATTAGTAGAAGGGTATTTAAACCCCTTGTTAGGATTTATTCTGGCTCATCTTGGAATAAAAGTTGGTTTAGCCTTTTGGCTCTGGGCAACGGTATTTGTTTATCGTTGATTATCTAGGCAACGGTTCACCCCGTTGATTTTATTTTCCTATTCTTATCAATTGGTCCGACCTACCGGATCCCGTCCCGCCAGAATGACGAGATCTATCAGTGAACATTTGTCAGAGATGAAGCAAACCCTGGAAGCAAACGGCAGGCGGCTGGCTGAGATCGCCGCATCCCTTGCGGCGCTGACCAAGGCCCTTGTGCCATCGATCACGACGGAGACACCATCAAACACAGTCATCGGTGCCGCCATCGTAGCGGCAACACACAACGACAGACCTCCGCGCAGCACTCCTCCAACGTTGTTGCCCATGTTCGACAGAAAAGAACCGATTAGGTGGATAGCTAGGGCTGAGCAAAAGTTTGAAATTAATCAAACCCTACCTGAGAGGAAAGTGACAGCAGCTACGGTAGCCATGGAAGGAGCTGCCTTGGACGGGTTGACCTGGTTGAAGGCACAAAAACCGAGCATGACCTGGGAGAAATTTACACAAGCACGGGTGGCCCGATTTGATTCACGGTTCAAAGAAAGCCGATTCAAACGGCTGTTCGGGGTCAAAGAGTTGGGAACCGTAGAGGAATATAATAACCTTTTTGTTCAATTGGCCAGTCAGGTTTCCGGACTGTCCGATGATTATTACTTGGGGTATTTCATGAACAAGCTGAAAAGATCAAGTGGCAGCTTTCCTCAAGATACGGGGCAGCCCCCGGGGACAAATATGAGCCGTATTCCGGATTTCAACCTTGAGGACAAGGTTTTTTCGAAGAGGGATGGAATTGATATGAAGCAGAATCTAGGCTTGGAAGAAGAGGAGAAGAAGCCCCCGTGGGTTTACCGAAGGCGGGAAGGGCTTGAGCCTACCTCTGTGGGCTGGTTACGGGCTGTTTAATTGATATTTATTCTTTTTAATTTTCCTGATTTGTTTCCTATTAGGAGTTAATTAGGATTTCTAATATTTGTTTCCTATTAGGAGTTAATTAGGATTTCTATTATTTCTTTCCTATTTGGAGTTGATTAGGATCTTTATTATTCTGTTTCCTAGTTAGAGTTGATTAGGATTTCTAGGATTTTGTTTTCCTAGTTTAATTATTAGTAGATGGGTATTTAAACCCCTTGTTAGGATTTATTCTGGCTCATCTTGGAATAAAAGTTGGTTTAGGATTTCTAGGATTTTGTTTTCCTAGTACGATTTTACGATTCAAATCGTGATTTTAACAACCTTGCCTAAGAGACATCATTAGTTAGGCAATAGTTTCTTTATTATTTCTGTAATTATGAGTCTTAAGTGTCTATTCAGTGTGTAAATAATATTAGTCACTAGTGTCTGTTCTTTTTACCTAGAGTTTCTGAACAACTTCCTAGGTGTCTCTTACCTTAGAATTAATTTCCTATAAATATAGGGTTGTACTTCTTCATTCAATGATAACTCTCAGAAAATTTCATGGTATCAAAGCTTGACACTTGATCTCGTCTAAGCCTCTTCTCTCTCCATCACCCATCTAACAGTCTATTTGGGTATCTCTACCCCTCTCTTTAACTCCTACTGTGAGGTTCTTCACCAAGGGTTCTATCATGTCCAAAAAAGCTTAATCAACCTTAGACACCTTGACCACTCGACTATTTTCTCGGCTGTTAGCTATGTAGCACACAAAAGGGAAACAGGAAACGTGAAACGGCAAACGTGAAACACAAGAAACGAGAATTTGAAATATTATACTCCCTCCGTCCCTTATAACTTTGCCATCTTTTCTTTTTTGGATGTCCCACTAACTTTGCCACTTTCCCTTTTAAGTACAAAATTTCTGGTTCCAGTTAATTCTCTTAATTCTCTTTCCTCTGCACAAACCTCAATCACACAGTTTTACTTTATTAATATTCGTGTCGGTCAAACTTGGCAAAGTATTGAGGGACGGAGGGAGTAGGATACAAAATGTGGGTGAAACGTGTGAATTTTTAAAAATATAAGGATATATTTGTTGAAATCCTAACCCTAGTATCATTGAGCCTAGCCACTTTGTGTTGTTTGCCTTAGTTATAGCTATTCTTGTAAACCTTGAAAATCATCGATAATAAGAATGAGAGTTATATTTCACAAGTTATTAGAGCCAAAATGGCATACCAGTGTCATACATCTCCGGCATAGATTGCGGGAAGAAATTTTGGCACAATGAGCATTAAAGTGCTTTCGGTAGTGATATCAACCTACCGTTCTGCTCAGCTCACCATCGCGACCTACCACGTGGAAACTCACCACCACTGCACCAGGACACGCGTCGCTAGAGTTACAAAGAAATTGCACCACTCCTCGTGAGATCTACTGTTATACGCTGCTCTTTTTTTATTACGGCGACAACACCCATACCAAAAGAAAGGAAATCAAATGGCGTGCAGAAATTATGGTACTATTGTTCTGCAGCCGGAAGTCACACACGCCATCGTTGGACCACTCTTCCTGAAATTCCAAATTCAAACCCTACGTTATGGCCTTAATGAGCATGCCTAATTTCAATACTAAATCAGCCAATATTTCACCATCTCCAATTGTACTTTCACAAGATGAATTTGAGGATTGCCAAGAATTCAAGAAATCCATTCTTTCTCAAGGCGTGTTTAGAGCTTGTGTTTCAAACTTTTCGAATCGGTGGATTCTTAAATCAAGTGCTTCCGATTATGTATCTGGTAATTCCTATCTTTTATCATATTTATCTAAACCTTCACATTTATGGAACATTACCTCGCTAATGGACATCAACTCGGTGCCCTCCAAAATAAGTCAACTCTTGATTTTTTCATCACTTATTTCCTCAAACTAAAATTTTGTATGCTTATGATATACGGGTGTTTGGGTGTACTGCATTTGTTTATGTTCATCTAGGGGGAATTGGACCCACGATCCATTAAGTGTATCTTTTGGGGCTGTTCAACAACCCAAAAAAGATACAAGTTCTATAATCCTGCTATCCGGAGTTACATTTATGCAGATGTGACACCTCATGAAGATATGCCTTTTTACATCCCTCTATTAGTTCTCTCCTTTTATCTCAATTCTTAAGTTACTAGTTACTACACTTGCTCCATCTCTTCCCACCTATACTATTACATCTTCCCAACCACATGCAGTCGCTCACCCTTGTCCATTTTCATCAGACAATCCATCACAACCACCACCTAATCAGTCACCATCTTTAAATATCATAGCCACCCCACCTGCCTCTCAGCACTCTCAATCAAATAAGTAGTTCTCAGTGTCTCTTGAACCTCATCCAATTCAACATTGGGCCATCTCATTCCTTCACCTACTAAATCCTCCACTCCTGACCCATTATGCTTTCCACTTGTAATATAAGAGTACTTAAGGAAACACATGCCCACTTTATGGCTGACGCGGGACCAATCGGCTGACCCATGTAATGACTCTATTTCTCTACCACCTTCTCCTCCAAATGCTTTCTGTAAAGGTGTACGTCATTGCATCAAAACTCCTCTATATCCTCTCGCAGATTTGTTGTATTTGACAACTTCTCTCTTTTGCATGGTTTGTATGTTCAAAGTCTCAATGACATTCCCCTACCAAACTTTATTTGAAGAATTAGGAAAGAAAGAATGAAGAGATGCTATGTAAGAGAAAATTAGAGCTCTTGAAAAAACTCATACTTGGTATATTGTAAACAAACCTCCTGGTAGGCATGTTGTTAGTTGTGGGGGATATTTATTGTCAAATTCATTGTTGATGGATCTCTTTAGCAGTATGAAGCTCGTCTTGTCTTGTGGCTAAAAGATACACTCAGACATATGGAATTGACTATCAAGAGACCTTTGCTCCTCTAATCAAATGCAATATTGTTTGGACCCTATTATCTTTGGCATCTCACTAAGATTGGCCTTTATTCCAATTTGATATTAAGAATGTTTTCCTCCACGGTGACCTGCATGATGAGATCTACATGTGCATCCCCCAAGCCTCAATGAAACTGTTAGGGACCTACTTATAATACTAATAAATGAGAATAAGAATAATATCAGAGAGTTAGTATAAATAGTGGTGGAGGGTAGACTAGAAGGAGGCTGTTTAGACGTTTTAGTCTGGGACTTGGGAAGATCGAGTATTATCTCTTTCTTTTGGGGGGCTTCGGCTCATTGGGGACTTCGGCCATAGTTTCTTGATACGATTACATCTTGTTCATCTTCAATAAAATTTCAGTTTGATTCTTGATAGTTTTCTGTAAATATTCTGAAACCTAGATAGTTCTATCATTGGTATCAGAGCACTCACTTCCTGGAGGCAAAGGATCTGAATCGATCGAGAATATTAACTTAGCGATGGAAGAATTATGTACACCAGAAATGGAGAAGAGGATGGATTCACTGGAGAGGGAGCAGACATCGATGATGAAGAAATTAATAGATATGAGAAAGATGGCGGAAAAGATGACCAGACAGCTAGAAGCGATGAACGAATTTCAGGCGAGAAGGCGTTCGCGTTTGTCAACAACGTCCTTCAGTTCGCAGATGCGAACTAATTCTTCCAGAGTATCGCTAAGTGCGCAGACCGTGTCGCAATCACGAACAGTTTTGCCTAGTTCGCAGACCTTGTCTAGTGCGCAGGTTTCTTCTCACTCGCAAAAAAAAGACTTCTCTGGCTTTGTCAAGAACTATTTCTCATCTCTGATCGTCATCGCGAGCCGTTTCTCACAGTCGTTCGCAGAGGTCATCGCAAACGGCTTCATCTTCATCTCGAACAACAGCTTCCAGTTCCTTGGTTTCTTCTCAGTCGCGAACAACTCCTCATAAGTCGTCGCCGGATCCTAGACTGCAGACTTCTGCGTAGGCCTATCCTCACAGTTCGCAAACTACCTCTCTATCTGTTGTTCTGAATTCTCTGGATGAGACACAATCAGCTTCTCCCAGTACACCAGCGTCTTTTCAAATTGCTTCTCAGTCCACAATTTCTATCGCTCGGCCTGGAGCTGGCTAGCTGGCAGTAACCTCACTCAGAAGATACTCTCATCTATGGTGATGAAGGAAGAGAGGAGAAATTTTCTGTCGTGACTCAATCCTCAACTGCCATGGAAAATGAATACGGTGATGATAATTATAAAGTGGAGAATAAGGTTGTTCTCGAAATCTCTCTAGGTGGTGAATATTCAGTGGCACCGAATGGTATGGGAAAGCTGGTTGGAAATATAGGAGTGGAACACTGCCCGCTTGGAAGAATTGTTAATGTTTCTATCTCCTCAATGGGGCTAACAAGGTTGGGGGCAGATCAGGATAGGGAAGCAAAGAGGTTTCAGGAATCCTTCTGTAATGGACTGTTTGGAAAACAGTTTACACGCGCATCAGGCCATAGTAATGAATGGGTGTACATTGATTGGAGTGGAATTCATCCCTCTATTTCTACTGTGGAATATGAGCTTAAAAATGCTGGGCTTAATGATGAGTTGTCTGAAGCTAACAGGTGGAAAGGATTTCTCCATAGAAATGATTTGGATGCAATAGGTACTGATGATATAGAGCTGATCCACGGAGCCAATATATCAGCTGATAGAAATAGTGTGAGGGGTATGGTTGTGGTTGTTATCCGATCAGGAAGAGTCTGTTCTAAATTGGAAGCTGTTCTGGGTTCATCCTCTCGAATCCCATTCGAAGGAAGCACTGAAGAGGCCCCATCTACATATTCATCTGATGATGACTACTTCCAGAAACAGAACCTTCTTAAGTGGCCTGACAGTCCCACTTTTGGTGCTAAAAGGGAAAAGTTTGTGATAGTATAAGCACTGTGTGTGGTAATATACCTCAAAAGAATCCCAGCAATATCCAGCAGCATAGAAGATGGATTATATACAAGGTAAAGGGTGTCCAGTGGACTAGCATTCAGTTTAGAAACACAGCAATTAGGATAGTTTTCAATGACTCTATTGATCCGGGGAAATACACGACAGATGCTGCACTTTCAAGGAGTGAAGCAACTGAAACTCAAGGTTTTGAGTTATATCCTGTAGCAAGAGATATTAGCAAATGGAAGAGTGAGCAATGGATGATGGGTGAAGATCAGTACCAGCATGAACAAAGACACATGAATAATATTGATGCTTGGAAGAGTGAGCAATGGATGATGGGTGAAGATCAGTACCAGCATGAACAAAGACACATGAATAATATTGATGCTTGGAAGGAAGAGGAGCTAATGCTGTTTTTGCTAGAAGCAGTGAGAAGGAAGATTCAAGTCATAAAGTTCAGGATCCTGAAATTTGGACGATATTGGGAAGGAAGAGGCGCAAAGATGAGGAAGAAGTGGTTCATCAAGACTGTCCCCTATAACCCACCTTGAGGGCAAGGTGGTTTTCAAAGGGGGAGTATTGTTAGGGACCTACTTATAATACTAATAAATGAGAATAAGAATAAATATTAGAGAGTTAGTATAAATAGTGGTGGAGGGTAGAATAGAAGGAGGCTGTTTAGACGTTTTAGTCTGGGACTTGGGAAGATCGAGTATTATCTCTTTCTTTTGGGGGGGGCTTCGGCTCATTGGGGACTTCGGCCATAGTTTCTTGATACGATTACATCTTGTTCATCTTCAATAAAATTTCAGTTTGATTCTTGATAGCTTTCTGTAAATCTTCTGAAACCTAGATAGTTCTATCAGAAACTTCAATATCCACCTCTGCCCATGTATGTTAAGTAAAAAGGGGCCTTTCATAGTCTCAAGCAATCCTCTCGCGCTTGGTTTCACCGTGTCACCTAGGTTGTTCAAGTTGCTAGTTATGATCAAAGTCACTACAATGATGTCTTTTTACAAGCACTCTCACCCAAAGTGGTTATTATTCTTTAAGTGTATGGCCTAAAGGCAACTCAAATCCCAATTTGAGATGATGTCTCTTGGTTTTCTCAAAGACATTCTTTTTTGGATGAAATGTAAATAGTATTATAAACATCCTAAAAAACATCACAACAACATTCAAGTCTTATTCCCAAAAAACTTGGATGTGTTGAGCTCTCAGATATAAAAACAACCTGGTTCTATGAAATTTTCACACTTTTTCGGAGTTTTTGCTCAACCACTCGCTCCTAAACTTTCATGCCATATTTGGTACATCACCCTTATTTTTAAATAGGGGAATAAGATTACTCTTTTGCCAATTCACTCGCATTTTGTTGTTTCTCCAAATCATTTGGAAGAAACGTGTTAACCACTCGATGCCTTTTTGTACCCCTTTATGTTCTCATCGCTTCAACTTTTGTCAACTTCTTGTAGCATTCCCTTTTGGTCCTTATTTCTGGTTTCACCTCAACATTCCACCAAGATGTGTCTTTTTTGTGGCAGACATCTTTTAGATTCTTTGAATATCTCTTCGCCACTTTGCTAATGGTCGACTCCATTGATAACCACACATCATCCACATGTGCGTCATTATCTAGTCTAGACTAATTAGAGCTGAATATGAAGTAGCAAAAATATAGCATGAGACAGGCCCCGGCAAATAGATCCAGCAAAATCCTTGAAAAATTAATTGCGAATGGTAGAGCTCATATGACAAAATAAGACCCAAGTAGCCCATTTCTAGAAATAGCATGGAAGTGATCGAGCTGCAACCAGATCCTTCAATGTTCAACCTTGCATTTAGTAACCCGCGTACTATAGAACCACAAGAGCCCATCTAGTATCAGCCCAATTTCTGCCCAAGTCTTTGTCCTGATCCGCTTCCTCATAAGGGCCCTAGGTTTCCTTTGTTCAGTGGCAGCGCCTCCAATTTAGTACGGGCCCACTTCTGAACGCGCATGGGAGGCAGAGAGAACACATGTCTCTTTGAACCAATAACCTGCCAGGTCTGTCAGCGAACACGGCAGTCGCCAGCATAGTTTCAGCCCAGATCCGGCGATAACAGGAACTCAAAATCAAAAATCCCCTGGCTGAAATCAACCAGCCATACCCAGGCTTGGTTTACCATTCGACTTCGCCGGTAAGGTGAAGGTTGAGCAACCAATATCCAAGGGACATGTCCACCCATATGGTGATTAACACATCCATTGTGCGGACTTCAGAGGCTAAGTAAACTGATGGCAACCTGCCACTAACAATAAAGCCATGGCCACGCTTCATCACAGTGACAAGGAACAAGATAACCTGGGAGAGCAAAAGATTCCAACACACTAGCACCACTATCAACTAGTGTGGCCAGGCAAAGATTTGCAGACCCAGGGAAGAAGCGTAACCCACCGAAAACCCATAAAGCAGCACGCAGACTTCAGAGGGGCTCTGCTCAAATAGATCGTTACCAATCGTCACTGTAACTATCCCAACCTTGCCCGGCGCTTGCTTGGAAGCAACAATGTCGTTGACGCCGGAAAGCTTTTGCCCAGGTTGAGTATGAACAGAGAAAGAAAGGCGAAGTGGAGACCTAGAGGAGCCACAAGGCAACCGGTTCCATCTGAGTTCAAACCAGCCATATCCGACGGCTGCTAAGAGGCAAACGATTGCACATCGGAGGTTACCTTCCAACAAGAGAGTCGAAATTCACCAGGAATGGGCTTATGGACCGAGGAAGAAAGGTGGACAATAACTTACCTCAACATAATTTACTCAACAACGCTGGGTCACCGAACTTAGAAGTCCTATTTTGGAATTTCCAAACTTTTTTAGTCCCATTTTGGGTAATATCTCTAAAATTTTTTGAGCATTTTATTCATTAAGTTTAGTGTACTCGTACCAAATTTCAGCCAAGACTTCAATCGGGAAGGCATTCAAATGAATTCATGAAGATAACTGCGCTTTTAAAAGCGCAGTTATCTTCAAGAATTCATTTGAATGCCTTCCCGATTGAAGTCTTAGCTGAAATTTGGTATAAGTAAACCAAGGTTTTAAAAGGCATTTAGCCTTTACGCACTTGAGGCGCAAAGGCGTTAAGGCACTCGTTATTCGCCTGAGAGGCTTAAGCCTTATCTTCCGCTAACAAGGCCTACGCCTTAGATTTGCTGAGGCGTTGAATCGGCCTGGGGCGCAAGTCGGACACGAGGCGTACGCCTCTGATTTACGCAAATTTTGGGCTTGTTTTTTAAATTATTGGGGCCTCGATTTTATTTTCATCCTAAAATTATACCTGCTTAGTCAGCCCAAGGTTGGATATCAACTTAGCCATATCCGCTGGTCTTCCAATCAGCAATCTTTGGTCTTCCGATATCAACAAACGACTTCCAGGAGTGCTGCTCAGCTTACTGTATCAGTCGAAGCTCCGTACTGAGATGCTTCACCGCTTCGAACATCACATTCCCACCGCCTAACTTCTTAATTTGTTATTGTGTTTATATTCAAGTTTTTTTATTTAACTTTCTTACGTATTTAAAGTTCTGTTTTAAACTATTTCAAGTTAGTATTAAATAATACTCCTATAATGCACTTTTGATCTTTGTTAGTTTGTCATTTAACTTTATTAATGTATTTATCAAGCCTACCGTTTAATCTTGATGAGTTGTCATACAAAACTATCATTTAGCTTAGTAATTTATTTGTTATTATGTTATTCGAGTTTTATGTTATTTGACCTCGATATTTTAGTGTTATGTAATTTTTACTTGTGATTTTGTTTAGCTGTGATATTGTTTAATATTTAAGCAATGAATTTCGAGGCTTACGTCTCGCGAGGCTACCACCGAACGCCTCGGGGCTCGATTTCGCCTTTCAAAACCTTGGAGTAAACTAGACTTAATGAATAAGATGTTCAAAAAAATTCATTAAAAAATTACACCGGGAACCTCCCTGTGGAAACCCTAGTAGTATTGGGCTTAGCCCATTTGTATATGTTGTATAGGAAACCCTAATACTCTAAATATAGCTATAAATATAGCTTCTTGTATAGGATTTCATATGAAGTATAATGAATACAATCTTATATTTCACATGGTATCAGAGCCAGTGTGGCAATATTAGTGTAGTGTTTATGATTTTTAATGCTGGTGTAATTTCCAGTCACAATTCCGGTGTGAACAGTGTCGTCACTTTCAATTGAGTCGTTTCGGTAGTGATATCAACCTACCACCGTGCTCAAAGGTACATCATGACTTACCGCCGGAGGAATCACCTTCACCGAATCACCCACGCGCCACCGCACGCCGCTGAAGCATACGTCTGCAGTTTTTCATTTTTTTGCAAATCTCTCTTTCTGCTTATCTGGCGTTGACACCTCCAACCACCGGAAGATCCTGAGTTTCCGGCGACCAGAACGACGTAAAACTCGCCGCCGTCGACTGCTTCACGCGCCGCCACCATCAAACGCGCCGCCGCCGTCGACCGCGCCGCCGCCGTCGACCGCCGTCGCCCTGCGTCATATGCCCGCCGCCGCCGTCCTGCACTTCTCAAAGAAGATAGAGGTCTCTTTTCTTCATCCTTGTGTAGCTACAGTGCTTCAACCTGCTGCCTGGGAATTTTAAGGTTCTTTTATTTGTTACCGCTGCTGCCTGGGAAACCTTACGGCTGCTTCACTTCAATTTAATTGCAGTTGCACTACTTTAAATATTTTTTTTTGCTGCTCTTTAAAAAAAAAGAAAAAAAAAGTACATATAAAAATGTCTTTTATGAATTCTGACGGAGGAAACAACACCGGATTCTCAAGACGGAACCGTCCTAAATGTGATTTTTGTCATAAAATTGGTCATACTAAAGACAGGTGTTGGAAATTACATGGGAGACCTCCTACCCCAGTCACCGTTGCTCAGATCCCACCATCTCCCATTGTTCTGTCTCCAGAAGAATATGCAGCATATCAGCAATTTAAGTTGACTAATATGCCATTATCTACAACGGGGATGTCTACCGCTTGCGTTTCAAACACAGCAGGCTCATGGATAATTGACTCAGGTGCCTCAGACCATATTTCTGGTAATCCCAATCTTTTATCCCATATTACCAAGCACCGACATCTTCCTTTGATTACTCTTGTTAATGGCCTTCAAACTTCGGCTTCGGGTATTGGTCAAGCGCTTCCACTTTCATCCTTACCATTAGACTCAGTCTTAATGTCCCAAACACCCCTTTTAACCTTGTCTCTGTCAATAAAATTACACGTGCTCTTAATTGTACCGTAACATTTTCTGCTGATTCTGTGATTGTGCAGGACCGTTGTACGGGGAAAACGATTGGCGTCGACCATTAATCTCAAGGTCTGTATCACCTCCATCCTCTTGATCCAATCGCTTGTGTTTCAGTTGAACCTGCTATTACCTTACATAATCGTCTGGGTCATCCTAGTCTCTCAAAGTTTCAACATATGGTTCCAGGTTTCTCCAATCTTTCATCTTTAGATTGTGAGTCATGTCACCTTGGAAAACAACCTCGTAAATCCTTTCCAAGGCGAGTCAATAACCGGGCTACATCACCGTTTGATTTAGTTCATACATATCTGTATTGGGTCCGTATCGAGTCACTTCTACTTTAGGTTTCCGTTATTTTGTTATTTTTGTGGATGATTTTTCCCGTGACACATGGTTGTTTTTAATGAAAGAGCGTTTTGAATTGTTTCATATTCTTCAAACTTTTTGTGCTGAAATTCAAACTCAGTTTGGTCATTCTATCAAAATTTTACGCAGTGACAATGCTAAAGAATTTTTTGAGGCATCATTTAATCAATTCATGACATCACGGGGTATGCTTCATCAATCTTCTTATGTTCACACGCCTCAACAAAATGGGGTTGCTGAACGCAAGAACCGACACTTGGTTGATACTGCTCGTACCCTATTATTACATTCCCATACACCACCTCAGTATTGGGCAGATGTTGTGCTCACTGCGTGTCATTTAATAAATAGAATGCCTTCCTCAGTTCTTAATAATGAAATTCCTTATTCTACTTTGTTTCCTGCTTGTGATTTATTTCCATTACCACCTCATGTGTTTGGGTGCGTGTGTTTTGTCCATGATACGACACCTGGATTAACTAAAATGGCGGCTAGGTCAATAAAATGTATCTTTCTTGGATATTCGCGACTCCAAAAGGGGTATCGTTGTTATTCTCCATCACTTAAGAAACATTTTATTTCAGCCGATGTCACTTTCATTGAGTCGTCCTTTTATTATCCATTATCTTCAGTTAATACCCCATCATGTTTGGACTTCACCTCATATCTTCAGCCCATCCATCAGGAGACTCCCATTAACCCCCCATCTGATGAGTACCCAAACTGCCCTCCTATGTCAGACCGTCCATTACAGGTATACCATCAACGTCCTCGACCTCCTCCCATTGAGCCCATCGTGGCCACGCCCGTTGATTCCCCTATGACGGATCCTGCATCACCACCATCACCTACTCCAGCACTTGACACCACTCAGGATAATTTGCCAATTGCTCTCCGAAAAGGTACGCGTTCCACATTGAACCCACATCCCATATATAACTTTTTGAGTTATCACCGCCTCTCTACCCCTTACTATGCCTTTATTTCCCACTTGTCTCATATATGCATTCCTAAAACCACACATGAGGCACTGGCACACCCGGAGTGGCGTAAAGCCATGTTGACTGAGATGGAGGCTCTTCATTCTAGTGGGACATGTGACTTAGTCCCCCTTCCCACTGGCAAATCAGTGGTGGGATGTCGGTGGATTTACACGGTTAAAGTTGGGTCTGATGGGGAGATTGATCGTTTTAAAGCACGCCTTATGGCAAAAGGGTATACTCAGATATATGGCGAAGATAAGATGTGGGAGTCACGCCTACGGTGGTTTGGTCATGTGCATAGAAGACCGAGTGATGCACCTGTCAGACGAGTTGAGATGTGTGGAGAAGAGGTAGGGAAGAGAGGGAGAGGAAGGCCCAAACAGACGTGGGTTAGGGGAGTCAGAAGTGATATGCTTCTTCTTGGATTGGATGAGGGTATGGCTTTGGAGAGAGCAAAATGGAGGGCGGGTATTCGTGTTGAGGAGTGATCTTGTATCATCTTTTTTTCTTCTTCTTCTTCTTCTTCTTCTTCTTTTCTTTTTTTCTTTTTCCTTTTCTTTTATATCTTTATCCTTATATATAAATATTACTTTATCCTTTTTATTTGATCTTTTATATGTATATTCATCTCTTTTATATTATCTTTTTTTATAATAGCTTATCTTTTTTATCTTTATTTTCTTTCTTTTCCTTTTGGTGATAATGTGATATCATATATCGATTCATGTTAGCCGACCCCAATATCATTTGGGACTAAGGCTTGGATGTTGTTGTTGTTGTTGTTGTATTACACTGACACTTTTTCTCCTGTAGCGAAGATTGCATCAGTTCGTTTGGTTTTATCCATGGCAGCAATGAGCCGTTGGCCATTGTTCCAATTGGATATTAAAAACGCATTCCTTCACGGAGATCTGCACGAGGAAGTTTATATGGAGCAACCACCTGGATTTGTTGCTCAGGGGGAGTCTGGTATGGTGTGCATATTACGTCGTTCATTATATGGCTTGAAGCAATCTCCACGTGCATGGTTTGGGAGGTTCAGTGCCGTTGTCTGCAGCTTTGGCATGATTCGCAGTGATGTTGATCATTCTATATTCTACAGACATTCTGCTGGCAACAAATGTATTTATCTTGTTGTGTATGTTGATGACATTGTCATTACAGGTAGCGATGATCAAGGAATTGCGCTCCTCAAGCAACATCTGTTTAGCAAATTTCAAACAAAAGACTTGGGAAAGTTGAGATACGTCCTTGGCATTGAGGTCGCACAGTCTCAAGATGGAATTGCTCTCTCACAAAGAAAGTATGCCTTGGATATTCTTGAAGAAACAAGTTTGCTAGATTGCAGGTCAGTGGATACACCAATGGATCCGAACGTTAAACTCTTATCAGAACAGGGAGATCTTTTGCCCAACAAGGAACAATATAGAAGACTCATCGGCAAATTGAATTATCTTACCATCACAAGACCAGATATTTCATTTGCGGTAAGTGTTCTTAGTCAGTTTCTTGATAAGCCATGTACTGGACACTGGGATGCAGCTATCCGAGTTTTGAGATACATCAAGAAAACTCCAGGGCAAGGATTGTTGTTTGAAGATCGAGGCCACCATGATATTGTGGGATACTGTGATGCAGACTGGGCCGGATGTCCGATGGATAGACGTTCCACTTCGGGATATTGCATCTTGATTGGTGGAAACTTAATTTCATGGAAAAGTAAGAAACAGGATGTGGTTGCCAGATCTAGTGCTGAAGCAGAATATCGTGCAATGGCCCTTGCTACATGTGAAATCTTATGGTTGAAGCATCTCCTCCAAGAGTTAAAATATGGAAACACAAAACCGGTTCAACTCATGTGTGATAATCAAGCTGCAAGCCTGCAATGCACATCGCATCAAATCCGGTATATCATGAGAGGACAAAACATATAGAAGTTGATTGTCATTTTATCCGAGAGAAGATCACGAGTGGACATATCATCACAAAATATGTGAACACAACTGAACAACTTGCAGATATTTTAACTAAGTCTCTTAGAGGTCCTAGAGTGGAATATATTTGTAACAAGCTTGGTACATATGATTTATATGCTCCAGCTTGAGGGGGAGTGTGGAAACCCTAGTAGTATTGGGCTTAGCCCATTTGTATATCTTGTATAGGAAACCCTAATACTCTAAATATAGCTATAAATATAGCTTCTTGTATAGGATTTCATATGAAGTATAATGAATACAATCTTATATTTCACACTCCCCAAATGGCGACGTCTGGACAGAGACTCCTATATAAGGACTTATTTGACCCTTTTTATGCAAGTTCGAGGACCAATCTGACCTTTTACTCGTTTTAAAAAATTCCAAAAACTGAAAATAAACTCGTGAATGCATAGCCAAACAAGTGGAAGCTTGTGCAATGGAAGATCCCTAGCGGCGGTGAAGAAGGCAACCTAAGGTTGGCATGGAAGTCAATACTTGTGAGCGAAGCTCTCAACCCTCTCAAATACATTCTTGGAATTGAAGTTGCTTGTTCATACGAAGGCATCTTTATCAGCAACATAAGTAACATAAGTACATTACAGATATGTTGAGTGAAAGTGGTAAGGATGTTTGTTGATCTGTTATTGCACCAATGAATCCCAATCATAAGTTTGGCCTTACTACTGATGATCCCAAGGTTGATTCAACGATATATCAATGTCTGTGTAGCAAGTTTATCTATTTCTCCTGGTATGACCTGACATTGACTATGCGATTAATGTCCTAAGTCAGCTCATGCATGACCCAAGAAAATTGCATCTAAAAGGGGTTCTACACTACTTAAAGGGAAGTCCACAACAAGAATTCCAGTTCAACAAGAGGGGACAGTTATAAATTGAAGCCTTCATTGATGCAGATTATGGCATCAACTACTGATTTTGAACTTTCTTATGAAATCTTGTGACCTGGAGAAGCAAGAAACGGAATGTTGTGGCAGACTCATCTACTGAATCTAAACTAGGAGCATGTGCCCATGCCTGAGTGAACTTTTATGAGTCAGAATTATTCTTTCTAATTTACGAATGAAATGGAAGGAAACAAAGGAGGTTGAAGTGTGATAACAAATCAGCAATAAACATAGCTTATAATCATGTCCAGCATGATCGTACCAAACATATTGAAATTAACTAACACTTCATCAAAGAGAAGGTTGAAAGAGGTATGATTGAACTAGGCTACACTCAGAGGATCAAGTCGCAGATGTGTTTACTATACCTCCTCTTCACAGTCCTTGGTTTCAGGGTCTTATCTCTAAGCTAATCATGACGGATACCTACAACTTAGCTCAGGGGGGAGTGTTGGTGTGTTTGTTCACTTACCGAAGAGACACCATTAGTCTAGGAAAAAAATCTTTATTATTTACTACGTATGTAATTATGAGTCTTTAAAGTCTATTCGGTGTGTAATAATTAATAGTCACTAGTGCTTGTTCAGTTTAGAATTATTCAATTTGTTTAGTGTCTTCAAAGTTGCCTAAAGTTTCTAGACAGACACTTCTTAGGTGTCTCTTCCATTGAAATTAATTTCCTGTAAATACAAGGATGTACTGTTTCAATAAGTTCTATCGATAATAAATCTCAAAAAATTATTATACTAGTAATTATTAATAACTTTGTGAACATCATGTTTGACCTCAAAATCTGACATCACATTTTTGGGTCCATCCCCTCTTCCATTCTCAAAAAGTAGTACATCATCTTTCACATGAATATTGTACCAGAAATTTAAAAAGTATTATTCATGGAAAAGAGGAAACAGTAGCTTAGACTTCAAACTACTAGAAGAATATATAAGATGTTTGTAAAGCATTGGGTAAACCTGAAGTGTTTGGATAGTGGAATCACATTGTTTTATTTGCATCTTCTGCTCTTGCTCCAACTGCAAAAGTTCAGCCAATTGACTTCTAAGTAGTGAATTGTGTTCCTTGTCTATCTCATGCTTATCAACAAGCATTATATTCTCAGCCTGAGTCAAATGCAAAAAATAAAGAAGCTAATGGTTAAAGAGGAAAGTATAAAGTAGAATAATTTTGAAGAAGAAAGGATTTATGTCTTTATTGATGGCTCAAGTCCCTATCAATATACATTACAAAGATAGGATACTTCTATAAGATTCTATAGCATAATATTATCTTAGATTTTTTTTTCAAGAATATTTCAACCATTACCTAGCTAAACATCTTTGCATGTCGATCTGAACCTTCCCATGTTCAAATTAAGGACTAATTGAGATACGGGAATAATCATGGAAGTGGAAAAAATGATTCATTTAATAAAATGTGATCTCTAAACTGTTTCCACAAGAAGAACAAATTTAATGATAAGTATCGAGGATAAAGGGCCAGGAAAAGAAAAGGAAAAAAAGTAAATTACAATCATTGTCCAATCTAAATACCACTCTTGATGGCAGGCAGCAAAATTCACATTCCGTGTTTTTGTGTCTATGGCTCTACATGTTTCCAGCAAATGATGCAAATTTGAAATTTGAATACAACAACAACATCCAAGCCTTAGTCCCAAAAGATTTTGGGGTCGGCTAACATGAATCGATGCATGGTATCGTAACCAAAAGGAAAAGAAAGATAAGAAAGATAAAAAGATAAGCTATAATAAAAAAAAGATAAAATAAAAAGAGATGTATATACATAAAAATGATATAATAAAAAGGATCATATTTATATATATATAAAGATAAAAGGATAAAAAAACAAGCAAGAAAAAGAAGATAAGGAGGAAAAGATGATAACAGATCACTCCTTCACACGAATACTCGTCCTCCACTTTGCTCTCTCCAGAGTCATATCATCATCCAACCCAAGTAGAAGCATATCACTTATGACTCCTCTAATCCACGTCTGTTTGGGGCTTCCACTCCCTCTCTTCCCTGCCTCTTCTCCACACATCTCAACTCGTTTGACGGGTGCATCACTCGGTCTTCTACGCACATGACCAAACCACCACAAGCGAGACTCCTGCATCTTATCTTCAATAGGTGTTACTCCCACCTTTAGTCTGATTGTCTTATTCCCCATGTGATCCTGTCTAGTATGTCCACATATCCAACGTAGCATGCGCATCTCTGCAACACTCATATTTTGAATGTGACCCTAGGTTCAAAAGGTACAACTAAACTATAGGACGAAGGATGGTCACTCTGGGGGTCTCGGACTCCTACCCACGCTTTGTTGAAACAGTGACTCCCACATGAGGTTAGCCCAATAGATATCGGTTCGCCAACGAGAATAAGATTGTTAACGATGGTCTGAATTCAAAGCAGGTACTCTGAGTCAGATCGTTCTCATTTTCCAGTGTTGTAGAGTTCAGATTTAAACTGTCTTGCCCTAGCGACGATGTTAGCCTGGAATAAATTGTGATTCGTGCTCCAGAGTTCATACGATCGTTGACAATGAATGACACGAGCATGGAGGGTTTCTAATAGAGACAAAAGCATCCATGAAAATAACATTTGATCATGTTGCTCCCGGACAATATATGCTTCATTCACAGTTTCTCCATCGTCACCGGTGATGAATTGCTCAGGAATTTTTGAATTCTCAATAAAATGGAGGAAATTGTGTGCGTGAATTCTCAATGTGATGTTTCCACAGAAGGTAGTTATTCGAATCCAATTTGATTGGAAGAGGATGAGAGAATGCTACTGGAAAGGTAATACTTCCAGTATCTGAGGTTGAAGATGAAGTAGAGCAGTTTCCGGCATGGTAGATCGAGCTAGAGCTCTGATACCATAATAGAAAGTGAACACACATGGAAAGGAAGAAAAAGCAATCTTATTCATCACAAGAGTCAGTACACATATTTATAGTAGAGTAGCTATAACAAACTCTAACAGACTTTCTAACAGCTCTAACAACTCATAGTAACAGCTGGAAAGTGTAATTCTATTTACAATGGGCGTGCGTATATTATTTATTTACAATACTCCTAACATCATACTATGACTACTAGAGCAAAATCTGGCATTGTAAAACCAAGACTGAATCCTACTTTGCTGTTATCCCATACGGAGCCTAACTCAGTCAAGCAAGCTCTCTCATCTCCCAGTTGGTTTGCAGCAATGAAGTCTGAATATGATGCTTTGATTAAGAACCAGACATGGTCTTTAGTTCCTCTACCACCTGGCAAGCAGGCAGTGGGCTGTAAATGGGTGTTCAGAGTTAAAGAGAACTCAGATGATTCACTAAATAAACTCAAAGCAAGATTAGTAGCTAAGGGATTTCATCAAAGATATGGGTTTGACTTTAGTGAAACATTCTCTCCAGTTGTTAAGCCAGTCACCATTAGAGTTCTTCTCACACTTGCAGTGTCTCATAATTGGATCATTCAGCAGCTTGATGTAAATAATGCCTTTCTAAATGGAGAATTGGAAGAGGAGGTTTATATGGTGCAACCTCCAGGTTTTCAGGCTAAAGATACTTCTCTTGTTTGCAGATTGCACAAGTCCCTTTATGGGCTCAAACAAGCTCCAAGAGCTTGGTTTCACAAACTTACTTCTGTCTTGTACAAGGCTGGTTTTAGACAAAGCAGATGTGACCCCTCTCTTCTCATCTTTCAGGAATCAGGAGTTCAAATCTACATTCTTATCTATGTAGATGACATACTGGTAATTGGAAATAACTCTGTTGCTATTCAACAGCTTATTCAGAAACTACACTCCTCATTTTCTCTTACGAATCTAGGGGAGATTGATTACTTCCTAGAGATAGAAGTCAAAAAACTCCCAAATGGAAGTCTTCATCTATCCCAAACTAAATATATTAGAGACTTACTTCATCAGGTTGGCATGACAGACTCCAAAGGAGTTAAAACTCCTATGATCAGTAGTTGCAAGCTCTCAAATCAAGGGAGTGAACCATTACCTGATTCTTCTATCTACAGATCTGTTGTTGGAACATTGCAATATGCTACTCTAACACGACCAGAAATAAGCTTTGCTGTCAACAAAGTATGTCAGTTCATGGCCACACCTCTACAAGATCATTGGAAAGCTGTCAAACACATTCTGAGGTACCTTTCTGGAACCATCACCCATGGCATCATCATCAAACCTATTCCACAGAGTATTCACTCTCTACCAATTTCAGCATTTTGTGATGCTGACTGGGCCTCTGACCCAGTTGACAGGAGATCCACATCTGGATCCTGTATTTTTCTGGGATCTAACATCATCTCTTGGTGGTCCAAGAAGTAGTAGCGTGTAGCAAGGTCCTCAGCTGAGGCTGAGTACAGAAGTCTAGCAGATACTACATCTGAACTGCTATGGGTCCAGTTTTTGCTTCAGGAACTCCAGATTCCTTTCCAAACTCCCAAAGTTTATTGTGATAATCTCAGTACAGTACAGCTAGCTCATAATCCAGTTCTTCACTCTCGCATAAAACACATGGAAATTGATCTCTTCTTTGTGAGAGAAAAGGTTCAGTCCAAGCAGCTTGCAGTTTATCATGTTCCAGCTCTTCATCAAGTAGCTGATGTTCTCACCAAGCTATTGTCATCCACTTCTTTTCTTGATTTGAGAACCAAACTTAGTGTGATTGAATGTCCAAAACAATCACCCTAACTTTGAGGGGGGAATGTTAGGAATATTGTACATGTCAGTTTTGTAATAAGTTTCTGTTATAGCAGATTAGAACCGGATAGCTTGGTTATAGTTGTTTGAGTTTGTTATGAGTTAGTTATAGGCTTGACGACTATAAATACTTGTACTCTTCTCTGAAATCATTAAGATGATTCCATTTCAGTTCATATTATCTTTCTATTAACAACTCATAGTAACACCTGGAAAGTGTAATTCTATTTACAATGCTCGTGCGTATATTATATATTTACATTACTCCTAACATCTTATCACTTTAGTCCATTATATATTAATATTAAATACGGAGTAGTAATATTAATACTTCGTACCCACTAAGTAGTATATCCACTACAAGTCTACAATTTTACATAGTTTAATTTTAATATAATATATGTGTCTTTCGTACACACTATACAGTATGTATAGATACACACTACAGTATATATTAGCAATGCATAGCTTGTATATTAATAAATTAATAAATTAGGTATATTAATATTGAAATTAATAACTTGTATATTAATCAATTAGGTGTATTAATATATTAAAAAATTATTAGGCAATATAAAATTGCATTCTTAATATATATCATATATAATATATAATTACATTACAAATTAAATACAGTTAAATAGAATGTTATATTGTTATATATAAAATATAATTATATATATTGTGTGACAAATCGCCTAATTGTCGCCTAGGCGGGCGCCTTGCCGCCTAGGCAATATGGCGGTCGGATGGCGCCGTGACTTGCCTTACCGTCGTGACAAGAATGGTCCTCATCACTTTCAGCTTTTCTTTCCGCCTTTGTTTTTTCTTTTAATGCAAACAATTTCAGCTTTTCCGCGTCCCTTGGCCATTGATATTTAGCAACCTCTTCTCCATTGTAAAAGAGCTTGAATGTTGAATAAGAATGGATATCGACCTTTTGACAAACTGATCTAGTTGTGCCATAATCAACCTCTCCAACCTCTATCACGTCCTCTCCTATTGCCTTTCCTAAATCTTCCCATAATGTTCTCAAGTTTTTACAATGCTTACACCAAGGAACACAGAATTTCACGAACCAAGCATATTCCTACATTTATTCTAAATATTTCACTCTCTCAAGTTGCAGCTGCTAGGGACTCGGGTAGACTAATAATGATAATATTAGAGGAGTGAGTATAAATAGAGGCTGAAAGAAGATTAGAAGGGAGGCTGGTATTATCTTAGGCGTGGGATATTGGGAGCTGGCATTCTCTAACTGCCTTTGTATTTCTCTTTCTTCTCTGTTAATCGACCTTCTTGAGACTGTTCACTCTTTCTTCATCTTTCTTTATCCGAAATTAGCTAGTAACCTAACATTGGGGAGCTGGCATTCTCTAACTGCCTTTGTGTTTCTCTTTCTTCTCTGTTAATCGGCCTTCTTGAGACTGTTCATTCTTTCTTCATCTTTCTTTATCTGAAAGTAGCTAGTAACCTAACATTGGTATCAGAGAAGTTCTTGTTACCTGTTCATAGGCGCAACAAGAATAATGATGGAAAGTAAACTTGAGAGTTTGAAGCGCAAATTGGAACAAAACCGCAAGGAGATGTGGAAGACTCGCGGTTAAGTGCGGAAGACTAGCAATGAAGTGCAGAAGACTCGCGATGAAGTGCGAAATGGCTTCGCAGAGCTGCGCGAATTGATCCTGCAGCAGAACACTCTACGTGACCGAAGAATATCAAGAACCTCAAGGAGCAATGCTCAACATTACTGTCCTCACCAATCGTCATCGCAGATTTCGTCTCACCCACTAAGTTCGCAGGACCCATCGCAAACAACTTCTCACTGTTCACAGGTTTCATCGCTAACCATTTCTTACAGTTCGAAGTCGTGATCAACTTCACCAGAGGTGGAGATCTCCAGTTTGCACACTGAGTCGCAGTCAGAAATCACCAGCTCAGTTGCTGGCCTATTCTTGCACAGCTTCTCAACTTGCGCAAGTTTCTCTGGAATCAAAAACTGAGTTGAAACGGGCTGCACCAACAGTTAAGGAATCAGACCATGAAGTGGAGGTTAGTCATCCTCCAGAATTTTTATCAGATACTGTGGAAGGTTCCCATGCTCACAAATCAGATATCCTTACTTACGATGCCTGGAGGCATGATAATGCCTTACGCCGTAACCTAGAAGATTTTAAATCTTGAATTGGTAGAGTTCTTGAACCTGGATTGGATGTTCGGATGGATATGGGGGGCGGTCATTCGTCACATATTACATGGAATAAGTTGGACAAGTTTGATAGCGTCAGAATTTTTGGCATTACTTATATTATGTATAATCTAAGTGGGTTGGGAGGGGGAATTGCTGGGAATATTACAGAAGCTGTTGGATGTGTTATTAGTGTTGAAGCTGACATGTATGGGAAGTTTGTTAAGGATCTCAATCTTGGTCACTTCCCAGATGCCAGTATCGTTGGTGAAGAGGTCAGGGGACTGCCATCAGTTTGTATACCTATGCAAGGAGGAGGTGTAGGTTTTGACTACCTGTTGCACATGGGTAAAAGTAGGACTGGTCCAGAGGCAACAGAGAACCATGCTTACTCCTTTTCTGGGAAATCAGATGCAATGTTGCAAGAAAATGCAGAGAAGGGTTACAAGCAATGTTACTTTATCACTCTGGAGGACTTTAAGGCTACTGAAGTGAATGGAAGGTCAATAGAGACACCTGCTGCAATAGCAACTGTGATTTTGAAAGTTCATGCACCGAACCTACAGTAAAGAAAGCAGTGGTGTACTGGGAAGGAAGAGGTAGGTGCAAAAATGAAGCTATTGGCCAGAGTGGTTGTCAAAGGGGGAGTAATGATAGGGACTCGGGTAGACTAATAATAATGATAATGATAATATTAGAGTGAGTATAAATAGAGGCTGAGAGGAGATTAGAAGGGAGGCTGGTATTATCTTAGGCGTGGGATATTGGGAGCTGGCGTTCTCTAACTGCCTTTGTATTTCTCTTTCTTCTCTGTTAATCGACCTTCTTGAGACTGTTCACTCTTTCTTCATCTTTCTTTATCTGAAATTAGCTAGTAACCTAGCAGCAGCATAGAAATTTATCATGTCCAACTAATTACATAAATAATCAACTTGAATCCCATTTAGTGTGTTTACTGAATAAATTTCCAAGTTATTCTCACTTCTTCATGTATCTAGGAGAGATCAATCCATCTTTACCTTCTTTCAAATAAAATGACAATCAACCTCAATATGATTCCTTGTCTCATAAAATAGTGAATTATTCACTATGTGTATAGCAGCTTGATTATCACACCACAATTTAGCAGGCATTGGTGTTCAATCCAATTTCACCCCATAAACGACTTATCCATATGACCATAGTTTTGATAAGCAATACCTTGTCCCAATTCTCCCTTCAAGTATCATAACATGTGTTCTGCAGGAGCCCAATGATCAATGGTTGGAGATGACATACATTGACTCAATACACTCACAGTGTAAGAAATATTTAGACGAGTGACAGTGAGATAATTAAAATCCGACCAATCCTCTATATCTTTTTGGGTCTTCGAACAACATGCCTTCTTGGATGAGTTGAACATTGGGAACCATGGGAGTATTGCTTGGTGTTGCTCCCAAATTCCTTGTTTAGCTAGCAAATCAAGTGCATATTTTTGTTGAGATAGAAATATGTCTTTCTTACTCGGTGTTACCTCAATACCCAAGAAGTATTTCAATGAGGTTAGATCTTTCATCTGGAATTGGCTATGAAGAAAACTCTTAAGGACCAAAATATGTGCATTATCACTCCTTGTAATCTGGTAGACTGGTAGCCAATCATATTCGTGTGGGCGATTAATCCCATTTCTCTCTTTTCTCTCTCTTTTAATTTTATCTTTTTATCTTCTTTATCTTTCTATTTTCTTATGTTATTTTTATATTTTATCTTTTCTTATGATGATGATGTTCTTATGTTATTTTTATCTTATATTTATCTTTATCTTATCCATTTTATCTTGCCTTATCTTTTTATTTTTCTTATCTTTCTTCTCCTATTGACTTTGATATCATGGATCGATTCATGTTAGCCAATCCCAAAATCTTTTGCGAATAAGGCTTGGATGTTGTTGTCGTGGCTATCATCGACATAAACCACAAGCAATGTAATGTCAGCTTTTGTTCATCTATAAAAGAGAGAGCGATCTGACTGGTCTTTTTGCTCATTTTGACACGAGGCCACTCGTAGACTTAAACTCATGACCGGTACGCCAAGGCTCCCATTCTAAGAAGGCAAGAATATGGCATGGAAATTTTATGTAAACATGGTCCTGTTTTTCATGGTCAACAGACACAGGATATTTAAGTCAAAAGGCACATAATCACATATGAGCATCCAAGTTTCCGTTAAACATTGCAAGGGAAAATGCTGCAAGAAAAACAAAACCTTTAAATCTGACTGGAGAGTATAAGAAACTTTCCAAGCACTCTGAACTTCATTGAATAGTAGGACACACTGATCGTTGGCACGTTTCAGATCCTGTGTTAGTCCAATAATTTCCTTTTTCAGATCACATATTATTTTCTCCTTCTCATAGAGTTCCTTGCGAGCATCATTTGCCTAAAGTTTAAAACAACAAATATAATTCAGTAATTCATAAAACTTCAACATAGTTAATACACAGAAGAACTAAAGTTTGAGCGAACAATTCAGATTGAATCAGCTAAACTCTAAATGGGAAATGCCAAGACCTTTTACACTTCAGGCTGCCTTTTTAAAAACTCCCTAAATTTGATTGGGTGATAAAGCCAAAAGAAAAAGAGAACAAAGGAAAGTCCGCCTCCCAGAGAGACAGTAATTACAGTATCAACCTACCACACCAAGTAGCAAGGAAGATGATGTAGAAAATGGAGAGATATGTAGAATAACTTTAACTAAATAGAGGGTCAAACCCAACGAATTTCAGCCTACCAATCAAAAGAGAGGACATTTAAACATTTAAAATAACTTACGATCTCTCTCCATTTCTTGATGGTATCCCAGTTTCCAAGACTTAGTACAGCACTCCTAGCTCTTGCAGAAAAATTGAGGGATGACAATGTCTCAGACAAATTTAAAGCATTTGGACAAAGATTGACAACCAATACTGTCTTTGAATCTCCGCCTGCATTAAGCCATGTACAGTGATAAGCTATTAATGGGCACTTTTTAAACAGAAGAAGGTGACAAGGCAATTAGTAATTCATGGAAATAAGTAACTGCCTTACAAATAAATACGACAAGGGACCCAAATCATAGGAGACTTTTAGAAATCCACAGTATCTATGAGTTTGACCAGTGTGAGTTATTGAGTTTGATCAAAAAAGTAAATTGAATAGTGCATCTGAGGTATTACATGTGTCGAAAATGTGGTGAATGGATATTGAAATATGATGTTAACATAGTTTTAAGTATCAACAAAGAAGCCAAATGATGAGAAAAAATGGATCTGACGCCCAATGTGGTTGAGGAAGAAACCAAATCTACAGAATTGACTTGCATCCACATGACTGACTTGCATACAAAGCAAGCAGTCTGAGACTTCCTTACCTATTATTAGTAGTATTAACTAATTCTAGTTTTATTTAATTTCCCTTGCTAGAGTCATAATACAATTATATCTTCCCCTCTCAGTTTAAGAATTCTATAATATCAATATAAGGGGTTCTTAGTTAAATTAATAAGTAGCTTTTAAAGCATCATAGGGATATCTTCACTAGGTTAGAATCAGATTAATTCCATTAAGCCTTTTTAATTATTTATCTCTCCCAGTTAATAAGTACAAGATAGATCCATGTTGAAATATAAACTACAAAATATAATATTGAAGAGAGGAGGAAAGATTTTCTGTGTATTTCATTGGAGGGTTAAGTCCCTATAAATATACATTACAAAGATAGAATATTCCTATAAGATTCTATACAATAATAATATCCTAGAGTATATTCCTAAAATATTCTAAAGTATATTCTAAGGATAGAAGAATATTCTAAAGTATATTCTAAAGTATATTCTAATGTCTTTCACACTCCCCCTCAAGTTGGAGCATAGATATTTATCATGCCCAACTTGTTACATAAATAACCAACACGAATTCCATTTAATGCTTTAGTGAACAAATCTCCAAGTTGCTCTCCAGTCTTCACATATCCTGTAGAGATCAATCCTTGTTGTATCTTTTCTCGAACAAAGTGACAATCGACCTCAATATGTTTTGTTCTCTCATGAAACACTGGGTTGTTGGCAATGTGTATAGCAGCTTGGTTATCACACCAGAGTTTAGCAGGCATTGGTGTCTTCAATCCGATTTCACTCAGCAAATGGTTTATCCAGATTATCTCACATGCCGATTGTGCCATAGCCCGATATTCTGATTCAGCACTCGAACGAGAAACCACATTTTGCTTCTTACTTTTCCAAGAGACGAGATTACCACCAACAAAGACGCAATAGCCAGATGTGGATCTCCTATCATCTTTAGATCCAGCCCAATCAGCATCTGCAAAGCATTCTATTCTCATGTGATCATGATTTTGGTAAACAATACCTCTACCTGGTGTCCCCTTCAAGTAACATAATATATGCTCTACTGCATTCCAATGATCAACTGTTGGAGATGACATATATTGACTCACTACGCTCACAGAGTAAACAATGTCTGGACGAGTGACTGCGAGATAGTTAAGCTTTCCAACCAATCTTCTGTACCTTTCTGGGTCTTCGAAAGGTATGCCTTCTGAAGTGAGTCGCACATTGGGAACCATGGGAGTTGTGTTTGGCTTTGCTCCCAATTTCCCTGTTTCAGTTAGTAAATCAAGTACATATTTACGCTGAGATAGAAATATGCCTTTCTTACTCCGTGTTACCTCAATACCCAGAAAGTATTTCAATGAGCCTAGGTCTTTTGTTTGGAATTGGCTATGAAGAAAATTCTTAAGGGCCAAAATACCTGCGGTATCACTTCCTGTAATCACAATATCATCGACATACACCACAAGCAATGTGATACCTGCTTTCGTTTTTCTGTAAAAGACAGAGTGATCTGATTGACCTTTTATCATTCCAAACCGTTCAATGGATTGACTGAATTTCCCAAACCATGCACGAGGACTCTGTTTCAGACCATAAAGAGATTTGCGAAGTCGACAAACTTTCCCATACTCCCCCTGAGCAACAAATCCCGGAGGTTGCTCCATATAAACTTCCTCCTGAAGGTCACCATGTAAGAATGCATTTTTAATGTCCAACTGGTGTAAGTGCCAATCATGAGTTGCAGCGAGTGAGATAAGTAACCTGACAGATGTTAATTTAGCAACAGGAGAAAAAGTGTCAGAATAATCAACACCATAGGTTTGAGCATAACCCTTTGCAACCAATCGAGCTTTCAATCGAGCAACAGATCCATCTGGATTAACCTTAACAGTAAAGACCCACTTACATCCAATAGACTTCTTCCCTGAAGGCAAGTATACCAAATCCCAAGTACCATTAAGATCCAAAGCATTCATTTCCTCTACCATGGCATGACGCCATTCAGGATGAGACAAAGCTTCTTTAACAGATTTGGGAACAGAAATAGAATCAATGGAAGCAACAAAAGAACATGAGGCAGGAGATAACTGACTGTATGACACAAATGAGGAAATAGGATGAGTACAAGACCGTGTACCTTTACGTAGTGCTATCGGGAGGTCAAGATCAGATGTAGAGACAAGATCTGAAGATGCAGGTACTGGTTCAGGACATGAGATCGAAGTCGGACCAGTATCAGGATATGTAATCACAGGTGTCACAGGTGGGGAGTGATCTTGTGCTTTGTGTCGACGGGTGTAAACCAAGTGTACAGGAGGTCTAGGGTCAGGAACAGTGACATTCGACATAGTTACTGAAGGTGTGGTCTCAGGTATAGTAACTGTGTAAATGAGTATTTCATCGTTGTCCTCATGAATATCTGTCTTGGATGATGAAAATGGTGTATTTTCATGAAATGAGACATCAATAGAAATAAGATATCGACCTGTACTTGGACAAAAACATCTATACCCCTTTTGAACTCGAGAATAACCCAAGAAAATACATTTCAATGACTTGGGGTCCAATTTCGTCCGATGAGGGTTAACATCTCTAACAAAACAAGTGCAACCAAATATTTTAGGTGGAATAGGAAAAAGTTCTTTATTTGGAAAAAGACATTGATAAGGAGTTTTACCATCCAAAACAGAAGATGACATACGATTGATCAAAAAACATGAAGTAGACACAGCGTCAGCCCAAAACTGTTTAGGCACATTCATTTGGAATAGAAGAGCCCTTGCAGTTTCTAACAGATGTCGATTCTTTCTTTCAGCAACTCCATTTTGAGGAGGTGTGTCTACGCATGAAGTTTGATGAATAATGCCATGTTGAAGCATAAAAGATTTAAATGGAGCAGATAAATATTCTTGGGCATTGTCTCCCCTTAACACACGAACAGGAACATTAAATTGAGTTTTAATTTCAGCACAAAATGCAGAGAAATGAGTAAATAACTCGGATCGGCGCTTCATAAAATACACCCATGTCATACGAGAATAATCGTCAACAAAAGTGACAAAATATTTGAAACCAGGTTTGGACACAACTGGACATGCCCCCCAAACATCAGTATGGACAAGATCAAACGGAGCATTTGCTCGTTTATTAAGTCGGGGACTTAAACTAGTGCGATGATGTTTAGCAAACTCACACGACTCACATTGTATAGAAGACACCTTATTAAACTGAGGATATAATTGCTTCATTAGTGAGAGAGATGGATGTCCTAATCGGTAATGAGCTTCTAATAGATTTCCAACCCCAAGGCAAGAGATACCTTTTGTAATTGATGTATCCAAAATATAAAGACCACCCGATTCATGTCCTTGACCAATAGTATGCTTCGTTAACAGATCCTGAAACACACAATATCCCGGAAAAAATGTTACAGAACAATTAAGAGTACGTGTGATTTTACTGATGGAAAGCAGATTAAATGCAAAATTAGGAAGACTCAAAACAGACGATAATGGTAATGTAGAAGTTGGTACAACAGTACCAGATCCAAGAACGGGTGAGGTAGACCCGTCTGCTAAAGTGACACTGGAAGCAGGTAAATGTGAGTGAAATGATGAGAATAGACTAGGATTACCAGTCATATGATCTGTGGCACCTGAGTCAATGACCCATTTTGAGGATGATGAAACAAGACATGTGTTTGAAATACCTGAATTTGCGACTACCGAGATAGGGGTAGATGAATGCTTTAGAGATTCTTGGAAGCAAATAAATTTAGCATACTCGTCTGAAGAAATGGCAATTGATCCATCAAATGAACTCGTAGCGGAAGCAACATGAGCAAGCTGATTTCCTTGATTTTTGAACAGCAACTTTCTACATTCTTTGAGCAAGTGCCCGGGCTTCTTGCAGTAATGGCATATTACTCCTCTACCAAATGGACCCGTAAAAGACATTTTTTTTTTTGATTTTTTTTTTTTTGATTTGATTTTTTTTTTATTTTTTTTTTTTACTTTTTTTTTTGAGAATAAATAAATAAATACAGCTAATTAAGACTTACCAGCCGCAGCTCAATAGATGGTTGGCGAGGTCTGGGTTTCTGACTTACCAGCTAATGATAGTGGCGACTCCAAAGACGTGGTCGGCGGCGGCAAGTGCAATTGGTTAGGACGGAGGTGAGAAATAGGACGGTGTTGGTCTGGACAAAGGTTCTGGACAGAGGTTCTGTTTAATGGTGTGTAGAGGTTCTGTAGGCAGAATGGTGTGTAAGGTTCTGAAAATGGTGTGTAAGGTTCTGAAGTTAACTCAAGTTCTTGGAGAAAGAACCCAGCCTGAATACTGAACTGAAATCAGCCTGAATAAAGAACTGAAATCTGAAAAACTAAACTGAAATGGAAGGCTCTGATACCATGTTGAAATATAAACTACAAAATATAATATTGAAGAGAGGAGGAAAGATTTTCTGTGTATTTCATTGGAGGGTTAAGTCCCTATAAATATACATTACAAAGATAGAATATTCCTATAAGATTCTATACAATAATAATATCCTAGAGTATATTCCTAAAATATTCTAAAGTATATTCTAAGGATAGAAGAATATTCTAAAGTATATTCTAAAGTATATTCTAATGTCTTTCACAATCCAAATCTTCCCGTTTCCCTCAACTCAAAATCCCTGCCACTCTTCTGTCATTCTTGGACAAGGTCTTGCAAGTGTGCCCTTAACATATTATGAGAAAAAAAATAACTGTGCCCTTAACAATATGCAATTTCAACGAAAGCAAATATATGTGAATCTATTAATGAAAGACGGTTGGGTTTTGAGAAAGGTGTCCACAGGCATCAGGGTTAATAACTAACCCAATGCATACCAACTAGTTTATGGTCGGTATGCAACTTATGTGTGCTTATACTCATGAATGATGGTTGGGATTAAAAAAAAGGCATTGTATCACACTAAGTCTCACTCTTCGCCAGCCAGAGAATGAATCAGTTACATACCTAATGAGTCTGAAAATAACTTAGTAAGCATCGAGTTTCCATATGGAACATTGTCCTTCTTTGAGGTCAAGGAATTCAAAACATCCCCTAATCTGCATGTACAATCAATAAATTACACAACAATACAGCAGCTTGTCACGGATGAGTTTCCTGTGACAAGCTGGTATGATTTGTAAACCAATGTAATGATTGTTCTCCACTAAATATCATGTGTTAAATACTACTACCTCCGTCCCGGCTTAAGGTTCCCATTGCAGTATTTAGAAAGAAAAAAAAATCCTAATGAAGCCACTAGAAGTGGGGAAAGTGCCGAGGAACACTTTCTAAATTTATTAAAAACTTAAAATACAAAACCAAAGTTCAATTAAAAAAAAGTACAAGACAAAGAACGAAAGAAAGAGTCAACATTTTTTTGCTGGCACCCCCACAATTGTTGAGAGCGATTAGTTGTATTTATTGTGAAACTGGATAGCCCGCTGGAGATAGGGAGGGTACGTCTTTGCCTTTGGATGTGATGACGTATAGTGTTTGAGTCTTGTTACTAGCAGTATTTAGAAAATAATTAAATAAGGTAATTTGAGTATATTTTGAGAAATAGTTTTGATGGATATATAATATAATGGGGTCGTTGATGACAAACGTGATGTTATAGATGCATTTATTTTAATATTTGATGATGAAATTGTCATTTAAGAGTGTTAATTATTTCCTAAAATAGAAATGGGAACTTTTAGCTGGGACATCCAAAAAAGCATAGTGAGAATCTTAGGCTGGGACGGAGGGAGTACTATATTTTTCACATTGACTTGATAGTTTCAGAATCATTGAAAAAGAGCTTAAGGCAATGACGCCTTGTTTGGGATTGAGGCTGCGGTTAAAAAAAGCTTCTTGTTGGAAAAGCTCTTTGGAAAATTGCGGTGGGAAGTGCTTTAGAGAGTTACTCCATTTTTTTAATTTAAATAACCATTTTTAGAGTTTTTGGTGTTCCGTTATATCTGTCCATTTAAAAAACCATGAAACATTAAATAAAATTCCAGTTTACCTCAAAATTAAATATTGAACACATTATAATCATGTAATATAAAATGTTGGTTAGTTCAAACATGAGGGTAACTTTGGTAAGAAGACAATCAGTTGTGACTTGTGACTGATTTAATTCTACCAAAAAATCTTAATAGGCATGTTCTGAAAATGGACAGATAAATAGGAGCAGTGGGAGTTATTGAAGGAAATAGATAAATCATATTTAAGACACAATATTGTAATTGACTGTTACAAATCGTTACATATCTTTATCATTTAAGATGGTATTATTACTTAGCTTATAGACATCCTTAATAATAGTATAAATAGCAGCTCTTGTAAATCAGTGAAGTGTGCAAAAACATTTTCAAAGCCCTTTCCTTCTCTTGATCGTTAGGAGTTACTGTTTGGCACTGCAGTACATCTGAGCATGTTCAGCCATGCAACCCAGCTGAGCAAGTTCAGCCCAATCAACTTATTCAACCACAATCTCATTAAATTTTGCCTATTCAGCCTAATTTATCTCACTAAAAGGGCTCAGATTATTACAGATAATATTGCGTTGGAATCCAATATGGGTATATATAGCAATACCTTGGACTTAAACATAGGGATCATAAACTCTGGTATGCTGGTATAAGTATAACTGTATAAGCTCGCATGCACTATTTAGTACTTACGCTGATAGAGATTTCATTACATACAGCACTTCTGTTGCATGAAGCCCAGTATCGTCTTCTATAGTTGCACTCTCACTTCCAGCCAAGTCTATGAGAGAGAGTTTGCTGCAATAATTCTCACCAGTGATCAAGTTCTCATAATATATATGTATGCAGATTATCCTGAAAATGATTCCCACCAAAACATTAAGATTGAGAAAAACAGAAAACAATAACAGAAGTTAGCATTGAAGGTTCAAACTAAGCACAAAAGGTCAAGTGATGCAAAGCATGCACCACCATTTGGTAATACTCAAGCCATAATATTTCCAAAGAAACGCAGGCAATAGTAATGCATAAAGTGCAACAAGCAAGTCAAAAAGCAATGTGTAATAGCCTACACGACAGTAGAATATAACTTTCTTAAAATCTAAATAAAGCTTTGAAGAGTTGTTTAAAATCAAGTCATGATTCATGGCAATATTAATCAGTTGCTTTATCACTTTATAGCTAACAAATCTTTGAGATCTCTGAAAACCAAGACCATCTATTCTGCATCTGTTATTGTTTTGTCTAAGTGCAATACATTCAATAAATATAATATGTACTACCTCTGTCCCCCTAAGATTGGGGCAAGAGAGAGTTATACGATAAATAAGACAAGTGAAATTGTGTGGTTGGTATTAATCAGTTGCTTTATCACTTTATAGCTAACAAATCTTTGAGATCTCTGAAAACCAAGACCATCTATCGTGCATCTGCTAGTGTTTTCTCTAAGTGCAATACGTTCAATGAATATAATATGTACTACCTCCATCCCCCTAAGATTGAGCGAGTGGGAGTGGTGCGGTTAATGAGAAAAGTGGAATTGTGTGGTTGGTATTGAAGTGGTAAAGTGTGAATAAAGTAGGAATGAATTGCAGCCACCCAAATATTATCAAATATGGTATGCGAAAAACTTAGTGGAACGGACGAAAAAGGTAAAATGCAACAAATATAAAGGGACGGAGAGAGTAGTGATATTCTTTGAATTTGATATACAAATCTTGCTCGAATTTCTCATAGTTTATGCCTCGACAATGGGTGGTTACTTCATTGTGTCAGACCACAACCACATGATTCCAACAACCACTATAACAATATACATCATGCATTTCAAGAGCAAGTAGAATCACAAATATATTTTGGGTAAATACGAGGTAGCTGGAGATTGCACTTGTAACCTCCTATCTAGAAACATGTGCTCAAACTTGTTAAAAGCGGTCAGCGTCATTAAGCGACCTACGTCTGGCTTTTGAGAAGTGTCTCTCCATGAGAAAGTCTAGCTTTTCCGGCGCTTTTCCGGCACTTTTCGTGAGCTTGCCTTTCACTTAAGCGATCGCTTTGCAAAGCTTCTCACAAAAAGCGGTCATTTGGCTGGTCTTTTTTTTAGTTTTAGTGTGGTCGGCTTGTCGCTAGAAGTTAGGGTTATCAGGTTTAGAGTCATTTGACTCTTTCCACACTCCAGTCAAAGCCGCAGGTGAAGAAATCATTGGGAGTTTGCCCAGACTTCCGTTCGGCTAGAAATTGCCGCCTCGCCGGTGAGCAGCAGATTCTCTTTCATCCATAGTTTGCTCTCTCCTGAGACTGAACATCGTTCGTCAATCTTCAGCTCACTTTTACTCTGTTTTTTTAGTTTGAAACCTTTCAGCCTTATTACAGAAAACTAGTTCTCGGATTAATTATTGCATTCCACTAAATAAAGTTCCTTTATTGCTTATTTTACTTGAAGAAGATGGAGTGTAATAAACATGTGAATTTTGATAAATGCTTAATGCTTATGAATTTTATTTTACTGAATGAGGAATTGGGGATTCAGGGTCTATGCTTTATGTTCCATAATTAAAGCTAAACTTTAGTCTTATGTGCGACTTTTCAAAAGTAAAATGTACAGAGTATTAAGATATTATTATTATATGTAGTATATTTTTATATAAACCAATCATTGTATTAGAACCGTTTTTAATGAAACTATGGCATTGTGTGATGGATGTTTTTATTTTATGCCGCACTAGTACTCTTATGACTTTTATCATTAGTTATGCATTTTTTGCATAATAGTGTGATGAATGTTTTCTCACTTATGGCGCACTAGTATTATTTTTAATGACTTTTATGACTACTTACGCATTTTTGGGTTAAGTATACATTATATATTTTGAGTTTCTATTTTTATAAGCACTGCTTTTTGTGAGCATGCTTTGCTTAGCGCTTTCGCTTTTAAGCACTGCTTTTAATTTTCTATTTTAATAAGCACTGCTTTTAATTTTCTAAGCTAAGCACGCTTTGCTTAGCGCTTTCGCTTTTAAGCAAAGCACAAGGTCATCGCTTTTGGACGCTTTTCGCTTTACAAAAGTTTGCATGTGCTAGTATACAAAAATCCCAAAATAGACCAACCGAAAAGAACAATTAAATGCAAAAATTTGTCTTTGAAAAAACATTGATCATACAGATGAGTGGCGTTGAACTTTGATGTATTGCTTCCTCGATTCTGAAATCCTACTTTGAGGATTTTTGAAAAATCTAATGGGTTCTCCACCTTTTCCTGTACAAGTTCCACAACACAATCTGGTAACTTGATGCCAATTTTTGGACGATCACTGCCAGATTCCAAAAGCAAATCTCTAATCTGTAATAAGAGATTGTCTAGTCTTAACTCGCAAGAAGAATCAAGAGTGCCAAATGAAGAAATAATCAATAGTGAAATGGCAGCATACTACAAGATCTTGGAAGCTGTGACCTGTTCATTATAAAGCTCAAAGAGTGAAGCTGAGAAACTAAATTTAGATGTGGAAGTTGCATCTGAATTGGATAAATCGAACAGCTCTTCAAAGCATCTAGCATATAACCCACGATCATGACTAGACCCTTCCTGCAGGAACGTTTGATACTTATCACTTGTCACAACTATGACGACAATCAAATTGCTAGTCACATACAGAAATTCAGGTTAATCAGTGGAGCTCAATGCCGTTTAGCATGGAATTGATTGTCAAACTCAATACAGAGTTGCGAAAAAATACATGTAGCATTGCAGATTACACTTATTGGAAAATACAAGCATACTTACAAGATATAACAATTATAAATTTAAATGTGTAATATGTGCTGACCTACGACACAATCAATTTTTTACTAATATGCATAGAGCAAAGAACACTAGGAGAGAGAGAGAGAGACCATGGTGTGTGTCTTCCCTGAGTGTGTTTGGCCATAAGCAAATATACAAACATTAAATCCATCAAAAGCTGACTGAACAAAAGGCTGAATATCATTAAAAAGGTCAGCTGCAACAAATAAAATGAGTTAGCAAAATCTCATGTTATACAAAAACTAAGCAAATCGCTTTTTTCAAAAAATAATAATAATTACCTTGTCCAACATGAGGACCATAAACTCTATCAAACTCAAAATCCTTCTTAGGATTAGATGAACTATCATCACCAGTATTGACACGAACAGTAAAACTGTCAGGATATTCAACAACTGATGAACCTTCGTCTTCAAAAAGTGGCCGTACACGGCAAAATACTTGTACATTTCCTGAGTCAAATAAATCACATCATGTGCGCATCATAAATACATGTACATCACTGTATGTCTTTGAAATGGTCTGAATGACAATATACTAGTCATGAAAATGAAAGACGCTTTCTTTTGGAAGAGTTCATTGAGAGCCTTTATCAAGCATACTTGTATAAGGCAAGGGATGATAACAAAACTCTGTATACCTTTGGTAGTCAATAACTTGTTAAATAATCTTTTCTTCTCGGATATCAAAGGAGAAATTCTAGCTTCTGTATCAAGAGCTGCTTGATCTGATAACAAGTCAAAGGTTATGTTTTAAAATGTCTGATAAAAACATAAAAATAGAAAATAAACATACACTCTCTGAGTATAAGATAGTTACATATAATCTAGCCATTGAGATTATATGTACTACACAAGTACATTTTATTACCTAATCTACGGGTCTTGTCAGCAAGTACACCAAGGTAGCGTGTGACGCGGTCAAGTTTTGCATTGCAATATTCCTGCAGATCACTGGCCTCTTGTCGCAACTCGGCATAGTCCTCCCTAACAAGCTGCCAATGATATTTCTGATATCGTTAGAAGTAAAACTTTACTGATTTGACACTGCATGGTGGGTAAATTACTAAATGAATGAGCAAGAAGAAGATTAACCATTCCACCTCTGAGTATAAACAAAGGAATCAGCTTTTCTTGCATTTTCTTGTTAATAATAAGTTTGTTTGCGTCAAAACGAATCACATTAGTGCTATACACTGACAATAAATGCGGAGAGGAAATTCTAAAAAAAATCCATAACGAAAATGCTTAGCCGATCATGTCACAACTTAAGTCAATATCTACATGTCCTTTTCAGACAATGTTCTTCATTTGTGTTTGACTTTACAATATTATTTTTAACCCAAAATTCAGTTATAGGATTCCAGTTCACCATCTCAGGCAAAGTGAGTTAATGTCATGAGTTGCCTATTCTCATTACCCAATTCTGACTGCGCTTAGGTTCAGTACTTCTTCATAAAAGCATTTAAATAATCTTCAGAAATTATAAAGTCGTGAGTTGTATATAAATACAAGTAATTTTCATTATTCTACATGGTATCACTCCCCAAGAAGTTGTTCTCTTCATCTGATTTGAATGTTTCTAATCTAAAAAATTTAAGTTTTGGGGCTGATCTTATCTGAATCACTCCCACTTGATCATGAAATTTTCTTATTTGGTCTCATCTAAACTGAATCTTTTTTATCTCATTTTAGATTTGTTTAACCAGTCTGAATCTTGTTGGTTTGTTTTGAATTGTTCAAGTCCTATTTGAACATGGATCCAATCAGAATCTTTCTGATTTGGTCTAACTGATTGGTGTTGGTCTACATAATACTGATCTGATTTATGTTGAAATTAATTGTATGATGATTGTTGTTTTAGTTGTTATTTGTTGTTGTTGGTATTGTCACTAATTGGTGTCGTAATAAGTGTAACAATAACAACAATAACATTAACAATAAAGAAGTATAAGGGGTAGCATCTGGTTTGATTTGGTCGGATCTAAATTTTCTCGATCTCGCTTATTGTCATCAAATGTTTCTCTTTGGTTCACTGTCATCATACGTTGATGCTGAATACTATGGTCCAATCAGCCAATCAGGTATTACTCCGGATTGGCCAAAGAGCTTAAAAGTTAATTTTGCATACTTAGAGTTGCATATATGATGCTCATCATATAACCTTTCTTGAACGACACAAAGGCCACCGGTGGACTCAATGGAAGCCCTTGCACCTCTGGATAAGCAGGTTGCCGCCCTCCAGACTGTGCACTCTGTACTCTGTAATCAGGGCCAACTCAAGTTCTTGGTGCACTGGTCACAGCAGTTAGATGGTGAAGCTTCATCGGAGATGTTGGTATCCTTCCAAACTTCATTTTGTATCATTGACCTCCAAAAGAGGCTCTTGGATAATGGGAGGTGAAGTTATGGACATATTTGTGTAGCAATGTTATAATCATCGTAAGAAGCGGGGATCAGGTGAATAGTTAGGGCAGGTCAGAGGACTTGTGGGCACAAGGAAGCAGTTCCACATGTATCTTGGTTTCGCTATTATTTGTAAGTTAGTTTAGTCTTTCCTTACCTTATTTGTATTACTTATCTACTCTTTTCTTAGGTGATTGGACTCTTATGTTCCATCAAACACTCTTACCCGTATTACTTATCTAGTATTTGAGTAGTCTTAACCTATTACAGTACTACTACTAAGAAATTAACTAACATAGACTTTCAATACTAAAAAGAAGCTACTATTACTAATAATAATAATACCTCTGTCCAAAAAACCTTTGCCATTTCATAAAATTTGAACCATAATTTTGATTAGTATGGTCTTATGGAAATTATAAATTTTATAGTTTTATGAAAGTATTTTTAACAAAGGACATTTTTATATGATTTTTATACTATAAATAATTTCCAATAAAAATATATAGATGGTCAAAGTTTTGAAAATGACAAAGTTTTTTTGAGACGGAGGTAGTATAAGAGACCACTTGAAAAACATGGACCACCCCTGACATTGCCATTTCAAATGGTAGGATGCACAAAGTTTAAGAAATGCTCAAAGATATACTTAGCATCTCAAGAGTTTATATCTCATGGCCTCATGGGAAACCTTAGCAGCCTCAAAAGCCTAAATCAACTTACCTCATAGGCATCAACTTATCCTGGCTAAAAATATCACCGCTCATTTCTAATATCCACACCAGGATACAACTTCTCCGTGTCCATAAGTAATAAGGTAAGAGGGTGAAACCAAAAGACAGTATAGATTTCACATTTCTGCTTCATCGATAAACGAACTCCCTGATATTGTACTTGAACTGACAGGGCATAGTCACATAGGTTAAAGGAAAGAGAAATGATAACCTTGATTTTGTTCTTCAATCTGAGGAGTCCGGAGCTCTTGGCGTGCTTAGATAATTCCGAATACGAAGAGATGGATGAGGGTGAGATCGAGTGCCTCCGGACCAGCGGGGCAGGCGGCGTCAAGCTGTGGTGATCGTCGTGCTCCGTTGGTGACAACCTTGGTTCGAATCCCGCTACATCCCAACTCCATCTGTAGAAACCGTCACTGCTGCTCTTCTCGTCAGACATCTTTCCTGAGTCCCTGAGCCCAGAAAAAACTGAATACTGGGAATCAGAGAAGACGAGTGACTGGGAGCTCACACACTCTCATTCCCTATATCTAGTGCTTACAGTGCGTCTTTAATTTCTGGTATTCAAATCTTTTAGTTTTGAAGAATGGGGCAGCCGAGAATGCCTGTGTTAAACTAGTACTGTATTTTTTAACCAGAGGAAGTACTAGTGGGATGTAGGGGTATATCTAGAGTAGGGATGAGAATGGGGTGGGTTTGGGACGGGATACACTCCCCCATCTCCACCCCGTTACTCCCAGACCCGTCTCATCCTCACCCTGTTGTCCCCCACAGGTGCCCGCGGGTGCCCCATATAGATTTAATTTATCGTATTTGCATATACCCTTAATCTCTTATTATAAATATAAGTAGTGTGATTCCAATGAGAACGATGCTTAACGTGGGAACACTCACGTTTAAACCAATTTGATACATAATAGAGTCCTTCTAGTGCACATTTGGACTTTAATCACATTTAATCCAATGTGATACACAATAGAGTCATTCTAGTGCACATTTGAACTTGACTCAATACAAGCTAATATAAATAATCACGGCGGCACTTTTGTAAATATTATACTAGATACGAAAAAGTGCATTTTGCGAGCTCATTGTGTTTCGCATTGGGGGTAAATGTGGTGTTCGCACGTTAAACATTGCAAGATCATAAACCTATATATATCTACGCACACACAGTGATAAGTTTTGTGAATTGAAAACAGTTAAAGTAAAAATATAAGTAAACATATTATCATCATGTACGTCGTTTCAAAATTCTCAAAAATTATAATACAATTAATTACATATTACATATAAATGTGTGTGTGTTTATTTACTCACTTTCTCACTCTTAAAACTCATATAACATTTATGATAAATATTTTTAATCATTACTAGCTTATTGCTAGTATAAAATGTATTAATTCATTAACCATGATTAAACCGTATACAATTATGTATGTCTATATGTATATGCGTTTGTAATATACTACATATAATTAAATTTAATATGTGTGTACATTATTTATATATGTGTACATATATGTTTGAGTATATATTTATAACGGGGACGGGGCGGGTGTAGCAATACCCGTCCCCCGTCCCATATTTTAACGGCGTAAAAAGATCTCACCCATCCCCGCCCCCGCCCCGCTCCAAGCCCCGCCCCATCCTTTCCCCGCGGGGCGGTTCCCCACAGGTCCCCGCCCCCATTGCCATCCTTAATCTAGAGTGATTTAACGATCTGTTTGAAATTACATTATATTCTCTAATGAGCAAGTTTTTGAATAAAAAAAAGGAAAAAAGGTCAAATAGTTTTTTCCATTACTTTCAATTCAAATAGTTTCTTCTATTATTCTCATATACTAAAAAAAAAAGTAGCATGTATTTTTTTTACCGGTTTTTGATTTCAATCTCAATACCACCTAATACGTGATACATGAGTTGTGTTTTATGCTAAGGGTTGGTTTGCAACTTCTTTTAAAAAAGCACTTCTCAATTTTTTGCTTTAAAAAAACATTTATTTTCCCAAACACTGCAACTTTTATTTTTCTCGGCTTCCGCGTCAAAAGTGCTTTTACTTTTTCTATTACACAAAAAGCACTTATTTTACCAAACACTACCCACTTTTACTTTTCAAAATCACTTGTATCTCAAACACTATCAACTTTTATTTAATCACTTCTCTCCGTTTCATTAAAAAAAGCACTTTTTAAAAGAAGAAGTTGTTGCAAACAGACCCTAAGTATATTAACGCCACCTCTGGTTGTTAGTGGTCATGAACATGAAAGTTAAATAAAATCAGCTGCGGAAAATATGTGTACAATCAACACAACGGCATCCCCTCGTAAGCTTTATATCAGCAGCCTGTTGAATTTCTTAAAGCTATATATCCAAAACTCATTCTATGATCAAACACAATGCGCACTAAGAGTCCATTTGGTAGCACCAAAATCGGCTGTTTTGGCTGATTCTGCTGAAATTTATGAAGTTCTGTCTGAAGTGGCTGATTCTGCTGGTTTAAGATTTTTTTAAAAAAAATATACTTTATTAATAAAATAAAGAAAAATTTATATGTAAAAATAGTTATAATGGTCATCTACAGTAATTTCAGCCAATACAGCCAGAAAAGCAACTCCAACCTTACTTTTTCTGCTAATTACATAATTCAGCGCGCTTTCCAAAAATTACGTGTATGGTGAAAAAGTTGGCTGATAAACCCGATAAACCGAAAAACAGTGTATCCAAACGGCCTCTAAATTGTGCACAACAAAAACAGCGAAACAGCAATGTTGCAAAAACATTCCCCCATTCCGTACAACACCAATAAAGCAGACTACCCAACTATCAAATCTATCAAATCTAATAAACTATCAACAACAAATTCCTCAAAAAACAGATTTAGAGCAGCCCTCCCTTTCAATTTTTAACCTCAGTGTTCAATCATGTTAGTAGAATATAATCTAAGCATGATCTTATAAATAAGTACTTTAATTTGCTCTATAGTATTTACTGTTGTGGTTACCATATTGGAAAAAAGTGTTTCATTCATAGCCTTCCAAATCAAATACACAGTGCATGTCAATGCAATTTGATATGGTTCTAGTTGAACTTCCTAACTTTTTCATTTTGCTAACGCGAATTTTCGGAGACTTCTATATAGTGGCCAGTGACTAATGACTTTAATTCTATAGGCTGACTCATATACTCGGGCATTTAAGAGATAACCCTATGAGTACTACAATTCACTTTCTTGATGCCCTTTCAATTCAGTTTGCTAAGTTTTAATCAAGATTAACCTCATTACTTTTTCACTAAGTTAACATATCTTGTACATTTACTAAGAGACCACTCATAGTATTTAAAAAAAATTAGGTAACTTGGAGGCGGGTTAGTACTCCCAAGATCGGTATTGATGAAAAACCACTACCTGACAAGCATAAAACTGCTCTCAAACTGAGAGCAATTCATCCCATATGGTATATGAGGTAATAAAGTTAAAGTGAACCCTCCAGAAGTAAAATCCCAAAACTTACACTAAATTCCATTTCTCCTTCTAATCTTCAATAACACTATACTAAACCATGTGCACCTCATTAATCACATTAGCATCTTTTTAAACCATCAATTAGAACATCAATTACGTAAATGATTAAACAAGCCTATGAAGCAAATAAAACAAATAAAATTAATAGTAATTGTCTCAAATAGGAGTAAAACACGTGAGAAATTCTTAAATAGGACCATGTAAGTTTTTTCCCTAAATAGGATCATATTACTCTCATTTGAAAACATAGACAATTTTCATCACATTTATATCCCTGCCTTAATCCACTACTCAACTCCTGCTTTAGACCATGTACAACACCTCTCCACTACATCCTCACAGCCTCTCTCCCTTCTCCCATATGAATCAGATCCAACGAGCTCTTCTCCTCTGCGCATCAATTCATCGACTTCACCGCATCGTCCACACGCCATCGTCAAATTCATCCCAAGCCATCACCGTTGTTGGCTCCGCGGCAGGCCGCCGCGTGTCAGGTTTCTTCTTCTTCATCTTCTTCCCCCTCCTCCTTCTTCCTCTTCCTACTCATCCGCCTGTTATTCAATTTTTCGGGTTTTGATATTGATCTTTCAGATTTTCCTTCTATTCCTATGCTATTTTGAGTTTTGACATTCAACTTGTTGATTTTTAGACTTCTAATTCATAATACTGTTTTCTGGATTCTTAATTTGCAAAAAAACAAAACGATATTCTGATTTTTATGGATGATGGCATCACATTTGGCCAACTTTATGGCAGAAATGTACATTAACAATCATATTGTGGCAAAGAGCTTTTGTGTAAACTCCGATCTTTCTAATTTTTATCATTAATTTCTTATTTGTGATTGAGGTGTATTTGTTAAAGTGATTGTTCCATTAAAATTTGAGATTTTTTGAACATTTAGTTGTTGATTTCATATTTTGCCAGATTATGGCAGTTTCGTACAAATCTGCAAGATAAATCTGCCAAGTTTATGCAAGAAATGTACATTAACAATCATATTATGGCAAAGAGCTTTTGTGTAAACTCTGATCTTTCTAATTTTTATCATTAATTTCTTATTTTGTGATTGAGGTGAATTTGTTATAGTGATTGTTCCATTAAAATTTGAGATTTTTTGAACCTTTAGTTGTTGACTTCATATTTTGCCAAGATTATGACAGTTTTATATAAATCTGCAAGATAAATCTGCCAACTTTATGGCAGTTTTGAAAATTCATTTTTAATGGATTGGCAGATTTGTAATTAAGCTAAATCTGTCAAGTTAATGGTAGACATATGGCGCCGGAGTTGTGGCGGTGATGGTGGTGCTGAAATTGACACTGGTAGCAATTTTGATAAGGCAGTGATGGTGACCAAAGTGGCAACCGCGACTATGACGATGGGGTGGCGGCAAGTCGGCAACATCGGAGAACAGTGACGGTGGTGGCAGATGGCGATGCTGGTGGGCCTGCCAAGGATGGAGACGCCGGTGGGAGGCTGCGGCGAGGCGGATGGCCAGAGGCAGGCTGCGCATGCTAGGGGTGGTTTTCCATTTGCGGCTACCCAAAATTTCGACTCACAAGCCTCGTGCTTCGTGCACCGTGCAATACCTCCTAAATCATTAAATGAAATATTATAACAGGGGTGTTTTTGTCCATTAAAGCTATTTTTAGTCCTATGAAACTCTACTTTCGTAAGCAGTCCTATATGTGCAATAAAGTTTGCAATAAGTCCGATTTGAGTCATTAACTCTAAAATTAAATAGAGCCAACATCTATTAAGATAACAATTGGGAAAACTGGAGTATGAGCATACATTGGTTTGTGTGTGTAGGAGAAGTTAATTTCCTATGGTCACACATATGGCCTACATACACGATTGAATATACACAATCAATAAACCTTATGAGTTGGGGCTAAGAAGCTTACTGGGAAAAGGGTATTGCGTACTGGAAGAGAACTTGTGCCAATTTGTGAACACATATTTACTAACCAAAGTGTGTGTTGGGGGGGGGGGGGGGGGGGTGGAGGGGGGGGGCAATTATAGTCATATGTTTTCTCTTAGAGTAAACCAAGAACACAAAGGAGGGTTGTCAAACTCCAGGGACACATATTACAATGCGTTTGGTGTAATACCGCCCTCGAGTATTTGTACTTTATCAAATTATGTATCGAACCCCAAGAGATGAATGAATGCATTTTACGTGATCGTAAATTTTTTTATCATTTCTTTTTACGTGAATAGTAAAATTCACGTGGGGCCCACACTGGAGGTGGGGACCACCCGATATTATCGGGCCCACATATTATATTCGTTTGAGTCAAGGTAATATGTGTATGATGGTGAATATCCTTGTTGGGCCATATAAATTATGTGAGTAGCCAATTGAGCATATAAGGCCCATTTATCGGTACCGGCATACTGACAGATAAAAGCCATAATAAATCATGGAGACCGCTAAACTAAAAGTTGGGGAATATACATTCATTCTTATAGCCAATAATAATTGGAAGAATGATAGATATTTCATTTTACCCGATAAAATGAAATACAATTAAACCAGTCCGGAAAATACAACTTTCGGGACCAAATGTACACTCGGGGACATAAAGGGATGACCTCCCACATAAGGGGGGGCCACCCCACGTTTTTCCAGCTCTCAAGTGATGAGAGGAGTGTGCAAATGTTGACTTAAGATGATAGAGGCGAGCTAAGGGGGGAGGTTGAGACAAGAGTTGACTCCAAGGGGACCCCTCACCTCTCATCATCATGGAAGGAGCCAAAGTCACCCCAATCACTCCCTACACCCATCCTTTCGACCTTACCATCCATTTTTGAGAGAGAAGCTCTGCAAAATACTATTTCCACCATCCCCATTCGAACCAAAGCTAAGGAAGAAGGAGGAGGGGAAAGGAAAGAGAAAGAAGAAGGAAGACTTGAGGATTAACAAGGTAATAACTCCATTAATCCCATTCCTTTTCTTTAATCTCCCAATATGGTTATGTAATCATACTTCATACCCATGGAACTGCTCTTCACATTAGATGTAAAGATGAGGGGTTGGAAGGTTGGTTCATATCCAAGACGGATTTAGAGAACAAAGTTGACCGGTTCGTCGGAAAATAACCTTTTAGAGGTTATTTATGTTGATATGGGTTTTATGATGATAAAACCTTGTTGTTAACTTGTATAAGGTACTTCAAGGACTTTGAAAGGGTCGCCGGAGTTGTCACCGGAGTTCGTTGAAGTTCACCGAAGTTTTACCGGAGCTCAATAAGAAAGGCTAAAACTCCCTAAGCTTCTTTTAAGGTGAGAAGACGGCTATATGCTTTATAACTTTTGCGTGAGGCATGAGATTACCTAAATTAATCAAGAACTTGTTTTATGAATTGATTAATGGTAGTCAAGTATGTGGTATGTCATGATAGAAACCATAACATAGTTGGAAAGCATGAAATGTAGGTTTGATTAGTGAAATTACATAAATTGATATGTATAATGTTCCAAGGGCCAAAATAGGTATTTTTGGATCAAGGACTTCAAGTAGTACATGCATGTAAAATTTCACGTTAATCGAACTCCGTTTGGGCGGTCAAACGTGCGTTGACCGCCAAGTCAACTACAATACCCGACTGGGTATTGGCAAATACCCGACCGGGTATTTGCTGAAAATCTGCCCCAAGGGCTGCTGTCTCCTATACCCGATCGAGTATGGATAGGTACTCGATCGAGTATGCATGGAAAATTAGCCTTACGGGCTGCTGCCTCCTGTACTCGACCGAGTATAGGTGGGTACTCGATCGAGTATTGGGTTATACTCAAAACGGGTAGTTTTTTAGTAGGATAACGTGGACCGATCAGGTGGGACCCGCCCACGTTGGATACTAAGGATTGTTACATGACTATAGGACTAGGTATTGTCCATAGCTAAGTGAACGAAAGGTTAGCCATATCCAAGATAGGGTTGGTATGGAATAAGGTTGAAGTTGAGTATCCTCGGGACGGTAAACAATCCCAAGAACTCGGTGAGGTTGAGTATCCTCGGGACGGTAAACAATCCCAAGAACTCGGTGAGGTTGAGTATCCTCGGGACGGTAAACAATCCCAAGAACTCGGTGAGATTGAGTATCCTCAGGACGGTAAACAATCCTAAAACTCGGTTGGGGTTGAGCATCCCCGGGACGGTAAACACTCCCGAAAGTCGGTAGGATATTATGAAAGTATAATGTAGCTTGTGAGCTAGGCTTTCATGATGAAAGGGGAAAGGTTGGGTAAGTACCTTATCTCTAAAAGACCTTTTTTGTGAGGAAACGACCTACGGGTCAAGTATTTTACAAGTATATACAGTATGTATTATCTTGGGAATTGGGTAACAATGGTTACACCTATAAATACATGTATCATCCTATTTTTGGGTCTCGTGTCTGAAACATTAGTTATTCCTCATATAGCCTGCTTGTCACTAGTACTTTCTATGGAGTACTGACCCTTTCGGGGGCCCTCACATTTTTCAGGTTAAGGCTAGAGTCCTGCTACCTGCACCTTTGCCTAGGGTGAACTCAAATAAGGAAGACGTGGTTCGTGCTTCCATTCTTATTTGAAATTATGAAATTGCTCATGGATATTTGACCGATGTTTTCTATTAAACTATTGAAGGGCCTGCGCGCTCATGTTTGCCACGTGTGGCTAAATATCAAACATATTTTATTTCCGTATTTGTTTGATTTATATGTTGATGTTGATTGTATGGGTTTACTAATCGGTTTGGCAATAGAATCTATCGGACGCCTTGTATGATTTGATAAGAATGAACTACGTTGTTCTTATTGGGTTGTACGGCGGTTGTCTACGTGGCACGGATGCGGTCCGGGGCGTGACAATTGGACTGATTTTAAAGTGCCCCTCTTTATTGTTAGAGACCTCAAAGTAGGGGTGTCAAACTCCAATTTAACATGCTTGATGCCTTCTGGATCATACCCAAATCTACTATGTCTAGCCCCAGACCCAAAATTTTAATAACTCATATTTTCTTTAAAAAAAAGTTGACCTATTTGCAGCAAAATGGGGATCTCCAGAGTCCGAACTTGCCACCAACATTGCACTCGTTGTCGTCGTCTCGCCCATCCCCATCATCTCACTCGTCGCCAATCGCCATTAGTCATCAGCATTAGTCATCAGCATCCAGAGCATCTCAATTCTTTTTATTTTTCCGACCGTCTGAGTTCTTTTAGTTTACAAGGATGTCCACCGGTGTGGACTTTCTTCTGAGCTAGACGGGGTGAGCTCTCAGCCAAATCTTATCTAACCCTAACCATTCCATCTGTTGAATGGGTTGGACATGAAGGGAGGCAAATAACAGTACTGTTCGTTGACAGAATGACAGATAAACGAGAGCGTATATTATACACCCGGCTGTACGGTGAGCACCGTACAACCGGCCAAATAAGGAAAGTAACAGGCCTAAGAAAAAAATAGCAAAATAATTCGGTGGTATTTTTGTAATTAATATGAAAATTGTGGTTTGTACTAAATGAGCATCAGTGTACGGTTAATGCGCAATAGCCCAATTTTAATGAGCACCGTGTTAGTACAAGAAAGTTGATATCACAACTAAAAAACGGTGGCATTTTCGTAATATCAGTGACAATCATGGTTTTCGTTAGATGAGCATTGATACACTTTTAATGAGCATCAGACGTATTCTATTGAGCATTAAGAGTCAAATATGAGTATTGTGATATCAATTTCATATATTATAATTTACTTTCTTTTTCTATATCTATAATCAATTCCTATGAATTTCAATATGCGAATCTAATGTAATATAGTACTTTTGAAATATGCATTGTTATGACATTTTAAAAATGAGCATAACATGAGTACCATTTGAGCATATGTAACTTACAAAATGAGCATAAATATAAAATTCATAAGATTTGTTAGTTGGACGTCACGACATTTTAATTGAGCATCAAACCTTCTATAATGAGATGAAAATAATGCTTTCTCTTAAATGAGCATTAATGAACTTTTAATTAGCACTAGACCTAATATATTGACTATTAGGAGTCTAATATTGAGAATCGTAATCTCTGCTTCATGTCTTTTAATTCAGTCTTTTTTTATATTTTTGTTTTATAAAAACTTATTAAATTATATCTATAATCAACTCTTATGAATTTCAATATGCAAATATAATGTAATATGAATATATGATACTTTTGAAATATGTATTGATATGACATTTGAAAAATTAGCATAACATCAATACTAAATGAGCATACGTAACTTACAAAAAAGAGCATTACACCAATATCAAATGAGCACACATACTTACGAAATGAACATCGAAAAAATTTAAAAAAGCTCATTTAAAATTTTTAGTATGCTCTAATAATAAATGAGAATACATAACTTATGAAATGAGCATTGAAAATTTTAAAATGAGCATTACACCAATATGCACAAATATGATATTTTAAAGGCTTAAATACGTTTTTAGTCCCTGCAAATATGACACATTTTGGTTTAAGTCCCTTCAAAATATTTTTCTTGTTTTTCATCCCTGCAATATACACTATTTTGCTTTTAGTCCATATCCAATTCTGAAACTACTCTACTTACAACAAAAGTTATTGTTAGTTATATAAATCTAGTAAAAATATGTAGATTTGTCCTTTTATACGAAGTAATTTTTTTGAGGCTAATATGAGAGTTAAAATAATTTAAAACTAAGTATTCATATTTTGAAAATATATATTAAAAACTTTCTAAAAAATAAAATATAATACTTTTTAAATAACATGACAAAGAATTAGAGGGAATGTATTAATCGGGGTTATTTTGAAGTCAAACGGAGATTGTTATCACCAATGATGGACTAAAAAGAAAACCTATGTAATTGCAGGGACGAAAAACAAAAAAATAATTTTGCAGGGATGTAAAACAAAATGTACTATAATTGCAGGGACTAAACACATATTTAAACCTATTTTAAATTGTTTAGTGTAATGCTTATTTTAAAATGAGCATTACACAAATACCAAATGAGCATAGATAACTTACAAAATGAGTATCAAAAAATTTAAAAAATTCTTTTAAAATTTCGAATGTGCTTATATATGAATTTGTGTATGCTCATATCGGTAGAACATAAAGAACACATTCCTTATTTTAGAACAATCAATTTTATTATGCTTATTTTTTAAAATTATATCAATGCATATTTAATTTAAGTAATATACTCGTAATTATTTTGAAGGTTGGAGCTTTCAATAAAAAGGTGAGAGAATTACATATTTTTATTGAATTGTCATTCCATATGAATTTTTGAAAGAATTGCATGAAAAAATTCTTGAAGAAAATTTACAAAATAAATAAATAAATAAGAGGTGGGAAAAGCTAAAGAAGCAAAAGACACAAGGTATATATAAGAAGAAAAATGGAAAATATCAGAAGTTAAAGAAAAATGAGAAAAAACGGAAGCAGAAAAAACAAAAAGAAATGTTAAAATTGGAAAAATTAAAGTTCATAAGTAAAAAAAAGAAGAAGAAAAATCGGAAGATGAAAAAAGAAGAGAGAACGGCAGATGTTACAATGATTGGGTGGAGAGGGAAAGTGTAAACGGCAAATAAATGGAAAACAAAAACGGAAGAAGAAATCTAGAGGAAAGGAAGAGAACACGGAAGAAAAATAAAAGAATCAAACACCCAGCTCCATAACTTACAACCTCCGCTTTGCACACATTTACAAAAATATCTGGCTGTACCAAGTCACACGGTACAACTGGGTGTATAGTATATTTCACCGAGCTAGACGGGTAAGCTCTCAGCCAAATCTTATCTAACCCTAACCATTCCATCTGTTGAATGGGTTGGACGTGAAGGGAGGCAAATAACAGTACTGTTCGTTGACAGAATGACAGATTGACAGATAAACGAGAAGCATGGAGTACAATGGTTAAAACATATGTGTACATTTGTATAGAGCATCATATTACCACCAACAAATTTTTAATGTCCAAAATGACCTTACTCTCATTCATGCTTATAATTTTGTAAAGACTTAAAAAAATGTTAAAATTCAAAGAATTATATATATAAATTGTGGGCAATTTAAGAATGTCAAAGATTTTTTGTTTTTTGGAACTATTTGTATATTCTACATCTTTTTTAAAGTTATCACATTTTAATTTTATATTTTTTACACTTTCACTTTATTTTTTGTTATTTTTTGTTTCTATTTTTTAATGATAACTTGTTAAAATTATCCATCCATTTTTAATTAATATGATTTTTTATATTATGATTATTGCACTATTTTTTAAATTTATATGAATTTTTATAAGATTAGTCAATTGTTTTTTATATTAACATTATGCTACACCAGGTTAAAATGACATGATTGATGGTATTTCTATTGTAAACATGCTTATATGATACTACGTGCTTTTTTTAGTATATGGAGTTAAGTGATGTATTTACAACAATAGAAAGGTTTATTTGACTATTTTCCTTTTTTAATTTAAAAAATTGCTCAATACTTTTTTCTATTTTTATTTTTAATGATAACTTGTTAAAATTATCTATCCATTTATAAATCAATACAATTTTTTATATTATGATTATTACACTATTCTTAAAATCTATATGAATTTTTATAAGATTAGTCAATTGACTTTTGTATTAACATTATGCTATAGCAAGTTAAAATGAGTTGATTGACAGTGTTTCTGTAGTAAACATGCTTATTTGATAGTACACACTATTTATGTATTGAAAACAATAGAAATGTTTATGGGGTTTATCCCTTAATATTACTAATTCAAAGCAAATTTCTTAAAAAGTGACCATATTTGTATTTCGACAAAAATGTGACTAAGATAAAGTGACACCTAAGAAAATCGTGTCACTCACCAATGATCATGTCACTTTTGAATGTCACTGTCACAGCCGCCGCCCAGTGACACCCCATGGGCATAGCCATACCATGGTCACGGTAAATTCGTATTTCCCCTTCCATCCCCATGCCGCCAGTGTCACAATGACCAAGCCACCTCAGTCACAGCTAGTCACCACCACCAGCCACCCGCCCTCAGCCCTAACATCCAGCCCAGCCCCTGTTCCCCTGGTCCCCTGCCTCACCCCTATCCTCCCCCCAGGTCCTTGTCTAGCTGATTCACACAAAACCTTAGCCATAACACCACCGCAAGCAGCAGCGGACCCAAACCGAACTCCAGCGGCGGCGGCGGCGGCGGCCCCAAATCGGACCCCAGCGGCGACGGCGGCCCCAAATCAGACTCCACCAGCAGTGGTATTCCCAAATCGGACCCCAAATCAAAGTCATTGTCCATGGAGTATGGCGGATCTGTCACCGACGGCCTCATATCGGATCTGTCATGCACCAGAGACGCGGCTAGCTAAGACATTGGATGCCCTTAGCAGCACGAGCCCACCTGGTAGCTCAGCGGGTGGGCCCTCGGGTCCCCAACCTCATAGTAGACGCCACTCAACGGTCTGCAATCTCAAGGAATATGAACACTCATGATTTTTGCGGAGAAGAGCGATGTGAGGTAAAGCCAGGGTTGGGCAGGTGTCCTTGGCATTTGACGATTGAGGTCGTCAACCTGTCTTTGTAGCAAGTGGGGGTTGGCGGAGTATAAATGTTCTGTGCAGCTTCATCGCCCGCACGAATATGTTTAGGCCTGCAGTGTACTATCGTGATCCGGTGGTCTTTTGTCTCCCAATTTTGGAAACGACGACCTTATTTTTGCATGGTCAAGGTCAGTTCCCACGCTCAGTGGCTGTCATGGGGAACGACGGGTGCCTGCTCTGCCGCGGTGTGCCTCTCTTTAAGGATTTCGAAACCCCGGTTTGCTGAATGGCTCCCCCCGAGTGGCCTCGACCTCCAAGCCTTTAGTTGAATGTTGTTCCATCAATTCGTGTGAAGGATGAGGTACGGGAGGCATCAGATTCCCCACTCTATACATCAAGTGACTGCATTCGCCGAACAGGTGATACGGAGGTGCACTCCGTTCTAGCAGCATGCACGATCTGCTCGGCGTTGCTTTGGTTAGCTATATTCCTCAAAGTATCGACCAGTGCCCTCAGGAGGCGCGGACTGCAGCGGGGTTCAACTGGGATCACGTGGGTGAGATCTCCCTGCGCCCCCCGATTCGACTAACCACATTTGGATGGTTCCCCAAAAGTAAGAGTTCGTGCCCTCCTGCTGTCGCGTAGTTGTTTCGAGAGGTCCTAGGTATGCTGGGGTGATGGGGTGATTGTCTAACCATTTCATCGAGAATGTTGGTTTTGAGTCATAGAAGGTGCTGCTTACCACGCAAGAGCTTGCTCCAGGATTTTAGTTCAGTTTTTCATACACGGATCTAGTGTTGAGATTAAATTCTCGTGGTATAAAGGCCCAACACAGTCCCTTCGGTTTTCATCCTATTCTTTTGTAGACTAGTTAGTGAGTATATGTCAAACAAGTACGAGGCAGATGCAATAACAAAAAGATAAGAAGCAAAGTGGTTCAAGTTTTATTAAGCACTTGGAACGATTACAACACCACGCCCTTGCTAAAGTTTGCAAACCTTTTAAAATGAAATAAAGGCAAATATTTATACTACAAGGTAGTAAGTATGTGGAGAGGGTGACGTGCTCAGCCCTGAATAGATAGCTCCAACCATAACATTCACATATATAGTGCATAAAATATGTTTCCCGCCAATTCTAACTTTCCCGATAATTGCTTTGGAGAGCTCTTCCTCAAGCAATTGATGGTATCCGAGAGGATACCAAGTGGCAGGATTAGCTCGTCCAGCAGATCCCGCACGCGCCTCCCGACAGAGCTTCTAGATTGGGTGAACCGAGATCGGGCCCGCATGCCAATTGGTCTGTCTAGGATATTTGGGTTTGAGCCCAATACCCAACTATAATAAATATAAGACAAACCTCTGTATTTCGGGCTAGAAAGGCTTATTTATTAGACCTTTATGTGATTCCTTCTATTCAGTTAAGCTTTTTATTATGTTTTTTATTATTATATTGGATCAGCCCTAGCACCTCCAATTTATTTATGCTTTTTCTCTGTTTTCTTGTATCCTGAGATGATATGTCTTATGTGAAAAGATTATAGTCTAGTTCCCTCTTCATGTGTACTATTTTTTCTATTTAATAAAATCTTGCTAAATGTTCGACGTTTGCCCCACCGATGAGCAGTTTGCCTATCGAGCTTTAAAAAATGATATGATATAATATGACATGATATGATATAAAACAATATACACACACATAATATTCTATATATAATATTATATATATGCAGATGTATATATGCATATTTTTTTATAATATATCTATAAGGCGTATGGGTAATGCGGAAAGTGAAAAAAGCTTAAATCGTCGTTTAATTAACACACAGAGGGTGATATGTTTGGTAAGTGACACTTTAAACAGCTGTTTGAGTTAGTAAACATGTTTTAATCAGTTCATGCGTTTACTTCACCCGTTTTACTAACCTAACTGTGATTTTAGTAGCGAAACAAACGTCTCCTTAGCTTTTGTATCAATAAATAATATTACATTTACAAGTTAATCACACGTTTTCAAAATATGCATAATATCATTTAGATATGTATCACATTTACATCAAATATAAACTATATATATATATTAAAACTTGTATTTACATATTTTACAATGAAATTTACATAAAATATAGCATGCATTACACAATAGAATATAATGAAGTGGAAGAGTATGTCGGGATTTCTATGTGATCGAGTGATGCACTTGTCAGACGAGTTGAGATGTGTGGAGAAGAGGCAGGGAAGAGAGGGAGAGGATGTAACACCGCCCCCAAGTATTTGTACTTTATCAAATTATATATTGAACCCCGAGAAATGAATAAACGCATTTTACGTGATTGTGAATTTTTATCATTTCTTTTACGTGAATAGAGAAATTCACGTGGGGGCCCACACCGGAAGTGGGGGCCGCCCGATATTATCGGGACCACATATTATATCCGTTTGGGTCAAGATGATATGTGTATAATGGTGGGTATCCTTGTTGGACCATATAAATTATGTGAGTAACCAATAGGGCATATAAAGCTCATTTATCGGTACCAACGCACTAACGGATAAAAAGCCATAATAAATTATGGAGACCACCAAATTAAAAGTTGGGGAATATACATTCATTCTTATAGCCAATAATAATTGGAAGAATGGTAGATATTTCATTTTACCCGATAAAATGAAATACAATTAAAACAGTCCCGAAAATACAACTTTCGGGACCAAGTGTACACTTGGGGTCACAAAGGGATGACCTCCTACATAAGTGGGGGCCACCCCACGATTTTAGGCTGCAAGGGAATAGGGGGAGCCGCACAAGAAAGATAGAAGAGGGAGCATAAAGTGATTGGGAGCAAACAATGAAATGAATGGGACCTCTCCCATGCCATTATTGAGAGAAATGCCAAAAAGGCATTCTCCATCATCCCAACTCATTGCAGCTCGGCCATACCCTCTTATTTGGTGAGGGAAGCTCTGAAAATACTCCATAGCAGCCACCATTCACGCACCCAAGCAAGGGGAGGAAGAAGGAAGGAAATAGAAGAAGAGAAGAGAGAGAAATAGGAGGAAAACTTGTGGTTAATAAGGTAATGACTTCATTAATCCCATTTCTTCACTATAATCATATTTCATACTCCTAGTATAGTTCTACACTTTTAAAGTGTAGAATGGGAGTTGGAGGGTTGGTTCATATCCAAAACGGATTTAGGGAACAAAGTTGACCGGTTCGTCGGAAAATAACCTTTTAGAGGTTATTTGTATTGATAGGGGTTTTATGATGACAAAACCTTGTTATTAACTTGTATAAGGTATTTCAAGAACCTTCACGGAGTTGAAAGGGTCGCCGGAATTGTCGCCGGAGTTCGTTGAAGTTCACCGGAGTTTCACCGAGGCTAAACCGGGAAGTCTAGAACTTCATAAGCTTCAATAAGGCGAGAAGACGGCTATATGCTTTATAACTTTTGCGTGAGGCATGAGATTACCTAAATTAATCAAGAATATGTTTTATGAATTGGTTAAAGTCATTAAAGCATGTATTATGTTATGTTAAGAACTATAACAAGGTTGGAAAGCATGAAATGTAGGTTTGACTAGTGAAATGATCATAACTTGATATGTATAATGTTCCAAGGACCAAAACAGGCATTTTTGGATCAAGGACTTCAAGTAGCACATGCATGTAAAATTTCACGTTAATCGGACTCCGTTTGGGCGGTCAAACAGGCGTTGACCGCCAAGTCAACTGCAATACCTGACCGGGTATTGGCACATACCCGACCGGGTGTCTGTTGAAAATCTGCCCCAAGGGCCGCTGTCTCCTATACCCGATCGAGTATGGATAGGTACTCGATCGAGTACGCCTTGAAAATTAGCCTTACGGGCTACTGTCTCCTGTACTCGACCGAGTATTGGTGGGTACTCGATCGAGTATTGGGTTATACTCAAAACGGGTAGTTTTTGAGTAGGTTAACGTGGACTGATCAGGTGGGACCCGTCCACGTTGGTTACTAAGGATTGTTACATGACTATAGGACTAGGTATTGTCCATAGTTAAGTGAATGAAAGGTTAGCCATATCCAAGTTAGGGTTGGTAAGGAATAAGGTTGAGGTTGAGTATCCTCGGGACGGTAAACGATCCCAAAACTCTGTGAGGTTGAGTATCCTCGGGACGGTAAACGATCCTGAAACTCGGTGAGGTTGAGTATCCTCTGGACAGTAAACAATCCTAAAACTCGGCGAGGTTGAGTATCCTCAGGACGGTAAACAATCCTAAAACTCGGTGAGGTTGAGTATCCTCAGGACGGTAAATAATCCTAAAACTCGGTTGAGGTTGAGTATCCTCGGGACGGTAAATGATCCTAAAACTCAGTTGGGGTTGAGTATCCCCGGGACGGTAAACACTCCCGAAACTCGGTAGGATATTATGAAAGTAGAATGTAGCTTGTGAGCTAGGCATTCAGGATGAAAGGGGAAAGGTTGGGTAAGTACCTTATCTCTAAAAGACTTTTTTTGTGAGGAAACGACCTACGAGTCAAGTATTTTACAAGTATATACAGTATGTATTATCTTGGGAATGGGGTAACAATGGTTACACCTATATATTTATGTATCATCCTATATTTGGGTCTCGTATCTGAAACATTAGTTATTCCTCATATAGCCTGCTTGTCACTAGTACTTCTTTCTGTGAAGTACTGACCCCTCCGGGGGCCCTCACTATTTTTCAGGTTAAGGCTAGAATCCTGCTACCTGCACCTTTGCATAGGGTGGACTTCGAATAAGGAAGACTTGGTTCGTGCTTCCATTCTTATTTGACTTGTGAAAATGCTCATGGATATTTGAACAATGTTTCCTATTAAACTATTGAAGGGTCTGCGTGCTCGTGTTTGCCACGTGTGGCTAATTACTAAACATATTTTACTTCCGCATTTGTTTGGGTAATATATTGATGTTGATTGTATGAGTTTACTAATCGGTTTGGCAATAGAATCTATCGGACGCCTTGTACGATTTAATAAGGATGAACTACGTTGTTCTTATTGGGTTGTACGGCGGTTGTCTACGTGGTACGGATGTGGTCCGGGGCGTGACAATTAAATGGTATCAGAGCCATCGATTTCTAAACTATATAATTAACCTCTCACTATAGTATCATCAAAAAGTTTTGAACAAAACCATGAGCAAAAGTTTTTGTACTTAAGGAACCGTTGGAAACCAAGTTATTGACCTCTTATTGTTAAGATGGTACCCTTAACAGTTTGTTGGCCATAATGTTGGACCAAGTGGTGTCTTTTGTACTATTCCGTCGATTGACATTGATACGAGTCTAACGGCTCATTCCAAATTTCTTTCAGAAATGCATGGCTACGAGGAACAACCCGAGGGGGCAAGCGCCGGTGACGTCCATAGGGGATAGCCAGGTTGCATCTCGGGGCTTGAGAGGCGGTAGGAGAGGCCGTGGAGGCCGTGGAGACTGCGGAAGCCGTGGAGGCCGTGGAGGTCATCGGGCTCAAACCATGAGCGATGGACATGTTAGCTCGGTGCACGGAACTCACACCGAGGATTATGACTCTACATATGTTCCCGAGACGGAACATGAGGAGACCCCATACGATGGGGGTGACACATACACTAATGAGGACAATGATGAAAGTGATGCCAAATTCGCCCAGATGGGTGAATTGTTTGAGTGGTATCAAAAGGAAAAGATGAGGAGAGATCTTAGGCGCCAAGCTAGGCGTGCCTCTCAGGGAGTTTCGGGTCAGGGAAGCCGGGGGGCTTCAGTGGCCATTGCTGTGGCGACGCAGGGGGTACATGGAGGAGGTTTCTGTGTAAGAATCTCCAAATACCTCAAGGAGGCGAGGGCCTTGGGGTGTAAGTCATTTGATGGCAAGGGTGACATATCTGTGGCGACGGACTGGATCAAGAAGTTGAATGAGGCTGCTAGAGATATGCAGATCGGGCTTGACATAAAGCTGACGGTTGCTACCAGGCTACTGGAGGGAGTAGTTACTGTGTGGTGGGAAGGCGTGGAAGGGAAGTTCCACGGTGAGACTACTTGGGAGAAATTCGAAGTAGAATTTTATAATCAATACTACTCGGAGTTTGAGAAAAACCAGAAGAGGAAGGAGTATATGACCCTGGTACAAGAGGAGGGTTGCTCGGTGAGGCAACTGGAGCAAAGGTTCCGGGACTTGGCACGATACATACCTGAGTACGCCATAGATGAGAACCGCATGGCTAATCACTTCTGGGATACCCTACAGTTGGATATCCGTGATAGGGCCACCTACAATCATCACATGACCTTTAGTGAGATTGTGGATCAGGGGCTACTTGGGGAAGCCAAGTGGAATGAAAGGAAGAAGAGAGACGCCGAAGAGGCGAAGAAGAGAAGATGGGGAAACTCTGGACCCCAAGACCATTCTCAGAAACATCACTCCGGGAATGGAAGTTCATTTAGGGCGCCGGAACCACCAGCGAAGAAGAGCAAGGGTCCAGGAGGGCAAGGGCATAGCTCGGGGAGCGTGAGACCACTGAGGTGTCCAAACTGTAACAAGAACCATGCCGGGAAATGCAATGCACCACCCCGGTGTTACAAGTGTGGTAGCACAAGTCACCTCAAACTTTCTTGCCCAATGCTGAATGGAGGGGGACCATCGGGAGTCCCTGAAGAACCTACATCTAGTAGAGGGCGTGCCGGACCATCTCATGGAGGCACGGGAAGGGGCGGACCCACGACTAGTAACGCCGCGTCCGTTAACCAAGGGAGGACCCAAGCACGGGTGTATGCAATGACCGAGGCCGATGCTCGGGCCAACCCGGACTCCATTGCAGGTAACCCCTGGATTCCACATGCATTTTTTTCATCTGTTTTAAAGTTAAAACCTTTAGGAAACAGGTGATACCCGATCGGGTACCCATATAGACCCGACCGGGTATGGGCAAATTGATCGGTCTTGAAGTGTGTACTCGTTCGAGCACGTTTAGCAGGACCCTTCGATTTTGGCAATTCCATCCATACTCGATCGAGTATAGTATATACTCGATCGAGTATTAGTAAAAATGTTGTTTTGGAGGCGTGTACTCGATCGAGTGACGTTGGCAGGGAGCCTTTCACTTAAAACTTGGAGTAATACCCGACCGGGTATGGGCATATACCCGACCGGGTATAGATAGTTTGTTCGGGTTCGAGGTGTACTCGATCGGGCAGGGATGACAGGAAGTTTTCCTTAAGGACTCGAGTTATACCCGACCGGGTATAGGGTCCTACCCGACCGAGTATAGTATAGTCCTAAGCCGAAATTTTTCGCTAAGTCCTTTTCAGTCGGGACGTTATGTCGAGTGTCTTACATGGCTTGAATATGTAGGGACACTAAAGATCAACGGTAGACACGCGAGGATTCTCATCGACACCGGAGCGCAATGTTCATTTATGAGCGAAGCGTTTGCCAAGGGATTGGGCATGCCGTTAGTAGCGATGGAGCAACCTTTGTTGGTCTCTACGCCGTTGGGAGACGATGTGGAGAGGAAACACTACTATCCTTCATGTAATGTGGGGATAGGAGAGCATTGTTTAGCGGGCGACTTCGTGCCGTTAGATATGCTTGAGCTTGATGCTATACTTGGCATGGATTGGCTTGAAAAACACCATGCAAAAGTAGATTGCTACACTAAGGTGTTAGAATTGGTAGATGGCGAGGGAAATACTCTATGCTTTGAGGGGGATAGAGGAAAATTCAGTCCTTGTATCATATCGGCCTTAAGAGCGAGGCGTATGATGAAGAAAGGGTATCAGGCTTACTTAGCCTATGTCATAGGCAAGGAAGGCAAATGGAAGAGCCTCACAGAAGTGAGGGTGGTGAGTGAGTATCCAAAAGTTTTCCCTGAAGAACTCCCGGGACTCCCACCAGATCGAGAGGTCGAGTTTGAGATCGAGGTAGAACCAGGCACAAAACCCATCTCAATTCCTCCGTATCGGATGGCACCGGCTGAACTTCAAGAGTTGAAAGTTCAGTTAGAAGAGCTACTATATAACGGATTCATTAGACCGAGTCATTCACCATGGGGAGCACCTGTACTCTTTGTTAAGAAGAAGGACGGCACAATGAGAATGTGTATCGACTACCGCCAATTGAACAAGGTCACGATAAAGAACAAATATCCTTTGCCAAGGATTAACGACTTGTTTGATCAATTACGGGGGGCAACCGTGTTCTCCAAGATTGACTTGAGGTCGGGCTACCATCAACTAAAGATCAAGGAGAGTGACATACCCAAAAGTGCATTCCGTACAAGGTATGGTCACTATGAGTTCCTAGTGATGTCATTTGGGCTTACAAATGCCCCCGCGGCATTCATGGACCTCATGAACCGAGTATTTCATCAATACTTGGACCAATTCGTCATAGTGTTCATTGATGACATTCTGATATACTCCAAGAATGAAGAGGAACACGAGAAACATCTAAGGCTCGTACTTGGAACACTGCGGGAGAAGCAACTCTTTGCCAAATTCTCTAAGTGTGAGTTTTGGCTTAGGGAGATCGGTTTTCTCGGGCACGTGGTATCAGGTTCGGGCATTTCAGTTGATAACTCAAAGATTGAAGCAGTCACTAATTGGGAGAGGCCCAAGAATGTGAAGGAAATAAGGAGTTTCCTTGGTTTAGCGGGGTATTACTGCAAATTCGTGGAGAAGTTCTCCGTAATAGCATCTCCACTCACGAAGCTCACTAAAAAGGGAGCTAAGTTTGTGTGGGATGACAAGTGTGAAAAAGGGTTTCTTGAGCTAAAGAAACGGTTGACTGAAGCACCAGTACTTGCTCTACCTGTGCAAGGGTTGGGGTATGACATCTATAGCGATGCTAGCATCCAGGGGCTTGGGTGCGTACTGATGCAATCGGGGAAGGTAATTGCTTATGCTTCTCGACAACTGAGGAAACATGAAGTGAATTACCCCACACATGACCTTGAGCTAGGAGCTGTGGTGTTTGCATTGAAGATTTGGAGGCACTACCTTTACGGAGAGTTGTGTCACATCTATACCGATCACAAGAGCTTGAAGTATGTGTTCACTCAGAAAGAGTTGAACATGAGACAAAGGAGATGGATGGAGTTAATCAAGGATTACAACTTGATTATAGATTATCATCCAGGCAAGGCCAACGTAGTAGCTGATGCTCTCAGTAGGAAGAGTTCGACATGAACTTTACTCACGTGCTTACGAGCATTGAGGGCGCACGTGGAGGTGTCCACGGATGGGGCTTTATTGGCAAGATTTGAGGTGAGACCCACCTTATTAGACGAAATCAGGACGCGTCAAGGCAATGACGAGGAAATTCAGAAAATCCGGGAACGGATGCTGGTGGGACCCGTCGAGGGTTTCCGTGAGAGAGAAGATGGACTCCTACTATTCAAGGAGCGAGTGTGTGTGCCGTCAGATGAGGAGCTCCGAAATTCTATTCTTGAGGAGGCTCACTCATTTGCGTATGCCATGCACCCAGGTGGAACAAAGATGTACCGGGACTTGGAAAGAAAGTTACTGGTGGTCAGGGATGAAGAGAGAGATTGCAGAGTATGTGAGTCGTTGCCTTACCTGTCAGCAGGTTAAGGCAGAGCACCAGCACCCAGCAGGGTTATTACAGCCACTTACCATCCCAGAATGGAAGTGGGAGCATGTTACTATGGACTTCGTGGTAGGTCTGCCACGGACGGTTAGGAACTACGACGCGGTATGGGTGGTGGTTGATAGGCTGACCAAGAGTGCCCATTTCCTACCTATCAACACTACTTATATGCTTGAGCGACTGACCAAGTTGTATACAGATGAGATCGTGAGACTGCATGGGGTTCCTGTTACTATAGTGTCGGATAGAGACCGACGGTTCACGTCACGGTTTTGGCCTAAGTTCCAGGAATCTATGGGGACGAAGTTGAGGTTTAGCACTGCTTTCCATCCTCAAACGGATGGGCAATCTGAACGGGTGATTCAGATCTTGGAGGACATGTTGAGGGCGTGTGCCTTGGAGCTCCAAGGGAGTTGGGACAACCAGTTGGCTTTGGCGGAATTTGCTTATAACAACAGTTATCAAGCAAGTATAGGCATGCCTCCATACGAGGCATTGTATGGGAGGAAATGTCGGACACCTTTGTGTTGGGATGAGGTAGGCGAGGCTAAGCTTGAGGGCATTGAGCTAGTCGAAATCACCAAGGAGAAGGTGAGGGTTATTCAGGATAGACTCAAGGCTGCCCAAGATCGGCAGAAGAGCTATGCAGATAAACGACGAAGGACATTGGAGTTCAAGGTCGGTGATGAGGTATTTCTGAGGGTGTCACCTTGGAAAGGGATCATCAGGTTCCTCAGTCGGGGTAAGCTTAACCCACGGTACATAGGCCCATTCAAAATCATTGAAAGGATTGGGGTTGTAGCATACCGGCTTCAGTTAACTCCAGAATTAGAAAAGATTCATAACGTATTTCATGTTTCTATGCTCAAGAAGTATGTACGGGACCCGTCACATATTCTTGAGAAACCACCGGTAGAAATCCGAGAGGACCTACACTATGCGGTGCAACCGGTACAGATCATGGACCGACAGGTAAAGAAGCTGAGGAGTAAAGAGGTACCGATGGTGAAGGTACCGACAGGGGGCCGCCCGATGTTATCGGGACCACATATTATATCCGTTTGGGTCAAGATGATATGTGTATAATGGTGGGTATCCTTGTTGGACCATATAAATTATGTGAGTAACCAATAGGGCATATAAAGCTCATTTATCGGTACCAACGCACTAACGGATAAAAAGCCATAATAAATTATGGAGACCACCAAATTAAAAGTTGGGGAATATACATTCATTCTTATAGCCAATAATAATTGGAAGAATGATAGATATTTCATTTTACCCGATAAAATGAAATACAATTAAAACAGTCCGGAAAATACAACTTTCGGGACCAAGTGTACACTTGGGGACACAAAGGGATGACCTCCCACATAAGTGGGGGCCACCCCACGATTTTAGGCTGCAAGGGAATAGGGGGAGCCGCACAAGAAAGATAGAAGAGGGAGCATGAAGTGATTGGGAGCAAACAATGAAATGAATGGGACCTCTGCCATGCCATTATTGAGAAAAATGCCAAAAAGGCATTCTCTGTTGGTCCCGTTTGAGTTGGTAATCAGTCTAGAGGGGGGGTGAATAGACTGATTCAAGTTTTTCAACTTTTCTCTAAGTCAGAGTTGACTTATCAGAGAGGGTCGAGTTCTGATGATCAGAACTGGTCTTGCAGCGGATAAGAGTTCCGGGTAGCCTCAAACAAACACTAAAGCAAATGCCTTTCTGATAACTCTGAAAACAAGATCTGCTGAACACAGATTCCAAGTCTTAGAGTTAAACAGTTAAGATCCTAAGTGCAGAAAGTAAATGCAGTAAATAAATGACACCGGGGTTTTTATAGTGGTTCAAGGAACAACGCGTTCCTCTAGTCCACTGTTCCACTAGCTTTGAAGTAAACGGTTACAAAGCTTAGTCCCTAGCACTTAAGAAGTTCTCCACGCCTTCTTCAAGCCTAGTTGTCACCCGGGATGCAGTCCTGCTTCCTGATGACTGGTCCTTTCACTCAGCTTCCCGGAAGTATCACCACTTCACTACTGCAGTTACTTGGACGCCCTTCTTTGCAGAAGATGTTCTGAAAACAGAGTTTTCTCCAACTTGTTTCGTTGAAGAGCAGGATGAACTTTGCTGTGTGTTGGGTTTGGAGGATATGGATATTATAATCTTCCCAACGTAAGCTTGTCTTGTTGATGATTGTTGAGTTTGAATCTCAAGAGAGCTTGAAGTATGATGAGCAAAAGTTGTAGCAAAGTGTTCGCTTGTTCTTTTTCCTGTTCTTCGGTGTGTAGCTTATATACAGGGGTTGTCTGCCCGTTGGAGGAGGAGACAACTGCATTGAATGCGCATACAGTTGACTTGACCCACTAATTTGGAAGCTTTCTATATTTATAATATATCTTCCAGATTTCTCGGTCAATTATTTGCAATAAATCCAAAGCGTATCAGGCTCATTTAATGTGCATTTAAGAGCTTTCCTTTCATGCACAATCTTCTAGCCATTGATGAATTTCCCAGCCGTTGGAAATAGCTTTGAAATTCTTCTAAGTGTTAGTCGGACTCTGATCTGAGTCTTCTGATACGTTGGATTCTGATGGCTTTCTGATGTGTAGTTCTGATGTAGCTTCAAGTCGAGCTCTGGTGTGCGAACTCTGATGCTTGTCTGATGTTGAGTTCTGATGAAGCTATTCATCGAACTCTGATGTCTTTCTGATGTAGACTTCTGACGAGTTTCTGAAGAGCAACACTGATGGTTCTCTGATGAGCAACTCTCATGATTTCCAAGAGCAACTCTGAAGGCAGCAGCTCTGATCAGATCCATAACAGAGCAACTCTGATCGTCGACTACACTAATACTTACAATTGAAAATTCTAATACACAAAATCTAATTGGGGTACTTTAAAATTCTAATCTAATTATCCTAGCATCATCAAAATCTAATTACATTTATTCCTTACATTCTCCATCATCCCAACTCATTGCAGCTCGGCCATACCCTCTTATTTGGTGAGGGAAGCTCTGAAAATACTCCATAGCAGCCACCATTCACGCACCCAAGCAAGGGGAGGAAGAAGGAAGGAAATAGAAGAAGAGAAGGGAGAGAAATAGGAGGAAAACTTGTGGTTAATAAGGTAATGACTTCATTAATCTCATTTCTTCACTATAATCATATTTCATACTCCTAGTATAGTTCTACATTTTTAAAAGTGTAGAATGGGAGTTGGAGGGTTGGTTCATATCCAAAACGGATTTAGGGAACAAAGTTGACCGGTTCGTCGGAAAATAACCTTTTAGAGGTTATTTGTATTGATAGGGGTTTTATGATGATAAAAACTGGTTTTTAACTTGTTTAAGGTATTTCAAGAACCTTCATGGAGTTGAAAGGGTCGCCGGAATTGTCGCCGGAGTTCGTTGAAGTTCACCGGTGTTTCACCGAGGCTAAACCGGGAAGGCTAGAACTTCATAAGCTTCAATAAGGTGAGAAGACGGCTATATGCTTTATAACTTTTGCGTGAGGCATGAGATTACCTAAATTAATCAAGAATATGTTTTATGAATTGGTTAAAGGCATTAAAGCATGTATTATGTTATGTTAAGAACTATAACAAGGTTGGAAAGCATGAAATGTAGGTTTGACTAGTGAAATGATCATAACTTGATATGTATAATGTTCCAAGGACCAAAACAGGAATTTTTGGATCAAGGACTTCAAGTAGCACATGCATGTAAAATTTCACGTTAATCGGACTCCGTTTGGGCGGTCAAACAGGCGTTGACCGCCAAGTCAACTGCAATACCCGACCGGGTATTGGCACATACCCGACCGGGTGTCTGTTGAAAATCTGCCCCAAGGGCCGCTGTCTCCTATACCCGATCGAGTATGGATAGGTACTCGATCGAGTATGCCTTGAAAATTAGCCTTACGGGCTACTGTCTCCTGTACTCGACCGAGTATTGGTGGGTACTCGATCGAGTATTGGGTTATACTCAAAACGGGTAGTTTTTGAGTAGGTTAACGCGGACCGATCAGGTGGGACCCGTCCACGTTGGTTACTAAGGATGGTTACATGACTATAGGACTAGGTATTGTCCATAGTTAAGTGAATGAAAGGTTAGCCATATCCAAGTTAGGGTTGGTAAGGAATAAGGTTGAGGTTGAGTATCCTCGGGACGGTAAACGATCCCAAAACTCGGTGAGGTTGAGTATCCTCGGGACGGTAAACGTGTAACACCGTCCCCAAGTATATTTACTTTTGTGTAAATTATGTATTGAACCTTATGAAATGGTTAATGAATTTACGAGGTTGTAATTTTTTGTTAATTCTTTTGCGTGAATAGTAAATTGCACGTGGGGCCCACACGGGAGCGGGGACCATCCGATATTCCCGAGACCGCATATTTTATTCATCTTGGTATAGATAATAGTTGTATGGTGGTGGACATCCACTTTGGGCCGTAAGAAAGGCATTGGGTTGACCGGTTGGTCAAACGAGGCCCAATTACCGGTTTGGATAATTTATCGGGTAACAGTCCGAAATGAATTTCAGGGACTTCCAAATTAAAGTTGGGGAATGTATAATCATCCTAAAGGCCCATTATGATGGGAAGTAAGGGTTATATTTTATTTGATCCAATGAAATAAAATATAATTGAAACAGTCAGGGAAATACAACTTTCGGGACCAATTGTACACATCGGGACACAAATGGATGACCTCCCACATGATTGGGGGCCATCCCACGTTTTTGTGCTAAACAAAGACAATAGAGGGGCTGCACAACATGGGTTGACATTGGAGGAAAGTGATGGGTGGGTGAGAAGTGACCAAATGTGGCCCAACTCTCTCACTCATTTGCCTATTGAGACAAAGAGGAGTACCCTCACCCCCTCAACCTCTTTGTGCGGCCAAGACACCCCAGGAGAGAGGAAAAGCCCCAGAAGATCTACCATCCTCCATAGCTAAGGGCAAGTTCAAGCTCAAGGAGGTCCAAGCAAGAGAAAGGTTTTTTTAGAAGGAAAAACTAGGTGGATTAAGGTAAGGACCTTATAATAACTTTTCCTCTACTCTCTACTTACCATATGACTTATGTGTCATGTGAAGGACCCTTAGGATTGTTCTACATGCTATGAGTGTAGAATAATGGGTTGGGAGTTGGTTCTATGTCCAAAAAGGGACTTAGAAGCCAAACCGACAAGTCCACCGGAAAATAACCTTTTAGAGGTTATTTGTATTGATATGGGTTTTGTGATGATAAAACCATGTTAGGAACGTGTCAAAGGTGATTTGAGAGCTTTCACAAGGTTTAAAGAGTCGCCGGAGTTGTCACCGGAGTTCGCCAAAGTTCACCGGAGTTTGGCCGGAGTTCAACCGAGAAGGGTAGAACTTCATCACGATCATTTGAGGTGAGTGGACGGCTTAATGTCTTATAACTCTTGGGTCAATTATGAGATTACCTAAGTAAATGTTATATGTGTTCATAATGATGTTTAAAAGATGCTTAAACATGTGATTATCCAAAGTGATTAGACTCATATGTATGACCCATTAATATCATAAATGAAGTATGATATGAAAATGTTTATAAAAACATATATGATGATTTAAGGGATAAAAGGGGAATAAAATGCTTGGTTATAACTTAATACATGTTGGGATTAAGTTTGACACAAATCGGGTTTGAAATGGCGAGTCAACGAAAATGTTGACTTGGTTACCCAGGGGGTAACCGGCGCCGGTTATAGGCAAAACCGGCGCCAGTTATGGATCGGCATGGCCGGTTTTATTAAATTAATTAATAACCGGCGCCGGTTATGTCAAAACCGGCGCCGGTTTGGCACTGTTTTGCCTATATGTTGATTTTTAATGCATGAATTGCATGGATGATTATGCTTAGGCCTTAAGACTTGGTTTAGTCTTGATTATTAATTATGATATAGACCTTATCTAGGATGATATGTGGTAGATCATAAGTCGGGTGGAGTACCCAAGAATCGGGCGGTTATCCTCAAAACTCGGTTATAGGGTGGAGTACCCAAGGATCGGGCGTGTATCCTCAAAACTTGGTTATATGGTGGAGTACCCAAGGATCGGGCGGTTATCCTCAAAACTCGGTTATAGGGTGGAGTACCCAAGGATCGAGCGTGTATCCTCAAAACTCGGTTATATAGGGTGGAGTACCCAAGGATCGGGCGTGTATCCTCAAAACTCATAGATTATCACTTTGTAATTTAGGACCGGGCGGTGTCCTCATGTTAAGATGATTTGAACCAGGAGGAGTTCTATACACTCATAGGTATATGGGTGGGTTGGGGTTTAAGCCAAGGTTACCGGCTATATTATTTCCCAAATAAACAATGACCTACGGGTCGGGTATTTCCAAGTGTATATATAATGATATATATTTCATAACTTGGGGGAAGGAACTATATGTATATGTATCACCCTATGTTTGGGTCTTATACTTGAAACGTTAGTTATTCTACATTTAGCCTGCTACTCGCTCGGTACTTGTACTGACCCCTTCGGGGGCCCCCACCATTTCAGGTTGAAGCTCAAGCTTGCATTCTCACCTTGCTCGGTGAAGTAATCTAAAGGGAGACGTGGTTCGTGCTTCCTTTACTGTTTTAAACTATAAACTATGCTCATGGATACTTTGTAATTAGTACATTTGTTTTGGGCCTGCGAGCCCACGTTTTGGCCATATGTGGCCCATGGTTGAACTTTGAATATTTCCGCGATTCGTTCCATCCAAATATGTGATGTTGTTATGTATGTTTACTTACTGAGTATGGTATGAACAATGTTCATGGACGCCTTGTATGATTAAGTCATGTTGACTTGCGAGTGACGTCATTTAGTCATACGGCGGTTGTACACGCGCTCGGATGCGGTCCGGGGCGTGACAAAACGATCCTGAAACTCGATGAGGTTGAGTGTCCTCTGGACAGTAAACCATCCTAAAACTCGGCGAGGTTGAGTATCCTCAGGACGGTAAACAATCCTAAAACTCGGTGAGGTTGAGTATCCTCAGGACGGTAAATAATCCTAAAACTCGGTTGAGGTTGAGTATCCTCGGGACGGTAAATGATCCTAAAACTCAGTTGGGGTTGAGTATCCCCGGGACGGTAAACACTCCCGAAACTCGGTAGGATATTATGAAAGTAGAATGTAGCTTGTGAGCTATGCATTCAGGATGAAAGGGGAAAGGTTGGGTAAGTACCTTATCTCTAAAAGACTTTTTTTGTGAGGAAACGACCTACGGGTCAAGTATTTTACAAGTATATACAGTATGTATTATCTTGGGAATGGGGTAACAATGGTTACACCTATATATTTATGTATCATCCTATATTGGGTCTCGTGTCTGAAACATTAGTTATTCCTCATATAGCCTGCTTGTCACTAGTACTTCTTTCTGTGAAGTACTGACCCCTCCGGGGGCCCTCACTATTTTTCAGGTTAAGGCTAGAATCCTGCTACCTGCACCTTTGCATAGGGTGGACTTCGAATAAGGAAGACTTGGTTCGTGCTTCCATTCTTATTTGACTTGTGAAAATGCTCATGGATATTTGAACAATGTTTCCTATTAAACTATTGAAGGGCCTGCGTGCTCGTGTTTGCCACGTGTGGCTAATTACTAAACATATTTTACTTCCGCATTTGTTTGAGTAATATATTGATGTTGATTGTATGAGTTTACTAATCGGTTTGGCAATAGAATCTATCGGACGCCTTGTACGATTTAATAAGGATGAACTACGTTGTTCTTATTGGGTTGTACGGCGGTTGTCTACGTGGCACGGATGTGGTCCGGGGCGTGACAGAGGAAGACCCAAACAGACGTGGGTTAGGGGAGTCAGAAGTGATATGTTTCTTCTTGGATTGGATGAGAGTATGGCTTTGGAGAGAGCAAAATGGAGGGCGGGTATTCATGTGGAGGATTGATCTTGTATCATTTTTTCCCCTCTTTTCTTCTTCTTCTTTTTTTCTTTTTCTTTTATATTTTTATCCTTATATATAAATATTACTTTATCCTTTTTATTTTATCTTTTATATGTATATTCATCTCTTTTATATTATCTTTTTTATCTTTATTTTCTTTCTTTTCCTTTGGTGATATCATGTATCGATTCATGTTAGCCGACCCCAATATCGTTTGGGACTAATGCTTGGATGTTGTTGTTGTTATCAATCCAGAATCTGAAAGATAGATAAATTATCAATATGGACCTGAAAGATGAAATGATTGAAACTATCAATTGATCATTTTTATCAATTTGGTGTCAGTATATTTTTTAATTTTATTGAACTCATGACTTTTGTGAAGAAAAACTCATCAAATAATTGCTATGACTTTAATAAAAAAATAAATAAAAACTTATAAAATTTTAGGTTTTAGATCAATAGTTTTCAATTAACACTAATCAAAACTTATGAAATTTATCAGTTTTGAATCAAATTTGGACACATTTTATCTCTAATATCTCAAATTTTGACAATTCATCTATCATGTTCTGATTTAATAAAATTCCAAAATATGAGAAGTTATACAAAACTTTTCTCACACTTGCAAAACATCTACTGCACGGGAGTACGTGAACATGAAGCGCCGAGTCCGGATGAACCGTATGACAGCTGATTTTTGCAGGTGTAGATAAGATGTGTACACCTTTTGGGTACCAACGGCTACTTCACAGCTATTTTTTTTTCTCTATCCGAAGAATGCACCACTCCCTCCAACTTCACCCGCCTTTCCTTTTTACCTTCCTATCGCCTAAAACCTCCGCAAAACCCGTCCAATTCCCCCCCACTCACCTTTCTGCAAAAATCGACTTCCCCTCCGTCTGCTGCTTCAAATCCGATGAATACCCTGTCGGCGAGGAGGACAACGTCTTTCTTCAATCATTCGGACCAAAAGAAAAGGAATCTGAAGATGAAGCTCGACGCCGCAACTGGATTGAGCGAGGTTGGGCTCCGTGGGAGGAAATCCTCACTCCCGAAGGGGATTTCGCCCGGAAATCCCTAAACGAGGGAGAGGAAGTCCCGCTTCAATCACCTGAGGCCATTGAAGCCTTCAAAATGCTACGCCCTAGTTACAGGAATAAGAAAATGAAGGAGATGGGTTTGACTGAAGACCAGTACTACGCTAAGCAGTTCGAGATTAAGGGGGAAATCCCCGAGCCTCTGAACACCTTGTGGTCCGGCCCGCTGGTCGTCCGTCATGTGCCACCTCGGGACTGGCCTCCAAGGGGATGGGTGGTAGATCGGAAGGAGCTGGAGTTCATTAGAGAGGCGCACAAGTTATTGGCAGAAAGGGTTGACTATGGTAATTTGGAGGAGAGGGACGTTGAGAAGTCTGATGGCTTGAACTTGGACAGATATAGTATGTTCCTGAAGCAGTACAAAGAATGGGTTGCCGCTAACAAGAATAGATTAGAAAAGGAGTCGTATAAGGTACGCTATTTAGCAGTTTTTTTCCTTGGTTGTTTATACTTTATGTGCTTCTTCTTTGTTATGAAGCAACATTTAGTTGCAATTTTTGACACGATTATCAATTTTCATTATGGGGTATAAGACTATGTACATCCGACCCCTTACCCCACCATAGGTGAGAGCCTTTGCGGCAATGACGACGACGACGTTGTTGTTTATACTTTATGCTCTGTGAAATAACATTCTGTTGTGATTGAAAAGAGAAAGGACCGTGTCTTTTTTATAATTGGACATTTGGACACCATTCCTTCATTGTTATACTTTTAGCTGGAGTAATTTAAAAAGATTTGTGATTAGCTTGATCTTGCTAGAATGATACATCATCTCTGTGTTTGAGTTACTCATGATGTTTTCTAATTCATGTGTAGTATGACCAAGACTACTACCCTGGTAGACGGAAAAGAGGAGAGGATTACCTGGAGGGAATGGTGATGCCCTTTTTTCCCCATATTGTACTGATGATTCAGCAATTTTTTTGTCCATATTTACACATATATCATATTTAACCCTCCTCTCGTTGTCTTTTGGCAGTATGAACTTCCATTTTACTACCCAGGACAAGTAAGAATTCTCCTGTTCCGTTTGCTAATGTTTAAACAATTGAACTTAATTGGTACAAAATTTTCTCATCACAGATTTGATTCACAATAGGTTATTTTATTGCTATTTAAACAATAAAATACCTAAAGAGTATTTTAAGTGACATCAGTTTGTTACTGGCTATTTATATGCGTAATGTCCGTTATAAACAAAAATCCCCTTAGAGGCCACCTCGGGGTTTTGGAGGTCTTTGGAGGAAATACTTTGAAGGGTTTAGTCTATCTCTTGATAAACATTACATCTATATTAAAATGATAGTATCAATTTACTATTGGGAAGTGTCGAATAACTATATAATAGGTCAAAGTAGTTAAGGTTGTTACTATAGGCCAGGATTAAATTGTAATCAGATATTGTAATCTTATCACTTTTTTGTAAGATCAGTTGTTGTATTGTATTTGCAATAACTGATCATTGAAGGAGGTTATTATCCTCGGTTCAATCATATTTACCTTTATGGTATCAAAGCCGCTACCCTAGAAAATCATGGTCGATCTTCGGACCAACTCAGAAAACTCAAGTTAAACGAGTGATCCCACTCACTCGATTGACTCTTCCTCTTTCTCCAATTCAGAGCCTATTCAAGGCTTGTCGATAGCTTCCCATAAACTAAATGACAGAAACTTTCTTGAATGGTCTCAATCTGTCAAACTTTTTATTCAAGGAAAGGGCAAATTCGATCATCTCTCCGGCGTTGTATCCCAACCACCAGCTTCCAATAAACTCTTTGATAAATGTGAGGCGGAAAATTCAATGTTGATGTCATGGTTGATCAACTCCATGGAACCCGACGTGAGTTGTACTTATCTCTTTTTTCCAATAGCTCACAATATTTGGACGACTTGAAGGAAACCTATTCTGATAGGTAATGCCTGTCAATTATTTGACTTAAAAAGTCGTCTCAGAACAGCTAAAAAAGATGAGAAAACTGTCACTCAATTCTACACAAATCTTAAAATCCTATTTATTGGTGGGTCGAAACCCGCGGGCTGAGGAATCTGATTTCTAGAGCCGTCAAAATGGGTCGAAACCCGTGGGTTGACCCATTTAAACCCGTTTATTGGTGGGTTAGGGTTGAGAATTCCTGACCCATTTAGTTCGCGGGTTTCGCGGGTCAACCCACGCGGGTTGCGGGTTTAAGTGGGTTGGCCCACCGGGTTACGAGTTGGCCCGCGGGCCAAAATACAAAAATGTAGTTTTGAATTTTATTATCTAAAATATTGTTCTTTTACTACCAATATTTTTATAATTACAATTAAAAACATATTATTCTTTTATTTCTATAATAAATATTCAAATAAAATGTTGAAACATACAATGATATTTTTTGTGAAGTTCGATACAATATTTAACAATTAGTAGTCATTATTTGCAAATAATTAATCAAAAGTTTTATGTAAATCTTTATTTTTATACAATGAGTATTTTTGTCGCATAGCCTCTTATAGTTTTCAAATTCTCGTATAACTAGTATTTAATATTTTTAATTAAACTTAACAAGTATTGAAGTTTTAGTATTTTGATTTCTTATATTTCCTTTTTTAGTACTTGCTAATATAAATATATACTTCCGGGTAATTATTTTTTTAAAAAAATTCGTTTTATATTTTTTTTACATTGGCCCGCGGGCCAACCCGTTTAACCCATGGGTTAGGTGGGTTGGGTTAGGGTTGTAGAAATCCTGGCCCGTCATTAAACGGGTTGGCCCGACCCAACCCACATAAAGCATAACCCATTACGGGTCGGGTCGGGTTGGCTCGTTTGACAGCTCTACTGATTTCTATAGTGATTATGAGTGGAGTTGTCCTGCTGACAATACTATGTTCAAAAAATGGTGGATAAGGAGAGAGTAATTGATTTCCTTGCAATTTTAAACAAGGAACTAGATGAAGTTATAGGCAAGAGTGCTAGGCCGTGATCCATTACCAAGCACAAACGAGGTCTTTGCTGAAGTCCGCCATGAAGAAAGTAGGCGGGTAGTAATGCTTGGTCACAGGGGCGGAGCCAGCACACTAGGCCTGACTGGGCTGATACAAAGAATATTTGTGAAAAACAATTTGCCCGGAATTTTTTATACTAAAAATAAAGGCATTTTTTAAATTTGGGCTGGGCCAGGGCCAAGGTTGGCCCACCCCTATCTCCGCCCCTGCTTGGTCATGATTCAACTAAATCCGGATCAGAAATCTCTACCTTTAGTGACTTACAGACCAAAGCAATTTTCCTCGCAGCCACCACCATGGGGTAATCGACCGTTCTGTGAATATTGTCACTGTGTTGGTAATGTGAAAGCAAAATGTTGGACGCTTCATGTGTCTTCTGAAGAAGCCAGTGCATCTCAACCTAATGAACAATCCTGTTTCTCCCCGGGGCAGCTAGAGCAGTTGTATAAGCTTTTCAACTCTCATCACCAATCTTCCCCAGATCCTAAACCCACTAGTTCATCTACAGAAGGTAGTCAAAGGCGTGAGGTGCACTCAAGGTGCTAGGGCAATTCATCTACTCAAGGTGCTAGGGCAATTCATCTACACAAGGTAGTCAAAGGCGTGAGGTTCAATCAAGGTGATAGGGTAATTCCAGCGCCCGAGGCGCAAGGCGCAAAAAAGCGCTTGCGTGACTCATGTCAGGAGCATTGCTTAGAATATATAACACATACTACTCTCCAACAATCAAACATGATGTAGATAACACCACATTGAACCAACTACATAAAAAGTCATGTTTCTCACAAATAAATTCATGCTTCACCAAATTAAAGTCACGATTAACCAAAATAAAGTCATGGACTGGTAGTATGTATACATGGTAAAAAAGGGTAGTTTGGTAGTATGTTCTAGATAGTATGTATACCGGTAGTATGTACTCCAAGAAGTGGCTGGTAGTTTACATATACTTTGTAAAAAATACAAGTATAGAAATAGTTTACATATATGTTTAAGTTGTTTAGGCTGTAGAACTGACTAGCTGAAACATATAAACAAGAGTTCTACAGAGTACAAGAGCGAGTATATGTTTGAAAAAATGGTGAAAAATATACATGGTGAAAAAACATACTGGTAGTTTACAAGGTAGCTAGGAGAAGAAGTATACAAGTAAGCTGGTAGTTTACTTATATACATGGACAATTTACTTCATGGTAGCTAGGAGAAGAAGTATACAAGTAAGCTGTAAGTTTACATATACATGGTAATAAAAAATATACTCGTAGCTTACATAAATTATATATATGTTTAAGTTGTTTAGACTGTAGAGCAAGAGTTCTATAGAGACATAGAGTACAAGAAGAAGTAACTGGTACTTTACATTTTACATATACATGCTCAAAAAATACTGGTAGTATGTAAGAAGAAGTAGCTACTGAAAAATGAAAAAGTAATAAAATAGAATGAATGGAAGATGAAGGAGAAGAAAGGTTACTTTGATCGTTGAGTGCTGCACTGCTGCAAGCTTCTGCGGTTGATGTGGAGGAACAGGAGGAGGTAGCGAACAGGTAACAGTAGAGCATAACAGAGCAAGAAGTTTACGTTTGATAGGACAAGGGGTGTGGAGTATTATAATAAGGTGTATGTAAGGAAGGGAAAAAGGGGCGGGGGTTAATAAAGTTGTATGATGAGTACTGGAAGATATAAATAGAGGCGAGAAGGCTAATAAAGTTAGGCTGGTTTTCTGTTATGGTTGGATGGGATTGGCTAGAGAGAGAAACTGTCCCCTTCTACCTCTAGATTCCATTTTTACATATTTCCTCCTCTGTAAACTCTACGGAATTGCTCTGAGAATTCCTCATGAGTCCTTTTCATTAATAAAATTCAGTTGACATGAACTGTTTACCTATCATTGGTATCCGAGCAGTTTGGTCCTGTAGCAAGTGAATGCGATTTACGAGGTTGCAAATGGAGAATCGACTGGATAACATTGAGCAGTACATGGAGTGAAACTCTACTGATGTGCGATCGGTAATAGCAAATCTGGAGCGGAATACAACCGATGTGCCATCGGTGGTGGATGAGATGCCCAACATGCGGAGTTCGATGGAAGGGATGAATTGCGAACAAGGATCGATGGAAATCCAGAGGAGGTCGCGAACAAATCGACGTCAATCTCCTAATGCTAGCACTGGTTCGCCGTCGCCTTTCCAAGGCAATCCACACATGTTGCCAAATTTCTCTTACGTACATGAACATGATCATCTTAATAAAGGCTTTGAAAGGATTGGTAGGAAGGTGGATTACCTCTGTTTAGTGGTGAAGATGTGAATAATGGCTGGATTATTAAAGTAGAAATTTTTTTCAAATTAAACCAGGTAACCGAGCAGGAGAAGATTTAGCTGGTGATATTGGCCATGAAAGAAAAAGCCTTGAACTGGTTTCAATGGTGGGAAGGGAAGATTGAGGAGAGTGGAATTGTTCAACGAGGCACTGATAAGGAGATTCCAAACCGAAGCTCTTACAGAATTCTTTTGGACCAATGCTTAGCCTGAGACAGACTGGTTCAGTGATGGAATACAGGGAACATTTTGAAATGGTGGTGGCCCCTTAAAAAACACTGATGAGCAAATGCTAAAAGAAATCTACCTAAATGGGTTAAGGGAAGAGGTGAAAGAACTTAAACTGTATCCTAAAGCTACATTGCGTGAACTGATGGATATATCTATGGTTTTGGAAGGAAAGAATGCTGCACTGAAAGGTGGAAAATTGAGGGAAGGAGAGCAGAGAAGTGGAAAGGAAAAAGGAGTCTTGGGAAAACCTCAACATTGGATATATGGCAGTAAATGGAGGTCCCAATCCAATTTTACTGATAAATTTAAAGCTTAGAACCGTGTGGGGGAATCCACTGAACCAAACACCAGCTGGAAACAGGGTCAGAGGTTGACACAAATCGAGCTACAAGAAAGAAGAAAGAAGGGGTTATGTTTTAAATGCGGGGAAAGGAACATGTCTGTAAAATGAAACACAACCAGCTTATTATTGTGGATGATTCAGAAGAAGATGGAGTGAAGAATGATTAGGAGGGGGAAACAGAGGTGGAAATTGCCTCTATAGAATCCCAGCCTATGCTCTTATCTACCATGAGTAAACAAGGGATCACGGATCACCACTCCCAAAACATTCAAACTGGAAGGAGAGTTGATGGTTAATGGACATAACAAAACAATATTGATCCTAGTGGATATCGGAGCTACTCGCAACTTCATCTCTCACACTTTGGTGGAAGCAGAACAGTTACCATATATGGAAATTGAAGGATTTCAAGTAGAACTGGGCAATGGAGACAGGGTTAGAAACAATGGGAGATGTGTGGGAATGCAAATTCACTTGCAAGGCATTGATATTACACAGAACTTCTACATTCTGGAACTGGGAGGCACACTTTGGTGTTGGGGGTTGAATGCTTGGCCAGTTTGGGTAATGTGGAATTCATTTTCCAATGCCTCACTATCAAGTGGTATGAAGATGGAAGTGAGAGGAAATTGAAACCAGATCCCATACTAAGTCAAGTGAAGCCTCCTGGAAGGCACTGGTGAAAGCTCTGAAAAATAAAGGCCATGGGTTTTACATTTCTTGTGAGAGCTCTCCAACGGTACCACTAACGGGAGCTACACCAGGGAGTTATTGGGAAGAAGTGTTGAACCAACATCAGGAGGTATTTCAAGTACCCGAGGGGTTACCTCCAAAAAGGAGCCACTATCAACATCAAGGAGGGAGCTGAGATACCCGCACTATCAGAAGGATAAAATACAGAAGGATGAAATAGAGAAGATTGTCAAAGAATTGCTAAAATACAGGGATTATTCAACCCAGCACCAGCCCGTACAACAGCCCTCTATTATTGGTCAAAAAGAATGATGGAGGGTGGAGATTTTGTGGAGATTACAGGGCTTTGAACAAGATAATCAATCCTGACAAATTCCCTATACCTATAATTAAGGAATTACTAGATGAACTAGGGGTGACATTGGTTTTTCCAAACTGGATTTGAAATTAGGATACCACCAGATAAGAATGTGGGAAGAAGATAGACACAAGACAACCTTCCGTACCCATGAAGGCCATTATGAGTACCTTGTAATGCCTTTTGGGTTGACCAACACACCTTCCACTTTCCAAGCTTTGATGAACCAGGTTTTGAGACCATACTTGAGGAAGTTTGTGTTAGTTTTCTTTCATGACATTTTGATCTACAGTCATTCAGAAATTGAAAACAAGGAACATTTAAAAATAATCCTACAAGTACTCAAGGATAATCAGTTATATGCTAACAAGAAGAAATGTGTGATAAGGTAGAATCAACTAGCCTATTTGGGTCATCTGATTTTTAGTGAGGGAGTATCAGCTGATCTAGGGAAGGTAGAAGACATGTTGGAGTGGCCAGAGCCTAGAGATGTGAAGGGATTGAGGGGATTTCTGGGCCTAACAGGCTATTACAGGAGATTTGTGAATGGATATACCAATATAGTAAGATTGCAGTCTGTGTTACCAATCCATTGAAGAAGGATGGATTGAAAAGGAACCCATCTGCATCTATAGCGTTTGAACAATTAAAGAAAGCTATGACAACCTTACCGGTGTTCAAGGTTCTTGACTTCAGCAAAACCTTTGTGATAGAGGCTGATGTATCAGGAACAGGACTAGGGGCAGTCCTGATGCAAGCGGGAAGGTTAGTTGCTTACATGAGTAAGGTGCTGTCCCAAAGAAATCAGAATAAATCTGTTTATAAGCGCGAATTGATGGCCGTAGTATTGACCATTCAGAAATCGAGGCCTTACCTTTTTGGCAGAGTGTTAGGTGCATACTGACCAGAAGAGTTTAAAGTTTTTAACTGAACAAAAGGTAATGGGCGAAGAGCAGCAAAAGTGGGTTACGAAGTTGCTGGGGTACAACTTTGTTATTGAATATAAGCCGAGCTGTGAGAATAAGGCAGCATATGCCTTGTCCAGAAAAGGGGAATTGCTTAGTTTATCAATTGTCAGGAATGGAAGGGTTTGGAAGAAGAAATGAGGGCTGATCCCAAATATCATGAGATCATTAGACATTGCTGGGAAAACCAGAGTTTACCAGAGGGTTCAAGTTCAGAAATAGTCTCTTGTATTACAATGAATGGTTGGTGCTTCCCAGGCAGTCACCTAGGATACCCATAATTCTGAAGGAGTTCCATGATTCAACAATAGGTGGGCATGTCGGGCCTTTGAGAACTATGAAAAGGATTTCAGCTTTGTTCTATTGGATTGGCATGAGAACTGACATATATGGATGTGCGGGGATGTGAAGTATGTCAAAGATACAAATATCAAACCTTGAGTCCAGCGGGATTACTACAACCCTTACCCATTCCAAAACATATATGGATTGAATTCAGTATGGATTTCATTGGGGGCATTCATCAAGCTCAAGGAAAGGATAATATTTTGGTGGTGGTGGACAAACTCACCAAATACGCCCACTTTAGCCCTTGCCCATCCTTATACAGCCAAGGATGTGGCATAAATTTTTATACGAGAAGTGGTAAGACTTCATGGATTTGTTAAATCCATAGTCTCAACAGGGATATGATCTTTTTGAGCTCTTTTTGGTCTGAAATGTTCAAGTTGGGTGGCACAAAACTGAAATATAGCACAACTTACCTTCCGCAAACGGATGGTCAAACTGAGGTGGTAAACAGGTGCCTGCAGACTTATTTGAGATGTGTCACTAGAATGAAACCTAAACAGTGGCCTAAATGGCTTTCGTGGGCTGAGTATTCGTATAACACGAATTACCATATTGCACTGAAGAATACCCCATACAAAGCTCTATATGGACAAGATCCTCCAACTATTATTAAGGGAGATGTAGGTGTCACAACAGTGGAGGAAGTCAACAAGTTGCCTGCCGAGAGAAATCTTATGTTGGAAGAATTGAAGCAGAGTTTGGTTGTGGCTCAAAATAGAATGAAACAACAAGCTGATAAGCACTGAAGGCCGGTACAAGTGGAGGTGGGGGACAAAGTGATCTTGAAGATTAAACCTCACAAGATGAAAAGTTTAGCTAAAGGGATAAATAAAAAACTGAGTCCTAGGTTCAATGGACCTTTTGAAGTGTTGGAGAAAATAAACCCAGTAGCTTTCAAACTGAAACTACCCGAGGATTATACTGTGCACCCAGTGTTTCACATCTCACTTCTCAAGAAGGCAGTGTCACCTAATATGCCCTGATAGCCTCTTCCTACTTGCATTTCAAAAGAATGGGTGCTACAGGTAAGAGAAAGTGGTCGATTACAGGACTACGACTAATGGAGTCAAAGAATTGCTAATACTGGAAGATGTAATTAGGGGTGGGTGGGCTAATAAAGTTAGGTCTGGTTTTCTGTTATGGTTGGATGGGATTGGCTAGAGAGAGAAACTGTCCCCTTCTACCTCTAGATTCCATATTTACGTATTTCCTCCTCTGTAAACTCTACGGAATTGCTCTGAAAATTCCTCAGGATTCGTTTTCATTAATAAAACTCAGTTTACAGGGTTTACCTATCAACGTGATGTGTTTAACGTAGGTTACATTGTTTTGACCTTATTTACATGGGCTTTATTAAAAATATGGGCTTCTTAATAGTCTTACTTGACCACACATGTGAAACTGCCTCTGTAAAACGTAAAATAGACTCTCCCCTGTCAGGCGCGATGAGCGAGCGCCTAAAACGACTGTTGCGCTTCAGCGCTTTATGCGCCTAAGCTGCGCCTGAGATAGAAGGGTGCGATTGGACATCTATCAAGCGTTGGACCTGCATTGAGTTGTGCCTGGTGCGCTTAAGTGCTCAGACGCTCGACTTTGACTACCTTGTATCTACATCTCTTGCCTAGACAACCACAGTTGCAAACTCAGACTCTTGGATAATAGATCAAGGAGCAACTGATCACATGATCGTCATCTCATGTCTATTCTCTTCATACTCTCCTTGTTCCGGACTTCCGGTCACCATGAAGTAAAAATAGCAGATGGTTCCTTCTCATCCATTGCCGGAAAAGGATTCATATTTGTCTCCATCACTCACTCTTGTTAATGTTCTTCATGTCTCAAATCTCTCCTGCAATCTTATGCCTATCACTAAACTATCTACTGATAGTAATTGTACTCTTAAGTTTGATGCTAATCATTGTATATTTCAGGAGCTATATTTGGCGAAGATGATTGGCAGTGCTAGCGAACGTGATGAACTTATTTCCTTGACCAAGACAATCTTACTAAAAGTCAAACACATTCCTCTTGTTCTGTCGAACCTATTTTTTTGCTAATGAAATAATGTTATGGCACTATCATTTAGGCCACCCCAGTTTCAGTTATTTACACCATATGTTTCAAGCCTTATTTTGAAATGAAATAAAAGCATGTCTTCTTTTCAATATGAAGTGTGTCAATTAGCTAAGCATCATAGATCCATTTTTTCTTCTATAAAATATATTCTATCTAAACCATTTGCTCTTGTGCATGGTGATATTTGGGACCATCACAAGAAAAAAATATTACGGGTACTTGGTGGTTTATAACATTTCAACTTAGATCTATATCCTAAAGGAAAAATCCCAAACTACATCTATATTCAAACAATTCCACTCCATGACTCACACTCAATTCCAGTATAAAATCCAAGTTCTTAGAACATATAATGGTCATGAATACTTTAATTCTATCTTAGGGGATTTCTACACTCAAGAAGGCATAATTCATCATAGTTCCTGTGTCAATATCCCCTAACTAAACGACATCGCTAAAAAAAACAAACATTTATTAGACGTTGCTCGTTCTCTCTTGTTTTGTATGAATGATCCTATGAAATTTTAGGGGAGGCCATTCTTACTACATCATATCTCATAAATCGCATGTCAAGTCGTGTCTTAGGTTTCGCCACACCGGTACACACTCTTCAATCCTCTTTCCCACTGAATAGGTCATTCTCACCAAAGTGTTTGGCAACACAGTTTTTGTTCATACTCATGCTCAACATAGAACTAAACTTGACCCGAAGTCTAAATAATGTCTTTTCTTTGGGTTCTTCCCTACTCAAAAGGGTTACAAAGGTTTTTATCCACACAAGGGTAGAGTTATAGTAAGTATTGATGTCACTTTCTATGAAAATATCCTTTCTTTCCCAAAACTAATCTTCAGGGGAGAAAGAAGTTATACTTGAAGATCAACAATATGTCCTACCTAATCCGGTGATTCATGCAAAAGCTGAATATGCTCCCGTAGCCAAAACACATTCTCCTGAAACATTGTGTCCCCAAACAACTTCTCAACCTATTCTTCATGATTACTCCCGTCGTTCTCTTCAAGGGGTGGCACCAACATCTTTGCTAGCAGCGTCAACATTGGATCCGCCTATAATTTAAGGTAATTTTTCATATTCCCGAGTCTGATTTTGTTCGTATCACTGATTCAAATCATGATCTTCCCATTCCTCTTAGAAAGGGTACTAGGGAATGCCCAAAACACCCGATTATTAATCATCTATCTTATGCTAACCTTTCCTCTAGCTATATAACCTTTACTACAAGTATTACTGATGATGAGATTCCGAAGTCTATACATGAAGCTCTAGCTATTCCTACTTGGAAAGAGGTAGTTCAGGAAGAAATGCGTGCTCTTAAAAAGAACAAAACGTGGACACTGATCAAACCTCAAGGCAAACATACAATAAGTAACAAATGGATCTTTATAGTCAAACACATGAACACCGATCAAGGCACGGCTGGTCACTTGGGGCTTTGCACAAACATACATAATGGACTATGAAGAGACATTTGCTCCAGTGGGAAAGCTAAATACCGTAAGATCCTACTTTCTTCAACAACAAATAATGAGTGGCGTTTATATCAGTTTGATGTGAAGAATGCTTTCCTCAATTGGGAATTAAAAGAGGAAGTTTTCATGGAAATACCACTAGGTTTTGACAATGATAACGCAATGGGAAAAGTGTGCATGTTAGATAAGTCATTATATGGCTTAAAGCAATCTCCAAGCGCATGGTTTGAGAGGTTCGCAAAGACCATTAAGCAAGAAAGCTACACTCAGTCACAAGCTGATCACTCATTGTTTAACAAACACTCCTCAGGTGGAAAGAAAGCCATTCTCATAATGTATGTGGATGATATTGTAATGATAGGTGATGATGTCGCAGCACGAGAGAAACTAAAACAACTCTTAGCCACGCAATTTGAAATTAAAGGCCTTAGTTCTTATGTTATTTTTATCTTCTAGCTTTTTTATGCTCTTTTATCTTTTTATTTTGTATCTTTCTTATATTTTTATGTTATTGTTATCTTATATTTATTTATCTTTATCGTATTCGTTTTTCTTCTTCTTCTTGTCTGTCTTCTCTTTTTTGCATCGATATCATGAATCGATTCATGTTAGCCGAGCCCAAAATCTTTTGGGATCAAGGCTTGGATGTTGTTTTGTTGAATGGAAGTGGCTAGGTCAAAGAAAGGGACAGCTCTTTCACAGAGGATTTGCTAAAGGAGACAAGCTTACTCGGATGCAAACCAGCTGATACTCCCATTGATCCAAACCAAAAGCTTTCTTTAGACGACAAGAACACTCCAACAAATACAACCAGGTATCAAAAACTGGTAGGGAAACTCATCTATCTCTCACACACGACCTGACGTTGCTTGTGCAGTTAGCTTGGTTAAGCCAGTTTATGCATTGTCCAAATGAAACTCATCTTAAGGCTATGTATAGAATCTTACACTACCTAAAGGGAAGCCCGAGCAAAGGTATTTGGTTAAAAAAATGAGAGCATGAAACTTGAAGTATATACAGATGCTGATTGGGCGGGAAAATTAAGATATTGTACTTTCCTGTGGGGTAATCTTGTCACATGGATGAGCAAGAAACAACATGTTGTATCTCGCATTAGTGTCGAAGCAGAATATAGAGTCATGGCCTCGGGTGTTTTGAACTCATTTGGATAAGAAGAATCCTGAAGGAAATTAAAGAGGAAATTGAGCAATCCATGAAGATGTTCTGTGACAACAAATTTGAAATATATCAAACAATCATGTTCATCATGACCGTACTAAGCACATATAGATTGACCAGACTTTCATTAAAGAAAAGCTTGAAAGTGGAGAAATTTGCATGCCTTGTGTCCGTACTCAACTTCTATCTTTACAGCTTCCTTCCATAATGATGCTTTGTTATATATACGTGTCTCTCTCAAAAAATATGCATTGTATTTCTCTTTCTCTAATTTTTATAGTCTCTTCTGCCTTTAATTGTCTAGATTGTACTAGTGACTATTTGCCACCCACTAGGCCTTCGTCCCTCAATTTGAATGAGCAGAACTGATATCTTGTTACTGCCATGATTGTTAATATTAAACTTTGGAAAGTTCTTTGCAGATTTGTGCAGGGAAAGTGACTGCAATACACCTTTATCAAGGAGCTTTTGTAGATATTGGTGGTGTCCATGATGGGTAAGCATTTAATCGCCTTTCTAATGCGTGCACCTCATACTTGTCACGGCGGTAAGGCGAGTCGCGGCGCGAGCCAACCGCCATATCGCCTAGGCGACCAGTCACACATTATATAATATATTATATTTCATATATATTAATATATATATATATATATTTGAATATATTTAATTTTCAATTTAATATATATTATATACTATCCTCCGTTCCATAATTCTTGCAACAGTTTGACTTTCACGTTTGCCAATGCACAACTTTGACTGTAATTATATTTAATTATGTATTAGTAAACATTATAAAAAGTTGATATTTTGGAAATTCACATTGATAAGAGTTCAATAACACTTTATACGTAATAATTTGATTATGTATATTAGTAGAAAATCATGATCAAAGTAAGATATGTGAATAGTGTAAAAATCACAATGTTGCAAGAATTATGGAACGGAGGAAGTACTACTTATGATATATTACTAATTAAATTGTATATTACCTAGAATTGAAACCAACAATTAATAAATGGAAAATAGGTTTATGTATGCATGTATATATAAAAAAATCATTTGACTATGTGTACAACTTAATTAATTAAACTACTTTAGTGGGTATACTACTTGGTGCTTAATTGCATAGAAAACATACGGAGCATTAATATACTAGAATAAGAAGTATATAGGCTGGAGAAGAAGCGAAGGTCGTCTTCAACCTTGCGACGCAGGATAAAGCAGCAACTGCAGGTAGTCTTCAACCTTGCAACAGAGAGGCACACATAAGAGAAGTAGCGACTAGCGATGCTCTGTGTTTGGGAATCGTTGATTGGCCTTCAAGTTTTGAGAGTCGATGATTGTCCTTCGGGTTTCAGACTCTCAGAAGGCTTCAGTTCCTAAATTTCTACTTTCTAAATCATATTTTGGGCTGGGCTTCTAAACTCAAATTTATTGAGAATTTGAGATTTTAATTTCCCCTGGCGTGCGCCTAGACTGCGCCTGGACGACGCCAGGAGCGACTTATCTTCTTCTGGCGAGTCGATCTCCCATGTCGACCCTTCTCCATCGCCAGGACGCCTAGTCGGCGCCTAGGCGACGCCTAGTCGACGCCGTGACAACCATCGTGCACCTAGAAACATTATCCAAATAGTTTTTTTTTTTAAATATTTTTTGCCTAGAAATATAAAATGTACGATCCATGGTTGTTAAGATCGCGAGTCAACTCGTAAGATCGGACGATCTTACGAGTAGGGTGTGACTGGGCAATGTGGATCGTAGCTAAGATCGGAAAATACGTGGACCCTCATACTGCGTCGATCTGCGCAAGAGACTGAATAGCCAGGCCGGATCTGGTCTTGTACAACAAAAAATGAAACAAAATAGAAGAAAAACTTATGAACCGTCGACAAAATACTCCAAGGACGCAAGCGCCGAGCGGCACTCCGATAGACACAAACAGATATTTTGGTTTGATTTTTTTAATAAGTTAGTATAAAAGTGTCTCATGTTCTGATTTTGTCAAGTATTAACCCCGTGGGACCTAAACATTTGGATATATTTGGTCGTTATGCTGTGCCCTTATTTGGTCGTTAATATTTATTATTATAGGTGAATTAGTCCAGAATTTAAATTTTACTTAATTATATGGATATATATTAATATATATTACACAATAGCTTTGATTCTAGGATCTTACGATCTGAGTTACGATTCACGAGTTATGATCTAGAAGCCCTTTCCGATCCGTGCTAGGATCTCGAGTTAACAATGTCGGTATGATCAACTTGCTATCCGTCTACGTGGTGCTATGGAAAAGTTACTCCAAAACAGTTGATTAGTTGAGTGAAGAGTACGGCAACATCCAAAACATTAACCCAAAGAGTTTATGCTCAACTAACTTGTATTGATATATCAAATCAGAGCTAAAAAAGATTAAAAAAGCTAAAAAGCATATAACGATAAAAAGATTAGATGAAGAAGATAAGAAATATAAGAAAGATTAAAAAAATAAAATGAGATCAATCCATTACACAATACACATATATATTCTCCTTTCACTTCGCTCTCTCCAAAGCCATACCCTCATCCAACCCAAGAAGTATGATACCATTCCTGACCTCTTTAATCCATGTTCGTTTGGGTCTCCCTCTCCTCCCCACCTCTCAACTTGTCTAAGAGGCGCATCACTCGGTCTTCTACGCGCATGGCCAAACCAGACCCTCACATCTTATCTTTAATACATGTTATTCCCACTTTTGCTTGATTATCTCATTCAGTAGTCATTTCTCAAGTGGTCTTTTCTAGTATGTCTTAACCACACTCTTTAAATGTTACATTTATTTCACCGCCCAACACTATATGTCATACAATAAATGAAAAAATCTTAGCACATTGTACTACTAACTGCATCGTTTGCAATTGCGCAATGCAATTGTGCCTCATTGCGCGCCTCAAATACTTCCAAGAAAATTGCGTAAGATTGCATTGCATAAGGCGGATGGGCTCGGGGCATACGTCCCAGGGCGCAAAGGCGTACGCAATTTCACCTACGTAATGAGGCGTCTAGAGGCGTACGCCATATTAGGTCTGCTGCTAGTGCTGCAGTTGTGGCACCCTCTTCCTACCAGGCAGGGCCGGTCCTGTCCTATTTTGGGCCTATGGGCGATATACTATTTTGGCCTTATTTCCAAGATAAACCGTAAATTATACTCACTTAAAGTAAAAATTACGGAGTATAATAAAACTATGAGAAATTACTCTAGACATGACTAGAGACATTTGTATATTCCAAACTAAGACAATCATGTTTTTATTCCCTAAATTTAAGTAATTACTGTCATATTTTGATAGTATCATACTTTACACATGATAGTATTTTCCGAACATGACAGTAATAACTCATATTCAGAAAATAAACACATGACAGTCCTATTTTGAACTATCTTTTAAAGGTTATAAAATAAAGATGAAATTCATCTTCATATTATTTGAATTACATATTTGGACAAAAAGTAACAACACAAGCATCACAAAAGAACAGTGTGAAGTAAAATCATCAATAATTGCTTTATAATCAATCTTTTTTTTCAAGATCATATGTGCAATGTTTAAAATTGCTAATCCATTAAGTTTTTTGAGGCATAATAGATGATTGGGATGATGTTTGAGAATTGGGAGGCACTGACAGTCGAGAGACAATAATATAAATCGGTAATTTTTTAATTAAAAAGAATAAAAGTCTAGACAATAATATAAATCGGTAATTTTGTAATTAAAAAGAATAAAAGTCTTAAAGGCTAAAAAGATGTGAAGAGACGTGCTTTTATTGATTCAACAACAAATGTGTTGACTTACAACTAACTCTATTTAAAAATCAAAACTAAATTTATATTCTTTTTTAGAACTTGTCTAGCTCCATTCTAGACTTTTTACTTATGTTTTAAAATTTTCAAATCGTCAACAAAAATTACACATTAAGGCTAATTAATTAATGGAAATTATAAATAAAAAAAGAAGCATAGTCAGATTATGTATAAAGAAAAAACTTGGGCCTAATTTTCTTTCTACATTATTTTGGGTCTAGGGCGGTCGCCCTTGCTGCCCTCTCCCTAGGACCGGCCCTGCTACCAGGTAAGCTACGCCCCCGGTTGATGGAGAGTTCACTGAAATTTACCTGTACCTCACCCAAGCTAGCCAGCCATTCAATACCCAAAACAATATCAATACCTCCTAGCTCTAATAGGTAAATGCACTCTTCTAAAAATCGTTCCAAGTGCCCAACTAGTCCCCACCTAGGCGCTAGGTGGTGGCTGGGCGCCCCGATTTTCGTCTAGGCGCCCCAGCTAATTGGTTTGTCATTTAGGTGAATAAGTCGGCCGCCTATGGTGCCTAGTTGCCTGCCCATAGCGCCTAATCAGTCGCCTAGGCCGTCTAGATTCGCCGAACATTACTTTATTTTTTAATTTTAATTTTCTAAGGGATATAAGTACTTTAACTTTAGACACAGATATAAACAATGAAGTTGTAAATTAAGATAAAAACTATATATGTTTGTATATATACCTAAAATTTGTTATTATTTATATTTATAATACAATGAAGTTAAGTGATTAGTTATCGTATACTGCGTATGATTAAATGTGACAATCCTATCATTCATGTTTGTTAATGCATGTGTATATATATTATATACACACAAAAATACAGTATTACTTATCATATAAATGCTAAAATATAAAAAAATACAATTCCTATATCTCCGCCTAGGCGCCCGCCTAGGCGCTAGGCGTTGGGCTGGCGCCCGAGTAGCGCCTGACGTTTTTTAGAACAGTAGGTAAAAGTATTGAGTGATGCACAACCCGTGCTCCCAAGTTTCATGGTGTTCACATTTTCCTTTATTTACAACTTGATCCCCATTTCCCAGTTAAACCCAGAACCCTGTGTCTGCATTGTATTTTAACTCCATATCTTTAAGCATTTTTTTAGAAATGAAATTGTGGGTAGCTCCTGAGTCAATGAGGATTAAGATGGAATTGCAGTGTTTCTTATTCCTTATGTGACCCCTAACCTTGAAAGTATTGGAAGTATTGATTCCATTTGTACGTAAAATCGATATCTTGGGCTTCATCACCTGTGTCTGCCCCCCCCCCCCCCCCCCCCCCCGATTTTAACACCGGCGAGTCATCTTCTCATCTTCTTCAATTTCTTCCACTGATTCCACCGAGATGAGCTGGTAATTTTTCATTTTGCACTCCATTCCTCCCCACATTTAAAACATAATCCTCTTCTAGTTCGATCTTGTAGCTCAACTTGAGTAAGTTTTGGTCCTCTCTTCCAGTGTTGGCTTCATCACCTGTGTCTGCTCCCCCCACCTGATTTTAACACCGGCGAGTCATCTTCTTCAGTTTCTTCCATTGATTCCACCGAGATGAGCTGATAATTTTCCATTTTGCACAAGTGTTTTTTACTCTATTTCTCCCCACATTTAAAACATAATTCTCTTCTAGTTCCATCTTGTAGCTCAACTTGAGTAAGTTTTGGTCCTCTCTTCCAATGTTTAGGGAAACCACTGGAGTTTTCATTTTGAACTTTTGAATTATCCTTCGCTAGGATAGGATTTTTGGGTATTCCCCTGGAGTTCCTCCTGCGCCATACTGACCTTTGGATGGGTTCACTCCCTTATTTGTCCATCCTGTTCGGTCTATTCCTTGTTTTGTCCCCGTTATAAGGTCATGCTCTTCTCTTCAACTAGCAAGGCCTTGCCCATAAGCTCCGTTAACCCACCGATTTGGTATAGTTTCAGCTTCACGCTAATATCCTCTATGGGGCCATTGGGAAATATTCCTTTTAACATCTCTTGGTCAACAAGTTCGAGAGCAGCTACAACCATCTCAAAGAGATCCCTTACTCCATTACCGACATTGTTTGCATAATACTGAGCATAGGAGCAATCGGGTTCTGTACTAAGTCCGGTTTGAAACGCCTAATCAAAGCCTCTTTGAAGTTAACCCAAGAATGGTCCGTTCATCCCATCACCGGTACCAGTTAAGAGCCTTATCGGCCATGGTGATCAAGACTACCTCCACTTTGTCATCCTCCGATACCTGGTATAGCTTAAAATAACGTTCGACAAAGATCAACCATGCATAAGCATCGTCACAACTAAACAGTGGTAAATCCACCTTCTTACCCGAGATTCATGTGCCTCACCTCCAGAGCTGGATGCATTCACCGCTACTAGAAGGCTGGCATTTGCGCTTGGTCGTAGAACAACCTCAAGTTCTCCTATGACTTCCCTGAACTTCGAGACTTGCATCTTCTCTAACCGTGTGTGCATCTGTTCGTCCATCATTGATCGCATCTCTGAGCTCCAAGGATTTCTCCAGATTATCCATCCTATGTTCGAAGTTCGATCGAGTGAAGACCATACACAGGTGCAACGATGCTAAAGTTTTTTTTGTGGCACATTTTAATCAATTCACGAAATCACGGGTTATGGTTCACCAATCTTCTTGCCTTCTTGTGTTCACATGCCTCAACAAAATGGGGGGTTTTGAACGCAAGAATTGACGTTTAGTTGATACTCTGTTATTACATTCACATATATCACCTTGGTATCGGGCAAATGTTGTAGTCACTCCATGTCATTTAATAAATAGAATGTCTTCCTCAGCTCTTAATAATGAAATTCCTTATTCTGTCATGTTTCCTACTCCTAGTTATTTCCATTACCACCTCATGTGTTAGGGTGTGTGTGTTTTGTCCATGATACGACATCTGAGTTACTTAAAATGTCACTTAGGTGAATAAAATGTATGTTTCTTGGATATTCACTACTCCAAAAGGGTTATCGTTGTTTTTCTTCATTATTTAAGAAACATTTTATTTCAGCCGATGTCACTTTCATTTAGTCTTCCTTTTATTATCCATTGTCTTAAGTTGATACCCCTTCCTGTTTGGACTTCATCTCATTTCTCCAATTCATCCATCCAGAGACTCACTGTTGACCCCCATCTGATTATCACCCAAATTGCTCTCCTATGGCCGTCCGTCCGTTACATCGACGTCCTCAACCTCCTCCCCTTGAGCCTTTTGTGGCTGCGTCAGTTGATTCCCCTATGACAGATCTCGCATCATCACCATCCGCTACCCCAACAACAGAAAATCAGGATGATTTGCCCATTGTCCTGCTTAAAGGTACACATCCTACTTTAATCCACATTCCATATTGCATCAGTTCGTTTGATTTTATTCATGGCATCAGTGAGTCACTGACCATTTTTCCAATTGGATATTAAAAGTGCATTTCGTCATGGTGATCTGCACGAGGAGGTTTATATGGAGCAACCACCTGAATTTGTTGCTCTGGGGAGTCTGGATTGGCATGCAGATTGCGTCATTCGTTATATGGCTTGAAGCAACCTCCACGTGCATGGTTTGGTATGCAGATTACTTCATTATATGGCTTGAAGCAATCTCCACGTGCATAGTTTGGGAGGTTTAGTGTCGTTATCCGCAGCTTTGGCATGATTCGTAGTGATGTCGATTATTTTCTATTCTAAAGACATTCTGCAGGCAATAAATGTATCTATCTTATTGTGTATGTTGATGACATTGTCATTACAGGAAGTGATGAACAAGGAATTGCGCCTCAAGCAATATCATTTTAGCACATTCCAAACCAAAGACTTGGGAAAGTTGAGATACTTCCTTGGCATTGAGGCTGCACAATCTCAAAATGGAATTGGCGAATTGTCCTCTCACAAAGAAAGTATGCCTTTTATATTCTTGAGTAAACATGTATACTAGAGTGGAGACCACTGCATACACCAATGGATCTAAACGTCAAACTCTTGTCAGAATAGGGGGTCTTTTGCCCAATAGGGAAAAATATAAAAGACTCATTGGCAAACTGAATTACCTTACCATCATGAGACCAAATATTTCATTTGCGGTAAGCGTCCTTAGTCAGTTTCTGATTAGCCATGTAATGGACATTAGGATGCAACTATCCAGGTTTTGAGATACATCAAGAAAACACTTGGACAAGGATTGCTCTTCAAAGACCGAAGTAACCATGATATTGTGGGATGTTGTGATGCTGATTGGGCCGAATGTCCGATGGATAGATGTTCCACTTCAGGTAATTGCATCTTGGTCGGTGGAAACTGAATTTCATGGAAAAGTAAGAAACATGATGTGGTTGTCAAATCTAGTGCTGAAGCAAAATATCGTATAATGGCCCTTGCTACATGTGAAACCTTATGGTTGAAGCATCTCTTCCAATAGTTAAAATATGAAAACACAAAACCGGTTCAACTCATGTGTGACAATCTAGCTGCAATGCACATCGCATCAAATCCGGTATATCATGAGAGGGCTAATCATATTAAAGCTGATTGCCATTTTATCAGAGAGAAGATCGTGAATGGACATATCACCAGAAGCTATACTAACACAACTGATCAACCTGCACATATTTTAACTAAATCTCTTAGAAGTCCAAAAATGGGATATATTTGTAAAAAGCTTGGTACATATGATTTATGTGCTCCAACATGAGGGGGAATGTGAAAACCCTAGTAGTACTGAGCATAACCCATTTTGTATAGTATAGGAAACCCTAGTGTTCTAAATATAGATATAAATATAGCTTCTTGTATCGCATTTGATAACAAGAATAACATAGACTACAATATATATTTCACATTTATAAACCACCTAGTACCCATTATATATTTATCTTTTGGTGGTCCCCATTTATCACCATGTGCACGAACAAGTGGTCTAAATGGAATATATTTTATAGGAGGGAACATAGATATATGATGTTTTAGCTCTTTGACACACTTCATATTGAAAAGAAGAGATACTTTTATTTCTAAATAAGGCTGGAAACAGGTGTTGTAAATAATTGAAACCGCGGTGGCCTAAATGATAGTGGCATAACATTATTTCATTAGCAAAGAGAATAGGTCCTACAGAACTAGAGGAGTGTGCTTGACTTCCGGTAAGGTTGTTTTGCTCAAGGTAGTAATCGCGTTCACTAGCACCGCCAATCATTTTCGCTGAACATAGATCCTCAAAGATACAACCATTAGCAACAACCTTAAGGGCACAACTGCTATCAGTAGATAGTTTACAAACGCAGATTAGGTTGCAGGAGAGTTTTGGGACATGAAGGAAATCAAGAAGAGTGAGTTTATGGTGACCAGAACATGGAAAGTATCAAGAGAAAAGATATGAATGGCTAGTCATGTGATCAGTTGCTCCTCAATCTATCATCCAAGAATCTGAATTTTCCATTTTTGTTGCAAGGGTTGATGGAATTATACCTGTATCGGCAAGAGATGAAGATGAATTAGTGGGTTTAGGATCTTGGGAAGATGGCTGATGAGAGATATGAGGAGTCTATACAATTGTTCTAGCTGCCCCTTGGAGAAACAAGACTGTTCATAGGTTGAGATCCATTGGATTCAGAACACACATGAAGGCCTTTACTCTCTTTGGTAGATCGGAAGTGTTGAATATCTTCAGGTTTTCTGAGCCGTGTCCAACATTTTGCTTTCTCTTGACTGACACGGTGACAATACTCAAAGAATGATTGATTGCCCATTTACCCTGTGGTGGAGGTCTCTAAGAAGAATGTTTTGGTCTGTGAGTCACTGGGGCATATATTTCTGCTCTGAAGTTTGGTGAGCCCATGATCAAGCATTGCTGCCCGCCTGCTTTCTTCATAATGGACTTCGGAAAATCCCTCTCTGGTGCTTGGTAAGGGGTCACAACCTAGCACTCTGCCTCTAACTTCATCAAGTTCTTTGTTTAAACCGACAAGGAAATCAAATACTCTCTCCTTCTCCACTCATAGTCACTATAGAGATTAGACTCTTGCCACATGTTTTAAGATCTATGTAGAATTGAGTGACATAACTCCGCCATGAGATCATTTTTTTTGTATCATGTCCGTCCCAAGCCAGGATAAAGGAGGAGGGTGCTGTGGTAGGCACGTGACAGCCAACAATATCACTTAGTTACATCACATGACAAATCGAAATATGAATATCGCTACAGCTAGGTCTCGCCCGTAAGCGACGCGTCATCCCTCTGCCTGGGGGTGGTGTCAAATATGCAAGAGCACACTACACTTCATAGGCCTTATGTGGTGATAAGAATGCTAAGGCTGCTAGGTCGTCGCCCGGAAGCGACACGCCACTCCAATGCCCGGGGATGGTGTCAAATATGCAAGGGCATGGTGGGAGTCGATGTGGTGTGAAGAAGAGAAAGCAGGGTGCTAGATTGTGTTTTGGGACATGGAATGTTGTCTCTCTTACGGGAAGATCATCTGAGATAACTGAGGTTATGAAAAGGAGGAATGTCAGCATAATGTGAATGCAAGAAACTAAATGGGTTGGAGAAAAGGCACGTGAGATTAATCCCGGAGGTTTTAAGTTGTGGTATTCGGGGAGAGAAAGGAACAGAAATGGAGTAGGCATTATGGTGGCACATGATTATGTTGAGGGTGTGGTGGAAGTCTTCAGGAAGAACGACCGCATCATGAGCATTAAGTTGATTATAGGAGATGAGATTGTGTCAGTGGTAAGTGCCTATGCACCACAAGTGGGATTGGATGCATCTATCACTCAACAATTTTGGGAGGATCTTGAGGAGAGGGTGCGACGAGTGCCAAGAGGAGAGAAGCTGGTCATAAGAGGCAACCTCAACAGGCATGTGGGCCCAAGTCATGATGGTTTTGAGAGTATCCATGGAGGACATGGTTTTGGCACTAGAAATGAAGCGGGAAAGAACATTTTGGATTTTGCCTCGACATATGAGTGGGCTGTGATGAACACTTGGTTCAGAAAAGAGACTCCCTCACCTTGTGACCTATAGAAATGGAGCTAATAGTATCCAAATTGACTACTTTTTAGTACAAACGACTTGGAGAAATAGCTACACTGATTGTAAGGTTATCCCAGGTGAGAGTGTTGTCACTCAACATAGGATGCTTGTGCTTGATTTTCAAGGTAAAAAGAGGATGGTTAAAGTACAAGAGGAACCAAAGATAAAGATGTGGAGGCTCGAGGGGGATCTCCAACAAACTTTTGCACAGAAAATGTTGGAGGAAGATGTATGGTCCATTGATAATGACACACATGTGGATGTTGTGTGGTTATCAATGGAGTTCACCTTTAACAAAGTGGCGAAAGAGATACTTGGAGAATCTAAAGGATGTCTATCACCAAAAAAGGACACATCATGGAGGAATGATGGGGTAAAACAAGCAATAAGGATCAAAAGGGAATGCTATAAGAAATTGGAAAAAAGTTGGAGCGATGAGAACATAGAGGGTTAAAGTACACGAGGAGCCAAAGATAAAGATGTGGAGGCTCGAAGGGGATCTTCAACAAACTTTTGCACAGAAAATGTTGGAGGAAGATGTATGGTCCATTGATAATGACGCACATGTGGATGTTGTGTGGTTATCAATGGAGTTCACCTTTAACAAAGTGGCGAAAGAGATACTTGGAGAATTTAAAGGATGTCTACCACCAAAAAAGGACACATCATGGAGAAATGATGGGGTAAAACAAGCAATAAGGATCAAAAGGGAATACTATAAGAAATTGGGAAAAAGTTGGAGCGATGAGAACATAGAGGAGTACAAGGAGGCTAGAAAAAGAGCAAAGAAATCTGTAAAGGAAGCAAGAGGAAAAGTGAACAAAGAATTGTATACAAAATTGGACTCTAAGGAAGGAGAAAAAGATATTTACAGACTTGCTTGTCTTCGTGACCGTATGACTCAAGATATCGGAAAAGTTAAGTGTGTGAAGGATGTCGATCAAAGGGTACTAATGGAGGACGGGGAGATAAAAGAGAGGTGGAGGGCATACTTTGATACACTATTCAACGGGAACAAAGCACAAGATTTCGGTGATTTGACCATACCAGATTGTATGGTAAATCGTGATTTTGTGAGAAGGATCCAAACAACGGAAGTTAAGGAGGCTCTGAGGAAGATGGGGCGGAAGAAAGCAGTGGGTCCAGATGGCATACCGATCTAGGCTTGGAGAAGTTTGGGAGAGAGAGGCGTCGAGTGGTTAACAAGTTTCTTCAACATGATTTGGAGAAACAACATGATGCCAATGAGTTAGAGGAAGAGTAGTGTAACACTTGAGATTTAATTTAAACGGATTAATAGTACTACTCATACCAACAAGATGCATCTCCTTTTAAGGGAGCTCATTAGCTAAGAACTCCAAAGTTAAGCGTGCTTGCACGGGAGTAGTCTTGGGATGAGTGACCCCCTGGGAAGTTTCTTAGGGCGCGCACGAGTGAGAACAAAGTGCGCGGAAAAGACTAGTGGCAGTTTGTGAGGACAGTACTAGAGGTCTGGAGTAACTACCTCGGGGCCTGCGGGGTCGGGGTGTTACAAATACTTTTATCCCCTTATTCAAGAATATAAAGGTGATGTACAAGATTGTGCCAACTATCAAGGGATTAAGCTTATGAGTCACACCATGAAACTTTGGGAGCGAGTGATTGAGCAAAGACTTCGAAGAACTGTGAAGATCTTAGAGAATGAATTCGGTTTTATGCCTGGCCGCTCAACAACTGAGGCCATTCACCTTCTTTGGCAACTTATGGAGAAGTATAGAGACGCTCACAAGGATCTGCATTTGGTGTTCATTGACTTAGAAAAGGCTTATGATAGGGTACCTCGAGAAGTTCTTTGGTGGGCCTTAACTAGAAAAGGCATATCACGCAAGTATATCAGCATCATCATGGATATGTATGAGGATTGTACTACAAGTGTCTGTATTAGTGTAGGGAGGACTGCAGAGTTCCCTATTACTATCGGAGTCCAGCAAGGATCGACTCTGAGCCCTTTCTTATTTGCCATAATCATGAATGAACTTACGAAGTCAATTCAAGACGAAATACCGTGGAGAACAAGGGTTTCAGAGTAAGTCGAAGCAAGACAAAGTACATAGAGTGCAAGTTTGGTGGAGGGAGAAGCAGTGGTAATAGCGGAATTACTCTAGATGGTACGGAGATACCGATCAACGATATGTTTAGTTACTTGGGCAGGACGGTGAGTTAGATGGAGATGTATCCCATAGAATTAGAACAAGGTGGATGAAGTGGAAGAGTGTGTCAGGATTTCTATACGATAAAGGTATGCCGACTAGACTGAAGGGTAAGTTTTATAGGACAACAATTAGGCCTGCATTACTGTGTGGCGTATAGTGTTGGGCGGTGAAACAATGTCACATTCAAAAGATGAGTGTGGCGGAAATGCACATGTTGCGTTGGATGTGTGGGCATACTAGGAAGGACCACGTGATGAATGAGAGAATCAGACAAAGGGTGGGAGTAGCACCTATTGAAAACAAGATACGGGAGTAGTGCCTACAGTGGTTTGGTCATGTGCGTAGAAGATCGAGTGATGCACTTGTCAGACGAGTTGGGATGTGTGGAGAAGAGGCAGGGAAGAGAGGGAGAGGAAGGCCCAAACAGATGTGAGTTAGGGGAGTCCGAAATGACATGCTTCTTCTTGGGTTAGATGAGGGTATGGCTTTGGAGAGAGCAAAGTGGAGGAGTGAGGGTATTCATGTGGAGGTGTGGAGGAGTGATCTCGTATTATCTTTTCCCCTAATTTTTTTCTTTTTTTTTCTTGTTTTTTTTTATCCTTTTATGCTTATATATATAAATATTATTTTTATCCTTTTTATTTTATCATTTTTAGGTATATTCATCTCTTTTTATATTATCTTTTCCATAATAGCTTATCTTTTTATCTTTATATTCTTTCTCTTCCTTTTGGTGGTGATATCATGTATTTTTTCATGTTAGCCGACCCCAATATCTTTTGGGACGAAGGTTTGGATGTTGTTGTTGTTGTAGAATTGAATGACAGGTTTCTCACCTTGTATGGCTGTTCTAAGGCAGTTTTTCAGCTCAAATAATTGCCCAGCATTGCCTAAATCGTAATAGGTTTCCTTCACAATTGTCCAAATATCACGAGCAGTTGGAAGAAAGAGATAAGTGCGGCCCACGTCGGATTCCATGGAGTTTATCATTCATGATAACACCATTGAATTTTTGGCCTCCCAACTATCATAGAGTTTATCGAAAGCTGGGGGTTTGGATACAAGGCCAGAGATATAGCCAAATTTGCCCTTAGAATAAAAAGTTTGACAGGTTGAGACCATTGAAGAAAGTTTCTTCTATTTAATTTTTGACAAATTACCGACAAGCCTTGAATGGGCTCAGAATTGGAGAAGGATGGAGCGCCAAGCGAGTGAGTGGGATCACTCGTTGAACTCGAGTTTTTTGAGTTGGTTTGGGGATCGACCATGGTTTTCCTAGGGTAGAGGCTCTCATACTGTTAAGGTGAATATAATTGAGCCAGATGATTATTTGCTCCATTAATTGGTATATTTATAATACGATACTAATAACTGATCGTACAAAAAGGGGTAAGATAACAATATCTAGTTACAACTTAATCCTTGACTATAGCAACAAACTTCTAACAACTTTGACTTATTCTACAGTGCTTTGACATGATATTTGGGCTTCATTCATTTGTTTGAAAGTCATGATGCAACATTAAATTTTATGTTAACATTTATTTGATACTTTAAATTGCGTTTCAGGTGGGTTCCTATCAAGAGAAATGACTGGTTCTGGATTCGACATCATATCAATGTTGGCATGCATGTCATTGTTGAACTTTTGGTAAGTTACCTTAATGTTAATAATGCCAATCAACATGATCGATTCATGTTAGCCGACCCTAAAATCTTTTGGGATTAAGGCTTGGATGTTGTTGTTTGTTGAATACAGTCATGGGTGATCATTTTCATAATATCTACGTTCTGTATTGATTTTCATTTTAACTTTATTTATTCTTAAAAATTCTTATCGCTGGTTATGGTATTTAAAAAATTATGTGCTATTGAAATTGCTAATCTATACATGTGCTATTATGTGATTTCTTCCTGTCACAGGTAAAAAGAGATCCATACCGGTTTCGGTTCCCAATTGAGATGCGGTTTGTTGATCCAAATATAGATCACCTAACGTAAGATTTATTTGATCTAACGAATAATATGCATCTCTCTGTGTATATCAATAGCAGTCTAGTTGAGCCCTCACAAGAATAACACTTGGACCCTCGTTGTTTGGTAAAATGCAAAACTTAATCAAAGTACTATTGCAAAAATGTAACACAGTGTTGCTTCTTTTTAGCTCAATTTTATATGTTTGGCAGTTTTGAACTTTTGTATGAAGAACTCAAGGTAATACTATAATTTCACACAATGCTTAACAATATTTTTATTATATGTAGGGTGTTAGTTTTTTCAACTATTGAATGTAGTTGAAGAAGTATGTAAATGATATTCCTGTTCAGATTGAATATGTTAGAAATTAATGTTTTCAGATTGAATATGTTAGAAATTAATGTTTTTGTTGTTTTTATAAAAAGGGCAAAGCTTGTTTGTTACGTTCAAGATCCATTCCATGAGTGAGTGTCATTTTTACCACAAAGAGGGAGCCGAAGAGTAAAACCATAGACTTCAGATGTCCTAATTAAAAGTTATGTGGGTGTATCTATCTGTTTTTTGACTCAAAAAATAACTCCTTTTTGGGCATTTTTCTCCCCGTCCCCTTTTGGTCTATCCCAAATAATATCTACGTTCCTATTCTAACATCAATAGTTTTATACCTTTTCCACTTCACTAACTTTCATAATTTGTGTGAGTCCTATTTTTGAGGTAAAATTTTGCAAATGCATCACAAATTCACAAATCCACCATCTGCAATGGAGCCAAAGATTCACTATTTTTGGCTTGTGCATGTGATGGAATAAAGCAAAATGACTTACTAAACTATCTGCGCTTCTTTATTATGAAGCAGCAGTTAGACCATGCAATTTTCGACGCGTTTTTCACTATGGGTCATCCGGAAATAGTCTCTCTGGGCTTTAGTACAGGGGTAAGACTGCGTACATCCAACCCCCCTTACCCCACTGAAGGTGTGGGAGCCTTTGCGGCACTGGGGTAATGATGATGATGATGATGATCACAAATTCACAAGTTTATCTGGATTTATCAAAAAAAATTGGGATGGATGGAGTACTTTATGCCGATCTCTTTATGTTGCACTGTAATAAGTACCACTTTTAATTGTCCTTTTTACTAACTCAAAGACCTTATATGCCTTGATGCGAGCAGGTTCAACCGATTTGATTTTGCACCAATATTTCACCGGGAAGAAGATACCAATCCAGATGAGCTACGTGTAAGCAACTGTACTATGCGAACAAAGTACAATACACGTCATTTGTTTCTCCACCAATCAATCAGAAATATAACTTCCAATTGTAGACTAATTTCCCTTGGAAGAGCATCCAATATTGTGTTTATAGATTTTACATGAAAGAAAGTATAAAAAGGGGAGATGGAGTGTTTTCTGCTTACTGAATTTTGTTAGAAATAGACATAGTTCTCTAGATTTCAGTTGAAACTAAAGTTGACATGCTTGATATGATAGAACAAAGGCATACCTAGTAATGTGCTCTAGATGGCACATTATGTGTCATCTTTCTATTAAGCGTGCTAGTGCAAGCCCCCCATACAGGGGAGGGCATGATTTTCTTTTTACGAGCAATAATGAAAGGGAAGAAAAGGACCGTCCTTGGTGAGTCCCGGAAAATGAGCTGAGACTTTCCCTTGGCAATGCTCAATAGCTCGGGTGAACAATTGCATGCCTCATTCGTCCAGAGTTGTGTCAATATATAGAGTTGATTATCCTATGCAAATACTAAATGGAAGGGAAATCAATCAAAATAACAATTGCAACAAGTCATGAAATTATTTAATATCTATGGTTCTTTCGATTCACTTAACCTGTTCTTTAATTGTGACTTGATGAGCTATATGACTCCTCAGAGACTCAGACTTGCGAGCCAAAATTTTCACATAAGCTTGCTTAGAACAGTGTAGCACACCATTTCTATCAGTTATTCAGCATTTGAGTTTTGAGGGTTTGCACTCTTTCATATTTTATCATCAACAGTTTCCTGGTTTAAGTAGAACTCTGATGTTGCTCTCTACAATGTACTCTTCCGAATATGGACATCAATCTTTCCTACAGTTTGATATTCTTGTCAAATTTGAATTTATTTGACAAACCTGAAATGTCAATCATTGTCATCTATGTAGGATTTAAATGTTTTTAGGGCCCAACTATGTATTTATTCTCTATTCAAATATGTACTTCTGATTCATACTTATGTTGCAGCGTGAAAGTGGAAGACCTCCAATTCCTAGAAAAAGCCCTGGCATCAAAGTGGAAGAAGATCCATTGTTATCAAATCACCCTTATGTGCAGAAGGTTGTAGTGTAAGAGCGTTAGTTATATTTTCATACGATTTTGTCACTGAACCTATAGTCATTTAGTTTGGTCACACTTTTTACTTTACAACCCGAAGCCTCCACACAATATGTAATCCTATATTTAGTTCATTTTTTTACATTTCCAACTTTAGAGACTAACTTTTGCTACCCCCAGTTATCATTCAGGACATGTTCTCTTTGCTTAAAAATTGTGATTCGACATTAACTTTTAAGATCTAGTCCGGTCTTATTCTTTCTGATATGGTCTAGATGTTTCTGTTCTTATCTGATCTAATCTGATTTTTGGTCTGAAAGATCACATCTGATCTGGTCTGGATGTCTCTACTCTCTAGTTTTGTCGAATTTGAATCTTTCTGCTTTGGTACGAGTAAAATAAGATTGTAAGAATAAGTTATAAGTAAAGGAGGTAAACTGAAGAGAACAAAACCTTAATTAAGTTGACTATCTCGTATTTTTATTTTTCTGGAATACAGTTATGGCTGATTCATAATGCTGAACAATTGCTTTTGGATGATATGGAGTCTAATCCTGATAAATATGCGGGCAAAAAGTTGACTGAATTAACAGATGGCGAGGAGTATGACAAAGATAATCGTGTTGAGTACACTGAAACTTATTATCAGAAAGCTCTACTTCCAAAAACAATTGTGGTATGCACTTTTCTCATTAAAGATTTAGTTCATTTTGTGTATTCATTGATGAATCTATTTGACCAATGCTCACTCATTATTTGACAGAGACTAAGTGTAAATGATCTTGACGTTGAAGCTGCCTTTATTGAGCGTCAGGTTGGTGGTAAACCGGATACTCTTTGTGTCCATAAATGAAATAGATCAATTTAGTATAATTATTACTTATACTGCAAGAGTATGGTGTCCTATCAACTAAGAAGTATACGTAATTTAAGAGAAGATTGCATTTTAATGATTTCATACAACTCATTACAAGCTTTATAAGTATGGTTCAAGGAAAAACGAGTAGGAAAATCCTATAAAGGTTCGGACTAAATTGACCTTGATTAGATAGACTTCATCAGAATTTCTTGTCAAGGTGGAGCACAAGTCATAGCACCATGGTTTATATAAATATGACCAAATTCAAGGACATTAGACACTGGGTCAAGATATTTACTAGATACTAGCTGATCAGTGTAATTTGGTCTCCCTTCGGCCTTGGCATTTTATTACATGCCTCCTTTTCAGCCTTTTCTCTTTTGAGTGAAACAAACATATTTTAGTTGATTGTCACATTGCTCTGAAAAGTTGCCTACGGAGCATTATTATATTCATTGGTTTAAATAACCAGTTAGCAGTTATATTCACTGGATCTTAGTGGTCATCGAATTGATCATATTTGTAATAAACTTAGAGCCTATAATGTATATGAAATTTTACTATCCCTTAGCCTCCCTTAAACAACCTTTTAGCTTCAATTGAAGTTATTAAACATTGTTAAAATACAGAGATATTGGACATTAGAATAGAAATATACAACAAAAACAACATTACCCCAGTGCCACAAAGTCTTTCACCTACGGTGGGATGTACGTAGTCTTACCCCTGCACTAAAGCACTTTCCGGATGACCCATGATGAAAATCGCGACGAAAATTGCATGGACGTGCTTCATAACAGATAAACACAGACAGTTTATCGAGTCATTTTGCTTTATTCCATCATATTCCCAAGCCAAAAAATAGTGACTCTTTGGCTCCATTGTAAATGATGGAAAATGTTGTCATCGATTTTCATTTTGTCCTGCAACGTATACAACGTGGGCTTCTTCATGTCCTTGATATCCCATCTCAAGATCAGTTGTCTGATGCTCTTATCAACCCACTCTCGAGGTAACATTTTACTCTTGTGAGAGATGAACTCAGAATTCTTGGGAGTGACAGAATACCTGACTTGCGAGGGCGTATATAAAATCCCAGACAATAATAGTTATATATTATTTTCAGTTATCATAATCTTTAGGTACAATCTTTGTAATTAATATTGTAACTGTTATTATAGGCTCCTAATCATTGTATAAGTAGTAGTAGTAGAAACCAGAAAATATATCAAGCATTTCAGCTCTAGTTTTATTGCGAGGCATATTATGTTATTGAAAGTTAAACTCCTTTAGGCGGAATAAATTTTATTCATAAACTGCCAATTTAAATAGAATACATCACAACAACTAATTCCTTAAAATTAGGATCTAAGCTAAAACTATGCTAACAACCCTGACTAAGTACAATAGTTATCTAATTACAATTAAATAGATATACAACAACAACATCCAAGCCTTAGTCCCAAATGATATTGGGGTCGGCTAACATGAATTGATACATGATATCACCAAAAGGAAAAGAAAGAAAATAAAGATAAAAAAGATAAGCTATTATAATAAAAGATAATATAAAAGAGATGAATATACATAGATAAAATAAAAAGGATAAAGTAATATTTATATATAGGATAAAAATATAAAAAACAGAGGGGAAAAGATGATATAAGATCACTCCTCCACACGAATACCCGCCCTCCATTTTGCTCTCTTCAAAGCCATACCCTCATCCAATCCAAGAAGAAGCATATCACTTCTGACTCCCCTAACCCACATTTGTTTGGGCCTTCCTCTCCCTCTCTTCCCTACCTCTTCTCCACACATCTCAACTCGTCTGACAGGTGCATCACTCAGTCTTCTATGCACATGACCAAACCACCGAAGGCGCGACTCCCGCATCTTATCTTCAATAGGTGCTACTCCCACCCTTTGTCTGATTATCTCATTCCTCACGCGGTCCTTTCTAGTATGCTGTAGAAAATGTTACATTATTGTAGAAAATGTTACATGATTTAATTTTTTGTGTACTTAGTTAGCCGAATGGATTAGAATACTAGCTGTAAATTAGAGATAATCACGTAGCAATCAAGATCCTATTTTTTAGGATCTAAATTAGCTGATTAGTTGCTTGTATATTTGTATAAATACCCTGGCCGATTGGCATTATTATTCAAGGAAATTATATTCCTAAAACCTACATGGTATAAGAGCGTTGAAGTCACACCTTCCGATGGTGGAATTCGAATACTCTGACTCCTCTCTTCATTCACATACCAGTAACCCCCATATTAGCTCAATGACAAATTATCAGGCCACTGTTAATTCATCTATGCTCATCACTGGCCATAGATTGAATGGGAGAAACTACCTAGAGTGGTCACAATCTGTCAAATTAGCAATTGATGGCAAGGGCAAACTGGGATACCTGACTGGAGAGATCAAAGAGAAGAAAATTGGTGAAGATGGCTACAGTACCTGGAGGTCAGAAAACTCACTAGTGACAGCCTGGCTTCTCAGTTCAATGGATGCATCAATCGCCAAACCTCATATGTTTATGAAGACTGCAAAAGAGGTATGGGACTCTATTAAGGAAACCTACTCAGATCTTGAGAATTCTTCTCAGATCTTTGAACTCAAAACCAAACTGTGGCAATCTAAACAAGGAAATAGGGATATCATTTCATACTATAATGAAATGGTATCTCTATGGCAAGAATTAGATCAGTGTTATGAGGCTGAAGAATGGGAGAGTGCCAAGGATCTTGCAAGGCATAGGAAAAGAGAACAGAATGACAGGGTCTATATGTTTTTAGCAGGCATAAATAGAGACCTAGATGAAGTTAAGGGAAGGATACTTGGAAAAAAACCTCTGGCATCAATCAGAGAAGTGTTTTCTGAGATCCGACTGGAAGATAGTAGGAAGAAGGTGATGTATAATACTCCAATAACTCATGAGGATCCTGGAGACTCATCAGCAATGGTGGTCAGAAGTGGTGACAAGAAAAAACCTTGGTGTGACTACTGCAAAAAATTATGGCACACTAGAGATACCTGCTGGAAACTTCATGGGAAACCACCAGAAGCTGGAAAGAAAAAGGCTCTACAAGCAACTATGAATGAGACTCAACAAGATTCACAAGTCAACTTCACACAGCCTTCCTTCACGAGGGAACAGATAGAGAACCTTCTCAACCTTCTGAATACTCAAAAAAAATTCCAAACCTCCATCTGAATCCTCCTCTTGTTCTTATGCCCAGAATGGTACCTATTCACTTTTTTGTTCTGGGAAACCTAAAAGCACCTGGGTCATTGACTCAGGGGCTACTGACCATATGACCTCTATTTCAAACCTCTTTTCTTCATATAAACCGTGTGCAGGGGACAAAAAGGTTAAAGTTGCAGATGGCTCCTTGTCAGCCATTGCAGGGATGGGAAATATTAATATTTCCTCTTCTGTTAATCTATTCAAAGTCCTTCATGTCCCTAATCTTTCCTGCAATCTTGCTTCTGTTAGTCAGCTAACTAAAGATCTACAATGTTGTGTTATTTTTTATCCTTCTTATTGCATTTTTCAGGACCTAGCATCGGGGAAGATGATTGGCAGTGCTAGGGAGGAAGATGGACTCTATATCTTTGATGAAGGGACTCAATCAAGTAAAAGAGGTCCAAGAAATGCTTGTCTGCAAACTGTTTCTTTTTCAAATAATAAGGAGTTATATTTGCTTCACTATAGACTAGGACACCCTAATTTCTATTACCTAAAAAGGATGTTTCCTCAATTGTTTCTGAATAAAGATATTTCTTTGCTTCAGTGTGATATGTGTGCACTTGCAAAACATCATAAAAACTCTTATCTTCCCCACAGTTATAAACCTACCAGTCCTTTTACTTTGGTACATAGTGACATTTGGGGGGCATCTAGAGTACCAACTTTAAAGGGAAAGAGATGGTTTGTAACTATTATTGATGATCATACACGGGTCACTTGGGTTTTTTTGCTTAAAGAAAAATCTGAAGTTGAGAAAGTATTTAGGGATTTTTATGCTATGGTCCAAACTCAATTCAATACCAAAATTAAAATGGTAAGAAGTGATAATGGCCGTGAATATTTTTCTCAAAACCTGAACACTTTTTTTGCTGAAAAAGGCATAATCCATCAAAGCTCTTGTATCAATACACCAGCTCAGAATGGAATTGCAGAGAGAAAAAACAAACATTTACTTGAAGTCACTCGTGCACTTATGTTTTCTACAAACATACCAAAATATCTTTGGGGAGAGGCTGTATTACATGCTTCTTACTTAATTAACCGTATGCCATCAAAAGTTTTAGGATTTAAAAGTCCTATCAATTCATTGCAGCATTACTTTCCTACAACTAGACTGGTTAATACTCTTCCCCTAAAAATTTTTGGTTGCACAGTGTTTATAAAAAACCCTGATAAAACTGCAAGTAAATTTGATCACAGAGGAACAAAGTGTGTATTTCTAGGTGTTGCTTCCACTCAAAAAGGGTATAAATGTTTTGATCCTATAACCAGGAAAATGTTTGTTACTCTAGACATTTTTTTTGTGGAAGAACAGCCTTTTTTTGATACACATCTTCAGGGGGAGAATTTAAGAGAAGATGTTCAAACTTTACCACATATCCATGAAAACCTTAATTTTCTTGATATTAATCTAGATGATATTACATCTGAAAATGATCAAGGAATAACAAATAATGAAATAAATACACCTGAACCAATTGAAAAAGAACAACAGACAAGTCAGTTCTTTGGCAAAGTTTATGAGAGAAGAATCCAAAATCAAAGAGTAGAGGAAGTCCAAGAACCTGCCACTGTCCATGATTCTGACTCAATGACAAGGAGTGAAAAAGGTAATACTTCTAGTCAGCTTGACCTCCCAATTGCCCTCAGAAAAGAAAGAAGAACATGTGTTAAATACCCTATCTCAAACCATGTCTATTATTCTAAATTATCCTCATCCTTTGCAACATTTACTTCTAGTGTTTCTTCTATTTCTATTCCTTCAACTATACAGGATGCTCTATCTAAACCTGAGTGGAAGAAAGCTGTTTTGGAGGAGATGGAGGCTCTTGAAAAGAATCAGACATGGAAACTTGTAGAGTTACCTAAAAACAAACCAACTGTTGGTTGCAGGTGGATTTTCACTCCTAAGTTCAAAGCAGATGGAAGTCTGGAGAGGTATAAGGCGAGGTTAGTTGTTAAGGGGTACACACAGACCTATGGCATTGACTACACAGAAACCTTTGCACCAGTTGCAAAGTTGAACACTGTAAGAATTCTCTTATCTCTTGCTGCTAATCTAGACTGGCCACTACAACAGTTGGATGTAAAGAATGCTTTTTTAAATGGAAAGCTTGAAGAAGAAGTGTATATGAAACCTCCTCCTGGATTTGAGAATAAGTATGGTGCAAAGGTATGCAAATTAGAGAAAGCTCTATATGGACTTAAACAGTCTCCAAGAGCCTGGTTTGACAGATTCACAAAATTTGTTAAGAAACAAGGATTCAATCAGGCTCAATCTGATCATACATTATTCATGAAGTTTTCAGACAAGGGGGAGATTGCAATACTGATAGTCTATGTAGATGATATTATCCTCACAGGAAATTATCATACAGAGACTAAGAATTTAAAAGAAAAGCTTGCCCATGAATTTGAAGTAAAAGACCTAGGAGATTTAAAATACTTTCTGGGAATGGAGATAGCTAGATCAAAAAAGGGTATTGTTGTCTCACAAAGGAAGTATATCTTAGATCTTCTGCAGGAAACTGGGATGAGTGCATGCAAACCAGCAGACACTCCAATTGATCCAGGTCAGAAGTTGGGAGATGTCAAAGAGGGAATCCCAGTTGATATTCACCAATATCAAAGATTAGTGGGAAGACTAATATATCTGGCACATACAAGGCCAGATATTGCATTTGCAGTAAGCATGGTGAGCCAGTTTATGCATAATCCTTTCCAGGAACATCTTGATGCTACCTACAGAATTCTAAGGTACCTGAAGAGCTGCCCAGGGAAAGGATTATTTTTCAAAAAGGGAATCAGTAGAACAATTGAAGCCTATACTGATGCAGATTATGCTGGCTCCATATCTGACAGGAGGTCTACTTCTGGGTATTGTACCTATGTATGGGGAAACTTAGTAACTTGGAGAAGTAAGAAACAAAATGTGGTTGCTAGAAGTAGTGCAGAATCAGAATTCAGATCTATGGCCAATGGAATATGTGAATTACTCTGGATCAAGAGAGTAATGGCAGAACTGAAGATGGAGATGGAACTGCCTATGAAGTTGTATTGTGATAATAAAGCAGCTATAAGCATTGCTCATAATCCTGTACTACATGATCGAACTAAGCATATTGAAGTGGACAGGCACTTCATTAAGGAGAAGATAGAGGCTGGAATTATTTGCACACCATTTGTATCTACCAAAGACCAAACAGCTGACATCCTCACCAAAGGGTTATTTAAACCTGTGTTCGAGCTGCTTATAAACAAGTTGGGAATGTATGATATATATTCACCAACTTGAGGGGGAGTGTAGAAAATGTTACATTATTGTAGAAAATGTTACATGATTTAATTTTTTGTGTACTTAGTTAGCCGAATGGATTAGAATACTAGCTGTAAATTAGAGATAATCACGTAGCAATCAAGATCCTATTTTTTAGGATCTAAATTAGCTGATTAGTTGCTTGTATATTTGTATAAATACCCTGGCCGATTGGCATTATTATTCAAGGAAATTATATTCCTAAAACCTACATATGCCCACACATCCAATGCAGCATGCGCATCTCTGCCACACTCATCTTTTGAATGTGACATTGTTTCACCGCCCAACACTCCGTGCCATACAGTAATGCAGGCCTAATTGATGTCCTATAAAATTTACCCTTCAGTCTAGTCGGCATACCTCGACCGCATAGAAATCCTGACGCCCTCTTCCACTTCATCCACCCTGTTCTGATTCTATGGGATACATCTCCATCTAACTCACCGTCCTTCTGAATTATGGAGCCCAAGTAACGGAACATATCGCTGACCGATATCTCCTTACCATCTAAAGTAATTCCGTTGTTACCACTGCTTCTACCTCCACCAAACTTGCACTCCATGTACTCTGTCTTGCTCTACTTAGTCTGAAACCCTTGTTCTCCAATGTTTGTCGCCATACTTCCAACTTTGCTTTAACCCCTGATTGTGTCTCATCAATCAATACAATATCGTCGTCAAACATCATGCACCACGGTATATCGTCTTGAATTGACTTTGTAAGTTCATCCATGACTATGGCAAATAAAAAAGGGCTCAGAACTGATCCTTGGTGCACTCCGATAGTAATAGGGAACTCCGCAGTCCTCTCTACACTAGTACAGACACTTGTAGTACAACCTCATTTATATCCATGATGATGCTGATATACTTGCGTGAAATGCCTTTTGTAGTTAAGGCCCACCAAAGAACTTCTCGAGGTACCCTATCATATGCCTTTTCAAGTCAATGAACACTAAATGCAAATCCTTATGAGTGAATAACCTCAGTTGTTGAGCGAATAGGTATAAAACCGAATTGATTCTCTGAAATCTTCATTGTTCTTTGAAGTCTTTGCTCAATCACTCGCTCCTAAAGTTTCATGGTATGACTCATAAGCTTAATCCCTCGATAGTTGGCACATTCTTGTACATCACCTTTATTCTTAAATAAGGGAATAAGAGTACTCTTTCTCCAATTCGTTGCCATCTTGTTGTTTCTCCAAATCATGTTGAAGAAATTTGTTAACCACCCGATGCCTCTCTCTCCCAAACTTCTCCAAGCCTCGATCGATATGCCATCTGGACCCACTGCTTTCTTCTGCTCCATCTTCCTCAGAGTCTCTTTAACTTCCGTTGGTTGGATCCTTCTCACAAAATCACGATTTACCATACAATCCGGTATGGTCAAATCACCGATATCTTGCACTTTGTTCCCGTTGAACAATGTATCAAAGTATGACCTCCACCTCTCTTTTATCTCTTTGTCCTCCATTAACATCCTTTGATCGACATCCTTCACACACTTAACTTTTCTGATATCTTGAGTCATGCGATCACGAAGACGAGCAAGTCTATAGATATCTTGTTCTCCTTCCTTAGAGTCCAATTTTTCATACAACTCCTTGTTCGCTTTCCCTTGTGCTTACTTTACGGCTTTATTTGCTTGTCTTCTAGCCTCCTTGTATGCTTCTATGTTCTCATCACTCCGACTTGTCCCCACCATTTTGTAGCAATCTCTTTTGTTCTTTATGGCTTGTTTCACCTCATCATTCCACCAAGACGTGTCCTTTTTGGGTGGCAGATCTCCTTTAGATTCTCCAAGTACCTCCTTTGCCACTTTGTTACTGGTCAGCTCCATTGATAACCACGCATCCTCCACATGTGTTCCATTATCAATACGCCATACATCTTTACCGAACATTTTGTGTGTAAAGCTTTGTTCAAGATCCCCTCAAGCCTCCACCACTTTATCTTTGGCTCCACTTTTTTTTTTTTTTTAATATCAACTTAAGTTCAAAACTGGATCATAACCAATATCTAGAACTCTAGAAGCTTGTCAAACCAGCCAAACCTCATCCAATTAATAAAACAAACTTCATAACATGAAGTTATAAGAAAACCCAACAGAACCACCCCTTAACGGTTGGCCTTTGCAACTCTCTCAATCTCATCTTTCTTCTTGATGGCATAGCTGTTAGAAGAACCCTTAGCAGCATTGATGAGTTCATCGGCAAGGCACTCGGCAATGGTTTTGATGTTCCTGAAGGCACTTTGACGTGCACCAGAGGTCAACAAATATATTGCCTGGTTGACACGGCGAAGAGGTGAGATATCAACAGCTTGACGTCTAACAACACCAGCTGATCCGATACGTGTAGCATCTTCTCGTGGACCACTGTTGATAACAGCATCCACGATGACTTGGATTGGGTTCTGGTCTGTCAGCAAATGGATTATCTCCATTGCATGTTTGACGATTCGGACAGCCATTAGCTTCTTACCATTGTTCCTTCCGTGCATCATTAGAGAGTTAACCAACCTCTCCACAATTGGGCACTGTGCCTTCCTAAACCTCTTTGCTTGATACCTTCCAGCAGTGTGGGGAGTATATGTAGGATGCTTGGCAGCAGTAGCAGTGATGTAATCATCAACTGATAAATCAGTTACCTGGACGTCATCGTAGGTCCACCGATTGAACAGCATGATCCCAGACGAAGATTTCTCTTCCGGGGGAATCTGGGCGGCTAATTCCATTACTTCAGCCATCTTGCCTTCTCTGTTTTCCTCCCTCTCTACCGATATCCCTCTGGCTTTCTATCGCCCGGTTGCTATCTTTGGCTCCACTTGTTGCTTAACTTGTCTTCTATGGTTCTTACCTCGAAAGTCAAGCACAAGCATCCTATGCGGAGTGACAAAACTCTCACCTGGGATAACCTTACAATCGGTGTAGCTAGTTCTCCAAGTAGTCAGTACTAAGAAGTAGTCAATTTGGGTACTATTAGCTCCACTTCTATAGGTTACAAGGTGAGAGTCTCTTTTCCTAAACCAAATGTTCATTATAGCCAACTCATACGTCGAGGCAAAATCCAAAATGTTCTTTCCCGCTTCATTTCTAGTGCCAAAACCATGTCCGCATACGAGTAAATTTATAATAGCTAACAGTTATCCCACACTGCCCGCATATGAAAATACAAATCACCTGTATAGGGTTGTGGGCTACTCCTAGTGTGTTGATCTTTTAGGATGGAAATTGACTGGCTTGAAGAACATCTGGTTGCAAAGAGATGCACAACGATCTAAGGTTTAGACTACACCAACACCTTTTCTCATGACACCAAGTCTTAATACTATATTCTAGTGGGACATGGATTTAATTCCCCTTCGTAGCAGGAAATGACTTGTTGGATGCCGGTGGATATATACGGTTAAAGTTGGTCCAGATGGGAAACTGACTGGCTTAAAGAACGTCTGGTTGCAAATGGATACATAGAAAAGTAAGGTATAGACTACACCGATGCCTTTTCTCCTCTAACATAGATACACATTAGGTCATTTGATCTTATCCATGGGCACAATGAGCCCTTGGCCGTTATATCAATTGGACAATAAAAATGCATTTCCTATGTTGATTTACTTGTGGAGGTTTACATGGAGCAATTATCTGGTTTTGTTGCTTAGGGGAGCCTTGTTTAGGGCGCAGATTACGCTATTCTTTATATAAACAATCTCCTCATGCATGATTCGGGAGGTTTAGTGTTGTAGTTCGCGGATTTGGCAATGACTTGGAATGATGTTGATCATTTAATATTCTTTGGACATTCAAGAGGAAATAAATGTATCTTGCTAGTAGTATATGTGTTGATGACATTGTTATTTCACGTAATGATGATCAAGGAATTCATCATCATCATTATCCCAGTGTCACAAAGGTTCCCACCTACGGTGGGGTAAGAGGGGGTCAGATGTACGCAGTCTTGCCCCTGTATTAAAGCACAAAGAGATTATTTCCGGATGACCCATAGTGGAAATCGTCACAGACAAAGAAGCGTCACAAACAGTTTAGTGAGCCTTTATTCCATCATATTTCCAAGTCAAAAAATAGTGAGTCTTTGCTCCATTGCAAATGATAGAAATTAGGAAGAAGTAAAATACCTGACACCATCTTGCTTTATATTTGACTCTCTGTAGTCTGTACAAATCCATAGATGGAATTTGCCACACTTCTTGCAGTAAATCTACTGATTCTTTTGAGAAGCAGTTTGCCAACTCAAAGAATATCTCTTTAGCAAATTCCAAAAAGATTTGGGGATACTAAAATACTGTCTTAGTGTTGAGGTCGCCCAATCCAGAAACGGGACCGCCCTCTCTCAAAAGAAATATGCATTTGACATTCTTAAAGAATCAAGTATGACAAAGTGCAGGCCGGTGGAAACACCAATGGATCCAAGTGTCAAACTCTTATGAGATCAGGGTGACCTTTGGCCTAATAAGGAGGGATATAGAAGGCTGATTGGAATGTTGAATTGTCTTACAATCACGAGATCAGATATTTCATTTGCGGTAAGTATACTAAGTCAATTTATTGATAAGCCATGTGATGGACATTGGGATGTAGCTATCCGAGTCTTGATGTCACATACATAAACATTAGGGCAAGGATTGCTCTTCGAAGATCGAGGTCACTATGAAATTGTGGGATGCTCGATGGATAGACATCCTACTTCCCGATACTGCATCTTGATTGGTGGAAACTGGAAATTAATTTCTTTGAAAAATAAAAAACAAGATGTGGTCATCGGATCTAGTGCTTAATTGGTGGAAACAAGATGCTTAATTTCTTATGATTGAAACATGTAGTTAAAATATGGAAGCGTGAAACCCGTCAAACTAATGTGTGACAATTAAGTTGCAACGCGCATTACTTCAAATCATGTATATCACAGCTCCTTTGTGTTGGGTTGAGCCTCTGGTGCACACGAGTAGAAGGTCTAGAACGTTAGGATTGGTTGAGTCACCGTGATTTACAACCTCCCATACGCTCTGTCGGGTCGGGGCGTCAACATATTGTGGTTTATTGTCACTTTATCCGAGAGAAAATTACAAACGGCCAAATCATCACAAATTCTATCAAATGGAAGACCGACTTGCAGATGTATTAACCAACTCTCTTAGAGGACCTATAATGAAATATATTTTTAACAAGCTTGGTGTATATAATTTAAATGATCAGTTATATTAGGCCTTGCCCAACTTGTATAGAAACCCTAGCGCCTCAATTATAGCTATAAATATACACACTTGTATAGATCTTTATTATCGAGTTTCGTATTAATAAAAATCAGTTCATATGGTTCACAAACTTTTAATACTCCCTCCATTCCAATTCAAAGGTCTCATTCACTATTATGCATCAACTTAGCTCTCTTTTATTCTCTAATTTTCTGAATCAGCGTTAATCATATTTAAATTTGAGTTTTGATTTTTTTGTGGTTCAATAGAACTTTGTGCAACGTCAACTATGCAAACTTGAACTATTAATACCTTTTCAATAATATTAGAGGAGAATTAGTAAAAAAAAAGAGGAGAATTAGTTTTAACTTCAGTCAAACTTTGTAATACGAAATGGGACTCCCAAATTGGGAGGGATTTAGCAAGTGTTTGCAGGGAAAATATATCCAATATGTAGATGGAATGTAATAGGCAAATTGTGTTCATGTTAAATGGATTATTACTTGGTACTTAATTTGCATTTTGCTTGTTTTCTTTCATAATGCAGCATCATATTAAGATGAGTAAAGAAGCGAAGGGACGAGGAGAGCAATACAAAATTACCAAGTTGAGGCGTAATGTTGAAATGGATGAATATGACTTCATCCATTGGCGTCGATCAGTGGAGGAAAGAGAGGCTCTTATCCGAGATATTAGCTGGTATTATTCTTTTCTCTTGTAGATAACCCTATCTCTCTTGGGAAGAAATCTAAAGCAAACCTCACCAGTGCAGTAGTGCACCACTCTCCCAGGAATGAAGGGAAACAGGACATGTATTACTATGATACAGGACAGATTATTTGTTCACAAGGTCAGGAAGATCACAACAAAGAAGAAAGAACCTAATAAATCACATAAATTAATCCATTTCTCGTTAGGATAGATGATTTGGTGATTTTATTATATGTTGTTGCTTGTCAAAGTGAAGTGTGACTTGTGCAAGTATGATAATCCCTATCCTACTAGTTTTGGTTTCAGGAATCTAATTTCAAAGCAAGAGGAACCCAATTTTAATATAGCAGACTCAATATTTAAGTACATACTAAATTCTTCACTTGGTTATTTTCTTTGTCAAAGCATTTGTGTAAACAATCTTCTTAGCAGAACTTAAATTAAATAAATACTTTTCAAGGTTCACCCAACATATTGTATTAGACTATATACATTCACACACAAAAATGTTATTAAGTGTAGAAAAGGAGGATAAGTTGTAATACAGAAAGGGAAGAAAAGGACGGAGTTGTCATTCTTTGTTTTTAGTTCTAACTTAAACATAGAAAATGTGTGTATATACTTTGTGTGTGTCTGTATATATTCTTTGTTTTGTGTGTCTGTATGTTTGTTCTATGTTTTAACATAAACACAGAAAACAAAATGGGTCATCCGTTGGAATTAGTGCTGTTTCATTTAATTACCATTAAAAGGCGGGTTCGGGTATCAAGGCGGTTTGTTCCTAAGAGGCGAGGTGCAAGTCTTGAGGCGTATTGAGGCATAAGCCTCAAAATATATAGACATATAAAACTCAAAATAGTTAAATTAGTAACTAACAACTAAAGAAGTAAAGGATATATCCATATGAGCTGTGAAAGTATATTAGAATATACTTTAGAATATGCTTTAGAATATATTAGGAATATACCATATATAGTATTATTGTATAGAATCTTTTATAGGAATATTCTATCTTTGTAATCTATATTTATAGGGCCTTACCCTTCAATGAAAAACACAGAAAATCTTTCCTCCTCTCTTCAATATTATATTTTGTAGTTTATATTTCAACATGGTATCAGAGACTTCCATCAGTTCCATGTTAGTTTAGTTCTTTCTAGATTACAATTAATTTTCAGACTGGATTCTTCTTCAGTCTTCAGATTATTCAGAACCTTCAGACACCAGTATGTTTCCATATTTAGGGATTTCAGTTTTCAGATTCTTCAGTTACTTGAGTTCAGTTTTTCAGATTCTTCAGAAGTCAGAACCTCTAGGCACCATTCTAATTTCCCAGAAAATCAATTAGCCCAAGCTAATTTCCCAGAAAATTCCTTCGCATGCAGTCTGCCCACCAGACCTCAGAAATTTTCAAGACCATAAATATCATCACCACCATACCCAGGCGGTGCGGCTGCATCCGACGACCGAGAAACCAAAGTACGCAGGCCCAGATCATCGCGCGTGAGTTACACGCGCCGTCAGAAGCTTCCGCAGCAACGCACGCGCCGGCGCGTGACGCCGTGTTTCTGGCCGGAGATTTGATCGGAACTAGTCGCCTGACACTCGCCTGAAAATTCTCTACCATGAATACTTTACTTCTCTCGTTCTTTCTTCAGCAAGGGACGGGTGTGGTTGCCTGGTTGGTAGCTGGGGTCTGACATCAGACATATGCTCCGTCTGTGACTTCCGCTCCTTCCTCTGGTTGTTCGCATCTGCTGGGGTCTCGCATAGGATATTTGTGAACGACCAAAGGCTTCTTCACTGATGGTTCGCACATGCTGGGTCTGGCATTAGACCGACACATCTTTAGACCGACACATCCCAAGCTGGATATTTTACTGTCCAAGTTTTAAGTCCACAAACGGGAAAGCTGATATAAGATTTCACAATATCTCAATTTTTTTTATTACCGTCTCATTTAAAAAAAAAATCGAACAAAAAAAAAACAGAATCGGAAAAAAAAACATGTCTTGTACAAGTGGATTTGACAGAAGAGTACTATGCAATTACTGTAAGAAGCCGGGCCACTTGATCAAAGAATGTAGAAAATTGTTGTTCAAAAATCAAGGAAATCAGCTTGCTCGTGTCGCTTCCGCTACCAGTTCATCTGATGGATCAGTTGTTATTTCTTCAGATGAGTATGCCAAATTTATTTGCTACCAAGAATCTCTAAAGCATTCATTTGTCCCTATCTCGGTAGCCGCGAATTCAGGTATTTCAAACACATGTCTTGTTTCATCATCCTCGAAATGGGTCATTGACTCAGGTGTCACAGATCATATGACCGGTAATCCTAATCTATTCTCGTCATTTCATTCATATTTACCTACTTCTAGTGTCACTTTAGTTGATGGATCTACCTCACCCGTTCTTGGATCCGGTACTGTTGTTCCAACTTCTACATTACCATTATCTCCTGTTTTGAGTCTTCCTAATTTTGCATTTAATCTGCTTTCCATCAGTAAAATCACTCGTACTCTTAATTGTTCTGTAACTTTTTTTCCTGGATACTGTGTGTTTCAGGATCTGTTAACGAAGCAGATTATTGGTAAAGGACATGAGTCAGCTGGTCTTTATATTTTGGATACATCCATCACAAAAGGTATCTCTTGTCTTGGGGTTGGGACTTTGTTAGATGCTCATTACCGATTAGGACATCCATCTCTCCCATTAATGAAACAAATAAATCCCCAATTTAATAAGATGACCTCTTTACAATGTGAGTCATGTCAATTTGCGAAACACCATCGTACTAGCTTAAGCCCGCGAGTTAATAAACGAGCAAATGCTCCATTTGACCTTGTTCACTCTGATGTTTGGGGTGCTTGTCCGGTTGTGTCTAAAGCTGGTTTTAAATATTTTGTTACCTTTGTTGATGACTATTCTCGTATGACATGGTTGTATTTCATGAAACGTCGATCTGAGTTGTTCACTCATTTTTCTTCCTTTTGTGCTGAAATTAAAACTCGGTTCAACGTTCCTGTTCGGGTGTTAAGAGGAGACAATGCCCAAGAATATCTATCTGCTACATTTAAGTCATTTATGCTTCAACATGGCATTATTCATCAAACTTCATGCGTTGACACACCTCCTCAAAATGGAGTTGCAGAACGAAAGAACCGACATCTGTTAGAAACTGCAAGGGCTCTTCTATTCCAAATGAATGTGCCTAAACAGTTTTGGGCAGATGCTGTGTCTACTGCATGTTTTTTGATAAATCGAATGCCATCTTCTGTTTTGAATGGTAAAGCTCCTTATCATTGTCTATTTCCAAACAAAGAGCTTTTTCCTATCCCACCTAAAATATTTGGTTGCACTTGTTTTGTTAGAGATGTTAATCCTCATCTTACAAAGTTAGATCCCAAATCATTAAAATGTATTTTCTTGGGTTATTCTCGAGTCCAAAAGGGGTATAGATGTTTTTGTCCGAGTACTGGTCGGTATCTTGTTTCTATTGATGCATCATTTCATGAAAATACACCTTTTTCATCATCTAAGGCAGATATTCATGAGAGTAATGATGATATACTCATTTACACGATGACTATTCCTGAGTCCACACTTTCGACAAATATTCCACAAGTTACTGTTCCTGACCCTAGGCCTCCCGTACATTTGGTATACACCCGTCGACACAAAGCACCTGATCACCCTCCACTAGCGATACCTGTGATTACTTATCCTGATACTAGTTCGACTCCGATCTCATGTCCTGAACCAGTACCTGCATCTTCAGATCTTGTCTCCCATCAGATCTTGACCTCCCAATAGCACTACGTAAAGGTACACGGTCTTGTACTCATCCTATTTCTTCATTTGTGTCGTACAATCAGTTATCTCCTGCTTCATGTTCTTTTATTGCTTCCATTGATTCTATTTCTGTTCCCAAATCTGTCAAAGAAGCTTTGTCTCATCCTGAATGGCGTCATGCCATGGTAGAGGAAATGAATGCTTTAGATCTTAATGGTACTTGGGATTTGGTTGACTTGCCTACAGGGAAGAAATCTATTGGATGTAAGTGGGTCTTTGCTGTTAAGGTTAACCCAGACGGATCTGTTGCTCGGTTGAAAGCCCGATTAGTTGCGAAGGGTTATGCTCAAACCTTTGGTGTTGATTATTCTGACACTTTTTCTCATGTTGCTAAATTAACATCTGTCAGGTTACTTATTTCACTCGCTGCAACTCATGATTGGCACTTACATCAGTTGGACATTAAAAATGCATTTTTGCATGGTGACCTTAAGGAAGAAGTCTATATTGAGCAACCTCCGGGATTTGTTGCTTAGGGGGAGTATGGTAAAGTTTGTCGACTTCGCAAATCTCTTTATGGTCTGAAACAGAGTCCTCGTGCATGGTTTGGAAAATTCAGTCAATCAATTGAACAATTTGGAATGATAAAAGGCAAATCAGATCACTCTGTCTTTTACAAACAAACAGAATCAGGTGTCACATTGCTTGTGGTGTATGTTGATGATATTGTGATTACAGGGAGTGATAATGCAGGTATTTTGGCCCTTAAGAATTTTCTGCATAGTCAATTCCAGACAAAAGATCTTGGCTCTTTGAAATACTTTCTGGGAATTGAGGTAACACGAAGTAAGAAAGACATATTTCTATCTCAGCGTAAATATGTACTTGACTTACTAGCTGAGACAGGGAAATTAGGGGCAAAACCAAGTACAACACCCATGGTTCCCAACGTGCAACTCACTCAAGAAGGCACACCGTTTGAAGACTCAGAACGATATAGAAGACTGGTTGGAAAGCTTAATTATCTCGCAGTCACTCGTCCAGATATTGCCTATTCTGTGAGTGTAGTGAGTCAATACATGTCATCTCCAACCATTGATCATTGGGCTGCAGTAGAACACATATTATGTTACTTAAAGGGTGCACCAGGACGAGGTATTGTTTATCAAAACCATGATCACATGAGAATAGAATGTTTTGCAGATGCTGATTGGGCCGGTTCTAAAGATGATCGAAGATCTACATCTGGTTATTGTGTCTTTGTTGGTGGTAATCTTGTATCTTGGAAGAGTAAGAAGCAGAATGTGGTTTCTCGTTCGAGTGCCGAATCAGAATATCGAGCTATGGCACAATCTGCATGTGAGATCATATGGATAAGCCATTTATTGACCAAGCTCAGACTGAAGCCATCAATTCCAGCTAAATTGTGGTGTGATAACCAAGCTGCTATACACATAGCAAACAATCCTGTATTTCATGAGAGAACAAAGCATATTGAGGTCGATTGTCATTTTATTCGAGAGAAGATACAAAAAGGATTGATCTCTACAGGATATGTGAAGACTGGGGAACAACTTGGAGATTTGTTCACTAAAGCACTAAATGGAATTCGAGTTGGTTATTTATGTAACAGGTTGGGCATGATAAATATCTATGCTCCAACTTGAGGGGGAGTGTGAAAGTATATTAGAATATACTTTAGAATATGCTTTAGAATATATATTAGGAATATACCATATATAGTATTATTGTATAGAATCTTTTATAGGAATATTCTATCTTTGTAATCTATATTTATAGGGCCTTACCCTTCAATGAAAAACACAGAAAATCTTTCCTTCTCTCTTCAATATTATATTTTGTAGTTTATATTTCAACATGAGCTAATACCAGTAAGTGTGAAGTCCAAAAAGTGTGAAACACGAACATGTATGACAGTATGAGCCAATACCAGTAAGTCATTAGAATTCAAACACACAAACAGACATATCACACACAGCAACATCACATGCAAACTTAAAGATAAATAGAAAGTATACGTTAAGGATTTAGGGTTTAAATGAATAAAATACTTGTTAGGGTTTAAGTGAAATAAGACTTGTTAGGGTTTAGTGTGGCACATGTTTAATTAATGGACTTCTATTTAAAAAGTACTCTGGGCCTTTCATTAAATGAAAGGCCTTGGGCTTTTTTTAAGTTACTGCACATTAAAAACAGAGAAACAAATGAAAACGCCTTAAAAAATGCCTCAAGGCGCGCCTCAAGGCGTACGCCTCAACTTTTGAGACGTAAACCTTTTAACCTGCAAAAAAAAACTGATACCCAATTTGTACGTCTCACCTTGAGGTGCGCCTCAAAACCCGCGTCTTAAACGACCTTTTAAACCATGGTTGAGACTTGAGATCAAGTTTATGGATTCTCCCTTGTGGACAAAACAATCGTCACATTCATAGTTTTAAGCAACTCATGGAGTAATGGGTATGCCTCCCCCCCCCCCCCCCCCCATCTCAAGGTTGTTCACAGGCTTAATTTTGCCTCTCATTAAATTTGGTGTCCCAATCAATCATCTTCATTTTCATCTAGTAATTCAAATTTGTGAATGCCCTTGCAGCCGTTACGCACTTGGGCTTCCACTGCAAGAGCCTGGGAGGTATGTTGATCCTAGCATTTTACGGAAGGATCAGTATGATCCTGAAAGCCCACTGTATCAGTATGACTATTGGGGAGAACCTAAAAATTCAGAAAAGAGTAAGCAGGAGCGGATTACAAATGCCCACAATAAATCAATAATCGGAAATGGTACTGTTCTGTCTGAAATGTCGTATGAGGATGCCATGAAGCAGCAAATGCAGAGGGAAGCTCAAGGTGTCGTGGAGAAGGTGGGCGACAAATTGGGTGAAGACGGAGACAGTGATGACGATGATGACTTCTATTACAGTATCCTACTAAGTGACTCAAGTGAGAATCTTTCCACCCAACCTCATGTCAATGGTACTGAATCTTCTAGCCTGTCAGATGAAGGAATGTTTCAGGATTAGCTAGAAGGGTCTTTGTTCATGCGCACTATTCGTGCACTGTCTGTCTATGACGTTGACAGAGAATATTTGTGAGAGGTTGCAGCATTCCCATCATACCTTACTAGTGTATTGGAATCCATCACCTCATTTGCACTTATTGATTAGTGTTTGGACTAGATGCGTTTATTTATTACTGTACCGGGTGATAAAGTCAGCTCAAAGAAAATGGATGCTTGTGATGAAATGGTAAAATGGAGATTACTTAATCTATGTACTTGGTCAAATGGTCATCCCAATTACATTTCTATTGAAGACGAAACTATGAAAGAAGCTAATGGAGATTACTTAATTTATGTGAGAAGGGTTGAAGTTGGAAATAATTGGAGACAATATAAAACGCCAAATGTAAGATGGACAAAGCACTTCGTTGCCAATTCATAATACAAAACGAGATTAACGTATGGGCAGATTGTGCAAACAATGTGGGCAGCAGCCGACACAGGAAAACCCCATAAGAGGGGCAGTAGTGTAGAAAAATACATATTATTACATACTACGTATATTACAATTTTGGAGTAATTATACCTAGTGAAAAGATAATTTGGGGGGAAGGGGGCACTTGCCCCACTTTGAACCCGCCACTGAATTTGGGGATAATACTGAAGAGTCATACATGCTATGAAGTTTTTGAAATATTATATAATTAGCAGAAGTTGCGAAATAAACAATGATTGTTCATCTTTCAGAGCTCATTTACTAGTTTTCACATTAAAATTTGGTTTTGAATATACATAATATTAAAAGAGAAGTTATGGATAAAATCGTGAAAGAGGGCCAGTTTTAAAAAATATTACAAAAAATACTAACATGACTTTTACCTCCAAGCGGCCACCACCGAACCAACCAATCACGAGTTGACATTTGTCCTATGCCAAAAGAAACACGACAGTTTGCAATCAACCTGCACCGCTTCGGCCAGGCAAACAGCGTACACTGCTTCGGCTAGGCACACTTCTCGGGATAAAACCGCAATAGACTACAGGCGACCCAGTCACAGGTCACTATGTAGTGAACAACACACCCTCATACAGCCACATCTCGGCTCCAAAAAGGTTACGCCTCAGCCTTATCCACATGTATAAAAAATGTACAAGTGCACACCTCGAGTCGCGACCGTCGGTGAGGGTTTCTGGTCAGCGCCTTCGTCCAAGGATTCTCCCACGGAGTTTCCTTAATCGAGGTTCGTCAAAGAGATTGGATCCCCGGCCAATTCGCATGTGCCACCTCGGCTCTGACTAGGTTATCTACTCCTCAACCTGAAAGCATCTCTCAGTCTGAAGGAGTTGGGGACTGAAGGACTATGCCTCGGCCAAAACACAAAATCGCAAGCTGCAACTAACAAGGCACATTGTCTAGAAGCATTCACGCCTCAGCAAAACACACAAAACCTGATAATCACAAAGCCACAAGTCACAGATGCTCTACTCCCTCTCACCTCGACACCTCTCGACTCAGAGTGTGGGGGACTCCTGATAGAGATTATGAGCCCGAATCCACGGCCCGCATACTCATGGATACACTAATGTCCTTGCGGCTACTAGATTACCCACCTTGGTTGCCCCCCTAGGCCAAATGAGCCCAACTACACTGGGTTTCCATAAACGGTGAGATCAGGATATGAACCCAACAGCTTCGCTCAAGAACAGTCACCTCGTCCAGGAAACCTGGGCCTTGTCACCTCGGCATGAACATGTACCAGATATCATTTACATTGTATACTTATTTGCATAGCTTACTTCGTATAACAGCCACTTAGTGACTCATCATTGTAATTAGGCCTCTTAGGCCCAAACTTGGGAGCCCAACCCATATTTCCTCCTCCCGGGGAGCCCAAACCCGGGAGCCTAACCCTTTTCATATTTATACTTATATTTATATTTACGTTTACGTTTATATTTATATTTGATCGGGCTAAACTTGTAAGTATACAAGTGTCGATGTAGTAATAAAATACAGGTAAATACCGGGTCAATCTACAGGGAAATTGTTGATATTATAAAGTTCGAGATTCATATACAAAGTATATATTTGATATTGAATTGCAGGGATTTGGTTATTGGTATTGGTTTAAACAAGAATAAAGATTACTAAGGCAATCAAGATTCACTTAAATGCTTTAATAGGGTTTCGTAATACTTCTTTCCCAATAATTATGAATACAATGTCGCTAATATATTCCCAACTCCAGTTAAGATAGCGAGATCATTGTTTTCATTACGTGTAAGTCTTGTTAAGACTTACATTCATCTATTAAAACCTCTGTTGAATATCAATTAAGATAGCACACTTGTATCATATAAGACCGGATATATTTCTATTCTTGGTACTATATATGTTTATCCTTTAGTGTTCATAGTTAAGACCTCAACGTTAGTTTCAAGCACAAACTAAGTTTAACATACTTCTATGTTGTACACCATAGTCATAAACAATCAAAGTGTAAAGGATAAATCACAATTTAGTGGTTCAAAACTCTTATCAAACATCTAGTGAGCATAGAGGTTCGCCCCAAGCCTTAGCTAATGAATAAGTCTCTAATGCTCATCAATCACAATACAAAAATTAAATGTGAATGAATCTAAAATTGCAAAGGAAATAATACCTAGACACAAATGATTTTGGAGGATAATCTTCCCTCAAGAACTTGAAGAAAAATAGCATGAACAGAATATAAAAGCTATGAATTAAAGCTATGGGATGAGTGATGATTAAGGGATGGAAATGGGGGTTTATATAAGCTAAAGATTGACATCTTATAGCCTATTCACGATCAAAAATCAGATTAAAGAAAATTTCTTAGCTCTCAACCTCTAAATCTTCACATCTCTTCACAATGTTTCAGCATATTCTGCTGTTTTGTAAAGAAATCACGATGACCGGTGCCGGTTGGGCATGTGAACGGCTCCTATTGTGGTCTTTCTTCACAGGAAACTGGTCCGAATGGCACCGGTTACATCAAATGACCGGCCCGGTCCATTACAGTGGCGTATTTTGCAAATTCAACATCCGACCGGCGCCAGTTGTAGACTAACCAGCGCCTGATACAATATCTTTATTTTCGTTACTTATTTGGACATGATTCATTCACCAACGTTGTAGATAATGAAGTCTTATATCCATCAAAATTTGAATTAAGTAATTCGAATCATCCAATCATAAGTTATGTATAAAACAGTGAGAGGTATGCATCCTGAAATCCCACCAACAAAATCTGATTTATTAGTTGATGATGATTAGGTCTTGATCCTTTCATATTATGGTCATGACGTATTCACAATATTTGTAGCTTATTGAATTATAATTCACATGAAATTTGAATTTAGTCATTTGGAATTCGCTACAATATATAAATTATATCTCAAGCATGAGAACAACGTCATTTTTCTGGTCCAAAAAGTTGTTCATCGCAATGTTTTATGCTCTAGCTCTCATTTTGAAGGTATTTTCCCAATTTCTCTCCTTTTCTTCAAAAAATACTTATAAATACTTATGTAAACATAAGTAAATAGTAAATATAACGGCTATCAAATCCTTTCACTTGAGTGTTGCTTGTCCTCAAGCGATTCTTTGTAAAGATGCACAATTAGAGAAGAAACCAAAACATGCAAATTTAGTTTTCAATAAGATGATAAAAATTAGATATAAAAACTTTAATCCTTATCGGGCCAAAAACCTTTTTCAATTATTCACGATAAGTATATTTAAGGTTAAGAAAAATATTGCAACTCTTGATCGGTTTATTTTGTGACAATTTAGGCAATATATGAGATATGTCGGTAACTTTTTGTTGGTCGTCAACTTGATTTTGTAGAGAAGGGTATTCTAGTAGAACATAATTTTTCTTTCGTTTTTTTTAACTCATTTATTGGTTCTCCATAATTGTATATTTGGGTTGTCAAAATGAGGATAAAGTGACAACATAGAATGATTTGTATTTGGGATGGAACTTTTGTTTCGAATTTGCACTCTGTGCAAAGGGAAAAATAATAAAAATACCCCAAAGTTTGATGGGATGTGAGATAAACACCCCAAACTTGCATATGTAATTTAAATACCCCAAACTTTGTGAGTAAAAGAAATCTTTCTCAGCCAAATCTTTCTAATCAAAATGTATAACCTTCCTAGAAAAAAAAAATCAAAGAAAAAATTTATCAACTATTATTTCCCCCCCACACTTGATTTATATTATCCGCAATGTAGATTGGAAGATGCAATGAAGGATGAAATATTCAATAGCGGAATGAGACATCTTTCAGAGTAGGAATTGCATGATACCTAAGTTGAGATGGTGATTTTTTCTTTTCTTTTCTTTTCTTTTCTTTTTCTGTTTTTATTCTTTATTTTGTTGGATTGTCTCCCAATTAGCGCTTAGTTTAACGTCATAGGCCGGACGAACGAACCTCTTTTAAGGCGGTGGATGAGGTGCTTTTCTTGGGTAGAATCTGATCATTGTGCCTCTTTTCTTTGTTGTCCACCGGTGTGATCTCGAGTACGTCCTCATATGCATCCTCATTTTTTGTTTGTCCCCCTTCATCCCCATCAATGCATTCTCTCATAGAGAATTCATGTGTTTCTTTATCAAGACGGAAAATGATTTTACCTCCTTTGACATCGATTTGTGCTCCTCCGGCGGCTAAGAATGGTCTTCCGAGAATGATGGAGGTTGGCCCTTCTTTCATGTCTAGTCCTACAAAGTCATAGGCCGGACGAACGAACCTCTTTTAAGGCGGTGGATGAGGTGCTTTTCTTGGGTAGAATCTGATCATTGTGCCTCTTTTCTTTGTTGTCCACCGGTGTGATCTCGAGTACGTCCTCATATGCATCCTCATTTTTTGTTTGTCCCCCTTCATCCCCATCAATGCATTCTCTCATAGAGAATTCATGTGTTTCTTTATCAAGACGGAAAATGATTTTACCTCCTTTGACATCGATTTGTGCTCCTCCGGCGGCTAAGAATGGTCTTCCGAGAATGATGGAGGTTGGCCCTTCTTTCATGTCTAGTCCTACAAAGTCGGCGGGGAAGATAAATCTTCCGACTTTTACCAAAACATCATTGATGATGTCTAGAGGTTTCTTGAGTAATTGGTCCGCCAATTGTAGTACCATGACCATGCGTTGAAGTTTTTTCTTCCCTATTCCAAGTTTATTGAATAGAGACACTGACATATGATTTAACCTTGCCCCTATATCACATAAAATAATTGTAGAAGAAAATTCCCCAATTGAGCAAGATAATATCTCCCACCGTCTTTGTGTTTAGAACTTAGATCCTTCTGAATTGTTGAGCTAATATCTTCATTAAGGTTGGTAGAAGCTACCTTTTCAAATCTTTTCTTCTCTTATATGAATTCCTTAAAAAAACATTATACGGAGGAATTTTCACAATGACATCGACAAATGAGTTATTTACAGAAATTTTCTTGAAATACTTCAAAAAAATCTGAAGTTTTCTTTTTAAGTATCTTTAATTAACCTTTGAGGGTATGGAGTAGGGGGTCATATGGTGATATCATCGAGAGTTGTGCTAGCGGCTCTTCATTGCTTAGAGAAGGTCTTAGTTTCTATAGCTCATCCTCCTCATCACCAGGATCACAAGTATATTTTCAATGAAATTTGTGACGCATGACGAGATCCGATCCGGGTTTCTTTAACAGTTGGTACTCCCACAGCAAAGACATGCATGAACAGTAACACGCATGAACAGTACCTTTTTGTCTAGTAGGAGGGTGATGTAACTCACGTTGATATGAACTGTAACTGTATGGAAATCGAAATGTAACTTGTCTAATAGAGATTACTCGTATAAGATATAAAACATTGATTTCACCCTTTCTCAATTATTTTATGTAAATAGTGAATATGTTTTGTTTTTAATATTAAGGCTACAATTTTTTTAAATAATAATTTTTTGTCCAAAAATCTTTTTTTTTTGCAAAAAATTATTTTTTTGTAAAAATATTTTTCTCACTTCAACCTAATTCTCATTTCTCTCCTATATATATAGAGTAGTCTTCATGTCACGCCGGCCTGACGGGGTGCTCTGTCCGGCCGAGGGCATTTAGGGAACTTCCCGGAGGAATTTTTGATGAAATTTTTTGATCATGTTCTTCATGAAGTCTAGTTTATGCATACCAAATTTTAGCTAAAAATTCAATCGGAAGGCACTCAATATATATATATATATATATATATATATGGGAAAGATCAAGTACAAAGTGTGCTTATTGTGCAAATATTTGTACGATGCACCTTGACGTTATTTGCATTGCATATTGAGGTTCAAAGTATTGCACATTATAAAGTCATAAAAATAACAGTTGCACATTAAGGTGCAACGAGTTGCACCCTAAAAAGTTGGGTTTTATTACAAAAATGCCACCTTGCCTTTATGTCCTTTGGATCAACTCATCGGACGGTCAAGATGAGTTTGTACTTTGTAAATTAAGAGAGAGAGAGAGAGAGAGAGAGTCCCGTTCCTATCAGGAGCTCCTGAAGAGAAGCCCCGTGCGGACAAGCCCATCAGAGGGTCTTCCCGGTGGAAATTTTTGATGAAATTTTTTAAGCATGTTCCTCATCAAGTCTAGTTTGTCCATACCAAATTTCAGCTCAAAATTCAATCGGGAAGGCAGTCAAATAAATCCTGGAAACATACTGCACTTTATATGTGCGCAGAATGAGCCATAGTTTTCCAGGATTTATTTGACTGCCTTCCCGATCGAATTTTGAGCTGAAATTTGGTAAGGATAAACTAGACTTGATGAAGAACATGCTCAAAACATTTCATCAAAAAATTCCACCGGGAAGACCCTCTGATGGGCTTGTCCGAACGGGGCTTCTCTTCAGGAGCTCCTGATGTGAACTGCCCTCTATGTGTGTGTGTGTATACATACAGAAATGCTCAGGTCCCTCCGGAGGGACGGGAGCAGTCGTCCGAACTTCACTGTTTGGGGCGGTTCCCGGTGGAATTTTTCGATGAAATTTTTTGAGCATGTTCCTCATCAAGTCTAGTTTGTCCATACCAAATTTCAACTCAAAATTCGACCGGGAAGGCAGTCAAATAAATTCTTGAAGCTTACTGCACATTCTGCGCATATATAGAGTGCAGTAAGTTTCAAGAATTTATTTGACTGCCTTCTCGGTCGAATTTTGAGCTGAAATTTTGAGCATGAAGAACATGCTCAAAAATTTTCATCGAAAAATTCCACCGGGAACCGCCCCAAACGGTGAAGTTCGGACGGCTGCTCTCGTCCCTCCAGCTGGACCTGAGCAGTCCTCTCTCTCTCTCTCTCTCTCTCTATATATATATATATATATATATAGGCCGGCCTGACGGGTTGCTCCGTCCGGCCGAGCCCGTTTGGGCACCTTCCCGGTGGAATTTGTTGATGAAATTTGTTGAGCATGTTCCTCACCAAGTCTAGTTTGTCCATACCAAATTTCAGCTCAAACTTCGACCGGGAAAGCATTCAAATTATTTTTTGAAGTTGACTGCAGTTTTATATGTATACTTTGACGCAGTCAACTTCAAAAAATTATTTGAATGCCTTCCCGATCGAAGTTTGAGCTGAAATTTGGTATGGACAAACTAGACTTGATGGGGAACATGCTCAAAAAAGTTCATCAAAAAATTTCACCGTGAAGGTGCCCAAACGGGCTCGGCCGGACGGAGGTTCCCGTCAGGCCGGCCTGACGAGAAGAGTACTCTCTCTCTCTCTCTCTCTCTCTCTCTCTCTCTCTCTCTCTCTCTATATATATATATATATATATATATATATATATATATATATATATATATATATATACACACACATATAGGGTAAGGTTCAAGTGAGAAGAACCCTTTGGGTGAGAAATGAGAATGAATCTCAGCCATTGGATTCGACAAAGTTGCAGTAAAAGACACTTCATGATGCACTGAAATATGCAATCTAGCACGATGGCATTTCTGCAAATACTTCTGAAAAATCCGTATTACACGTGTCTAGTGCAACATGAAGCTATTTCAGTGCAACGCCGTCAAATATTAGTGCAACATGAAACAGTTTTAGTGAAACATGTGCAAAAGTTAAATATTACTGCAACATAAAGCCAATTTTAGTGCAACTTCGTAAATCCAATGGCTGAGATTCATTCTCATTTCTCACATTAGATGCATTTCTCACCTGAACCAATATATATATATATATATATATATATATATATATATATATATATATATAGAGAGAGAGAGAGAGAGAGAGAGAGAGATGAGTATTCAGGTCCGGCCAGGCCGGACCACTCTCCCCGTCCGACCTCCTCCATTTGGGGGACTTCCCGGTGGTATTTTTTGCTCAAATATTTGGTGTATGTTACTCATCAAGTCTAGTTCATCCATACCAAATTTCAGCCAAACATTCAATCGGGAAGGTCGTCAAATAATTTTTGCAAGTTAACTGGTCCGGAATATGCATTTTCCGGACTAGTTAACTTGCAAATATCATTTGACGACCTTCCCGATTGAATTTTTGGCTGAAATTTGGTATGGATGAACTAGACTTGATGAGGAACCTACACAAAACATTTGAGAAAAAAATACCACCGGGAAGGCCCCCAAATGGAGGAGGCCGTACGGGGCTCCGGTCAGGAAATTCCTGACCGGAACAGCACTCTCTCTCTCTCTCTCTCTCTCTCTCTCTCTCTATATATATATATATATATATATATATATATATATATATATATAGATTTAGGTTCATGTGAGAATTTAATCTTAGGAGAGTAAAAAAGAATAGATATAACCGTTAGATTTATACGTTTTTTCAAACACTCGTGTACATGTGTAATGGGTATTTTGTCATTTCATATATACATTAATTACCATTAAATTAAGTTCCGAAAATGTAGTAACTCCACTAGCTCCACTACTTTGATCGTTTTTTACAATTGCCATGTGCAGTACATAAATACAATGCGTCCTGTTGATTTATTTGTTTGTTTATTATTTGTTTCTATTGTCATAGTTTCATTCTTTATTTTTTTACGTGTAGCTATTAATTTCAAATTTTAATAGGATCCATAGGGACACGTATGAATTTGATTAACATCATAATTTATTGTTCAAAATTTCAAATTATGCACTTTTGATATTTATGTACTTTAAAAACAAATACTATTGAAATAAATATCATTTTTATGTGAATATTTTTTAGAATATTAAAGAACATCAAATTGTTAATATATACCAACTTGTAAATTTAGACATGCCTAATTTAACATATAGTGCATAATAGTATGTATAAGGTGCATGACACACTTTTGCAATACATAATTTATGAAAGTGCATAATATATTGACTATTGTAGCAAACATATAAAAGTGCATTTAAGTATGTAAACAATTAAGCTCCATCGGCATATTAATCTAATGTGCACATATCTACTAAACCAAATGCATATGGTATAAAATTACAGCGGCATGCACATTATTTAATAATATTATCACTTTTCAATGCATATAATGCATTATACCTATTTTCAACCGCTTATCTATTAGGTCTACACATATGTATGATATGCCATGCACTTTAGTACTCAAAGCATTGCACTTTAGTACACATATGTATTATTTTCACCATATCAGTAATTAATGCACTTGACTTGTTCTCCAACATTGATATCTTAATCAATATGGAAACTACCACCAGGGAGAAAATAATAAGCTGCATGCGTGTAACAAATCTCTTGTAATATTACCCTTTAAACCCTATGTATTTATTAAAATGAAACATTACCTTTTAAAGTTCCTCCACTTTGCCATAATAAGTGGATGGAAGTTTTAATTCCACTCCAACTATAGCCATCCGATCAAATAAATCCATGGTCAAATTTCATTCTTTTTTCCTCTCCTGGGATTCCTTTCTCACCGGAACCGTACCCTATATATATATATATATATATATATATATATATATATATATATATATATATATATATATATATATAGAGAGAGAGAGAGAGAGAGAGAGAGAGAAGATCATGTGAGAAGTCCCCCTTAGGCTGAGAAGCTGCGAAGTCTAACTTATAAGCTAAAAACACGAACTTTTAACCAATAAATCATAACTTATAGACCCCCTCCAAAAAAATTACGAAAATGCCACCGCGTCAAAAAACCTGGAATGTTTTTTTGACGCGGTGGCATTTTGGTAATTATTTTTGAGGGGGTCTATAAGTTATGATTTATTGGTTAAAAGTTCGTGTTTTTTGGTTATAAGTTAACTTCGCAGCTTCTCAGCCTAAGGACACTTCTCACCTGATCCGCTCCCTATATATATATAAATATATATATATATATATAGGATTATTCCTGACCGGAATTTCCACACAGGAGCCCCGTCCGGCCTCCTCCATTTGGGGGCCTTCCCAATGGTATTTTTTGTTCAAATTTTTTGTGTATGTTCCTCATCAAGTTTAGTTCATCCATACCAAATTTCAGCCAAAAATTCAATCGGGGAGGTCGTCAAATGATTTTTGCAAGTTAACTGGTCCGGAATATGTATTTTCTGGATCAGTTAACTTGCAAAAATCATTTGACGACCTTCCCGATTGATTTTTTTGCTGATTTTTTTGCTGAAATTTGATATGGATGAACTAGATTTGATGAGGAACATACACAAAAAGTTTGAGCAAAAAATTCCACCGGGAAAGCCCTCAAAAGGAGGAGGCCGAACGGCGCTCCGGTCAGGAAATTCAGGAAAGATTACTACATATATATATATATATATATATATATATATATATATATATATATATATATATATATATATATATATATATATATATATATATATATATGGAAAAACTTCCGGTAAGGTATATCTTACCGGAGCCGCCGTGCGGCCTCCACGTTTTGAGGGCCTTCCCAGTAGAATTTTTCTATGAAAGTTTTTGAGCATGTTCTTCATCAAGTCTAGTACATCCATACCAAATTTCAGCAAAAAATTCAATCGGGAAGACAGTCAAACGATTTTTGGAAGATAATTGCTTTTTATATGTATATAAAGGGTCCGGAATATGTATTTTCTGGACCAGTCAACTTGCAAAAATCATTTGATGACCTTCCCGATTGAATTTTTTGCTCAAATTTGGTATGGATAAACTAGACTTGATGAAGAACATACACAAAAAATTTGAACAAAAAATACCACCGAGAAGGCCCCCAAATAGCTCTCTATATAAGTATATATTAACTAAATGTAATATGTAAATATAACTACATAAGTAAATAACAAGAAAATAAAAAGTAGATAATAAGTAGATGTTAAGTGCATAATAAATATATTTTAAGTAGATAATAAATATTAGTAATATAATATATGTATTTATAAGTAAATAATTAATTGTTTCGCTGCTAGTGTAAAAGGCGGAAGGGACCTAGCGCCGTCCCTAGGGTTTAGTTTGGTAGCGTAAGGTTTTTACGCAAATCGTTTCACGGCACGATCACTGCAGGCTTCTTGGATTGTGATAGTTCATTATTGACTTCACAAATGAGTTTGAACTAGACGTATTGGAGACACTGTAGTGCTCAAATCATCTCTCACGTTTTCTTTTTTGAGGTAATACCGTTTTTTTTTCTTTTGCAAACCTGCCCTCTGCGGCTGGACGTGATGGAGGAGGGATACAAGCAGGGAGAAATTGAGGCGTTAGCAAAAGCATATGGACAGATGGAGATGGAGGAGGAAGACGAAGTCTTGATCGTGGAACCTATGGCACAAAACTCGTCTAGGTACAACCTGGCTCTGGCACAATTACGTCGGAAAAACCCGTACGTTTTACTAACTTCCGGGATATTATGGCATCTTTCTGGAAACCCAAGAAAGGTGTTACCATAACTGAAATCGGTCCTAGAAGATATATGTTTCAATTTTATGGTGAGGAGGATATGAACAGGGTAGCAGATGAAGGATCGTGGATATTTGATCAGAACCTAATCGTTATGAGTAGGCTCAAAGAAGGGGATATCCCTCTGTTCCTTTGAATAGAGCTGAGTTATGGATCCAAGTTCATGATATTCCAGTGGGATATTTAACTGTTGATAATGCAGAACGCATAGGGAATTTTTTGGGTACTTTCATAAAAGTTGATGAACACAACTTTTCTAAGAAATGGGAATCTTTTATGAGAATTCGTGTTCGGATTGATCTGGGGAAACCCATGAAAATGAAATTATTCCTGCAAAAGGAGGAAGGGGTAAAATTCTGTATCAAATTCCGTTATGAGAAACTGCCTAGTTTTTGCTTTCTGTGTGGAATAGAAGGACATGCTGAGAGTCATTGCCCTCACAAGAGGAAGGGATACGAGACAACCGGAGACAAACCGTTTGGCCCATGGCTTCGAGCAACAAAGGGGGCAACGCAATGGAAGAAAAATAAATGACTTGTACCAGCAGGCAAAAGAAACAACATCATTAACCAGGCTATTAGCGGAATTAGTGAGGAGGATAAGAAAACAAGCACTTTGGAAGGCGGGTCTTCACAAAAGGTGAGAGGGAAGCTCGACCAGAAACGTAGACGTGTGGAGGACTCAGAAGGCCACCCGGCTAAGGAGGAAATGGAGCTAGAACACCCCGCGGCAAAAAAACGGAGAAGAGGCGAGCTACAACATGTGGTCATGTGGATTAAATAAGGCAGGAGGCCATGAGACTTTTTGTTATTTTAGCATTTGCTTCCTCTCGTTTGAGTACTGTGTTTTTGTTTTCATTATGAACATTAGAGGTAGGTTGCAGGTTTATTTTCTATTTTTTACTCGGGATAATTTTGTGGGTGGAAGCGATAAGGCTTGTATGGCCGTTAAAAGCTTCGAAACTCTCACATGGTTAGCGAATAGTCTTGCTCTAATCGGAGTGGTCTATTCTATGTCTAGTCAGAGAGTGGGAGAGCCGTTTGGCTATGTGGAGCCTCATAGGGAAGTTTGGCGTTGTATGGTTGGAAGAACCTTGCTCAGTTTGATTGCTATAATATAATTAGTTTCCTTTCAAAAAAAATAGATAATTAATTATATAAGTAGATATAATAAGTGTATAAATAATATATGTAGAGAGAATCGGAGAAGATGAAGATGGAGATGATTAAGAGTATTGGAGAGAGTAAAGGGTCGGTTTGGTACTCTAAGTTGCATAAAAAGAGACAAATAAGTCCTTACTGTCCGGCCGTCATCATGTGGGGCGATTCCCGGTGAATTTTTTAATGAAGTTTTTTGAGCATCTTATTCATTAAGTCTAGTTTACTCATACCAAATTTCAGATAAAACTTCAATCGGGAAGACAGTCAAATGAATTCTTGAAGATAACTGCGTTTTTAACTGCGCAGTTATCTTCAAGGATTCATTTGAATGCCTTCCCGATTGAAGTTTTAGCTGAAATTTTGTATGAGTAAACTAGACTTAATGAAAGATGCTCAAAAAATTTTGTCAAAAAAATTCACCGGGAACCGCTCTAAATGGCGACGTCCAGACAGAACCTCCTATATAAGCCTATAAGGACTTATTTGACCTTTTTTATGCAACTTCGAGTACTAAATTGACCCTTTACTCGTATAGGAGAATAGAGAGTAGGATTGTAGGAAGAGTTGGAGAAAACTGTATAGAAAATGGGAGTATATAGAGGTTTTTATGTACCTCACCCCACCCCCCACCCCCAAACACCCATGACCCCCCCCCCCTCCCTTCTCAGCCTCCAACGGCTATAAAGCTATTTGGGAATAATCCCATCGACTAGGAGCCTAGTAGGTCTTTTAAATTAACGAAAAAAATTGAAATTATGGCCATTGAGGCCCGGGCCGGTTCCATTTTTGGGGCACCCGAGCCCGCTTGGTTTTGTAGCCGGTGCGGTCCAACTGGACCAGTCCAGGGCCCGATCACCAGGCCGGGTCAGTTCTCGGGTCAGGCGGCCCGGTTTCGGTCCATGATGTTGGCCGGCAAAGGAAAAGAAACAGAGACGTGCGTCCTCTACACGAAATTTACAAATGATCATTTTATCATTTAAATATACCATGCATATGTTACATTCAGATTAGGCCTGGACTCGGGCCGGTTCAGGCCTCGGCCCGGCCAGGCCTCGGTTCAGGAAAGGGGAGGCCCAGAACCGGCCCGGGTAACCCCCGGGTCCGGTTCGAGCCGGGCCTCAGTTCAACTTTTTTTTTTGTTTTTTTCCTTTTCCTAATTAACCCATAACCTAGGGGTGGACCGGTTTGGGCCTGGGCCCGGCCGGTTCGCGATTCTGTTTAGTTGGGCCTGAGCCCGAACCGGTAGCCACCGGTTCCGGGTCCGATTTCAGGCCGGGCCACCCGGTTTGTATTTTTTTTTTGGCTTCTCCTATTTAACCCCCAACCCAACCCCCTCACCCCCAAACCACCCCAAACCACCTCAAATGGCCCAAAATACTCAGCCCAACCCAAAAACTTAAAAAAAAAAACTCAGAAAAAAAAAATTCAGCCCGGACCGGGCCCGAACCGGTCGGGCCGGCTCACCAAATGGAGGGCCCGAGCCCAGAACCGAAGCCCACCGGGCCGGGTGGCCTCAACCGGGCACTAATCGGTTCACCGGGCCGGTCTGGGGCCGCACAGTAGCGGGCCAGTCCATCCCGGTCGGGTCGGGCCAAAACAGTGCCGGTTCCGGGTCGGGCCACCCGGCCCGAGTCCAAGCCTAATTCAGATGTATAATATTCAAATTGCATTAAAGCATTTTATCATTTAAATATTACCATACATTTACATATGGTACATTCAGATGAATTATATTCAAATTGCATTAAAGCGTGTCAACATTACATAATAATTTAGGCAACATCTATGAGACTATGAATCTATGATGCATAAAGAAGACTAAAATCTAAAAAATATGTTCTCCGCGACAAGTAATTCTAAGTAATCGCTTTACTGCCATCTTTACCAAATGAGTACTTTACATCATTCTAGCAAAAAATGTTTGCTAGAGAACAGAAAAACTCTCCTAGCTTGTAAAACACAAAACAAAACAAAACAAAACAAAACAAAGCAAAACAAAACAAAACAAAAGAAAAAGAATTAAATTGGTTTTTTTACGATCCCGGGAAAATGAAACCAATTAACCAAAGCTCTATAACTAACCATCTACACCATAGACAAGCCATATATTTACAATAAAATGACATAGATGCCATTATGAGGAGTAGAGAAGATGGATGACTGAGCTGCTTGAACCGACTCTAGTAGTGAATTTACCACAGCTAGCTTTTTAACTATCAAGCAAGCTCTGTACCACAGCTAGCTTTTTAACTATCAAGCGAGCTCTGTACACATACAGGTACAAGAGAGGTGTTACAAATTCCAGAAAAACAAATCAATAGTCTTACTTCGATTAATATGCCACAAAGAAGTATACTGTCTATTAATAACAAAAAGGACTATACCATAAATCACAAGGATGCTTCCAAAAGTCTATGAAACCGTTCAACTCTAGCGCGGTTGTGTTTTGACAGCCATCCAGTTGGGATCTTTCTTTTCCTCTCAAAACGGGCAAAGACATCCTCCGTATCAAGGACATATGAAACCTGCAAGTGGATTGATCAGAAAATGTGCCAGCTGTTTTCTTTTTAATACATTCCCTCCCCAAATTTGGATTTATTATATCATCACATTAACATCAGAAATTCATTTCCTCCTATATGCAATTAAAGAAAGCAAACTTACCTTGGAAGAACTGCAAGCCATCTTGCACTCCAAACCATTTAGAATGGTAACATTTTCCATAGCCATGCACAGAGCAGATGATTCATCAAGCTTGGAAAACTTTCTCTTATTTCTACACAGAAAAAATTATATATAAATTGGTAAGAAAATCGGGATCGCATAACTCACCAAATCTTGTGCATTCGCATAATAATTAGATAACTACACTACAGCAAAGAAGGTTCGATAAAAATCAAGCAAGAGTGTTTAGACTTAATTAGACCCATACATAAGAGGCTTGCAACACGATAACTGAAATAACGCGACATTAAAATTGGATGTTGAGAGAATCCTTTTAAACACTTCATTGGAAAGACCATGGAATTACCTCTTTAGAATCACAGCAAGGGACTCCTTTTTAGGATGCTCTACTGAAAGATATTCCGAATGAAGATAACTAGCAAAATTGGGGTCCACAGAAACTGCCATCACATCAGATCTCTCGTTTTCATCATCCATCAATTGGATGGATATACCAGGAGGGCAGGATGTCTATTTAAAATACAATAACTCATCAATCCAAGACACTAGGATATGGCCAAAATCATATTTCTCTTTAGGGGATTTTTATATAGTTATGACTTCCATCTCAAAGAAAGAGTCGTGTTTCACCAAGTACAACATTTAAATTTTAGTAAGGGACAAGTGTTGGAAATCATCCATTCTTCGCTACACTACATTTGGTGCTTAAACTAAATTTAGCCTATAGATGTTTGGGACACTTCAAAACAAGCTGAATTAAATATAATGAAAATTAGATTCTTTTGTTCAGATAGGACATAACATTGCCAGTTTTAGAAGACATTTTTTGGGACGGAGGGAGTATTTGAAATGTTTTTTGGAGAGTTGTACAGTGAAGAACATACAGATTCAACACGATAGATATTCTCCTCGTGAAGCAAAACATGAGAATTTTCATAGTACACTACATCAACAAAGTTATCAGGCTTCCTTGATCTTTCATATTCATACAGTTGAATAAGCTTATTGTCCATCTCATCACTTGAAACAGCCAGAAGCTGAAAGCAAACACAAAAACCACAAGTTTTCACATCAAACATGAGCAAAAACAAAATAGAAAATTGAGAATGATTCACAGAAAAGATACCTGTTTGACTAGCTTGTATATCAATTTGTCCAAGGTAAAAAGAACATATGAGTGGTTACCAATTATTGACCGACAATCATCCTCAAACTTTGCATTGTCAGAAGATCCGTCAAGCAAGCTGTACAATGAACTCATGAACCTGCAGAGAAGCACACATATTATCAAATCGTTACATCTAATCAGTCAGAACCACAGAATTATGCACCTCTTTCCTACCTGGCATAGGGATCAGAGCTAATTTCATTTCCAGTTTTCCACTTGAGATCAGGTGACGATGAATTCAGCTTCGCCAACAACAGTCTCTCATACAGTATCTGGAAAGACAAGAATAAAGTAGAACCAAGTTTGGGTTGGTCAACTTAGATATTCATAGTAAAGCATACTCAGCAATCTCCTTTTATCATAATTCATTTTTTGTTGAAAGAAGGGAAGATGAGAAACAGGTAAAAGAATTACAATCAGTCTGTTTGGGGTAGTTTATGGCATATGTGCTTTACTCCGAAGTGTTTTCTTACTTCAGCACTTACGGTATGTTCAGTTCTCAGAAAATACTTCGGAAAGGGAACATATCGTCAAGGAAAATTATTATATTATGTCTGGTATTGCCTTTGAAAATGTGAAGGAACACAAAGTATAGTTTTTTTTAAATGTTACAACATTTAGAAATCTTAGTACGGGGTATTTTAGAACTAGAATAAATAAATCAAATGAGTATCTACAAATATCTAAAATAGATCTATTTAGCTTTAGCATTTTAGCCAATTTTTTATTTTGAATCACGTGTTCTTCTATCCCATTTTCCTCCATGTTTTCCTTTGTGTTATTCTTCCTTGGTATTTTCATGGACCCATTGGGACTAATAGACCCTTAAGATGTTTTTTTACTGTGATAACTACTCTTTTCTCATTTGTCCTACCTTGATCCCTTTTGAAGTCGAAGTACTTTATCTTCCTCCAAAATCAATTACTCTTTGAAAATAACTCAATCAAATGCTCACATAATCTCAAACAGGACAAGTTAAAAAAGTAATTGACCGTGTGCTCTTACCTGGTGAAGTCTAAAAAGCACAAAAAAGGAGTCATTCCCGTAAAAAACACGCGAGAACTTTTTTTCACCCATACACGGTGACCCAACCACTGCATGCTTTGTTAGAGGCTTTGAAGTAAGAAAAAAGCATTCAGCTAAGGGTGATGATGACAATCCATCTCCAAGACAATGTGCTTCACTTGTCCCCTCCTCTGCCTCCCCTTCACTCTCACTTTTCCCATCAGCTTCATCTTGTTCTGCATCTTCATCTTCATCTTCAGCCTCTTCTCTTGAACACTCATCTGCGGCAGACTCACTACCAGAAACATCTTCACCTGCCACAGATGCATTATCGCTGTCTTCGTCATCAGCATCTCCGCCATTTCTCTCTTGTGAACCGCAGTTTGGGTATACAACAAAATTCTCTTCTTCAAAATAGCCATTTGGGGATAACTCGCCCTCTTCCTTTTCACTTTTGGGGTATTTAACAGAAATCTCATTACTATATCCATTGATTCTAGAGCCTTGTACAAATCCTTCGTTTTCCAAAGGAGCAACTCGGATATTTTTACCACCCTATTGCCATGAAGAAAGACAAATTGGGAAAGAGTGACCAAGAGATTGAACACATGCATGAATTATCTTCACCACTTACCTCTAATGATCGTATGTCATTCATATTAGACTTTGATCCATGACCGTCATCAATGGTGCCATAACCAGGCCTTGTAGAGCACCCTAGGTGATAAAATAATTGATTTTGAGAATAGAATATGTATCATTTCTAGTTAGATGCCAGCATAGTGACTAATAGGGTTAATTCCATATATCGCCCCCGCCCCCGAGGTTTGGTCAAATTACAGAATTACCCACAGGGTTTTTAAAATTTAAAAATGAGCTCAAATTTTCTCTGAAAATCTGTGATACATGCTGAGGGTAATTTGGCCCGGAAAAAAAATCATCTCCTATGTCTCATTTACGTAAAAATATGCCTAGTCATGAGTTTATTAATTTGTAACTTTCAGAAACCTCAAGGACCATTCGGTAATTTAACCCAAATTTAAGGGACAGAGATGTAATTAACTCTAACAGAAATGCAACATATACCTAAACCGGATTCCGCAACTGCGTGTACATGAAGAAGAGCTATGGCATCAGAATTAGTCAACCCTTCTCCATGGGCCAAAGCATCTGTCTTTGAAGAACTAATTTGTTGAGGTGAAGCATTGGCATCTCCACCATTATAAATAATCTTTGATTGCTTAAAGTTTGTCAAAGTTGCATCATTGCTAGGACTTCCCTCGCTTTCACCAACAATAGTCCCACTATTGATTTTAGAATGATGACGATGATGCTTGGAGGAGGAAACATCATTTCCATTGGCATATGATCCCTGAGAATGAGACTGAACTCCCAGCAGCATTGGTTCAAGGAAAGTGATCCAGAGCCTCATAACCTTGTTGAATTGATCTTTTGTTGAGCAAACCTCTTCACATGAATACTTTATGAGTTTGTACAGGTCTTCATGGACTTCATGATCAGAATATTCTAACTCAACATTTGGACATATGGGATGCCTATTGCCAGCAGCAATAGCATGGACCACATCATCTTCTTTCCGGTTTTTCTCTTTAATATCTTTTATTTCAGAGACCAAGGCTGGAAGTTTTAAACAATACAGATGATATAATCATGAAAAAGCTATCGTTATTAGGATTAGGGGAGCAATAGATAAATACGTAGTAACTGAGAAATAAGGTAGACTTTGTATGCCCTTTGGTAGAAGAGAAATTAATAAGTAATGGATAGATATTGGGAGGGGGTTCATTTCTCTAATATTTCTCCCCATACGAGAGAAGAAACGAAGATGAAGACCCACAATTTTACATCTCTCCTCACTATTTCTCTTCTCACCGAACAAGATAAATTCTTCATCTCCACTAAACAAAGGCTAATTGAAATGAAGATGGCATTAAGCATGCATTCATTATATGACACAAATGCTGAACTTACCTTTGGTGCTCAAGTTCTTGGAATCTTGTTGCTTGAAATAGAAGCTACGATGATCAAGAGACTTGTAATGGTTCTTGGCATAAATCTCGGCCCAAACTTTGTTCAAATCTGAACGACATTTGGTCCACTCTTCCTGTTTCTGCTTTAATCGGGTAAGTATAACAGGCAATGAATTGGATGGATTTTTGCGCAAAACTTCAGTTACATCCAGACCATGGTCACCATAGAGGCGTTCAATACACCTTAAATTCAAGGCTACAGAAAATATAAAAAAGACAAGTTATTCATCAACAAGTCATAACTCTTTACAGTTCACGTGTTACCAATAAAATCAAGCAGAAAAAGAATTGATCAGTTTATGTTAAAGTTTCATTTGAAGTTCAATAATGTGACACCTGAAAAGTAATCCTCGATATGGATATAGCCATCTACACCACTATTTAGCAACTCTTCAACCCGTTTGATGGTTGAACTCGCAGACTCCAGTAACATATCTAGTTCAAATCTGAGATCATCAAGCAATTGAATCACCAGTCATGGACTAAGAATCAAAAGAGCAATAAAAAACATATTCATATTCATTTTTAGGGTGGTAGTAAGAATACATCTGATCATATATCTATGTTACCTATCATCTTCACATCTGAACAAGCTTTCTTCATACTGGTTTCTCCTCATGTGTTTGAAAGAGTAGTCCTCACTTCCTGAAGTCACTGACACCCAATGATCATTTAAGACTTGAGCACCAAGCTCTGACCTCTGGCTTGCCACAGGTATTGGATACTGCACAATACAAGGTTTAAGAGGGTATTACAATGACTTGTTTAGAAAACCAATGAGTTTTTCGCAACCGAACCACAGTTGTGTGAAAAATGTTTTAAATAAAAACTAAACTTTACAGCGTGAACAACAATGAATACATACATCATCAGGAAGAAGTCGATAACTAGGGGTGCAACGTTGACAGTTTGAAAGGTCAAGTTCTTGAATTGACTTTCCCCAGTACTTCTCCTTGATTCGGTCCTTCTCCTTACCGCCATCCGTTTCACGTTTTGGGGCTTTCCCTTTCTCCTCCACCTTCACTGATTTCGAAGTGTGCCCTTCGGTCCATATGGGTTCTGTGGTCAGGGAATATAATCAGGTTATTTTGAAAATCCATTCACGCAGTACAATATATTTTGCATGGAAATTATATAGATAGTTGATACCTACTTTTGCTCACAAACCCAGCAAGATAACCATCTGCAGAGCACAGCTCAATTAGAAAAGCAGAGCTAATTTTCAGAACAAAACGAATGGTAATGGTACTTGAATTCACATTTACCAACTCGTTCACAGCGCTCTAAGAAGCCATTGAAGCCCTCCATGAGATCAGGATAACTTCCGAGTATATCATTAATCTGAGGGGGGTTAATACGAGGTAATGAAAAAATGAAAAATAAATCAATCAAAATTAAAATAAAAATAGTCTCCATTTCCCAAACTACAATATAGAAAACTACTACCTCCACCCCATTTTATGTGTCCTACTTTGGTTTGGCACAATTATTAATAAAGTGGTTTCTAAAGTAAAAGCTGTGGTTGAGATTTGAGTGCAATAAACTGAAATATCATTGACCACATATTTTTTTCCAAAAAAGGACATGTGACACTTATATTGGGACAAGCCAAAAAGGAAAGTAAAACAGGTAAAATGGGACAGAGGGAGTACAATATAGAAGGCATCATAAGAACAAGAACCATAACTTTACCAAACGATGCAGGTCAGCTCTTGTAATTATTTCAGTGCTATAAAGATGAAGGCATTTCAAAAACTCCTGGTAACTGGCAGAACTGTGCAATCTCTCCTTCACCTTTTCACAAAAAGTGAATTCCTGACTATACATATCTGGGACAATGGGGCACAACGGGACAAGTGGTAAAAAAGGCTGACATGAACTATGTATGAACATGGAGATGAAAGGATCTGAAATATTCCTCCAAAAGCTGATCATTACCGGAAAAGTGCACATGGAATGTAACAAAAATGTAAAGGAACAATAAACCACTCACTTCTCAAGGCATCTTGATCGTCATGAGAGGCCAAAGTGCTGCTCGCTCCAAATTCTCCAACCTTTCGAGCAGACTTTTTCTTCTCATTATGATTATGCACACTTATATCTCCATTGTTATCACTCCTATGTTCTCTATAATCATGATCATAATCTCTCCAATCCCCATTTTCCTTTTCTTCCCGCCTCTTTTGCTCTTTATGTAGCTTCATCGTCGCCTTATCATCATCAACATCAGGTTTCTCAACGCTAAGGTCACGCTCTCCATAAGGCCCTATGATCCGATCACGGCGATGACGTTGCTGGACACAGTACATGCAATCAATAATAACAAGCTAACAAATACAAGTAGGGCTAGTGGTTGTTGTAATACTAATAGTCTAATACAAAATAATGCAGTGAGATGAAGCACCTTGTCCACGTGTGACGGTCGATGGATAGGCATTGCAGAACTCCTCTCATCAAAACGATGAAGAGATTGTCGACCAAGAGAAGGATTTGTAGCTGATACTGTTGCTGAATTATCCGGCAAAAATTTAATGAATTCATCAAGTAAATCCGGATGTTGATGAAAAAGATCAGCAACCTGTAAAAACACAATGTGGCAGTGAAAGACAATAACAAAAGAAACTATTTGACAGGAAGAAATTAATTCCGAGTGCAAAAGAAGAAAAGTACAGGTGATGAGAACAACAAGCAATGTTTTTATAGCTTTGCAAACTAACAAAATGATAGCCCCCTTGTGACTTTTGAGATACCAACAGAATCTCTAGAAGAGCGAAAGTTGGAATATTTGCTATAATTATCAAGTATACAAATAAAATGCACGTCTGACCTCCTTGTAGACCTCAGCGATGCTTTTGTTGTCTTTCCGATACATGTTCAAGACGTCAAGGAAAGATTTGTACACATGATCGTCATTTTGGAAGCGCTTCTGCAGGGAACCAAAGACCCAATCATTTCAGTTCCTTGAACAAAGTTAATTAATAAATAAATTACATTATTCGTACAGGGGTAGAATAACGTTACCTTTATCTTATTCACGAAGCTTATAGCCTCTTCAAACTCTACTGTTCTCTTTTGAGGCACCTCTTCCTCATCCTTGAGGGTTATTTCATAACCCTTGGGCAAGAAGGTATTAAACCCAAGAATCAAATTTGGGTGTCCTTTAAATAAGTCTTTCACTCTTGCTATGACACCCGCAGTATCGATTCTGCAAACAATTAATTAATCAGGACATAGATCCAAGAAGAAGAATCATATTTACTTTAACTAAATGGTTAACAAATTAAAATAACCAATGGGAAATGGTATACCTTTGGGCCTTAAAATCTTTCATAACATCAAGAAACATATCATACTTCTCCCTCTGGTCTTGAAACATGTCTTTAACTTCCTTTAGATAAGTTAATGCATCATTGGTGGTCAGCTTCTGGATACTGCCACTACCACCAATGCCACCTCCGCTGCTTCCTCCGGGTCCACCACTACCCCCTCCAGTTAGAGGCGCTTGTGATTGTCCACATCTTAATCAGGGGGAAAGAATGAACAACTATAACTAAAGTCGTCTTTTTGTTATAGATAAGTATGTTTATGATGTCCTATTCTTTTTTGTTCTTGAACCTGAACTAACTTCACTCAATGAAACAAAAATGAAAATGCTATTCAAATAAGTTGTGTTTGCCAAGAAATTTTAACAAGATTATAAAACTAAACGATAACATACATAATGCAAAAAGATGACATACTTAATTTACACCTGCACAGTCCATTACAAATCCAGGGTATTTAACTAATTCTGTTTAGGAAACTTCAAAAACCATAAACGACATAGCGCAAACAAATATGCTCGTAGTTATCAACTCATTGTTCGCTGAAAAGAAAACAGCTAACTTTGCGCTTTCTAAACACAGTCAAACGTCAATTTTTACATCAATACATAGCAAATACCATACACTGATAGGCGACAGCATTAAGTTATGCCAAAAGGTCGTAAATTTAGGACAAAAAAACACTTAAAAGAGCTTACGATTCTCCACGCGAAGAACCGAAAGGCCGCTTAAATTGAGGGCTGCTATAACCATCATCCCGTAGTCGCTTCATGCCTGCAGAAAGTAATAGAAACGGGGAAAGTCAGCAAAAATAGCCTTCAGGTAACGAAAAATTAACAAGTAGTGACAATAGTTTAAACTCAGATAACTCACCGGAGAAGTAAACAGCACTAAGCAGATCTAACCACCGCCGGAATCAGAAAACGTTAAATCGTTTTGAATCAAACAAAGAGAAGTCCTCCACAACCAACCTATTCCCTCTTTCTGTCCCTCTTAACGTTGGAGAAGAGCAACAAACACAAACTACAAACACAATACCGGTTGAGCAATGAGGTAAAGTGGGAGAAGAGATCAAACCGAACTAAATGGTCTATTTGGAGAGTTCACAAGGCACTTAACTACGTTAGACTTGAGTTTTGAAATCCTTGGGCTTATCTTACTACGTAGTACGAAGTATATTACTAGCATAAGGCAACTTTTGGGCTTGTCCTTACGACATGCATACCATGACTTGTGGCCCAACTAGTTAGCTCCATAGAATAATACTACGTATGTAAGTTGCTGTTGAGACTAGAATAATTGCAACTCTATGTACAACCCTAGTTTTCAATTCACAATCATCAACTTTTTTTTGAACGGCACAATCATCAACTTAATTACTCCGTATTTAGTAAAAATATTTCATTAAAAAAAATATAAATATTTTATGAGAGAATTTCATAAATAGGAGTAAAAAAATTGAAATTCCAAAATAAGAGTATATACATGTTTTTTATTTCCTGAATAGAAATAAATTTCTATCAAGTTTGACATTACTATACTTTAAACATTGCATTATTTTCTAAACTTAATGAATTACTCCTATTCGGGGAATAAAAAAGACGATACTTCTTCCTGTGAATATGATTACAGCCCTTGTTAACAATTGGAAAGCATCATGTATAGTTTGTTAGTACCTAGATGAAGAGGCGTCAATCATATCACTATTCACTAGGGGTCCTTTTGGAAGTTGGAACTATGACCATGCTAAGGAAACAAATTAGGAGGAAATATTGATTCTAACTCAATATATCAGTTACGCATAATTGATCAGACTCTTTGTATTTGTATATTTTGATTAAACTGAGACTAAATAATTCCGGATGTTTCTAGAAGTCTAAAAAGTAATGATCAAAATTGATTATCCTTCGCAGTTCATAAGGTAAAAAATGTGCACGCATTTGCTACCGCTTCAACAACCTCCCAACACCATCAGCTCCGACCACCAGAAAAAATGCCAACATGTGTTAGTAATGTCATCATGATGACATTTTTTAAAAATTGTTGGTATTTTCAAAAAACAAAAAGGTTGTATTCATGGCATTTTCAAAGAAAAATTGTGGTGTTTACACAAAATGACATTTTTTACACCGATCAGAGTTGGCATTGTTGGGAAGTGGCGAGGCTGTGCGTAAGCCCTCCAATTTTTTAAGGTGTTTTAACTCTTTTTATTTACTTCAAAAGTATTCTTTAAATTATTTTTATTACTATTTATTATTTTATTATTTTTAAAAAATGGTTTTAACTTTTTTTTAAAAAATTTTCTATATTTTTTTAATTTAATTTTTTTTATCTTTTTATTATAATGCAAAATTTGATTATCCTATTAAGTTGTAGTAAGTGTAGAAATGTAGAATAAGAAGATAGATTGTACTATAGTCCTGTTTTGGGAAGATAAATAACATAATCATATTTGTACATTTAGGGATTAGTTTAGTCATACATTGGGTTTATTTTCTCAAAAATATATTAGTGGTGGAATAAAAGTAAGAAAAGGAAAAATGAAATAAATAAGTGTAAGTAAAGTGAGTAAAGTAAAAAAGTTAATACGGTGAGAAAAAGATCTTTTATAAGAAGGAAACAAATCCAAAAAATATATATAAAAAATAATAATTAAATAAAAAATGGGAAGAAGAAAAAGAAGGAAAATTGGAATACATAAACATTGAAAAGAAATAAAAACAAGAATAAGAAGACCAAAAAGGAGAATAAAAGAGTCAAGACGATAAAAATAGAAAGGGAAAAGATTTAGGGAGAAAAAAGAAAAGTGATACTCCTTATGTGGGATCGTTTGGATAAGATTTATAAAAGGTGAGATTTATGTTGAATGATTTGCAAATAAAATAAAAAAACCCTGGAATAATATGTCACTAACCAGTCAGGGAACAGCGAATGAAGATGGGGTGCTAAGGTTGAATTATTCCCGAATTACGATAAGGTGAGGCTATTGTAAGAATACCACTAAAATGTTGGATTATTAGTTTCCATTTTCCCTACTATATATATATATATATATATATATATATATATATATATATATATATATATTGGTTAAAGTGAGAAATGCATCTAATGTGAGAAATGAGAATGAATCTTAGCCGTTGGATTTCCGATTTTGCACTGAAAATAGCTTGATATTGCAGTAAGATTTAAATTTTTGCAGTGTTGCACTAAAACTATTTTATATTAACTAAAATTTGACGACGTTGCACCGAAACAGTTTCATGTTGCAGTAGATAGCTGTGATACGGATTTTTCAGAAAATGCCACCAAACTAGGTTGCATGTTTTAGTGCAATATAAGGTGTTTTTTACTGCAAGATAGTCAAATCCAACAGCTGAGATTAATTCTCATTTCTCACCTAAAGGCTTCTTCTTACTTGAATCTCACCCTATATATATATATGTGTGTGTGTGTGTGTGTGTGTGTGTGTGTGTGTGTAGTGCTATTCCTGTCCGGAAATTCCGGACAGGAGCCCCGTCCGGCCTCCTCCATTTGGGGGCCTTCCCGCTGGTATTTTTTGCTCAAATTTTTTGTGTATGTTCCTCATCAAGTCTAGTTCATCCATACCAAATTTGAGAAAACAATTCAATCGGGAAGGTCGTCAAATGATTTTTTCAAGTTAACTGGTCCGGAAAATACATATTCCGGACCAGTTAACTTGCAAAAATTATTTGACGACCTTCCCGGTTAAATTTTTTGCTGAACTTTGGTATGGACGAACTAGACTTGATGAGGAACATACACAAAACATTTGAGCAAAAAATACCATCGGGAAGGCCCCCAAATAGAGGAGGCCGGACGGGGCTCCGGTCAGGAAATTCCTGACCGGAATATTTGTGTATATATATATATAGGAACTCTTCCGGTTAGGTATACCTTACCGGAGCCTCCGTGCGGCCTCCACGTTTTGAGGGTTTTCCCAGTGGAACTTTTTGATAAAATTTTTTAGAATGTTCTTCATCAAGTATAGTACATCCATACCAAATTTCAGCAAATAATTCAATCGGGGAGGCAGTCAAACGATTTTTGGAAGATAACTGCGTTTTATATGTATATAAAGGGTGCGGTTATCTTCCAAAAATCATTTGACTGCCTTCCCGATTGAATGTTTTGCTGAAATTTGGTATGGATGTACTAGACTTGATGAAGAACATGCTCAAAACAATTCATCAAAAAATTCCACCAGGAAGGCCCTCAAAACGTGGAGGCCGCATGGAGGCTCCGGTAAGGTATACCTTACCGGAAGTAGGCATGGCAATGGGTCGGGGCAGGGCGGGTATTGCAAGACCCGGACCCGCCCCGTGACTTGGCGGGGCGGGTCCGCCCCGCCCCGTGACCTGCACTGGTCCAAACTTGGTGACCCATGACCCGCCCTGCCGCAACCTAATTAGCTAGTTTGTATTTTTATTTGTGGGAAGTTGTTACCAATTGAATCTACATAATGTTTATCTCTAAATAATAATTAAAAATCAATATATTAAATCAAATTCATGATACGCTAAAAATTTCAAAAATTAAGGAAAAATTACTCAAACGTGAATAGTTAATCAAATTAGATATATGAAAAATTGAATAAATGTATTAAAATTCTATATATAAGGAAGGCATTGATAATCTGTCATGCATATCATTCTAATATATATTCATATATTAGCAGATCAAAGAATTTATGATTTATTGTATACACACATATGTATGTTGAAGTATATTTGTAGTATAAGTTAAGAAAAAGTATGTATACTTATATATTGAGCGGGTCGGGTCGGGGCGGCACGGGTCAATTCTAATACCCGGACCCGCCCCATTGTATAGGCGGGGCGGGGTGGACCCGCCCCATTTGCAAGACGGGGCGGGGCGGACCCGCCCCAAATGTCTCGGGCCAGGACAATTCATTGCGGGTCGGGTTTTTTTGACATCCCCAACCAGAAGATTTTCCTATATATATATATATATATATATATATATATATATATATATATACATATATATATATATATATATATATATATATATATATATATATATAGGAATGCTCAGGTCCATCCGGAGGGACGGGAGACTCTGTCCGAACTTTACTGTTTGGGGTCCTTGTCGGTAGAATTTTTCGATAAAATTTTTTGAGCATGTTCTTCATGATGTCTAGTTTATCCATACCAAATTTTAGTTAACAATTCAATCGGGAAGGCAGTCAAATGATTTTTGGAAGTTAACTGCGCACTTTATATACAGGATCTTTTTCCTATATATATATATATATATATATATATATATATATATATATATATAGGAAAAAGATCCTGTATATAAAGTGCGCAGTTAACTTCCAAAAAGATCAGGTATATATATATATAGGAAAAAGCATGTTCCTCATCAAGTCTAGTTTATCCATAGCAAATTTCAGCTAAAAATTCAACCGGGAAGGCACTCAAATGATTTTTGGAAGATAACTGCGTTTTATATGTATATAAACTGCGCAGTTAACTTCCAAAAATCATTTGGTTGCCTTCCCGATTGAATTTTTAGATGAAATTTGGTATGGATAAATTATACTTCATAAAGAACCCCAAAAAATGAAAAAAAAAAATCAATTTGGACCGGACCCGGGCCCGACCCGGCCGGGCCGGTTCGCCAAATGTGAGACCCGAGCCCGGACCCCCCGGGCCTAGGCCCGACCCAGACCCGGACCCAAGAACCGGGCCGGTCCCGCACAGTAGCAGGCCGGGCCGGTCCACGGGCCGGGTGGCCCGACCCGAGTCCACCACTACATAGGTTGTCGGGGTCCGGCGGGGGTAAGGTAGTGGGGTTTGGGTTCATGGCTTGGCAGGGCTGTTCTTTCTGGCTTTGATTTGGTCATCTCCTTCCACCGCTGTGCCGTTGTCGCTGGGCTGAGGCCGGGACCTGACGGGGGTGGGGGTGGGATATTCTTTACACCTGACATGATTGGCAGGCGGCTTAAATACGCTTATTACGCTTAAATCAACATTTATTACGTTTAAATACAACCTGGTACCGAATTGACACTCGTTTGATCATTTTAGATAATCTCTAATGATACAATGTGCATGGTGCATATGTGACATGAGAGAGATATACAAAAAAAAAATGAATCTATGACATTTCTCTCACATTCTTTCCACAGTTTTATGTGTTTTTGGTAAGTTCTCCCCTGCAATGTCAAGCACAATGTCTACATCTAGACATTGTGCTTGACATTGTGAAAAAAAAACTTACCAAAATGATATAAGATCCTTCAAATAAGGAGAGAGATATTCTTTTTATTACTACCTCCGTAACATTGGGATGTTCCCATTGGAAAAGTAGGTAGATTAAGAATAGTGAAAGGAGATATGTATTATTAGGGGTATGATGGGAAGATAGTGAAATAATATGATGGAATGAAGGATAAATCCAAAAAAAGTAGGTGTAATAGTGTATTATTTTTAAAATTATTGAGGGTATGATGAGAAGATTTAGAAATGGGAAGATATTAGTGTTACGTCCAAAAAAGGAAAGTGAGAAGATATTTACGTTACGGAGGTAGTATTTTTTAATTGGTTATCTCTGATGCCACGTATGCACTGTTCACATTTTAGCATTGGAGGTGCTCTTATATACTTCTTGGCCTCGATTGCATCATCAGGTATTCTTTACTCTATCTGTTACGACTTCGTGTACTGAACTGACACTTACCTCTCATAAAAATAGAATGAGAAAAAGATCTTTTACAAAACCATAAAAAGATAAATACATTAAAAAGGGAAAAGAAATAGAAATATGGGAAGAAGAAGAAGAAGAAAACTCTCCTAACAAAGTGAGAAGTAGAATCCGCAAATAAGTGGAAAAATAAATCAAAAGACAAAAAAGAAATAAAAAGTGTGTACGGATAAAAGCAAAGAAAGAAAAATATAAGGGAGAAAAAAGAAAAAATGAAACATACGATTGTTTTGAAAAAAATGTGTAACACAAGATTATTTATGTAATGTTTTCAATGAAAATGTAAAAAAAAAATGGTTATAGCAAGTCGATCATCAACGGTCAGAGATCAACGAAAGAAAATGATGTCTGAAGATGGAATTATTCTGAAATTATATAAAAGGGAAATTATTTTGAGTAAACAAGTAAAAAGTTAAATTATTATTATTATTATTAATTTTTTTTCCTAAAATTTTAAACAAGCTTTTGGCATATAGTAGGTTAGCATTTTTGTGTTTGTGGGGGTTGAATGGCAATTTATTTAAAAATCTGATTGCATTATAAAATGGGGTACCGAAACAATGGAACATTTGAAATTGATGTCCGATGGATTACGTGTTTGGTAAGAGCATCCACAATGGGAGGTCAATTAGGGATCAAAAACAAATTGATCACACTTGATTCCCACTATGGGAGATCAATGAAGTGCTCGATCAAATGGGAAGGTTAAAAATGAGTTCTGAGCAATCTTTTGTGACTAACCAATCATAAACGACCATGTGGCTTTTTATTTAGTATCATGGAACGGATGACTTCTCTTCCCCATCAAAATAGCCACCAACCTCATTAAATATCCTCACCTCCCTAATTTCATTTATTATTCATTAAATTTAATTTATCGTAAAAAAATTATACCAAAAAATTAAAAAAAAAATCCCTCTATAAATAGACACCAATGAAGGATATGTTTAGTCACTTCGAAATGTACCATTTCTTTATCTCTTACATCTTATTTTATTTGTTTTAGAATATTTTTCCTCTGAAAATGGATCAAACTCGTTCTCTACCTAGATACAATGCCAACAATAAATAGTTATAGTGGGTCAAACGTGGTTTTTATATTTTTTTTTCAAATTATTTAAATTAATAATGGTGGAATATACCAAAAATATGGAGAGAGAATGTACAAAATTTAAGTGACCTAGGTCACCATGTGGGGGGGGGGGGAGTTTGTAGGTTAGAGGGGATTAAGCTTTTGGTGAGAAATGATGTGGAAGAGAGGGGATGGAATCAAAAGCCATCAACATTGTGGATGCTTCTTAAAATTTTTGCAAAACGGCTGCAAAGGATTGATATACGTAGCATTAGATAATTTTAGGGTTTAATGCACCAAAACCCCGTGTGATATACTGATATATAAATTCGGCACATTAGCCCCCTGTGATTTAAAAAATGCGTCAACCCCCATGTGTTATGTTTATTCATGCACAGAACCCCCTTTATGAATAAATTTAACAGTGTTTAATTAAATCACTTATCTTAATATTATGCTAAATATGCAGGTAAATTTGCCAAGATCGCTAAATTATACAAAAATACTAATTATTTTCGATTTAATTGGCAATTAAATTTGTTCTTGGAGGGGGTTTAATGCATGAATAATTATAACACGGGGGGTTTTGACGCATTTTTAAAACCACAAGGGGCTAATACGCCGAATTTATAAATCACAGGGGGTTTGGGTGCATTAAACCCGATAATTTTATTAATTTTATTTGGAAGATATTATTAATTCCACTGTTTGGGATAAAATTTTCTAGTGGCCAATTTGTGTTAACCGAAACTTTAGTTGACATATACTACGTAACCAATTAACTGATATTATGGTACATGTGATGGTATTGAAAACCTTAATGCTTTGTTTGGATATAGTGAAGTTAAAGTAAATCTGGTGTTTGGATATAGTGAAGTTAAGTAAATCTGGTACAATAAAGTAAACCTAAGTTTTAATAAAAACTAGGCTGACCTAAGTGAACCTAGGTCCATACGTAAAATAGTGTATAGAAATATAGGAGGTGAACTTAGGTTAATGTAATAAATGTTGTTTGGATGAATGTACTCTAGCTAAACCAGAACTTAACCTCCAAAACCCCCCGATTCGGAGGTTCTTCAATTTAAGGTTATTCCAGGTTCTCAGGAGTTAAGTGAAGTTAACACACAACCTAGGTTCTTGTTGCAAAAATACAAACAAACGGGATTAACTAGAAATTGAACCTTCAATAACCTAGATTAACCCTCAAACAAACCGGCCATAAGGTACCAAAGATTGGTTATGTGAAATGAAATATAGTTAACCTACTGTGCGTAGGGGTGAATCTGGTCCAGCGGTCTTACCCCAGTCCAAAATCAAGTCCAGAATTTGGGAACGACCTTGTATGCCCAAGAGGGGGCACTTGGTCCCTGTTCACATATTTGGGAACCGAATCGGGCATGTTCACATATTTAAAGTGTAAATTTTCTTTATTTAATTAATAAAGGCTAAAGGGTCAAATATGCTCTTCAACTGACTTAAAGTGTTCAATTAGCCCCTTACATAGAAGGTTCTGCCCGGCCGTCGATAATTTGGACGGTTCCCAGTGGATTTTTTTGAGCATCTTCTTCATTAAGTCTAGTTTACTCATACCAAATTTCAGCTAAAAATTCAACCGGGAAGGCAGTCAAATGATTTTCCGAAATGTATTGCGCTATTTAACTTCTCAGTTATCTTCAAAAAATCATTTGACTGCCTTCACGGTGGAATTTTTAGCTGAAATTTGGTATGAGTAAACTAGACTTAATGAAAAAGATGCTCAAAAAATTTCATCAAAAAATTACACCGGGAACTGGCCCAATTGGCTACGGCCGAGCAGAACCTCCTATATAAGGGACTCATTGAACACTTTAAGTCAGTTCAAGGGCCTATTTGACCGTTTAGCCATTAATAAAATATACATTAAATATTATTTTTTCACAATTCAACCAATAGAGCCAAAATTTTGCTAATCCTAATATTATCAAACATGCTCTTAATTCAAGTATTCTCATGGAGAGTATAAATACTAAGCAATGCATGTTAATGATAAAAAACTTCATTCGCAATTAACTACCACAATACCATTTGAAGCAGGAGTGAAAAGAGAGTAAAAATCATAAAAAACTTAGCCACTAAGAGCATCTCCGATGAGAATTAGGATGTTTTTACTTGGATTGTTTTCAATCCCCGATCAAACCAGATCAGATCAGACCAAACCAGACTTGGATAGTAATAAAAAACACACAGACCAGACGTTTACCAGACCAAACTAGACCAATTCAAACCAGACAAAATCAAACCAGAAAAATTCAGTCCAGGTAAAAACATGCTTACTTACGTTTACACACGGGTCTCATTTTTTATATCACAAATTTTATGTGTAAACTCTATATGTATCTATATTTATTTTCATTTTTATTTTTGATAGCACTTTTAACTCACCTTTCTTTCACTTTTCCTCCTTGAATCCATGTAAAATATAAGTTTCATTTTTATTTTTTATAACACTTTTAACTCACCTTTCTTTCACTTTTCCTCCTTGAATCCATGTAAAATATATGTGTGGGCATTGTTATAGACATTATCTACATTTTATTTCTATCTCTATTCTAATTTTTAATTTCTCTTACGCACCACTTTCACTTTGTTAAATCATAAGTAATCATTCTAACTCTATCTCTGTCTTATGCCACAGAGAATAAACTTCACTAGTCACTACACTACAATATCACATTGGAGATGCTCTGATTACAAGGGTACTTTTGAACTATTTCAAATAGGGAAAATCTCATGAAATAGGAATAAAAATGTTTTGGAATTCTAAAATAGGAATAACTATACGTTTTTATTCTCTAAATATGAGTAAATGTTCACACACAATATCATTGAAGAATATTGTCATTTTAAAGTCAGGTAAATGTGGAAATATGACAGTGATTACTTATATTTTGGAGACAAAAACATACTAATTCTATTTTCAAATTCACAAACATTTTTATTCTTATTGAGGACAATTTCGTTTATATAAAAAATTCCGTAATCCAATAAATATTTAGAGAAGAAGAAAAATGCTACTCAAATAGCAGCATCCTGTTCCCACGCAATGGCAAATCCTGTGCGCCCTATTAACTGGTAGATTAACGGGTAGAAGAACGTCCAGAAGGAGGTAATTTCCCAGCAAGGCCACAATAGTGATGAGAAACCATTCAGCACAGAAGAAGCATATGCATGCCCAAACCATGAAATCACCCATCTAGACACAGTAAATCATCAGCATGAAACTACCATGTCCCCACGCGCTTATAGACAAGGCTTCAACTACAGATTCCACTTTCTGCATGTATCGGTATTTCCCTTTGGCATTACCTATTTCACTTTCTTTCTCTTTTGTGCCCACTTTGGTCCATATATAGCAAGATGTGTCCGACCAAACCGTCGATCAGATACCTGTAGTTTTTTGGCCCACCAAAAAGTAAAGAAATTATGCAACAAATATTTAAATCACAGTTCCCTTTCCGTGGAATATGATTACAGCCCTTGTTAACAAGAGGAAAGCATCGTGTATAGTTAGTACCTAGATGAAGAGGCATCAATCATATCACTATTCACTAGGGGTCCTTTTGGAACTATGACAATGCTAAGGAAAAAATTTACTAATTTAGGAGGAAAAATTGATTCTAACTCAATATATCAGTAACACAGAATTGATCACACTCTTTGTATTTGTATATTTTGATTAAACCGAGACTAAATAATTCCAGATGTTTCTAGAAGTCTAAAAAGTAATGATCAAAATTGATTATCATTCGTAGTTCATAAGGTAAATAATTTTCCTTCACTTTCTTCCTGCCATTTTCTGGGTTTGTTTTGACAGAAAAGCGTGAAGGAGGTGCGTCGCAATAATGAAGATAAGTTTACTAAACTCCCTTGTAAAATGGTACACATGAAAAAATAAACTAATCAAGGGAATTACTCTCAGTAGTCCACCACATGAATCTGGCATGTCCGTTCTCAAAGGGTACTCTACTACCTGGAGTATACCAAGATGTCATAACATATTAAACAAATGCCGGAGGCGGTGAGAGAGGAATGTGTATGAAGTATTGCAAACTCACTATGAAGGTATCATCCCCCACTACTGATGAATTTGCAACTTGATGCATCAATATGCCATAATCTACTTCCGCATATGGAGGCGTGACACTTACATAATCAAAAGCCCCATACTTCTCTGCAAAAAAGGAAGAAAAAAAGCTCTCAAATTAGGAACAAAAAATAGCATTGTCAACTTCTTCCCTTCAGAGTTCATCAGGAAATACCATATGAGCTATTTAAGGTGGGAAATAGGATGAGATCATGAAATGGCATACCAACTAAATGTACTGCTTGCTCTAAAAAATTCTCAACGCGGACATTATGTATAACTGAGACATGAAGGAAACCAGTTGATTCTAAATTTGGCCTCAGAACATCTGACACAACCCAAGGATCCATCTCAACAAAATGCACCTGAGATATTTTCGAATATAAAAAAAATTAAAACAATCAAAAACCCAACGTTTGCATAGTTTTAAATTTTGACATTAGACAAAATTTATAGATCAAACCAAGCAATAGTTAATAAGTTATGCCAGAGTATATACTTAAAAGAATAATTTATATATTTATTTATCTTTGCTGATACCTCCAAAATCTTTTGGGAATAAGGCTTGGATGTTGTTGTATTTATCTTTGATGTTTTTGCAAGTATGTCCTTGTAATTTTTAATATTTAAGAATACATTCATGTAGACATGTACATGTATCCTATATTTTGCGTGATTGTCACACCACTGTATTTGTAGCTCTGCTAGATAGCTCATTACAAACAAAAGTATATTTACACACAACACAGATACAAACTTCTGAACAGCCGCGGCTGAGTGCTTCAATGCCAACAGATCCAGTACCACTATACAAGTCCAACCACCGACCAGGCCTTAGAGATGCAGGGCAACCACCAGCCACCTAAACATTTGAGGGGGAAATCTTAGTTACAAATGGAGCATCATCATACATCTATATGATTGTCTCATCCCTTTTGAAGACGGATAAGTATCTATTACTCCCTCTGTCCTCCAAAAAAGTCTTATTTGGAGTTTTGGACAAAACATTCATCATATTTACTTTAAAAAAAACAAGTTAAGTATGTTATATTTAGTAAAATCAACCTATGTTCTTAAATAGAGCTGCTGTTTTTGGTTTCCAATAATTCTAGCCTAAAAAATTTAAAAAATCGTATCTTCTCATAGACAACTCTTTTTTGGGCGGAATCACAGAGAGGTAGTAGAGCTTTGCTACATGCATACCTATAGTACTGAAATGAAATCAAACAAAGAATTGTATGAGGGACCTGCAAAATGTCAAATGCTGCACCCTTAACAACTTCCATCATAGGACGTACATCCATTCCCTTGGGAGAGAGCAACTTCCTCCGTCGTGCCTTCCCTCCCAGGACCTATATGACCACAAGAGTCTGATATTCCAGGAATTGAAAACATAGAACTTGTTCACCGATGAATGCATGTCCGGTACTTATAAGATAGGAACTTCTAGGTTTTCTACAATTAAAAAAGTCTTCACAAGGCCCTTGTCATGTGTTTGGAAAATGTGTTTTTGTTTATAGAAAATTAAAGATTTTCTTAAATCAGCAGAATCAGCCAATGCAGCCACTTCAGCCAGAACTTCATAAATTTCAACAGAATCAACCGAATCAGCCGGTTTTCGTGTTACCAAGCGGGCTCATAGTCTATGATTTTTTAGCAACAGCCCCTAGTTGTAGCAGAACCATAGTCTTTCTTATGTGCAAACTTTCAACTACTAAAAGCTAATCGCTACAAAAGGTTCAAATTTTTAGCTAATCACAGCACCTAACAATCTGACACACTAAAAGCCAACTTCTTTAAGACCTTCATTCATCATTCATCAATACTGTTTGTTTTCAAATGACGAGCTTGCCGTTGATTTATTTAATCATAAGCACTTATATATAACAGAATGCGTGTTTTCCTTTCCTTTTTCCCATTTTTCTGGTGGAGGTAAAAACTGCTTTCATTAATAACTGCATAAAGATAAAAACACTAGAGCTGACATCATGGCTGCAACACTGCGAGAAATAGAAAGAAAAGCTCACAGAAGGGCAGAAAGACCTTCCAGATTGCTAACCCAGCAAGGCAACAATGTGGAAGGCTCCACCAGCAAAGCTAGTAATCCTGATTTGGTTACGGTAATATGAGAAAAATTAACAAAACAATAATCAAATGTGGTTTCAACTTTCAACATCCCCCCGGTAAAGAATAACTCAAACTAGAAATTGGCTTCCTCGTTAACTTGCATGACAAATTTCTCCCGTCAGTGACAATGGATATGTATGAGGATTGTACTACAAGTGTTCGTACTAATGTAGGGAGGACTGCAGAGTTCCCTATTGCTATCGGAGTGCACCAAGGATCGGCTCTGAGCCCTTTCTTATTTGTCATAGTCATGGATGAACTTACGAAGTCAATTCAAAACAAAATACCGTGGTGCATGATGTTTGCCAACGATATTGTATTGATTGATGAGACGCAATCTGGTCTTAAAGCAAAGTTGGAAGTATGGCGACAAACATTGGAGAACAAGAGCTTCAGACTAAGTCGGAGCAAGACAGAGTACATGGAGTGCAAGTTTTGTGGAGGTAGAAGCAGTGGTAATAGTGGAATTACTCTAGATGGTAAGGAGATACCGGTCAGTGATATGTTCCGTTACTTGGGCTCCATAATTCAGAAGGACGGTGAGCTAGATAGAGATGTATCCCATATAATCAGAACAGGGTGGATGAAGTAGAATAGTGCGTTAGGATTTCTATCTGATAGAGGTATGCTGACCAGATTGAAGGGTAAATTTTATAGGACAGCAATTAGGCCTGCATTGTTGTATGGCGTAGAGTGTTGGACGGTGAAACAATGTCGCATTCAAAAGATGAGTGTGACAGAGATGCGCATGTTGCGTTGGATGTGTGGGCATACTAGGAAGGACCACGTGAGAAATGAGACAATCAGACAAAGGGTGGGAGTAGCACCCATTAAAGACAAGATGCGGGAGTCTCGCTTACGGTGGTTTGGTCATGTGCGTAGAAGACCAAATGATGCATGCACCTGTCAGACGTGTTGAGATGTGTGGAGAAGAGGCGGTGAAGAGAGGGAGAGAAAGACCCAAACAGACGTGGGTTAGGGCAGTGGGAAGTGATATGCTTCTTCTTGGGTTGGATGAGGGTATGGCTTTGGAGAGAGCAATGTGGAGGGCGGGTATTCGTGTGGAGGAGTGATCTCGTGTTATTATTATTTCCCCTCATCTTTTTTCTTCTTGTTTTTTATTCTTTTATCCTTATATATATAAACATTATTTTTATCCTTTTTATTTTATCATTTTTAGGTATATTCATCCCGTTTTATATTATCTTGTTTATAATAACTTATTTTTTTATCTTTATTTTCTTTCTTTTCCTTTTGGTGGTGATATCATGTATCGATTCATGTTAGCCGACCCCAATATCTTTTGGGACTTAGGCTTGGATGTTGTTGTTGTTGTACTGACAATGAAGCTTTGTTAATCTCTATATAACCAGCCACAAAAAGAAATCAACTCATGTCACTCCATTTTCCAGGCACGGCTGGGGTTATGGAGGAAACCAGTCGCTGCAACATGGGTGCTATTGAGAAACATATCCATGGCTGGGGCATTCAGATAGAAACATGAATCATCATAACAAAAAAGCTAATTTGGAAAAGACCAAATACACGATGTCAACACGAACTGGCTGTCTAAACTCTAGGAATATCTAAGGAAGAAAACAGTGGTTGGCAGCTAGGTTTTAGCCCTATAAAAGAAACTGGCTATTAAGTTTTTAACCCCACAAAAGAAAAGTGGAGAGAAGCTCCTCATTTACCCCCCACTTTGTAAATCTTATCACAAGCAAAACTGGTTTTAGATCTTAAATATAATTGATATATTTAAAAATAGGCATGCCATCTGCATGCCATCATGCACAAATAACAGAACGATTAGCATTCATAATTCACAGATGTGTTTAATATTAAAGTACTATCTGATTAGCATTCATACTCCTGAACTCGGATTCGCCTAAATAGCCACTCCAAACGGTAATAAGGAAACATTCTTTAAATAATGTATTCAACATTTCTGATAAACAATTATCACCTTGTTTATCTGGTAAACAAAAAGATAGAAAATCCGTAGTGGACCGATGCAAACCTGAAGCAGCTTGTGTGTCCCCCTGGGAGGCTTAGTTTCTTCAGGGACAACATTCTTCCCCTTTCCTTTCTTGCCCAGCTCTTTTATGTTCTTTATTGGCTATGAATGTCAATCGAAACCATGAAGTTAATCTTGGCTATAAAAAGAAACCAAAGAGTGAGAGAGAAAGAGACCTTCGGAGAACGGTCAGACAGAAGCTCGTCAAGATTAGCACCGTGTTGTTCAAGAAGCTCAAAACGTTTCTTGTCTAGTGGAAGTTCCTCTTTCGATCCTGACAATACAATCAAATGCATCATTTTCTTTTTTTATTAGAAATGAATTAAAAATGGCAACTTCACTTGAATAGCTGAGAGAGAACAACATACTATAGGAGACGGCGGTGACGATTGGGCTGCGCCGATAGTTGCCACTAGAAAGATACCGAACAGATGTGGGATTGGAGAAATGCCAAATCAGATCATTGAAAGCGGGCCGGGGCTGGGTGCTGAGCGTGGCCAGAATTACAGGAGTGCAATGAATAGATGAAACCGCCATTAATGGCGCCCCAAGTTTCCCTCCGACAATAAGATTTCACGCCACATTGAAGGGCAGCGGAGCCCGTTTGACAACTATCTCCGAGAAAATATTTAAAATAATTTTTATTGATAATTAACAATAAAATAAAGAAGAGGGATTTACCCAAATAGGAGTAATTAAATTATTAATTAGCTATACAAAAATAACCCTGAACCTTGACAAAGATACTCTCGCTGACCGACCGACCGACCGACCGACCGACGGACCGACCGCCGTTGACCGCCGTCGGCCACCGCTGGCCGCCACAACCCACCGTTGCATCATCAAAACTAGCTTCCCATGCCGATCTGACCGCTGCAGGCCCATCCGCCGCCGCCGTAGATCTAAGCAGATTTGCCCGCCGCCGGTCACCAACTGCCGCCCTTAAAAATCCGGCTGCCACCCCCACATATCCAGCCACTGCTACTGCAGTTCCGACCACCATTGCCTATGTCTTCAATTTTTTAGCAGCACGAATCGGAAATGCCATATTAATGGCATTCTCAAAGGTAAATAGAAAGTTTTTAAAGAACAAAAATGCCATTTTGATGGCATTTCCAGAGGAAAATTGGCAATTTTAAAGACCAAAGAAGAAGATGGACATCAGATCTACGGCCGAACAGAATATTAGAAAGAGACAAACACAGAAGATTGAGAAGGAGGAGGGAGGGAGAAGAATGAGTTACTTTACTCCGTCAGTCCGCCTATACTCGCCCCTGCTCGCCGATGCTCGCTGCCGCTCGCCGCCGCCGCTCGCCGCTCGCCGCACCAGAAGGGCTCGTTGCAGGTTGCCAATCAAAGAAAATGAGAGTAGAAGAAAACCTAATCTATCATGGAGGAAGGGAAATTGAATACTGAGTAATAATGTGTGGAGCAGGGGGAAAGGTATGGGTGGAGCATAATGTCACACGTATGAGGGTAATTTAGTAATGGTGGTCCCATTTAGGGAAAATAAATTAAGTGCTCCTATTTGAGAATTTGACTAAAAATTTAGTCCTACGGAAGGCAATTAGTTCAATAAAGAAACAATTAAATTATACGGAGTAAATAGTTATCCTATGAAAGCCTAGAAACCCTGGCCGCTGTGGTTTCTTTGGTTTGAGCTGACAACTCCGCCATGGAGATGAAGAGTGCGGCGATCGATATTTCATCGGTCAAAGAGGAAGAAGAGGACTGCATGGTCCCGGATTCTCGTCGTGTCTCGTTAAAGTTTTATTTGTCCGCTATCGTCTTTTGGCGAGGAACGGTGCCGTCTTCCGGCAATTCGTTCGTGGTTAGGGAGATTCGGCTAGAGGCGACTCAAGGACCGATCAAGGCGATGAAGGAAGAAGATGAAGTGAAGGCGATCCGACCCCCTCCTGAACCGCCGCCGTTGGTTCTTGGAAGGCTAAGTGAAGATTTTTTTTTTTGCTTTTATTTATGTTAATGGTCTCAATTTGTCTGTGTTTGTTTGTTGTTTTATCTCTTTTGATTGTAAGAATGTGGTTTTGGATTTGGATGTGAGTGATGAAATGACTGTGGTAACCATTTTTGGCTCATTTGTGCCCATTAATGGACCAACGAGTTATATTGCTGAGACGATAAGCTCTGAGTCTGGTTCAAGGGACGACGGTTGTCAGGAGTTGTTTTGTCGGATTACCTACTATCTAAAAAAACCTCTCGATTGTAAGCTAACTGGCAAATGATGTACTTGATTAATGGAGTTGTTGGTTTTGATGATAAAAAATAGTTAAAAGTTAAAAAAACCTTCCTTACTAATCTCAGTCAATTCAGTTACAAGAATAACTTCAACTTTATTTATTTTGATTATTACACAAAATAATTAAGTTTGGTTCTTCTATAATATTCGATTCCTAAATAATTAACTCCTGCAAAGTAAAAAATATTGTAAGTTTTGTCATTAGTCAAAACTATAATAAAGAAAGGTCACATTCGACTAAAAATCGAAAGTGATAGCCAAACAAAAGGTATGTCTTCACAAGACAAATACAATATAATATTGTTGAGGTTTATTCCTTCAACCCTTGGACCCAACACGTAAGCCCAAAGATTTCGAGTGGAGGGAGTGTATGAATGTCTAGCCCAACAACTATCAGATGGATCAGGAAACAAGAGTAATAGCAGGCAATGTAAATAGGTATTATTATCTTCGTAATAACTCCCCTAAGTACAATCTACTTGCTAAAAAAGGCACGTCGGCCGTTCGTCTTACAAGGCAGTTAGAAATGCTGCGAGTAAGAATGCTGAAGCTAGTATGCTAAGAATAGAAAGTTGCCAACCCTTTACAATGAAATAAATGCTTCTATTTATACCCGCCAATGGGCAGGTGGCTGTACTGACGTGGCAGCCTGTGGACCGCTGGTGTCCCAACTACCAAATCTTTAGCATTAAATGCACTTCCCGCCAGAATCTAGGTTTCCCGCCGGATCAGTGGGGACGTTCGTCCACCCGGGAAGTGAGTTGGATTGCTCCAAGTGACCCTTGAGGGATATTGGCTGTTCGTCTCCTGGCCTTAAAGATACTCACCATGTGCACTGGGTTTTCTCCGATGACTACAGGCTTGCTCTGGGGACGTTCGTCGCCATCCCTGGTGGCCCGTGGCTCTGCTCCTTGTCCCTGCATAGACGTTCGTCGGAATGAGCTGCTGGGCCTGAGTCCTCCAACACCAGACGTTCGTCCATCCTCAAGGAACATGGGCCTGTGGGCTGGCCTAGTGTTCTAATTGGACGTTCGTCTGGCAAAATGGGTTAGTGGGCCGGACCTCGGCTTGGGCCCTTAACCCAACACAAGTCCCCCACTTCTGATGTTCTGAGCATGCGCAGGACATAAGGAAGTATGAACCTCCCCGAAGTAGACGTCCGTATCTTGGTACTTATGTTTATTGCATCTGGTGGAAACGTACGCTCGTGGTCATGGTGCTTGACAGCTGTTGACGGTTCAGGAAACGAGGTGACGGCTGATGTTGCGGCGGTGCATTTTCCCGAGGAAGTGTCATCATTACGTTCCCATCCCACGCACAGCGCGTGGGCCGGAATACGCTCCTTGCCACGTGTCAGCCCCTCGTTGGTTTCCCCACCGGTGTTTCTCCTATAAATGCCGGTTTCTTCCTCTGAATTAGGGTTCCCAATTTCTGCTTTCTTGCTCTCGATTTTTCGCAGCTCCTCAAGTCTCCTGAATTCGGCTAACCCTTTTGTAAGGTAATTTCCCCCCTCTGCTTCTTTTCTTTACCCTGATTTCTAGTCGGAATGACTTCGATGGAGATTTCCTCAAGTTCTGATTCCAGTTCGTCGGGTTCCTCCTCGGGCTCCTCTTCTGAAAATGCGAATGCACGCTCCCTGGGAAAAACTAGTGTTTCCGGAACCTCTGGTTCGGCCACGACGGTGGGGACCATCCGGGCTGATGGCGAGCCGGATGATGTGTCTCAAGATAGTGGGAGCGACGCCAGGGGTGGGGATGCCGATGAGGCAGTGGACGTTATTGATGCGGTCCCCCTGAATGAGCGTCCTGCTGATTATGATTCTGGAGAGGAAGCCGAATCCGGTTCTGATATGGAGGTGTATGATCTGGGCATCCCCACGGATATGGAGCGTCACATCTGCCCGATTAGGAGCGCCCTTGACCACGACCAAGTCCTCTCCCGTGTGGCCCTCAATAAAATCCGCACCTTCCTTCCTCCGCCGTTCGTCTGGAGTGTGAGAGGCGCTGAGCATGTGATGAGGAGACGTCCGGGGATGATCATGCTCCACCTGGACTCCGTTGAAGCCGGGCTGCGGTTTCCACTTCATGCGTTTTATGTGGAGTTCTTCCACTGCTTCCAGGTGGCTCCGGCGCAATTCATGCCAAATTCTTACAGATTCATATCGGCCTTCTTGGTGCGCTGCAAACTTGCGGGGGTCGATGCCACTTTGGAGCTCTTCCATTATTTCTACCGCGTCACTCCTCAGAATGCCGACGGGTATCTGAGCGTGGCCGCACGCCCTGGGAGGCGGCTGTTCAAGAACTACCCCTCGTCCATCCACGACTGGAAGAACCGCTTCTTCTTCCTTCGATACGACGGGCCTCCTCTCCCTCTCCGGTGGAATGGGTATCCCCCAAAGATTGAGTCGCCGGAGCCGACCGACGATCTGCTTTTGGATGCGGAGAAGGTGTTGGAGGGTGGCGTCCGTCCCATAGCCGGATTTCTGACCTTCGAGGCACTCTCTGGGGCAGGCATAGGTACCGCCCGTGTTCCTGGACTTTTTCTACCCTTCGACGCTCGTCTCGGGGCCCGGGCGGTCCTGTCCTTCGAGGTGAGTGTCTTATTCTACTTCCCGCTCGGCTTCTAATCCTTGTTGTTTCTTGCAGGTTCACCGCCCGATAGAGACCAAATGAATCACGCCGAGTGTCTGAAGACCAGGAAAGCCAAGGCGGCCGCGGCTAAAGCTGCGATGGCGAAAGCCAAAAACGCCCCCGCCTCGGAGTCCAACTCCTCGGCCTCTGATGCTGCCAGGCGAACCGCCGAGGGTGAGCAACATTTAATCGCCACCATGCTGGCCCAGGGTTCCGGGGCCCCTGCTCTCGAAGCCGCCCTTCCGCCGCCGGTCGTCCCCACGAAGACGGCTCCTCAGAAGGGGACAGAGAAGGTCCCTGAGAAGAAACAGAAGCGGGGCCGCGAGGCAGGCTCCACTGGCCCCCTGCTTGAAGATGCCGGGTCCCTGCCTTTGAGCCGCCCGGCGGAAGAACTTTGGAGGGAGATGGCCCTCAAGGCCGGTCTCGAGCTGCCCCGCCGTTCGTCGTCCGAGGCGACAAGCGCTGCGCTGGCAGCCGCTCTTCAGGTAATTCCTCCTTGCTAGATCTGAGTATATGTATTTTTTCCTTGACGTTCATCCCCTGATCCTTATTTTTTCTTCTGTCATCCAGTCTGGGCTCCTAGTCCTTCAGGCTGAAGCTGCCAGGGAGGCCGATCTGAAGGAGGCCAAAGCTAAAGCTGATGCGGCCATCGCTGCGGCTCGAGAGGCCGCTCGCCGAGCTGAGGCGGAGGCTGCGGCCAAGGGGAAGGAGATCGCCGCCCTGCGGGCAGAATCCCGCCAGCAGCTGGTCAGCCTTGAGAAAGCTGGCTTCAAGCTTGTCCCGGTGCACCCTGTCGCGAAGGATGCGAGTCCGGAGTGGCTGGTTGATACCTCCGGCTACCGGAACACTGGGGAGTTCATGGACTCTGCCAAAGACTATTGTGCCGGAGTCTTCGCCGACTTGTTTGCCGCGGCTCTGGAGAAGATACCGCCCCGCCAGCGTCTGGCCCGCGGCGTCCGGCTACTTGAGGGTTCTCCTCTGTCCCGCAAGTTCCTGTACGAGGTCGGCGACAGCACCTTCTCAGCCGGGTATAACGAAGGGGTTAAGGCCACCCTCCCCATCTTTTCGAGGCTGCAAGGGGCCGACTTCAAGCTGGCAGCGCATACAGACGACGATCTGCTGCTCCAGGCTCTAGGGAAGCTGGCGAGGGACCAGCGGCGGGAGGAAGCCAAGGCTAGAGGGGAAATTCCGGAACCCCCGTCCCCCGAGCCCGAGGAAGAGGAGGAGGAGCTGAACCAGGGTGGCAGCCGACCGGAATCCCCTTTCTTTGTATAATGTAATTTGTACTTTTCCATTCTAACTTTTGTAATGTCCGGCCATTAGAGCCGAAGAATATATATCTCTTTGCCCATAATTGCTCCATGTTCATGGCTTCCACTTGTTATTTTCCTTCCTTTTGTCCTTCGTTGTATGGAAAACCCCTTCGGCGGCCCGACACGCCTTGTAGCAAGGTCAGAGTCCGAGAGGACGTTCGTATCTGTCCCCTACTTGCTTCCAGGCAAAAGCGTCCCGAAGTCAAACCTCCGTACGTACTCAAAGTGTTCTGATAATGGAGCGACGCTCGTCGGCGGTTTATGGTGCATGCTCGAAGTGTAGACATAGGAACGTATTTCTCAGCACCAGCACTTGATAACGATGTCCGTCCGTCGTCGCGTGGTATGAACATTCAAACCATGCGCGGGGCGTTCGTCTGTTCTGCGTGTTCATCTGGTATGAAGTGTGGAAAGGCGACGTTCATCCTCCGTGCACCGCTAATGGACGTGATTTTTCCTTCATCCTTTTTGTGTCCATTGTTTGTAGTATAAGGAATCCTTCCGGCTCCTCGACACATCTTTACCGCCCACGCGGTATCTTGACAATGGGAAGACGTTCGTCGGTAGCTGTCTTGTCAGTATGCGTCTTGAGTATGGACATATGGGCGTATTTCACTGAAACAGCGCTTGGTGACGACGTTCGTCTACAGTTGCGTGACGTGAAAACTGGAGTACCGCAAGACGGACGTAGCCGGTTGATGCGTGTGCCCTCATCAGCCGCCGACGCTAGGGTCAGCCGGGGGACTAAGGAAGCAATGGAAGGCGAATGTCTTCAAATTCCCCCGAGCCGGTGAGCCCTCCTCAAGGGACGTCCGTGGCACGGACCCGGATGTCTTTGTGGTGGTTATGCGGCGACAAAATCGAGATGCCTTAAATGCCGTGGTAGGTACCGGTACCCAGGTGCCACGTGTCCCGCTTCGGTTGGGGCAATTCGGCGGTGTTGCCTATAAATACCCAGGGTCCAAGTGATCCACTCACATTTCTCCTTACGCTGCTCAATTGTTTTCTCTCTCTAGATTTCTCAAGTACCAAGATCGGAAATCTCGAACCCCAAAGGTACCGTTCGTTGTCATGTCTTCCGAAAGTCGCTTTGACGATGGATGTTCTTCCGGTGATGACCTGGAGTATTATGAGCGGGGAATGCCACCCCGGCCTCCCCGTTATAGCCTCAGCTTCTCATGCGTTCGGCGTCAAGTACAACGCCTGACGAACGCTGACAAGCGACTGATCAGTCAATGGTTTTACCCCCCAAGGACCTACGACGATCGGCGTCTTCGGAGCCCCATGCGCCATCTGCCCGGCTATGTGGTGGTCCACCTAGATTCGGTGATAGCCGGGCTGAACTTCCCCTTGCACAGCTTCCACTTGGAACTCTTCAGGGCCCTTGAGATTGTGCCTGCGCAGCTCGTCCCTGCCGCTTATCGGATAATCGCTGGCTTCATCATTAGATGCCACAGCGTCGGTGTGACCCCCACCGTGGACCTGCTGCACCACTTTTTTCGTCTGTCCACCTTCGGACGCACAGGGTATTTGACCCTGATCGCCCGTCCGTCCATGGTTCTGTTTTCGAACAACGTTGGGAACCCGGACGGTTGGGAAGAACGATTCTTCCTGGCTGGCGTAGGCTCACCGATGCCATTCTCTGATCGGTGGAACGCTTACCCCGTGAAGACGATCCCGCCGCCCATGACGGACGAGGAGCTTGGATATGCCAAGCGCATAGCCGGACTTGGCATCCAGAACCTCCGGTTGCTGGTGGCCGAGCCCTTTAAAGCTCAGGCTGGATTAGGTGCGTCCGTTTGTACTTGTGTTGTTTTAACCTCTCTTTGCTGTTATGGTTCTGAACGTCTTGGTTCCCGTTGTGCAGGAGTTTTTCCATCCACGTCCAACATGCGCCGAGACAATACCGTTCCGTCTGCCGCCGGTCGTGGACACAAGGGGCATGACAAGCCCGGGAAGCCGCTCGTCCCTAAGGTTGAGACCCGGGTGACCAGGGCCCGGACTGAGGATGATTTGGGAGCTGGTGCTTCCAAGAGACCGCGCGTCGAGGGTACTGCCTCCAAGGCTATCATAGTGGCCGATGACTCTGATGGGGAGCCCGGAAGTCCCCTTAAGCGGAAGCCCGCCTCTCGGAACAAGTCCCGTCTTTCTCCCCCACGAACTTCGGACGTCCGTCGTCTCCGGGATGATGATGCCCAGACTGCCAAAGATTCTGACGATGCTCGTCCTCCTTCGCCCCCGGAGACCAGTGGGTCCTCCCTCGGTTTGATTGAATTTTCCGGGGTTGGCCCGCGCAAGGAGTCAATGATGCTCTTTGGTCAAACAGCATCCTCTATATGGTGCGGCCTGAATCTCAAGGTCCCCCAGGATTTTGCTGCTCAGGAGGCACCCGAAGACCTCCTGGAGTGTGGTCAGAGCACTTTGGACAAGGCCGGGCTCTACTTCCACAGGGCTCGGATGGCCTTCGAGCAGCAGGGCAGGGAGATGGCCAGAGTGCGGGCTGAGTGTGATGCCCTTCTGAGGAACGCAAAAGGCAGGGCTGGCACTCTTCAAGAGAAAGCCGATGCCTATGATAAGCTCGTTCAGGAGAATGCCTCTCAGAAGGAGCTCCTTAAGAAGCAGGAGGCCGAGCTTGTGGATCTTCGCAGCCGGATGTGGGCCGTAGAGAAAGCCAAGGTGGAGCTTCGCCAGACGGGCGTGGACAATCACGTCCCTATTTATGAGGCCGATGTTGCCAAAATCAAGGAGTCTGGTTCCATTGCCTTTCAGAAATCCAAGGCTTATACTGGCGCCATCCACACTATGGCCATGAAGTTCCTCCCGCGGCTCGTTGGCGAGTTCTTGGCCACCTGCCCGGATGCTTACCAGGATGGGGTTAAATTACTCCAGGCCACCCCCACCGGACGTCGTTTCCTTGACGATCTCGCCGATGACACCTACCGCAAAGGTATGGTTGGGCTAGTAGCGGAGAATCTCCCGACGTTCGAGCGTCACTTTGGGGCTCCCTTCGACCCGGAGGCGGCTGGCTTCGACGTTTTGATGGCAGATGCTCATGCAGGGGCCCTTGAGCTACTGAAGGAGCAGGAGGAAGCCGCTAAGAGTGACAAATCCAAGCAGGTCCCTTCCCAAGCTCCAGCTCCGGACGCCGATCGGCCGTGATTCTCCGTTCATTATTCTGTACTTGTACAATTTTTCATTATTTGCATTGTACCCTCATACATTGTACTTTTCCGGTCAATAGTGCCGAGGAATAAAAATCATTCTTTGCTCCATGCTCTTCTGGCATCTTTTTTTTTTTTTTTTTTTTTTTGGAGTCTTTTAGTCTTCGTTCGTCCTTGGTCCTTGGTCCTACCGGCGTCCCTACTTCGAGGAGACGTTCGGTATCCGCAGACATCGCAAGGAGGAACAGGTTTATCTACATCGAGATTCCCCCATTTTTCGTTCGACCGTGGTCCTTTTAGTCTTACCGGCGTCTCTTGCTTCGAAGAGACGTTCGGTACCCAAGGAACTCGCAGGGACGAACAGGTTTACCCTCACGGGTTCCCGACTTTGTTATCCCACGTCCATCGATCCATGGTCATTTGTGGGATAAACAGGTTTATCTTGGCAGGCTCCCTTGGTTCGTCTAGCCCCCTCCACGTCTCTACTAACCTCTACATCGAGAGGCGTTCGTCTTCGGCGGTGGGGGAAGATCTGGCACACCCGGGCAAGATTCCCTTCCGTATAGGAGCTACTCTCCTCTTCTCCCCATCTTTCTTTTTTTTTTTTTTTTTTTTTTTTTTTTTTGAGGGAGGCAATCTATATTCTTCGTTCGTCATTGGTCCCTGGTCCTACCGGCGTTCCTACTTCGAGGAGACGTTCGGTATCCGCCGACATATCAATGAGGAACAGGTTTATCTGCATCGAGATTCCCTGATGCTTCGTTCGTCCTTGGTCCTTGGTCCTGCCGGCGTCCCTACTTCGAGGAGACGTTCGGTATCCGCAGACATCACAAGGAGGAACAGGTTTATCTGCATCGAGATTCCCTGGTGCTTCGTTCGTCCTTGGTCCTTGGTCCTGCCGGCGTCCCTACTTCGAGGAGACGTTCGGTATCCGCAGACATCGCAAGGAGGAACAGGTTTATCTGCATCGAGATTCCCTTCTTTAGCGGTCGTTGGCAAGAACAGAAGTGGTGTAAAAAACAGGGGGCCTTTATTATTGACGACGTGCGGTCATTTTACATGGGAGTGGGAATACAACAAGGTCGTCAGCCTCTAACTATTGATAGAACTTCTTCAGGTGTTCTACGTTCCACATCCCGGCATGGTTCCCCTCCAGGGTATGGAGGAGGAACGTCCCCTGGTTGTATCTTCTGATGACCCGGTAAGGTCCTTCCCAGTTCCTTGCCATCTTGCCGCCTTCGAGCGGCTTGCTCTTTTCTCTTTTCCTGAGTACGAGGTCCCCGGCCTCTATTTCGCGGAATTTCACGGCCTTGTTGAAGTATCTCTGGGTGGCCCTGTGATACTCTTCCATGCGACGAGCCGCTAGGTCCCTCCGTTCCTCAATGAAGTGGAGCTCCGCTCGTAGGTTGGTCTCGTTGTCCTCCGGTTGGAAATGCTTAGTGCGGTGTGTAGGTACCAATACTTCCGTCGGTACCTTAGCTTGGAATCCGTAGGCCAAGGCAAAAGGGGTTTCCCCAGTCGCCGTTCTTGGCGTTGTCCTGTATGTCCACAAGACATAATTCAGTTGTTCCGGCCAGGTGGAGGCGTAGTCTTCCAGCTTCTTCTTGATCCCATCCATGATGGTCCGGTTCATGTTCTCCACTTGGCCGTTGGCCTGCGGGTAGGCCACCGAGGCCTTAGAGTGCCTGATGCCCCACTTTGCCAAGTACGCCTCAAAGCCTCTGCCGACGAATTGCCGACCGTTATCTGTGATGATCTGCTCCGGGATCCCGAAGCGGCAAATGATGTTCTGCCAGACGAACTTCTGGCACTGGAATTCAGTGATGGAGGCCAATGGTTCGGCCTCGACCCACTTCGTGAAATAATCAACCGCCACGATGACGAACTTCCTTCCACCAGCAGCCGTTGGCAGAGGACCCAGCAGGTCTACTCCCCACCTAGCAAAGGGTAGTGCGATGGTCATCGGGGTGTAGAAACTTGCTGGGCGGCCAGGGACAGGCGCATACTGCTGGCATACTGCGCACTTCCGAGTGTGGTTGAAACAATCTTGCTGTATGGTCGGCCAGTAATAGCCCTGCAGGATGATTTTCCTGGCCAAGGTCCGGGGGCCCTGGTGACTGGAGCAGATCCCTTCATGTATTTCCTCGATCACCGCTGCTGCCAGGCTCGGCGGGAGGCACCTGAGGTAAGGCCCGCCGAACGTCTTCTTGTAGAGCTGCCCGTCGATAAGTTCAAAGTTGGGGGCACGCCTCTTTATCCACGCGGCTCTTCCTGTACTGCCATCACCCTCGGGCTCCGGGAGTGTTCCATCTCTGAGGTAATCTGCTATCTCCTTTGCCCAGTTAGGTTCGGCAACGGAGATAACCTCCACCTGGATGACGTCCGTTGCCGGTACTGGGAATACCTCCTGCCTAACGAAGCCTCTGATGTGTCGGGGGGTGCTTGATGCCGGATCATCGGTTGGGGGGTTGCTCAGTTTTGACAGTATGTCCGCCTCTGCATTCTCCACCCGCGATACCTGCTCGAGTACCACCTGCTCAAATTGTGCGGTCTGTTCCTCCGCCAGCTCTTTGTAGATCTTCATTCTCTCTTCCCTGGTTTCTGCCGTGCCGTTCATCTGGGTTACCACCAGCTGGCTGTCCATTCTCACCTTCAGACGAGCTGCTCCGAGGGCTTTTGCGCATTTCAGTCCTGCGATAAGCGCCTCGTATTCAGCCTCGTTGTTGGTGACCTTGAACTCAAATTTCATAGAGTAGTAGGCCTTGAAACCTTCGGGGGAAGTGATCACCGCTCCCCCGCCACAGCCCCGCGCACTCGAGGCCCCATCGGTGTACATCTCCCACCAATTATCGAAGTCGTTGCTGTCATGGGTTTCGCCCTCGGTGCGCGCGGTGCATTCTGCAATGAAGTCCGCCAGTGCCTGTCCCTTGATCGTCGGCCTTGGTTTGAAGTCCACGTCATACTGGCCGATCATCAAGGACCACTTGGTTATCCTTCCGCTCGCCATTGGATTTCTGAGGATGGTGGCGAGGGGTTGTGTTGTGTAGACGGTCACCGGGTGTGCCTGAAAATACGGCGCCAGGCGCTTGATGGATGCAATCAAGGCAAGGATCGTCTTTTCCATCAGTGTGTATCTCGTCTCGGGGCCGTTCAGCGCCTTACTCACAAAGTATATTGGCCGCTGGACGCCTTCAGATTCCTTCAGCAGCACGGCGCTCACAGCCAGGTCGGCTACCGCCAGATATATGTACAATCTCTCCCCGGGATCCGCTTTGGTGAGGACGAGCGGAGAAGAGAGATATACCTTAAAATCTTCGAAGGCAGCCTGGCATTCCGGGGTCCATTCAAAGGGATTGGCCTTCTTCATGATCTGGAAAAAAGGAATCGCCTTATCAGCCAGTTTGGACAAGAATCTGCTCAGGGCCGCCAGACGCCCGGTGAGGCGCTGCACATCTTTCAGGTTCTTCGGGGCCTCCATGTCCATAATTGCCTTCACCTTTTCCGGGTTAGGCTCGATCCCCCGCTCGCTCATCATGTAGCCGAGGAATTTGCCGCCCCGGACGGCGAAGGCACACTTCTTCGGATTGAGCCTCATGCTGGCCTTCTCCATGATGCCGAAGACCCTCTCCATGTCCTGGACGTGGTCCTCCTTTCTCTTGCTCTTGATCAGGATGTCATCCACGTAAGCTTCCATTGTCTTTCCAAGTACGTCTTTGAATAACATCCCAATCATCCTCTGAAAAGTAGCCATGGCGTTCCTTAGGCCGAACGGCATGACGATGTAGCAATACACGCCATCTGCCGTAACGAACGCCGTTTTTTCGGCGTCATCGGGGTGCATGAACACCTGATGGTAGCCCCTGAATGCGTCCATGAAGCTGAGCAGCTCGCAGCCTGCCGTCTCATCCACCAGCAAGTCGATCCTCGGAACAGGGTAAGGATCCATTGGACAAGCTTTGTTCAGGTCCGAGTAATCGACGCACATCCGCCAAGTGTCGCCCTTCGGGGCTAGTACCACGTTGGCCAGCCATTCCACGTGGATGACCGGCCGGATGTGTTTAATGCTGAGGAGAGTCGTCGTTTCCTTCCTGATGAAATCGCGTCGGTCGGCCGCCATATACCTTTTCTTCTGCTGTACAGGCTTGGCGTCCGGCCACACAGCGAGTCTATGGCATATGAGGTTGGGGTCGATGCCCGGCATGTCCTCCGGTCCTCTGGCGAATAAGATCCTGAACCTCCGGAGGACAGCTATGACCCCCGCCCTAATCTCTGGCTCTAGATCTGCACCGATGGACACCTTCCTGTCCGTCGGGTCGTCGAGCTCTACTTCCTCCAGCAGAGTTGCTGGTTCCAGATGAGCGTCCAAGTCGGCCTGCTTGGCTTTCTCGGAAATGCTGTTGACCCGGGCCTCCCGCTCGTTGAGCTTCTCCATGGCCTTCGTGTAGCATGCCCTGGCCATATGCGGGTCCGTACGTGCTACCCCTACTCCAGTGTCGGTAGGGAATTTGATGCATGAGTGCCGTACGGAGCATATGGCTTCCAAGTCCTCCAAGCCGGGTCGGCCCAGAATGGCGTTGTGGGCGCATTTTAGGCGGACCACGACGAACGTCATGCCGATCCGGGCAGTGTGAGGGCCGTCGCCGATTTCTACTGGCAATTTGATGGTGCCCTCGGCGTCAATGCAATCCCCGGTGAAGCCGGACAGCGGGGTGCGTAGGGGGTGCAGCATGTCCTTCCTGAGCTTCATTCCTTCGAAAGCCTCCCAGTAGAGGACGTTCACACTGCTCCCGGTGTCAACAAGGACGCGGCGGACGATGGCATCGTTCACGTCCATGCTGATCACCAGCTCGTCCCTGTGCGGCGCCGGTGACATTGGCAGGTCAGCGGGGCCGAAGGTAATTGCCTCGACTTTATTGCGTTTGGTGGGGGGTGCTGATACGGAACCCACATAGAGTGATCTCTCAAATTTCTTCCGCTCGGCGGGTGTATCTCCTGTCTCAGCGCCCCCGAAGATCACCTTGATCTCCAGCTTCTTCTTCTTTCCCTTTGGGCCGAGGGATCCCTCCGGACGTTTATCTGCACTCCGATAATCCACGTCCTGAGGTTCTGCCTCGCGCCGGTCGTCGCGGCGCCATGTCTTGTGCCTTGGATTCGGCTTCTGCTGACTGTTTTTGTTCAGCAGCTGGGTGAATTCGCCCAAGTACCCCTGACGGATCAGCTCGTCGATCGCTTTCTTCAACTGGCTGCAATTGTCCGTCAGGTGGCCGATCCTCTGATGGTATTCACAGTAAGCCGATTGGTCAAGCCCCATATATTTCTTCATATCTTGGGGTTCTGTCAGGAGGCCCTTGTCCTTGATGTCCTCGAAGATCTGGCTCACCGGATAGGCCAATGGTATATAGCGGTCGTCCGGCCGCGTCTGGCTGTCTCCGGAGGGAGCCTTCCACGGGATCCTCGCTCCGTCCATCCTCTTCTTTTTGTTTGGGGGTGAGGGCCCGGGTCCCGGTTTAGGTCCGAGCCTGTCCGCCATCTTCCTAGGCTGGGCCGCGGGAACTCCGTCCCGCTGCCTGATCTCCTCCTCAATGGAGGCATATTTTTGTGCCCGAGCCAAAACCTCGGTGTAGCTGGTGCCGGGATTCCTCCTCAGGTCCCGATATAGGCCCCCTGTGGCCAGTGCGCTGGTGAACATGTTGGTGGCCAGACGTTCGTCCAGATCGTCGACCTGCAGGACCTCGTCCCTCCACCTTACCAGGAACCTAGCCAGCGGTTCGTCTCGCCCTTGTTTGATGTGGGCGAGAGCCGTGACGTCCTTCCTGGGGGTGGTGCTGGCAGCAAACTGTGCCATGAACTGCCGAGAGAGCTGTTCGTATGAATCAATGGTGCCCGGCCTCAACTGGCCGAACCATTCTTGCGCCGGCCCCCTGAGGGTGCTAAAGAACAATCTGCAGATGGCCTCGTCCGATGCTCCTAGCATGGACAGGTTCCCTTGGTAGCTGATCAGGTGGGCTTTAGGATCGCCAGCCCCATTATACACCAAGTTTCCCGGGGGTCTGCAATCCCGGGGAATTTCGACGCTCATCACCCGTGGAGTGAAGGGTGATGTGAGAGAGAAAGAGGGTGTGGCCGAGCCGACGTCCGCCCGTCTATTCATCTCGGCTATCTGCCTCTCCATGGCTTCCAGCCTCGCGTCCTGTGCGGCCCTTCCGGGGGACACAGGGGGCGCGGCTTCGGGGGTGGCGTTCTGCTGAGCGGCCACAGCACCGTGCGGCCGTCTGAAGATCTGCGCACCTCTCCGCTGGAAACGTCGTCCAACGGTGTTGATCCTTGGGGTCTCGTCTCCCCGCGGGATTTGGCAGGGAACTGATGGTGTGAGAGCCCTGGATGCAGCGATGCTGACCCTGGTTCGCCCTCCCGTTTCACGGGAGCCTGAACCCCCACCTAGCCGCTCGTGGACGGAGGGCCGGTGGTCGCTGGAGCCTGTCGTATCATCGTACGACTGCATGCGGCGTATGGGAGAGAGGGGCGTTCGCTGGGTGCTTGCAGAGTACACCCGATCCCGGGCCTCCCGTTCGTCTGCCAAGCGACGCATGGTGTCTGCGAGTTCCCGCATGAGGTGGGGATCCTGCCTGGCCTCCAGGGGAATGAGGTCAGTGATGCCCCCATTTCCTCCAGAAGTCCATATAGTCGCGGATAGTTCCGAGTTCTGGCCGCGGTTCCGGCGGCTCGACTCCAGACGCTCGGAGAGATCACGCTGGTTGTTGCTTCCTGACATCGTGTTTGCTGTAGGTAGACTTAGTAGCTGTTTGGGAGAGTTTCTGGAAACTTTTTGTTCAGTTTCCCACAGACGGCGCCAGTGTTGAGGTTTATTCCTTCAACCCTTGGACCCAACACGTAAGCCCAAAGATTTCGAGTGGAGGGAGTGTATGAATGTCTAGCCCAACAACTATCAGATGGATCAGGAAACAAGAGTAATAGCAGGCAATGTAAATAGGTATTATTATCTTCGTAATAACTCCCCTAAGTACAATCTACTTGCTAAAAAAGGCACGTCGGCCGTTCGTCTTACAAGGCAGTTAGAAATGCTGCGAGTAAGAATGCTGAAGCTAGTATGCTAAGAATAGAAAGTTGCCAACCCTTTACAATGAAATAAATGCTTCTATTTATACCCGCCAATGGGCAGGTGGCTGTACTGACGTGGCAGCCTGTGGACCGCTGGTGTCCCAACTACCAAATCTTTAGCATTAAATGCACTTCCCGCCAGAATCTAGGTTTCCCGCCGGATCAGTGGGGACGTTCGTCCACCCGGGAAGTGAGTTGGATTGCTCCAAGTGACCCTTGAGGGATATTGGCTGTTCGTCTCCTGGCCTTAAAGATACTCACCATGTGCACTGGGTTTTCTCCGATGACTACAGGCTTGCTCTGGGGACGTTCGTCGCCATCCCTGGTGGCCCGTGGCTCTGCTCCTTGTCCCTGCATAGACGTTCGTCGGAATGAGCTGCTGGGCCTGAGTCCTCCAACACCAGACGTTCGTCCATCCTCAAGGAACATGGGCCTGTGGGCTGGCCTAGTGTTCTAATTGGACGTTCGTCTGGCAAAATGGGTTAGTGGGCCGGACCTCGGCTTGGGCCCTTAACCCAACAAATATATTATATAATAGTTGAGTAAAGCTCGATTCTTTATCATGTCATACGGTTTTATAATATATATATATATATATTATTTTATATGGTTAATTTTTCGGGACGATATGAGACTGTTCAGGACAGTTCGGTTCAATATGGTTCGGTATGGTTCTGGGACGGTTCTCACTCAAGAACCGGTATCGTACCATATTATTAAAAAAGTTCGATACGGTATGGTACAATGTTATATCTTTCCGGTTTCGTTCGGTTCTAATACGGTTTGGGATGGTTCTCGGTACGGAACAGGAATCCCAGATCCGTGCTCAGCCCTAATCAAAACAATCTTCTTTACTAATTTATTCAATTCCGTTGCAGGAGTAATTTCAACTTTATTTATTTTAATAATTACACAATTCGGTGCAAAAATCAAAAGTTACACATCTAATGAAAAAAATATTTGATAAAGTGATAAGTCAAAAAACAAGTTCACCAAATAAATCTTTTTTGAGGTGTTGTGAAAGTAGACTCCAACTTCTGCGGTTTATTTGTTAATCGTGCATATTTAAATGCATGCAGACATGACAATGGTCCGTATACCTTCGTGACTTCACTAAGTGGACTCGTCCCGCTTTGTGATCCGCAAAGTTTATTAAATGTTAGCACATGACCCGTCCTTACACGCGGGTCTATCTACCTCACTGTAACGTCGTAATCTAATCAGCTAAAAACTCTCCATTTGTGTTTTTATTTGTTATAAGTCAATATTATAACTTAAAATTACACGGTGATTGTCTTCAAATAATCCTGAAAACATTGACAATTGAATTAATGGTTCACCTCGCTCAAATATAAATGGCTTATTACACAAAAAAATCCAACGTTTAGAGTTTGTGACGAAACTAGTCTATCGTATACATAATTACTTAAACAAAGTCATCCTTTCAATATCCAAGACGAAATTAGTATCGGTTCCCTTCCGTCCATTTTAGTCCGTTGATTGCTTACCTGACATGTGAAAGAAGCTCAAATGTTCTGATTCATTAGCCAACGTGTTATTAAACTGTTGAATTAATTAATTATTAATTTAGAAGGAATACTAATTCATGAGGTAAGTCTCCTTGTTCGTAAAATCCAGCCTTACCAGTCAAACTCAAAGAAGCTTCTCATATGTATGGGTTTAAAAAGAAACTTGGTTCTGAAATATAAATCAAAGGCATTGGCTTCGACTAGTAAAGGAATTCACTGTCAGGTATTTAAATTTAAAAATTTCACTTTACTTATCCATAGTTACGGCTTATGTTGCTAACTACAATTTTTTAATCAATATCACTGCCACTATTCAGAATTACTCCTAATACATTGAAGCTAGACTTTTTGCCATCAATTACTACTTATCTTACTTCCAGAAACTTAATTCTATAAGAGTTCTAAAAGTTTAGATTGAAACCAGAGTTTTGCACAATAGGTGTTTGTCAAAATGACTGAACCGTGTTTCTTAAGTCATTATATCCAAAGTTGCCAAAAAATGAATCTTTTTACTGAAAACATATGATTGCATTAAGCCTAAGCAAATGAAATGATGCTGAGGAAACACATACTTTTCAAAAAAAGATGGAAATGCCTTCACTTAACCGAGAAGTTTTTTATTGTTATTTTTTACTTCCATTCCTATAAGACCTGAGAATTTGTTCTTTCTTTTTCTTTGTTTCAGATTGCACTTTTATTTTCTTCCAGATTGTGCATAATGGCAGTATTGTTTGGAATTTGCTTTCATTTGGGTGGAGTTTTTGTTAGTGAGGAACCAATTAGACATGCGAGTGAGGTACAATGTCTGACAAAGAAATGGGAGGAGGACCCAGATATGTTTTGTGAGTTTGATATATTAAATTTTCTTCAAGAAGATGGTTTTAAGGAGCCTGTTATGATGGCTTATAAAGCAATCCATCAAACACTGCCTATTGTCGGTAACTTGTTAAAGGGCTCTAACGAGTTTGTGAAGATGATAAAGATAGCATGTGAGCAAGGTATAGTGGATATATACGTGCAAGAAAAAAAAAACTGAAGTACAAAAAGGAGCAAGCCAGCCTCTTGGTGGTGTGACTTCTGAAACTGCAGCAACTAATATGTTAAATGCATCATTAGATGAAGAATGGTTGGAGAAAGTACTTGAAGAGTCCATTGTTTATAAAAACAATTACCCCCAACAAATCGAAAGTGAAGACCATTTATGGCATGATGAGGATGCACATGGGGAGGCACTGACAAATGCAAATGAAGAGTATATAAATGATGCAGAAATTGAGGTAGAAGAAGAGGGATCTGTGAGTGGTAACGACAACAGTTCAGACGAGGAGTTAACTGGTGCAAGAAAACTCGTGAAAAAACTTAGAAGAAAAATATCTTCTGGTTTTGTTATAAATGAGGATACTGTTACAAATTTATCACCGCTTGAAAAAAATGGTGAATGTGATGACTATTGTGAAAGAGAAGGGCAATACTACCAAAGTGATTACAACTCCACAGAGGATGAACAAGATAGTCCAGTTCCTAGTGATATTGAAGATATATTTGCTTTTAAGATGGAAAAGAAACAAAACAAGGTTTCACATTATGATTCAAAATGTGATCATAAAACCTTAAAGTTTGAGATTGGGTTAAAGTTTGATAGTCCTGCACAATTCAAAGAGGCAGTTAGGTTGAGCGTCGTTGAAACTGGAAGAGAAATAAGGTGGAAGCAGTCAAGCTATAACAAGATGGATGCAAGATGCACCGCAGGTTGCAAATGGAAAGTATATGCAAGTTGGCTTCAGAAGAAGGAAGCTTTTGTAGTCAAAAGTGTTTTTCCAGATCATACATTAGTTTAGAATCAAGCAAGCAACAACATCTTGGATGGCAAAAGAAGTACTTGCATAAGTTTAGAATCAATCCAAATTGGCCACCAACTCAGATGCTCACTGATCTAATGGAGAAATACACTCTAACAATCACAACTAGACAGTGTTATAGGGCAAGGGCCATAGCTCTTAAGACCTTAAGAGGCACATTAGAAGAGCACCACGGTAAGTTGAGAAGCTACATAGCAGAAATGCAAAGGGTAGACAAAGAGGGTACTTTTATCTACGAGCCAAAACCTGACACAGGGCATGTCTTTAAGAGATTATATATCGGATTCTCATCATTAAGGAAGAATTACTTGGAAGTGGGAAGAAACGGGTTTGGAGTAGATGATGCTTTTCTGAAAGCAATGCTTGGAGGGTGTTTATTAACGGCTGTTGGAAGAGACTCTAACAACCAAATGTATCTGTTAGCATGGGCGATTGTGGATACTGAGAATGAGACTAATTGGAATTGGTTTATAGGGTTGTTAGGTTCTGACCTTGAAGTGAATGATGGATTTTCTTGGACAATAATAACAGATGGCCAAAAGGTATATTTCATCTTTTCACCTTTCAAATACCTAGTTTTGTGTTTTTCAACTTACTGAATGCATATACCTTTTATTATAGGGATTAGCAAATGCTATTAGAGATCGTATGCCACAAGCTAAACATCGTTTATGTGCAAGACATGTATATGGGAATTGGGGAAAAAAACTGGAAAGGGGATGCACTCAAAATATTATTTTGGCGTGCAGTAAACTGTACCAACGAATGGGATTTTGAAAAGACAATGGAAGCGATTAAAGAAGTTGATGTGGCTGCTTATGAAGACTTTAACTCCAAAGGGCCTAAAAAAATTTGCAAAACTTTCTTTAAGTGCGTTATTAAATCTGCTATTTAGTTTGTAGTTATGAGATTTTAGTAAGGACTGCATATTAAAATAACATTTATGTAGGTACACTGTGAGGTGTGATGCATCTGAGAATAACATGTGTGAAGCTTTTAACGGAACAATATGTAGAGTGTGAACTAAACCTCTAATCCACATGTTGGAAGATATACGCAATTATGTCATGGAGAGGATATATATCAAGCAGAACCTTATGTCGCATGAACTTGTAGATGATACATTATGTCCAAGGATAAAGAAGAAGATGGAAAAGATAGTTGGGTTTTCTGCAAGAAGTGTGGCCAGACCTTCCGTTGGTGGATTATTCCAAGTTCACGAAGTGACGAAGGTGTAGATGCGTATTCAGTATGCTTAAATGAACGAACATGCACTTGCAAAGCCTGGCAATTGACTGGACTACCATGTAGACATGTCATAGCAAGCATAAGTTTCATGAGAGTGGATCCTTGCACTTATGTTGATGATGTATATCGAAAGTTCACACACATGAAGTATTACACAATAGGCCTCCCACTAATGAATGGAGAAAGAATGTGGCCTAAAGTTCATGGAGAACCTATTAAACCGCCGCCATATCGAGTCATGCCGGGTAGACCCAAGAAAACCCGGAAGAAAGCGCCTGAAGAAGAGCCAAATATCTCACACACTTTAAAGAGATCTGGACTAAAAATGAAATGTACTAATTGTAGTACATATGGGCATAACAAGAGAAAATGTCCCCAACCTTTACGACAATCGGATCCATAACCGAAGGTAGCAAAATATTTATTAATCCTTGCTGTCACGCCCCAGACCGCAATCCAAGCGTGTGCACAACCGCCGTATAATCAAGTGACGTCACCCGTGAGTCAACTTCACATGATTACACAAGGCGTTCGAGAAAATAAGTCATCCATACTCAGTAGTAAACATACATAACAACATCACATTTAAACCAATGAATAGTGGAAATATTCAACGGTAAGTCATAAGCCACAACCGGCCAACAACATGGGCATGCAAGCCCCAAAAATAGTTTATAGTAGAACAAATATCCATGAGCAAGTGTTTGGTAGTTTGAAGGAAAATAAGGAAAGCACGAACCACGTTTTCCTGAGCTGATATCACCCGTAAGAAGGTGTAAGTAGCAAGCCCTGGCTTCAAACTGAAAATGGTGGGGGGGCCCGAAGGGGTCAGTACAAGTACCGAGCGAGTAGCAGACTAAATATAGAATAACTAGCGTTTCAAGTATAAGACTCAAACATAGGGTGATACTTAAATAAATAGTCTTTCCCCCAAGTTATGAAATACTTATTAGTATATATATATACTTGGAAAATATTCGATCCGTAGATCACCGTTTTATTTGGGTAAAATAGTAATAGTCAATATTATTGACTAAAAACCCCAACCCACCCATATACCTATGAGTGTATAGGACTCCTCCTTGTTCCTATTTCAATATCATAATCTATGAGTTTTGAGGAACATAATCCTTGGGTACTCCACCAATTTGTTTTCCGAGTGTTAAGGACTCATAAGTCCTAGGGTCTTCCACCAAGTTTTGAGTGTTAAGTACTTTTAAGTACTAGGGTCCTCCAGCAAATTTTGAGTGTTAAGGACTTTTAAGTAGGGCTGAGCACGGGTCGGGTTCGGGCGGGTCGGGTCTGCGTACCCTAAACCCGTTCGGGTTTTTAAAGTTAAATACTAGGCCCGATCCTTTGACATTTCGAATCGGGTTTTTCGGATATTTGTAAGTCGGATATTATCGGATATCGGATCGGGTTTCGGATATTTTGGTTATATTTAATAAAAATTATAATTGAATAATTAAAGTGTTTGAATGCCACTTTGACAAAAATTCTACAAACTAGTGCACTAAACATTCAAATTACGCAAATAATTTAATACAAATTGCATAAATAATTACACAAATAATTGAACACAAGTATTAATTTAACATATTCAAAGTACACACTTCATAATTTAATATATTTCAAATATTTCGGTTATATTAAAACACATTATAATTGGATAAGTAAAGTGTTGGAATGTCACTTTGACAAAAATTGTACACACTAATGCACTACACATTCAAATTACAAAAATAATTTGACGCAAATTGCACAAATAATTGAACACAAGTATTAATTTGACATATTCAAAGTACACACTAAATTATTTAATATATTTCGGATATTCGGGCGGGTCGGGTTGGGATTTTACAAACCCTACCCGCCACCCGATCTAGGCCCAATACTAATCGGGTTTTCGGTTTCGGGTTTTTCGGGTCGGGTATCCATTTCGGTTCGGATATTATCCGAATAAAACTTCGGGTTTTGCGGGTCGGTTCGGGTTTTGCTCAGCCCTACTTTTAAGTCCTAGGGTTCTCCACCAAGTTTTGAGTGTTAAGGACTTTAAGTCATAGGGTCCTCCACCAAATTTTGAGTGTTAAGTACTTTTAAGTACTATGGTCCTCCACCAAATTTTGAGTGTTAAGTACTTTTAAGTACTAGGGTCCTCCACCAATTTATAATCCGAGTGTTAAGGACTTTAAGTCCTAGGGTCCTCCACCAATTTATAATCCGAGTGTTAAGGACTTTAAGTCCTAGGGTCCTCCACCAATTTATAATCCGAGTGTTAAGGACTTTAAGTCCTAGGGTCCTCCACCAATTTATAATCATATGATCAACCTCCTATCAACCTAGATAGAGTCTATATCATACTTAGTCACTCATCACTAATTCAATACATAAAGCCTATGTATCACAATCCATGCAGAGCCATGCAATTATATACATGTATATTTAACTAATATCAACCGATATTAATTAATCCATTATCCATCGGTCAACGTTATCGTTGACCGCCATTTCAAGTCTTACACTTATCAACTTAATCATCATGTAATTAAGTTGATAATATTCATTGGTGCTTCTTATACACTTCAAACAAATATGCATTTTATATAATTCTTCATATCATATTCCATGCATAAACAATTTATTTCTTTCATACAAACTTAACCCTATTGGCTAATCACATGTTTAAATATCTTTTAAACATCATTATGAACTCATATAACATTTATTTAGGTAATCTCATAATTAACCCAAAAGTTATAAGATATTAAGCCGTCCACTCACCTTGAACTAGCGTTATGAAGTTCTACCCTTCTTGGTTGAACTCCGGTGAAACTCCGACGACTTTTGGTCAACTCCGGCGACAACTCCGGCGACTTTTCCAACTTTGTGAAATCTCTTGAAATACCCTTTACAAGTTCCTAACAAGGTTTTATAATCATAAAACCCATATTAATACAAATAACCTCAAAAAGGTTATTTTCCGGTGAACCGGTCGTTTTGGCTTCTAAGTCCGTTCTTGGACATAGAATCACTTTCCAACCCATTAATCCATTCTTATAACATGTAGAACCCTCTTAAGGATCCTTCACATGATATATATCTCATATGGTAGGAGAAAAGTAAAGGAAAAGTTATAATAAGGTCATTACCTTAATTCTACACACTTTTCCTAGCCTTTTTCCTTCTTTAATCCCACTCCTTGGACTACTTTTGGTTGAGCTCGAGTTGCAGCAATGGAGAATAGCTTGAGAGCTTCCTCTTCCTCCTCCTTTGATAGTTTGGCCAAAAAAAATATGGGGTGGGTGAGTGAGGAGATAGCCTCTTAGGCTTTTCTCTCAAAATAATGTGGGAATGGGTCCTCCCCATTGTACCTTTGATGCCAAATGCATCTCCTCCTCATTTCCTCTTGTCAACCCGGCCCTCAATTGATGTGCTCAGCACATAAAAACTTGGGGTGGCCCCCGCTCATGTGGGAGGTCATCCCTTTGTGTCCCGATGTGTACAATCGGTCCCGAAAGTTGTATTTTTCGGACTGTTTTAAATATATTTTATTTTATCGGGTCAAATAAAATATATTATGTGCTCTTACTCATTATGACATGTATAATGAATATACATTCCCCAACTTTAATTTATAAGCCCCCGAAATTCAGTTCAGGCTGTTATCAGTTAAATTACCAATACCGGTAATTTGGGCTCCTTTTGACCAATCGGTCAACTCTGGGCCTTTCCATGGCCCAGATGAAATATCCACCACTATATATTTATTATCTAGGCCAAGATGAATAAAATATATGGTCTCGGGGATGTCGGGTGGCCCCTGCTCCCGGTGTGGGTCCCACGCGCAATTTATTATTCACGCGAAAGAAATAACAAAAATTTACAACTTCGTAAATTCATTAATCCTTTAATAAGGTTCAATACATTATTTACATAAAAGTAAATATATTTGGGGATGGTGTTACACTTGCATTAAACTATTTATTAATAATGAAGATAGATTAACTGAAATTTAACTTGTAGAGAAAAAGAGGAAGACCCCTGAAACCGAGTACTCAACCACCTGCTGGAAAAATTACCAAGGGTAATAGAAAAAGACCGGCAAAGAACCTTAGGCACTCAATGAAGGCTGCACCTAGCCCAAATACAGAAGGTGCACATTCCATGGAAGGAACACACACTACCATGAAAAGCAACATACCAGTTTGGTTAGAGTTAAAAAATTGAATGATGGATATATGTTCAAGATTTTTAAGATATTTTGGAACCTGGAACCATACATGTTATTGAAACTTAACCTTTTGGAGTCATACAATGCTTTAGTCATTTTGTCAATGCTTTATTGAAACATTTTGATGACATGTAGCCATATGGAACAAGTGGCAGAATTGAGCCTCTGATCTTTTTGCAAATGCATTTGTATCAGTATATTTGGTGGCAACATCAAGTATTCAAGTGTCTGCTAAAAACTATGTGTCACAATTCATGCAAGCCAGAACCTGCATGGATTCTTCTTTTTAACTCAATAACCTATGTTTTTTAAAAGCTTTGGAGTGACTACTTATGCTGAACTATATTGTCCCATAATTGAATGAAGTGGATTTCTTGATTTCTTCTTCCAAGATGTTACCTAAGTTTTAATTTCGAGATTCGTTTTTTTGAAAAAAAAAACATGATTTACAGTTTTGGTGATTAATTCTGTATGTGTGATATTGGGAAAGTAGTGGGTATCAAGATATAAAAGTTTTAACCTTTAGTAATGATTTGTAATTTTATTTTATTTCTAAGGAATACGGGTGTAACTTTTTCTTTTCACAGAAATATTTGCATTTGAATGGCGATGTACTATCATGACTAAAGGGATTGAATTCTTTGGTGTAATGTTTCGTTCAAACTTCCAAAAGGTGAAATTGCAGTTTCACATTTGAACTATCATTACCAGTCTTTGAGTTTGACTGGTGAGGCTGGATTTTACAAACAAGGAGACTTGTACCTCATGAATCAGAATATTTGAGCTTCTTTCACATGCCAGGTAAGCAATTAACGGACTAAAATGGACGGAAGGGAACATATACTAATTTCGTCTTGGATATTGAAAGGATGACTTTGTTTAAGTAATTATGTATACGATAGACTAGTTTCGTCACAAACTCTAAACGCTGGATTTTTTGTGTAATAAGCCATTATTAGTTTAAAGAATTTATAATTTATTTCACACACCTGTGTATATGGAAGAGTTCAAGCGTAAAAGAAGTCTTAACGAGTAAAGTAAGAATTAATCTCAGCTATCCAATCCCTCAAACCGATGCACAATAATTCTTATTTAATGCACTTTTCGGATAAACCTTATCTGATGCACTTTTCCAAACACCTAGATGTAGTGGCATTTTTATAAATATTGAAAAATGATTCATATAAAGTTCATTGTGCGGCAGGTTAACTGTGACACCGCACCCGAATGTCCTTGGAGATTTGATTTAGATATTCAAAGTTTATGTATTGGATTTTTTATTCCCGAACAATTTGTAAAACGATTAATGTTCTACGTAGTGCATGGTTGAATATCGTACTGTTCAAACTCGTACACTAGTGTCGGGTTTCGCAAATACTTATTCGGGACTTATTAATAAATAAAAGAGCCCAACATTTCCTAAATAGTGATACATAATCCTTCAAGACAATTTGAGGAAGGTCGGGTGGCCCAAACATTATTTTGGGCCAACCTGCTAAAAATAGCAAGTGTTCGAGAATGGCGTTCTAAACCCACTCGGGAGTGACCCACACGGCTAGTAGCCCAATAATACGTATGACAAATGTCAAATAAGTGATTGAATGATTAAGGAAGAATACAAATGCCTATAACCCCACCTTGGGCCTTATTGAGCTAAATAATGGGAGTAGGATTTTCCTTCTATAATATTCATCAAGTAAATTATTGGGATGAGCCTACACATATTGGAGATAAATAATGTGATTTAGGAAGTTGACTTGTTCTAAGTAAATTAGGATGAGTACAAAAAGACATTTTTGACAAAGATAAAACAATAGGACCCATCTTCCCATTTTTGGAAGTATTGGTAGATATTTTGGACCCCAAATTTAATGGGATCAATTGGGAACCACTCCACATGATATTAGTACCTGCAAGACAAATAAAAATGGGTTAGAAGACCTACCTTGGCCGGCCATAATGGAGGGGAGCTGCACATGACTTGATAGGAATCAAAGCTTGGGCCACCATCCTTATTTTCGCACAAATTGGTGTGCTGTTTGTCTCCTCTCATTATAGAAGCTATACTCGACCAAACAACGTGAATAATATGTCCTTGGATAGCCTTTGAAGTCTAGTATCTCAATTGAATGGTCTTTGTTCGAGGAGAGAAAGCTTATCTTACAAAAATCGAGCTGGAGTGAGTGGTGGTCTGTGAACTCGAGCTGTGAGAGTGCTGAGACTGTTTGGTTGATATCTCGAGTTATACCAATCCAATTAAGGCGTGTGAGATACCAAAAGAAATCTCTCAAGACGAGGAATCCGTGAAGGTCTGGTTTGCATCAATCGGAGTAGAGGAAGGCTTCCAAATCGTCCGATCAGAACGCGACCTCGCAGGAATGGATTTACTCTTCTAAGTGAGTTGTTAATCCCAAAACCTTTCCTTTCATTTTCCAAATGATATGAACGATTGGTGGAACTATTGTACACTAATCCAAGTGTATAATATGTCCTTGTGAAGTTATTTTATTGATGTAAAGGTTAGATACTAACCTAGATGCAAATATTGGAAAACTAGGAATCGAATTAGCCGGAAAACACGCGTTCTAGGGGCTGTTTTCGTATCAACGATTAGGGGTTGAAATAGCAACTTGAGGAGGCTGTTTAGCACCCATTTTCAAGCAAGGAACTAGTTCTCAATCTTCCTTGGCCGAGGCTTTGGTCATTGGATCGAGAAGGAAGGTTTTAAAGCTCATTTGAGGTGAGGACCGACATCTAGTTGCTTACAACTTGTAGGTTATGCATGAGATTACCTAAATGCTTAAATCATGTTTTTGTTAATAAATATGCTTGAACATGATATGAATGATAAGTAATGGACTTGATCATGAATTGAAACCATATTGATGAATATGGAGTTATGTGAGATAAAGGTATGTTAATATGGTAAAATGACCTTTCCAACTCATATATGAATGTTATGTGTATGTAAATGTATAGTTACATGATGATGCTTAGCACATGGGAGGCTGCCACATATCTATTGATATGGAGGGGCTACCATTAAGAATAAATGAGTTGTAGGAATAATCTTAATAATATTGTGATGCTAGTTAAGGATTGTTCTAAATGTTGATAGAATCAAACTTAAGGTTTGAGTTGTTTGTGATGAACTTGAATGAGATTCAAGTGTCAAGTGTGATATCATGGAGTAGGAGATCTATGGTGTGATTGTATGAAGTAGGAGATCTATGGTGTGATTGTATGAAGTAGGAGATCTATGGGGTGAATACATGAAGTAGGAGATCTATGGTATGATTACATGAAGTAGGAGATCTATGATGCGAGTGCATGATGATGTACTCGAGCCTAACTCTAGAAATGAGAAGTTATATTAGGGTTGGACCCTATGTATTGTCGTGACTATTAGTCACGGGGTTTGGGAAATGTTTTATAACAAACACGGGCCTTTGAGCCGACTACTTGACTTTATATAAAGTAAGTATGTATTTTGAAAGGGGTAATCTGGGATTACGGCCTATACTATATTATCACCCTATTTGAGGGTCTTGTGTGTGAAATACTTGTTGTATATCTATTAGATGCCTGCCACACCAGCACTTTATAGCCCTATAGAGTGCTGACCCCTTCGGGGGCGTCCCACCACCATTTTTCAGGTTGAGGCTAGAGCTTGCTTCCTGTGCTCGTTGCTCGAGAGATCATATAGGAGGGAAGACTTGGTTCGTGCTTCCTCCATTCTGTTTTTAAACATTAATAAACATGCTCATGGATATTTTACTGTAGAGCTTGCGTGCTCATGAATAGCCTTGTGTGGCCCTTTCGTTTTAAACAATGTTTTCCGCTACGTTACGAATTACTTATTATGTTTGTTTATGGATGTGTATGTGTGAATGATATTCAAGACGCCTTGTATATTATGAATGTGTTGGACTGCGGTTGACTATTCATATTGTACGGCGGGTTGTTGACGTGTCCGGATAGGTCCGGGGCGTGACAATTAAGTTGGTATCAGAGCCTTAGTCCATAAACTTCAAAATGAAGTCTCAAAATTCTCTTTTTGGAAAAGATTTTGAAAACCATGAGCATAGAAGTTTTGTACTTGGAGAGCTTTTGGTACTTGGGTTGCAAGGTCTCTAATTGTTAAGATGGTACCCTTAGCAATTGGTATGGCGGTGACTCGAGCCAAAATGTGTCTTAAGTACCTATCCGTCAATTGACATTTGATACGAGTCTAACGACTCTTTCCAAATTTCTTTCAGAAATGGACCGTGGTGGCAGGATTACTAGGAGAAACCCGACGGGCCGTGTACCAGTGGAGACTGGACAGGGCAGTCGAAGGACCTCTAGGGCATCTAGAGGAGCTGGCCGTGGAGGCCGATCACAGACCGTGAGTGACGGTCATGTTGACACAGAAAGTGAAACCTACTGGTCCTATGAGGACTCGACTTACCAACCGGAGACCGAGCCGGTTGAGACCCCTTACGAAGGGGATGCCGATGATATAAGTGATGAAGAAGGGGAGAATGACTCCCTAGCCAGAATTGAGGCGCTGCTCCAGCAATACCAGCGGGAGCGCGAGGAAAGGAGGGAACGCCGAAGGCGCCAAGGAGGGCGAACTTCGGGTGGGGCTTCAAGAGGAAGAAGCCATGGCGACTCTAGGGCCCACATTGAACCACATGGGGGCCGGGGTGATGGAGGTCCGATCATAAGGATCTCCAAATACCTCAAAGAGGCACGAGACTTGGGGTGCAAACCCTTCAACGGAGCGGGTGACATCTCGGTTGCCGCCGAATGGATCAAGAGGTTGAACGAAGCAGCCCTTGATATGCAACTCACCCCCGAATTTAAACTAAGGGTGGCGGTGAGGTTGCTTGAAGGGATGGCATCCACATGGTGGGACGGAGCCAAGGGAAAGTATGGCAATACCGTGACTTGGGAGGAGTTCCGACAGGAGTTCTTTGCCCAATACTATTCTGATTTTGAGGTGAACAATAAGAGGAGAAAGTATACCCTCCTGACCCAAGGTGGCACGATGACGGTGAGGCAACTTGAACACAAATTCGGGGAACTCGCGGAATTCATACCGGAGTACATATGTGATGAGAACCGGATGGTGAATCACTTCTGGGATGCCTTGGACCTTGACATACGCGAGAGGGCAACACAATTGCCTAATATGATGTTTAGTCAAGTGGTTGAACAAGGCCTGAAGGGAGAGAAGGAGTGGGAGGAAAGAAAACGAAGGAACGCCGAGGAGGCGAAGAAGAGGAAGTGGGAGAGTCACGGCTCCCAAGGTTCCAATAAAAAGGGGAACCATGGAGGGGGATCTTTCCGTGCACCGCCGCAACCATCTAGGGGGAACCAGGGCTCGAGCAGGCATGACTCGGGGTCACAAGCCTCGGGGACGCCTCGTTGCTTGAATTGCAAGAAGAGTCACCTCGGAAAATGCCGTGAACCTCCTAGATGCTTCCAATGCGGGAATACCGGGCATTTGAAGGTGCATTGCCCAAAATTGGGTGGGGCAAGGTCATCGGGACCAAGTAGCGGGGCCACGGGGACGAGAAACCAAGCCCGGGGTTCCCAATCAACTAGGGGGCATGGAGGAGCAAGCGCGAGCAACGCGCCATCGGTGAATCAAGAAAGGACTCAAGCTAGCGTCTATGTGATGACGGAGGCGGATGCTCAAGCTAACCCGGATTCCGTTGCAGGTATTACCTTTTGTATACTTATGTTTTACCCTTGATTAGTCCATAAATTGAGGTTGCTAGTCGTTGGGATCGTTGCACGAAGCTTTGGGGTCAAACGGAGCGAAATCGGGTGAAAGACGGCTGATTTCTGCCAACGCACACCAGGCTGGACCATACGCACGGCCGTGCGTTGTCCGTGCGTTGGTGGCAGTAGCAACCCGGGAAGAAATTGCTATACGCACGGCCGTGCGTTGTCCGTGCGTTGGTCCGTGCGTTGGTGGCAGTAGCAACCGGGAAGAAATTGCTATACGCACGGACGTGCGTTGTCCGTGCGTTGGTCCGTGCGTTAGTGGCAGTAGCTCCGTTTTGAGGTTATAAGACACGCACGCCGTGCGTGCCTCCTAGGCACGCCGTGCGTACCTCCTGGGCAGCCCAAAGTCGACTTTTTCGCGCCGTATTGCAACGTTAAGACCCGTTCTTGATCCCAAACACGTGTGTGAACATAATAAACCTCTCTAAATGTATAGAAATGGTAGGAAAAATGTCTTACATGGTTCATAAATGTAGGGACACTAAAGATTAATGGGAAAGATGCGTGAATCCTTATCGATACCGGGGCGCAACGTTCATTTGTGAATGAAGCGTTCGCCAAGAGGTTGGGGGTGCAATCCGCACCATTGATGCAAACCTTAGTGGTATCAACACCACTAGGAGATGACGTGGAAAGAACTTGTTATTATCCATCTTGTGGGGTGGAGGTTAATGGTCAAACCTTGACGTGTGACTTCGTACCGCTGGGCATGATTGAATTCGATGCAATCCCAGGGATGGATTGGCTAGAAAGGAACCATGCTAGGGTAGATTGCTACACGAAGGTTCTTGAACTCGAAGGCAATGATGGGGAGACCCTACGCTTCGAGGGCGATCGAGGGAGATCAAATAACTGTATCATATCCGCCGTGAGAGCGAGAAGTATGATGAGAAAGGATGCCACGCATATCTAGCATACGTGGTTGACAAAACCAAAGAGGAAACGAACATCGATGATGTGAGGGTGGTTTGTAAGTATCCGGATGTCTTCCCTAAAGACCTACCGGGGCTTCCACCTGACAGAGAGATTGAATTTGTGATCGAGGTCGAGCCTGGTACCAAACCAATCTCCATACCGCCATACCGTATGGCACCCGCTGAACTTAACGAGTTGAAAACCCAATTGCAAGAGCTTTTGGATAATGGTTTCATTAACCCAAGCCACTCCCCGTGGGGAGCACCAGTTCTTTTTGTGAAAAAGAAAGATGGGACACTTCGAATGTGTATTGACTATCGTCAACTGAACAAGGTCACAATCAAGAATAGGTATCCTTTGCCTAGAATTGATGACTTGTTTGATCAACTACGAGGGGCAACCGTGTTTTCAAAGATTGATTTGAGGTCGGGTTACCATCAATTGAAGATTAAGGAAGACGACATACCAAAGAGTGCTTTCCGCACAAGGTATGGGCATTTTGAGTTCCTTGTTATGTCGTTTGGGTTAACAAACGGCCCAGCGACATTCATGGACTTGATGAACCGAGTATTCCATAAATACTTGGATCGATTCGTGATTGTGTTCATAGATGACATTTTGATTTATTCAAAGAGTGAGGAAGAGCATGAAGAGCACTTGATACTCGTTCTTGAGACACTACGGGAGAAGCAACTTTATGCCAAATTTTCTAAATGTGAATTTTGGCTAAAGGAAATTGGCTTTCTCGGGCATGTGGTTTCGGGATCGGGAATTGCTGTTGATAATAAGAAGATAGAGGCCATTACCGAATGGGAGAGACCAAAGAATGTCAAGGAAATTCGTAGTTTCCTTGGATTGGCAGGCTATTACAGAAAGTTCGTGGAAAAGTTCTCTGTTTTGGCGTCGCCGTTGACGAAGCTCACTCGAAAGGGGGCTAAGTTTATATGGGATGACAAATGTGAGAAAGGATTCATCGAACTGAAGAAGAGATTGACCGAGGCACCGGTACTTGCATTACCCAAACAGGGTGTGGGGTACGATGTCTATAGTGACGCGAGCATCCAAGGGTTTGGGTGTGTGTTGATGCAGGAAGGGAGGGTAATTGCCTATGCTTCACGACAGTTGAAGAAGCATGAAGTAAATTATCCTACCCATGATCTGGAGCTGGGAGCGGTGGTGTTTGCACTGAAGATTTGGAGACATTATCTCTACGGAGAGACATGTCACATATATACCGATCATAAGAGCTTGAAGTACGTGTTTACTCAGAAAGAGTTAAACATGAGACAGAGACGGTGGATGGAGTTGATAAAGGACTACCATCTAGTTATTGAGTACCATCCAGGTAAGGCAAACGTTGTAGCAGATGCCCTCAGCCGGAAGAGTTCGTCTGGGGCATTGTTGACTAGTTTGAGGGCACTGAGGGCCCAATTGGAGGTATCTAGCGACGGTGCCTTATTGGCACGGTTCGAAGTGAGACCGACTCTACTTGATGAGATCAAGAAGGGTCAAGAGAAGGACACAGACCTTATGAAGCTCCGGGAACGCATGCAAGCGGGACCGGTGGAGGATTTCAGGGAAAGAGATGATGGTCTCTTGTTATTTCGTGACCGAGTGTGTGTACCGTCAGATGAGGAGCTCCGAAAGTCCATCTTAGAGGAGGCTCATTCATCGGCTTATGCCATGCACCCGGGGGGCACGAAAATGTACCGTGACTTGAAAGAAAGTTACTGGTGGTCTGGAATGAAGAGGGAAATAGCCGAATACATTAGTCGATGCCTTACTTGTCAACAAGTTAAGGCGGAACATCAGCATCCAGCAGGCTTATTGCAGCCACTTTCCATTCCTGAATGGAAGTGGGAACACGTGACTATGGATTTCGTGGTAGGTTTACCACGGACAATCAGGAACTATGATGCAGTTTGGGTCGTTGTGGATAGGCTCACAAAGAGTGCACACTTCTTGCCTATCAACACTACCTACCCACTTGAGAGGTTAGCCAAATTGTATACGGATGAGATCGTGAGGCTGCATGGGGTCCCAGTGACCATTGTATCCGATAGAGACCCACGATTCACATCACGTTTTTGGCCGAAATTTCAGGAGTCTATGGGAACGAGGTTGAAGTTCAGTACTGCTTTCCACCCACAGACGGATGGACAGTCTGAAAGAGTCATACAGATCTTGGAAGACATGCTGAGGGCTTGTGCATTGGAGTTCCAAGGAAGTTGGGACAACCACTTAGCACTTGTGGAGTTTGCCTATAACAACAGTTATCAGGCCAGCATCGGCATGCCTCCATACGAGGCATTGTATGGGAGGAGGTGTCGTACACCGTTATGCTGGGACGAGGTTGGCATGGCCAAACTCGAGGGTACTGAGTTGGTTGAGGTCACCAAAAATCAAAGGTGAAATTGATTCGAGAGAGACTCAAAGCGGCTCAGGATAGGCAAAAGAGTTATGCAGATAAGCGTCGAAGAACCTTAGAGTTTAAGGTTGATGACGAGGTATTCTTGAAAGTTTCTCCTTGGAAAGGAATCATTCGATTTCAAACCCGAGGGAAGCTTAACCCACGGTACATAGGTCCATTCAGAATTATAGAGAGGATTGGGGCCGTTGCATATCGTCTACAGTTGACTCCTGAGTTAGAGAAGATACATAATGTGTTTCATGTATCCATGCTTAAGAAGTATGTGCATGATCCCTCTCACGTATTGGAGAAGCCACCTGTAGAGGTACGTGAGGATTTGAACTACGCTGTTCAACCTATCAAGGTCACCGATAGAAAGGTGAAGAAACTGAGGAGCAAGGAAGTCTCAATGGTTAAAGTCCTGTGGAAGAGCGATCGGGTCGAGGGGCAACCGTGTTTTCAAAGATTGATTTGAGGTCGGGTTACCATCAATTGAAGATTAAGGAAGACGACATACCAAAGAGTGCTTTCCGCACAAGGTATGGGCATTTTGAGTTCCTTGTTATGTCGTTTGGGTTAACAAACGGCCCAGCGGCATTCATGGACTTGATGAACCGAGTATTCCATAAATACTTGGATCGATTCGTGATTGTGTTCATAGATGACATTTTGATTTATTCAAAGAGTGAGGAAGAGCATGAAGAGCACTTGATACTCGTTCTTGAGACACTACGGGAGAAGCAACTTTATGCCAAATTTTCTAAATGTGAATTTTGGCTAAAGGAAATTGGCTTTCTCGGGCATGTGGTTTCGGGATCGGGAATTGCTGTTGATAATAAGAAGATAGAGGCCATTACCGAATGGGAGAGACCAAAGAATGTCAAGGAAATTCGTAGTTTCCTTGGATTGGCAGGCTATTACAGAAAGTTCGTGGAAAAGTTCTCTGTTTTGGCGTCGCCGTTGACGAAGCTCACTCGAAAGGGAGCTAAGTTTATATGGGATGACAAATGTGAGAAAGGATTCATCGAACTGAAGAAGAGATTGACCAAGGCACCAGTACTTGCATTACCCAAACAGGGTGTGGGGTACGATGTCTATAGTGACGCGAGCATCCAAGGGTTTGGGTGTGTGTTGATGCAGGAAGCGAGGGTAATTGCCTATGCTTCACGACAGTTGAAGAAGCATGAGGTAAATTATCCTACCCATGATCTGGAGCTGGGAGCGGTAGTTTTTGCACTGAAGATTTGGAGACATTATCTCTACGGAGAGACATGTCACATATATACTGACCATAAGAGCTTGAAGTACGTGTTTACTCAGAAGGAGTTAAACATGAGACAGAGACGGTGGATGGAGTTGATAAAGGACTACCATCTAGTTATTGAGTACCATCCAGGTAAGGCAAACGTTGTAGCAGATGCCCTCAGCCGGAAGAGTTCGTCTGGGGCATTGTTGACTAGTTTGAGGGCACTGAGGGCCCAATTGGATGTATCTAGCGACGGTGCCTTATTGGCACGGTTCGAAGTGAGACCGACTTTACTTGATGAGATCAAGAAGGGTCAAGAGACGGACACAGAACTTATGAAGGTCCGGGAACGCATGCAAGCGGGACCGGTGGAGGATTTCAGGGAAAGAGATGATGGTCTCTTGTTATTTCGTGACCGAGTGTGTGTACCGTCAGATGATGAGCTCCGAAAGTCCATCTTAGAGGAGGCTCATTCATCGGCTTATGCCATGCACCCGGGGGGCACGAAAATGTACCGTGATCTGAAAGAAAGTTACTGGTGGTCTGGAATGAAGAGGGAAATAGCCGAGTACATCAGTCGGTGCCTTACTTGTCAACAAGTTAAGGCAGAACATCAACACCCAGCAGGCTTATTGCAACCACTCTCCATCCCTGAATGGAAGTGGGAGCACGTGACTATGGATTTCGTGGTAGGCTTACCACGGACTATCAGGAACTATGACGCGGTTTGGGTTGTTGTGGATAGGCTCACAAAGAGTGCACACTTCTTGCCTATCAACACTACCTACCCACTTGAGAGGTTAGCCAAATTGTATACGGATGAGATTGTGAGGCTGCATGGGGTCCCAGTGACCATTGTATCCGATAGAGACCCACGATTCACATCACGTTTTTGGCCGAAATTTCAAGAGTCTATGGGAACGAGATTGAAGTTCAGTACTGCATTCCATCCACAGACGGATGGGCAGTCTGAAAGGGTTATACAGATCTTAGAGGATATGCTGAGGGCTTGTGCATTGGAGTTCCAAGGAAGTTGGGACAACCACTTAGCACTTGTGGAGTTTGCCTATAACAACAGTTATCAGGCAAGCATCGGCATGCCTCCATACGAGGCATTGTATGGGAGGAGGTGTCGTACACCGTTATGCTGGGACGAGGTTGGCATGGCCAAACTCGAAGGTACTGAGTTGGTTGAGGTCACCAAATCAAAGGTGAAATTGATTTGAGAGAGACTCAAAGCGGCGCAGGATAGGCAAAAGAGTTATGCAGATAAGCGTCGAAGAACCTTAGAGTTTAAGGTTGATGACGAGGTATTCTTGAAAGTTTCTCCTTGGAAAGGAATCATTCGATTTCAAACCCGAGGGAAGCTTAACCCACGATACATAGGTCCATTCAGAATTTTAGAGAGGATTGGGGCCGTTGCATATCGTCTACAGTTGACTCCTGAGTTAGAGAAGATACATAATGTGTTTCATGTATCCATGCTTAAGAAATATGTACATGATCCCTCCCACGTATTGGAAAAGCCGCCTGTAGAGGTACGTGAGGATTTGAACTACGCTGTACAACCAATCAAGGTCACCGATAGAAAGGTGAAGAAACTGAGGAGCAAAGAAGTCCCAATGGTTAAAGTACTTTGGAAGAGCGATCGGGTCGAAGAAGAGACATGGGAAACAGAAGCTTTGATGAGGAAGCAGTATGCTTTCCTATTCGAGTAGGGCTGTGAATTTCGGGGACGAAATTCCTGTTAAGGGGGGGTGAACTGGTGACACCGCACCCGAATGTCCTTGAAGATTTGATTTAGATATTCAAAGTTTATGTATTGGATTTTTGATTCCCGAACAATTTGTAAAACGATTAATGTTCTACGTAGTGCATGGTTGAATATCGTACTGTTCAAACTCGTACACTAGTGTCGGGTTTCGCAAATACTTATTCGGGACTTATTAATAAATAAAAGAGCCCAACATTTCCTAAATAGTGATACATAATCCTTCAAGACAATTTGAGGAAGGTCGGGTGGCCCAAACATTATTTTGGGCCAACCTGCTAAAAATAGCAAGTGTTCGAGAATGGCGTTCTAAACCCACTCGGGAGTGACCCACACGGCTAGTAGCCCAATAATACGTATGAAAAATGTCAAATAAGTGATTGAATGATTAAGGAAGAATACAAATGCCTATAACCCCACCTTGGGCCTTATTGAGCTAAATAATGGGAGTAGGATTTTCCTTCTATAATATTCATCAAGTAAATTATTGGGATGAGCCTACACATATTGGAGATAAATAATGTGATTTAGGAAGTTGACTTGTTCTAAGTAAATTAGGATGAGTACAAGAAGACATTTTTGACAAAGATAAAACAATAGGACCCATCTTCCCATTTTTGGAAGTATTGGTAGATATTTTGGACCCCAAATTTAATGGGATCAATTGGGAACCACTCCACATGATATTAGTACCTGAAAGACAAATAAAAATGGGTTAGAAGACCTACCTTGGCCGGACATAATGGAGGGGAGCTGCACATGACTTGATAGGAATCAAAGCTTGGGCCACCATCCTTATTTTCGCACAAATTGGTGTGCTGTTTGTCTCCTCTCATTATAGAAGCTATACTCGACCAAACAACGTGAATAATATGTCCTTGGATAGCCTTTGAAGTCTAGTATCTCAATTGAATGGTCTTTGTTCGATGAGAGAAAGCTTATCTTACAAAAATCGAGCTGGAGTGAGTGGTGGTCTGTGAACTCGAGCTGTGAGAGTGCTGAGACTGTTTGGTTGATATCTCGAGTTATACCAATACAATTAAGGCGTGTGAGATACCAAAAGAAATCTCTCAAGACGAGGAATCCATGAAGGTCTGGTTTGCATCAATCGGAGTAGAGGAAGGCTTCCAAATCGTCCGATCAGAACGCGACCTCGCAGGAACGGATTTACTCTTCTAAGTGAGTTGTTAATCCCAAAAGCTTTCATTTCATTTTCCAAATGATATGAACGATTGGTGGAACTATTGTAAACTAATCCAAGTGTATAATATGTCCTTGTGAAGTTATTTTATTGATGTAAAGGTTAGATACTAACCTAGATGCAAATATTGGAAAACTAGGAATCGAATTAGCCGGAAAACACCCGTTCTAGGGGCTGTTTTCGTATCAACGATTAGGGGTTAAAATAGCAACTTGAGGAGGCTGTTTAGCACCCATTTTCAAGCAAGGAACTAGTTCTCAATCTTCCTTGGCCGAGGCTTTGGTCATTGGATCGAGAAGGAAGGTTTTAAAGCTCATTTGAGGTGAGGACCGATATCTAGTTGCTTACAACTTGTAGGTTATGCATGAGATTACCTAAATGCTTAAATCATGTTTTTGTGAATAAATATGCTTGAACATGATATGAATGATAAGTAATGGACTTGATCATGAATTGAAACCATATTGATGAATATGGAGTTATGTGAGATAAAGGTATGTTAATATGGTAAAATGACCTTTCCAACTCATATATGAATGTTATGTGTATGTAAATGTATAGTTACATGATGATGCTCAGCACATGGGAGGCTGCTACATATCTATTGATATGGAGGGGCTACCATTAAGAATAAATGAGTTGTAGGAATAATCTTAATAATATTGTGATGCTAGTTAAGGATTGTTCTAAATGTTGATAGAATCAAACTTAAGGTTTGAGTTGTTTGTGATGAACTTGAATGAGATTCAAGTGTCAAGTGTGATATCATGGAGTAGGAGATCTATGGTGTGATTGTATGAAGTAGGAGATCTATGGTGTGATTGTATGAAGTAGGAGATCTATGGGGTGAATACATGAAGTAGGAGATCTATGGTATGATTATATGAAGTAGGAGATCTATGATGCGAGTGCATGATGATGTACTCGAGCCTAACTCTAGAAATGAGAAGTTATATTAGGGTTGGACCCTATGTATTGTCGTGACTATTAGTCACGGGGTTTGGGAAATGTTTTATAACAAACACGGGCCTTTGAGCCGACTACTTGACTTTATATAAAGTAAGTATGTATTTTGAAAGGGGTAATCTGGGATTACAGCCTATACTATATTATCACCCTATTTGAGGGTCTTGTGTGTGAAATACTTGTTGTATATCTATTAGATGCCTGCCACACCAGCACTTTATAGCCCTATAGAGTGCTGACCCCTTCGGGGGCGTCCCACCACCATTTTTCAGGTTGAGGCTAGAGCTTGCTTCCTGTGCTCGTTGCTTGAGAGATCATATAGGAGGGAAGACTTGGTTCGTGCTTCCTCCATTCTGTTTTTAAACATTAATAAACATGCTCATGGATATTTTACTGTAGAGCCTGCGTGCTCATGAATAGCCTTGTGTGGCCCTTTTGTTTTAAACAATGTTTTCCGCTGCGTTACGAATTACTTATTATGTTTGTTTATGGATGTGTATGTGTGAATGATATTTAAGACGCCTTGTATATTATGAATGTGTTGGGCTGCGGTTGACTATTCATATTGTACGGCGGGTTGTTGACGTGTCCGGATAGGTCCGGGGCGTGACATTAACTCTTTGGACGGCTGAGGTTTATTCTTATTTAGACATTGGCGAAAAGGGTCAGATAGGCATTCACATGAATTCCTGAAGAGCACAGTTATCTTCAAGAATTCATTTGAATGCCTTACCGATTGAAGTTTAAGCTGAAATTTGGTATGAGTAAACTAAACTTAATGAATAAGATGCTCAAAAAATTTCATCATAAAATTCCACCGGGAACCGTCCCAAATGGAGACGGCCGGACAGAGCTCCCTATATAAGGGGTTATTTGACCTTTTTATGTGAGTGCAAGGGCCTATCTGACCCTTTTCCCTAAACATTAAGACTTTTTTAATTGATTCCATGTGCATGTATGTGCATGTTTGTGGTTTTTTTCCCAACATATGCATTTTTATGTCTTGAGTGGGGCAAGTCAAGACATTGTCGCACATGACAATACTAATATTTGAACCCATCTCATTGTGTGATCGGAGCAGGGTAGACCCGCCTTATTTGCAAGAGGGGATGGGCTAGACCCGCATCAAATGTCTGGGGGCAGAACGTTTCTTTATGGGCCAATTACTTAACATGCCTATGTAAATGGGCAAACACCTTCCTTACCTGTCTAGGTAAGACAAAGACGCCAGATCCGTGATTTATCGGTCATGTGGTCAAATCAAGAGTTTCCACGATGATGTTAAATCAAGTAAGGTTTCTTCGTACACATTATATACACCAACACTCATATGTGGGTTACATTTGTTTGATAACTCATATTCTTAGCTTATTAACTTAATCAATGAACTTTTTTTTTATCAAATACATGTATTGGGGTATTGGGGCCAACAAAAGCAAACCCAAACACCCTAGACAGACCAACCCACATAGAGGGCCCAATTCCCATCTCAGATGCCAAAAGCCCTTTTGTCGTGACCGACCATGCATGTTCAATCGGGGCAGATCCCAAAACTTGTAATTTATCGCTGCTAGTTGTCTTCCTGTTGAGAGCTTCACCAAGCAATTGGCGGGAAACTAAGAAGTGATGAGGAACACATATAATGCTCCAAATATGGGAGATTTTATGGTCGGGGTCATCTATTAAAAGCTCGACACGTCACCCCCTACTCCTAATACCTTGTAGTATAAATACTTCCATTTATTTTGTTGTAAAGAGATGACAAACTTGCTTTCAATAGCTTAGCTTCTCTTTTAGGTACTTCGGTAAACTTCTCAGCTTAGAGTTAGAGGGGCAAGCTCGGACTCGGTAAAGATGTGATGTAATTGTTCTAAGTTCATCGATAGAACTTGGCCTATTTTATTTTTCTCTTTCTTGTCATTGCCTTTACCTTCACCGTTGCTGAAATTATGCACCAAACACTCGAAAACTCGTAAAGGATCCTACAAAAGCCAATGAATTATGTCTGGCCCTTGGATGAGGAGGCTTTTGATTTTGATTTGAGTAGGCATAGTTGGAGTATTTTGATTTTGAACAATTTGTAATAGATAATGCTTCATTTTCGTTCGCTCTAGGCTTAATCTTTGTCCATTTTGTGTTTAGTGAGTCAGGTTGCTTTGTATTAGTAACTGACTCTATGTCCATTCATAAGGGGTACGATCATGTCTATGATAGCTGTCTGAATGTTGTTTTGAGGGCTGGCAAAGTGGTTTGGTTTGATCAAACCGAACCAAGGTGGAAAATGGTGGTTTGTTTTGGTTTACTTAAGTAAACCGTTTGATAACAATTATGTCAAACTGAATTGTTTGGTTTGGTTTAAAACCGAAAAACCATAAATCGAACCGAACAACTTGTAATACACACACATTTTGTTTTTTTTTTCTTTACTCGTCATCTTTAAGATATAAATAATTTAGAACATGAAAAATACAAGTTCAGGATATACTCCCTCCGTCCCACTAACAATGAGACAAGACTACAAGAGGGAGTGACACACAAATCAATAAAAAGTGGTTTATGTGGTTGATATTGAATTGATAAAGTAAGAATAAAGTAAGGATGATTTAGAGCCACACAAACTTTACCAAATAAGGTATGAGACAATCTTATTGGGACGGACCGAAATGGTAAAATGGGTCAATCTTAGCGGGACAAAGGTAGTATCATTTTAACTTTTACACATTTCATACATTCATTATGACAAAATTAGTTAATACGACATATTTGTTATGTTTTGTACTATATCTGTATGAAAAGATATTTGGCGATAACAATAACAAAATGCATTTATATTTTTCACATGATTCATTTGAGTGACATTATTACAAATGTTAATCAACTATAAATTTGTTTTTTGTGAGAAGTGAATCTTTGTTTCTAGCGATCGAAAAGATGTTAGAAGTTTTAATTTATAAAATTTTACTATTTTTTTGCTATCTTTTATTTCGTTTTACATTTTATTTAAATAATAAATAAAAGAAGATGATATGGACTACTACTTCCATGTTCTAATCCTAAAATATAGAACTTGATCAAATAAAATAATAAACATAAGAAATGAAATCGAGCTAAACTGTGCCTAATAATTTTTACTTTGGTAAACCGAACTTCAAACAGAACCAAACCGAAACCTTACTGAAACTCAAATGATTTTAGTTTGGTACAAATTCTCCCAAACCGAATAAGCCGAAACCGAAGAAAACCGAACCGTAAACCGAATCGCCCACCCCTATTGTTTTGCATATTTTTTTCCCTCTATAATTATAAAAACCGTTTTTATCATAAAAATAGAAACAATCTCAAAGACTCCCTAATCCCTATTGGTTGTATCACATTATTTTATTCTCATAAGCGTTTTAAGCCAAAATAAGTTAGGAAAAATTGATAAGAATAATCCCAACTTTCACTGGTCTTCTCGTAATAATCCCATATTTATATAATCCTGAAATAATCTCTCACATTTGCATCTCATCTTCTTTCATTGGACCCTTTCTTTGAAAATCTTATATAAATAATCTCACCTTTGTAGTTCATCAATAGGCCAGGGCCCAATGAAAGAATATTGAATGCAAAGGTGAAATTATTCTTGTCAATTTTTCCAATAAGTTATACACCAACCGGACAAAAATAGAAAAGGCTAGGCCCAATTGCACAATATAAAGTGAGGAGCCGGTAACCCTAATCTCTTGTACCATTATATATAACAGGATTTCGTGAGACCTGATACGCATTCTCAACAGCTTCTCTTCTCAATCCTTTTATGAATTTTGACATTGTCGTTGTATCGCTGCTTATTCTCTAGGTTTACCATTCTCCTTTCTTGAAAATGTGAAGAAAATTAATGGGTGTTGATGCATTGATATCATATGATGATGCAATACTGCAACAATATGAGGATAAAATTCCGTGATTCATTTGTATTTAAGTCTCTGATGATGATATGCATCCTAGTTTCGTTTTTTTTCTTGCTCATTTGAAAAATTCCATGATCTATTAGTTGAGAACGTTCTGGTTTGTTTTCGACGGTTGTGGTTCGAGATTTATCATTTGGGGAAGTGATGAACACTATTGGTCCGTGTTTCTGATTACTGTGACTGATAAACCAATTTTTGTATCTGATCTCCAATTATTTCGTTTTATCCCATATAAAATACGGAGTAATTTACTCCATCAATTATTAATCGAATATGTGCTCGATGATTTGTTGCCTTCGAGGCAGTATACGCTATTCTGACATTTAGAATGAAAGATGCAACTTTCTCATGAGAGCTTCGCTCGTAATTTGTGCTTATTTAGGTTGTTTCTGACTGTCTTTTTGCTATGACGATACATGAAAGATTCACATGTCAGACTTCAGAGATTTCTTTTAGGAGTCGATGAGAAGATACTTCATGATTTCTGAGCATCAATTATACTTGTATATTTCTCTTTTCTGAATCGATTTTCCAAATTTATATTAATTCGAGTGCATTTTGCAAATATTTCATGACTGATTATCAATCTGATTTTGTCTCTTTCAAATTTTGTAAGTATTTTACACAGCAAATCGTTTTCCCCAATGAAGATTATGATATATTGATGTCAAAAGTAGTGGACTGAATCATATTAATCTCTGAATTGTTGATAAATATTTGGGTCTGAGGGGAGTTCTATTATATATTACGGGCTATGTTGTATCTTTCCATTTCGATCTTCTCCAACAGGTTTATTTTGACCCGGTGATCTAGCCTAAATTGTATGCGGCGCAAAGACAACATCCAGCAGGGAGACGTTGGCAGCATCTTCAGGAGGACCCTCGGATATTCAAATCAGAAATTGTAATGAGAAATTCAGTACAATCCTTTGAAGTCGAGCGTCGATTAAAGGATTTGCCCTTCATACAAACAGAATGCTGAGAAATTTAGATCACATTATTTGGTAGGAAGTCTGTATTTTTATGTCAAAATGTAGATCGTGGCTGGGTATCTGTGTATAAAATTACATGCTCCGTATGTGTTTGTACTCAACTGTTGAATCACAAATCACTTTCTGGTTACTTTGTTATCAAAGTATTTCATTACGGAGAACGTAAATTTATTTTGGAAGCTTAACAAAAAGAGTTCGTCTCAATTTTAAAAAAACGAAAAATGTCAAATACCTTGGGATAAAAGCGCCCATTTGTACTGTACACTTCAGAAAAAGTATCAAATGGGCAATTTAATTGATAAATATTCAAGTTCACACACCTTGATCACCTTGATGATTTACTTGTGTAACCTGCTGCCAAGTTCACACACTTAAAAGTTGATAGTTTCCCTTGTCATAAACGAAATTGAATAAAAAAGATCAATTTTAAAACAGTGTAAATTAACATTTGTCATTTAAAATAAAGAGAGAAGCAACGAGGAGAGTGAAAGAGGAAGAGCTGTAAAGAAAGACCTATATAAGGTTGGCTATGATGGTCTCATGTCTGAACTTTGTTTGAGGTCTTGTGCTCTAGAGTTGCCTCAAATCCTCTCTTGATAGAGCTTATGTATTTGAACTCATGATCCACATACGTACAAGACATTGCAGTCCAAGTATATCCTATCATCGTGTACCTTAGCTAGGTCCCTTTGCCAACCAACGGCATCGACACTCAAAGCAGCCCTAATCATTTACACAAAGATCAACCATGAATAAAGAGGATTGTCCTTGTCCAATACTCCAATGTCCCCTCGGTTGTGCTCTTAATTCAAGACCAAACAGGTAGAGATCTTCACCAAATATTTCTGATATAGCTATCTCACGGAGATCTCGACTTCTCTAGAATAATATTGAGCTCCAAATGTCTTAACCCTTAAGAGAGTAATTCATAGCTCAAATGATCTTCAAGTTTTCAATGGTGCCCATACACAGATACACTTACGCTCACAACAAGTGACATCACATGATTTCGGCTTTGCCCCCCCTATATCCCCTAGAGAATGACTACTAAGGATGGTTTTACTTGGACTGTAATTTGTCCCAGATCAGAACAGACCAGATCAGACCAGACCAGACTTGAATAGTTATAAAAATACAAAGAAATCAGACCAGATCAGTTCAGACCAGACCAGACCAGCAAATTACAGTCCAAGTAAAAACATCCTAATTAGTTAACAGATTATATATTGAGTAAAAACATTACTCTAGCACTGTTAGTTGACGCAAGACTAAGCATTGATTAGTTGATAACTAAAACTAATCCTATAGGACTAGAGGGTTGGCACTTGGAAAAAGGAAAAATTGATAGTAATAATCCCAACTATTGACGGTTCGCTCATAATAATACCAACTATCGATTATTTTGGAATAATCCTAACTTTATGGACCATCCGTCAATAATGGTCCGACGTGACCGACTATAATTAAATTCCTATAGTTTCTAAAGTGGATGTGAAGAGATATTGCAGGTAATCCCTATAAATAATATCAATTTTTAATTTTTACGCTTAATTTCTATTTAAATTCATCTCTTATAGCAAGTAATGTCCGGTCACGGACCATTATTGGCTGACGGTCCATATAGTTGGGATTATACAAAAATAAACAATAGTTGACATTATTGTTTGCGGATCAACAATAATTGTGATTATTATTTTCAATTATTCCTTCTTCTCATTTTTAATGCTTTGATGCCAAGATATATATTCCACAAATGAAGAATCTTTAATGTGAAATCTAATCTCATTGAATTAATCTCACTTGTCATTGAAGTGTAATTGATTGAATAAATGTTAAGGCACACTTCTTCCCCTTGTTTATGATAAGGATTCATTTTATAACCCACTACTTATGTATCATTATATCTGAGGAGTAGTAGTGGATCCAGAAATAAAAACTATGGAGACGGCATATAAATGAAATATATCTAAATAAAAATATACATGTAATAAAATTTACATCTAATCTAAAGTAATCTAAACTATTCGAATCTCATCTCAGTTCAAGGATGTTGGCCTTAACAAACATATAATATATTAGGTTTGAAAAATTTGTCAAAAAAACAATCTCTAAGAAATTAATAACTCGCTGAGAAGGCTTTATCATCTTGTATACTCCATACTAGCTATATTCTAAGCAGTTAGGATACAAGTCAAATTGACTACAAATAATCATCTCACGAACCTTCTTTTGTGAGAATTCATGACCATGTGATTGGCAATGCCCTTTAATATCTCATTTCCCCCCTAATTTATTTCCTTGATTAGATTTATATTCAAATTTTCCTCTTTTAGCATATTCCAAAGAAGCCCATTCAAATGTACTTCTTAGCTGCACATTGAGAGGTAACATTCACTTATAATTTTGTTGAACTAATATCCTATTTATATACTCTCTCCGGTTCTTTTTAAACTTCAGTGTTTGACTTCACAGTTATTAAGGAAATAAAGTTGACTTTACTGTAGAGTACACTGTTGAGACACTGTTTGGCACTGTTTGGCACTGTTGAGACACTGTTTGGCACTGTTGAGACACTGTTTGACACTGTTTAGCACTGTTTTGATGTAGATATCTTTGCCAAATAAGGAAATAAGGAAGTGTGAAGTTTATTTTGGACCGTCCCAAAAAGGAAAGTGAGAAGTTTATTTAGAACCGGAGGGAGTACTTTTTATGGATATCCTATTTGTATACTTAAATTTTAATTTAATCATCTAAAAAGGCTCACTAAATTCTTTGCGCTTCTTTGTTATGAAGCATCGGTCAGTTCATGCAATTTTGGACGCGATTTTCACTATGGGTCATCCGGAAACAGTCTCTATGTGATTTAGTACACGGATAAGACAACATACATTCGACCCCCCTTAGCCCACCGTAGGTGGGAGCCTTTGCGGCACTGGAGTGATGATGATGGTCGAAAACAATTGTTTTATCTATTGTATCCTGTGCCTCATGGTAGCTGTCGACGAGGTCAACAACCCATCGTGAAAAAGGGACTGCAGTGCCGATAAGAGCATAATTTAGGGCTGGGGTCTAGGGGATCATTGAAATTGCTGGCAAGTGTTGCATGTATGTGCCATGTTTGCACGTTCTTTGGCCAACTCGATTAAAAGTACCTCTACAGTAAAAGTTTTCTGGACATAGTGTGGGGGCCTTGATAGGCCGAGCACCCGGAATCATGTACTTCTTCGATGGTCAACTTGACCTCATGTTGATGCAAACAACTCAAAAGTGTGCAATTGTAAGATCTTTTGTATAATTTGTCCTGGATGACAAATAAGATATGATAAATAATGAGACTATGCACTATGGGAGAAATCCTTGAGATGTTTTAATAATTGAATTGATATGGATCCTTGAAATTACTTCTGGATTAACAGATTGTTAATTTCAGATATTGAATAAGATAGGCATGTATTCCAATGAGTCATGGACTTTGATCATGCTCAAATGAAATGATGAAGGTATCTAGGTTGATATGTGGACAGTCCGAGTTGTCTGATAAAGACTAGTCCGAGTTTATACGAAATGATTATGTGATGGTATGTTTTATTGTAGTAATTGATTCTATAGTCATATGTGGATATAGATAATGTTATGGTAGACGAGATGTGAATCCTATAAATGATATCCGCGTAGGATAAGCGATGTGTGTAACCTCTAGAATATAATTTGAATATGACACGTGAGATGTGTAACCTCTAGATAATATTCTTATATGATACATGAGATGTGTAACCTCTAGATGATATTCATGTAGGATACACGAGGTGTGTAACCTCTAGATGATACTTGTGTATGACACGCGAGGTGTGTAACCTAAATGATATTCGCACGTGATACGTGAGGGGTGTAACCTCTTGAAAACGTGTAACTCTCCCTATGGAAATCAAGTGTATATTAGGGGGCGTGGTAACCCTCCCGGTGAACATGGTATGTAAGTGTGGGCCGACGAGCTGTTGATGGGGATTGTTTTGAAATACAAATGGACCTACGGGTTGGCAATTCGACTTGATATATATATATATATATATATATATATATATATATATATAGAATAATGATCATGTGAGAAAATCATCTTAGGAGAGAAATGAGAATAATTTATAGCCATTCGATCTTGGATTATTTTAGCACTTCATTAAGGGCAAATAAGAGAATTTGACACCATATTAAAGTTACACGGTTACTTCTCTACAATCTTGCAATTGTTTCCATAACTGACTTCCTATAATCTTGCATGACCAATCATCCTATTTACTTTTATTGATTATTTACGATTCTTAAGAGAGTTTATATCAAATTATTTTTCATTTGCTTAGCCAATCAAAATAAATTCTTTTATCTCATTTGATTCTTCCACACCTTCATGATTCCCAAATTCAGTGTCACAGAGAAAGACGCCCCCTTTTCATTTTTTGTAAAAAAAACTCGGTCATTTTATCACTTTATGTTTACATAAATCTTCTATTTTATTTTAAAATAGTTTTCCATTTATTATTATGCTTTATATTTTATTTAAAAATAGCATCAACATAATTGTATATGTTGCACATTTTTAGTATTATAACTGCACTGCAACATTTGTGTAAATTTTTAGAAAGTTTGAAACACTCCTCTTTATATTTTAATGCACATGTTTAAAGTGCATGTCATTTTCAGTAAAAGCATCAATGTAAGATTTTAGAAAGTGTGATATGCTAGTGCACTTTTGTATATACTTAAATGCACATGATTGCATACCCATGTATTCTTTTACACCCGTGTTTATTTATTTTTATTTTTTAAAATCATTTTAATTAGAAAGATGTATGAAAGTGCACAATGGTATGCGTAACATGCATCAAACATTATAGCAAGTGCAAGCCAATGTCATAAATGTGCAATTTAAAAAAGTGCAAATTAATACAATAAAAATGCTATGTGTCTTTAAATTTGGTTCGTTGATAAATAATGTTGATTTTTAAAACAATAGTTTTTCTAAAAAATATTACTAAAATAAAACTCATTCACATAAATATGACTAATATTTGTGGTGCATAATCTCTATCTCTACATCTACAAACTAATAAGGGTGAATGAGGGTTAATACCCTTTTTGGGTATAAAATTTTGTTGGTGTACCTCTATGGCATTATTTGAGTGTAAATTCTGCTTAAAGTATTGTACCATTCACGTTTCCTTTGTCCGGTCTTTGTGGCTTTCCATTAATTAAAACTCAAAATCTTCCCGTCAGTATTTGTTTCCGTCTACATCTTTGTTTTGACTTCCAACCCTATCAATCTGTATATATGCTCGACTGTTACATTGAAAACTACATCCCAAAAGATGAAACGGCGACATCCCACTCTAACAAGTAACAACTGCAGTCACTGTTAAGAAAACCAGTTACCTCATCTCCATCTGCGCTGAATCGGTGTTTCTGCTTTTCACGGCAGGTCAATTTTTTTTATTTGGTTCAATCTAATATTATTTTCACTCAATATCATCATGTTTGCTACTCTTCTTCCGATGTTTGCAGGCCCTCCGTAGTGGTAAATTGGTGATTATGGAGCCCTATGATTGTTTCCTGAGTGTTGCGATCATAAATTCATTGCCATGGAGTGTCAATATAAATTTCTCGACCCTGTCCCTCTTTTTGCTGTAAGTCATTTACCATCCTCAAATTTGTACAATCTTTTTAATTAACTTTTTATACAAGTTAGTTCTATAATAGCCTCTAAGTTCCTCTCATAAAAGTGGTTATCAAGTGGGGTTATCTTGTTTCTATCAAATTTTAGTTTCAGTATAGTATATATTATTTGTCCACATTAATTGACGTGTGTAGATCATTTCCATTTACCTATGTGGTTGGTTAAACACACACACACTGATATTTGAATTCTCTTGTCAATATTGTGCATGAAGGTGTTAAGTAGGGTTGGAGAGTAAAAAGCTAAGTTTTTTAGTTGTGCTTACAACACTGTGTGCAATACAAATCCTTTTAACGCATATATTTGTTGCTTTTAGTACAGTCATATGCATGCAGTTCTTGGTAGTATCTTTAATATGACACAAATCAAGCATGATATAGCAAACTAATGTGCAGCAGTTTCCATTCACATTTGGGAAAATGTACATAACAGATGGTTTATGCACTTTAACTGTTTGGGATATTATCCCATTATCTGGGTCATTTACTCTATGTAATCTGCATATTTAAGCCTTCATATTTCTTTGCACCTTGAGCTGTTTTCTTAATAGCAACTTGGCATGCTAGAAAGTCCCCACCTCTAAACTCATATAAAATGATATTCTATGACACATGAATTGCTTCACCCAAATATCTAATAAGAAGAAATATAATATCTTAGTCTGAAGACGACTCCTTCCCGCAGGTACAGGTTCTTGCAAACATTTCTAAACCTACAGAAGTACAGGTTCAGAACCACATTTCATTTGCTGAGAAAATAAACCCACAATAACTACTTCACTGTCATCTTTTTATATGACAAGGATACATGGCTTGCTATCACAATCTATTTCAATTCTACCAACGTATTTTTGCAAGGCCATATTACCTATTTTGTTTGGCTAGAAACAACCTCGTTTGAAAATCCACAATTCCATATGTTTTCCCAAACTTGATAAGGCTTGCATACTTAGAAATAAACATAGTTTTTAGCTAATCAGCTTTGCTCTCATAGAACTATGGTTCCTTCCCTTTGATTCTTTGTTATTCAAACTGAGTGCATATGATAGTTATACTAACTATATGCACTAAATTCCAATAAAAAAGATGGATTTTTTTTCATCCTTTTGCAAACATGCACTTTCAGACCTTACTCCCAATTTATTAATTTTGTTTGAATTAAAAACAAGTTTTATACGTAGTAGTTTATACCAGATGCCATCACTTTAGCTAATCTGAAATATTTTTACACTACTCAATTAGCATGACAGGTTGATATAAATGGTATGCCAGATGGATGAATACTCCGTTATAAGGTAAATATATGTCGTGGCCGGATAAATGGATTGGCCAACATAGAAATTTAGGCAGATATTGTGTACTAAGATATAATTTTTACCAACTACAGTTTTTATAATCTCTATAGCAGCAAGTGTTTTGCATTCTCGTGTACTTTATTTGTTTTTGCATTTCATTTGCTCGTGATTCTCTTCCATCAAGCGTTTGATTGCTTGGTTACTATGACTTTCCCCCTGATTTCTATGTGCTTATTGCCCTAATATTTCCTAATTCTTCTACCCTTCTCCCCCTATCATGGCGTCTGATGGGATTTTGGACGCCTGGATAAGTGTTAGTAGTGTACGGTTTGTTTTTAAGTACAAGGACATTAGTATATTTTTTTAGCTATTGCATATAACGCAATTGAAGAATTTAGAGAAGCCATAGGTTTCTAAAACGAGCAACGATGGATGTTTTACATGGAGGAATGATGATCTACCGTTTTTTTAATTGTTTGATCTGTACAAAGTAAAGGCGGTGATATCACACAGATTTGAGATAAAAAAAAATAGAACTAGATATTTAAAGAGCAAATTTGAAGAGCTAAAGATCAAATCAGCTTAACGAATTAAAGATAGAATGCTTCTCTGTTAGGCAGAGAAATTAAAGTGACGAAAGGAGAATTGGTCTGGAACAGTCAAACATGGATATGAAACCCAACTATAAACACTTCTATATGCTAGTGTATTCAAATTATTAGTTCCTTCCATGATTAATTTTTCCTAGGGCTGGGACTTTGGAACCAAGAATAGGAGAACCGAACCGGGCCGAACCGGGCCGAATCGGGCCGAACCGTTATGATATGGTTCGGTTCCAACATTTATTAGTTATTTATTAATGGTTCGGTTCCCGGTTCCTGAAAAATATATATATCTGGAACCGTTAAGAAACCGTTATACTTAGTATATAATAATTAAAATTTTGTATATTTCTTATAAGCATATATATTTCAATATATATTTACTTATCTATTTTTATATCACATTCACTATTTTAGTTTATTTATTTAAGTATTGAACATTATTATTCATTTTAATCGGTTCTCTTGGGCTTCTTTAAGAAGTATAACGGTTTCTTAACGGTTCTAGATATATATATTTTTCAGGAACCGGGAACCGAACCATTAATAAATAACTAATAAATGTTGGAACCGAACCGAACCATATCATAACGGTTCGGCCCGGTTCGGCCCGATTCGGCCCGGTTCGGCCCGGTTCGGTTCTCCTATTCTTGGTTCCAAAGTCCCAGCCCTAGGAAAAATTAATCATGGAAGGAACTAATAATTTGAATACAGTAGCATATAGAAGTGTTTATAGTTGGGTTTCATATCCATGTTTGACTGTTCCAGACCAATTCTCCTTTCGTCACTTTAATTTCTCTGCCTAACAGAGAAGCATTCTATCTTTAATTCGTTAAGCTGATTTGATCTTTAGCTCTTCAAATTTGCTCTTTAAATATCTAGTTCTATTTTTTTTTTATCTCAAATCTGTGTGATATCACCGCCTTTACTTTGTACAGATCAAACAATTAAAAAAACAGTAGATCATCATTCCTCCATGTAAAACATCCATCGTTGCTCGTTTTAGAAACCTATGGCTTCTCTAAATTCTTCAATTGCGTTATATGCAATAGCTAAAAAAATATACTAATGTCCTTGTACTTAAAAACAAACCGTACACTACTAACACTTATCCAGGCGTCCAAAATCCCATCAGACGCCATGATAGGGGGAGAAGGGTAGAAGAATTAGGAAATATTAGGGCAATAAGCACATAGAAATCAGGGGGAAAGTCATAGTAACCAAGCAATCAAACGCTTGATGGAAGAGAATCACGAGCAAATGAAATGCAAAAACAAATAAAGTACACGAGAATGCAAAACACTTGCTGCTATAGAGATTATAAAAACTGTAGTTGGTAAAAATTATATCTTAGTACACAATATCTGCCTAAATTTCTATGTTGGCCAATCCATTTATCCGGCCACGACATATATTTACCTTATAACGGAGTATTCATCCATCTGGCATACCATTTATATCAACCTGTCATGCTAATTGAGTAGTGTAAAAATATTTCAGATTAGCTAAAGTGATGGCATCTGGTATAAACTACTACGTATAAAACTTGTTTTTAATTCAAACAAAATTAATAAATTGGGAGTAAGGTCTGAAAGTGCATGTTTGCAAAAGGATGAAAAAAAATCCATCTTTTTTATTGGAATTTAGTGCATATAGTTAGTATAACTATCATATGCACTCAGTTTGAATAACAAAGAATCAAAGGGAAGGAACCATAGTTCTATGAGAGCAAAGCTGATTAGCTAAAAACTATGTTTATTTCTAAGTATGCAAGCCTTATCAAGTTTGGGAAAACATATGGAATTGTGGATTTTCAAACGAGGTTGTTTCTAGCCAAACAAAATAGGTAATATGGCCTTGCAAAAATACGTTGGTAGAATTGAAATAGATTGTGATAGCAAGCCATGTATCCTTGTCATATAAAAAGATGACAGTGAAGTAGTTATTGTGGGTTTATTTTCTCAGCAAATGAAATGTGGTTCTGAACCTGTACTTCTGTAGGTTTAGAAATGTTTGCAAGAACCTGTACCTGCGGGAAGGAGTCGTCTTCAGACTAAGATATTATATTTCTTCTTATTAGATATTTGGGTGAAGCAATTCATGTGTCATAGAATATCATTTTATATGAGTTTAGAGGTGGGGACTTTCTAGCATGCCAAGTTGCTATTAAGAAAACAGCTCAAGGTGCAAAGAAATATGAAGGCTTAAATATGCAGATTACATAGAGTAAATGACCCAGATAATGCGAAAATATCCCAAACAGTTAAAGTGCATAAACCATCTGTTATGTACATTTTCCCAAATGTGAATGGAAACTGTTGCACATTAGTTTGCTATATCATGCTTGATTTGTGTCACATTAAAGATACTACCAAGAACTGCATGCATATGACTGTACTAAAAGCAACAAATATATGCGTTAAAAGGATTTGTGTTGCACACAGTGTTGTAAGCACAACTAAAAAACTTAGCTTTTTTACTCTCCAATCCTACTTAACACCTTCATGCACAATATTGACAAGAGAATTCAAATATCAGTGTGTGTGTGTTTAACCAACCACATAGGTAAATGGAAATGATCTACACACGTCAATTAATGTGGACAAATAATATATACTATACTGAAACTAAAATTTGATAGAAACAAGATAGACCCCACTTGATAACCACTTTTATGAGAGGAACTTAGAGGCTATTATAGAACTGACTTGTATAAAAAGTTAATTAAAAAGATTGTACAAATTTGAGGATGGTAAATGACTTACAGCAAAAAGAGGGACATGGTCGAGAAATTTATATTGACACTCCATGGCAATGAATTTATGATCGCAACACTCAGGAAACAATCATAGGGCTCCATAATCACCAATTTACCACTACGGAGGGCCTGCAAACATCGGAAGAAGAGTAGCAAACATGATGATATTGAGTGAAAATAATATTAGATTGAACCAAATAAAAAAAATTGACCTGCCGTGAAAAGTAGAAACACCGATTCAGCGCAGATGGAGATGAGGTAACTGGTTTTCTTAACACTGACTGCAGTTGTTACTTGTTAGAGTGGGATGCCGCCGTTTCATCTTTTGGGATGTAGTTTTCAATGTAACAGTCGAGCATATATACAGATTGATAGGGTTGGAAGTCAAAACAAAGATGTAGACGGAAACAAATACTGACGGGAAGATTTTGAGTTTTAATTAATGGAAAGCCACAAAGACCGGACAAAGGAAACATGAATGGTACAATACTTTAAGCAGAATTTACACTCAAATAATGCCATAGAGGTACACCAACAAAATTTTATACCCAAAAGGGTATTAACCCTCATTCACCCTTATTAGTTTGTAGATGTAGAGATAGAGATTATGCACCACAAATATTAGTCATATTTATCCACCATCATTTTAATTTAACGATTGGTTGTTGTGGCCCCGTCGGCCCGCTCCTGATCAGCTTTAATTAGCGAGCGGAGCGTATCTGAATGGCCTTTGGTAGGATAGTATCATTACTATTACATGTTATATCACTATTATTTATTGGGGATAAAATGTCCCGAATTAAATAATGCGGAGCGAAGCTCTAGTGATAGTTAGTTCGGCCAATATTTTATTGAATATTTAATTTGTTGGTGGGCCTGATTAGCCCACTCTCGATCAGCTTTGATTAGCGATCCGAGCGTCTCCAGAGGGCACTGCCCCGATGACGCGTTTTAATTTGAAGGTTGTGCAGTAGTCCGCATGGTATTACGTGCCCGATCGACGATCATACCCCAATGTAATCTACGCCATTAGGCGCGAAGTGACTATTGCCGAATGTGACCTGTGGGGCCCCGAGGGAACCAAAGTGCTCGGCCTCGTGTTTCCGAGGGCGGTGCGACCAACTTGGGTCTGAGTTTGAAAACTCACAGACCAATGAATATTTTTATGTGACGTTCGGGGGGCTGCTAATTGGCCCCACCGCGAGCTGCTACGTCTAGTAACCCCGCACGATGAGCCAAACTGAGGGTCACAGTGACCCATAGGCCAGTAATCGTGGGTGTTAGAGAGAAAGCCACACAGATGGCTATGTATATATACTGTCGGGCCGTGCAGCCCGTTATCATGCTTATTGCGCAGCTGAAGCCACTCGACGCGCTCGAGCGAAATGATTAAAAGACGCTCGACCCGAGTCTTGAAGACGTTCAGGGCCAACTAAAGAGGGGACCACCATGGTTGAGAACCGCGGGATGAGCATCTCCACCCCAGAGACCGATGGCTTAGGAAGAACACCTAGAGGCCGAGGGTCTAGAGGGAACTGCCACGACGAAGAACCGTGAGACGATCATCCATCATCCAGAGGCCAAGGGCCAAGAGGAAACCATCACGGCTGAGAGCCGTGATACGAGCATCTCCACCCCAGGAGCCGGTGGCCTAGAGGAGACCACTACGGCCGAGGGTCGTGGGACCATCCTTACATCACGACCGACCTCACAGTACGGCGTGTTTATCACCTGAAGACCGGTATCATCCCCGCGCTGCGCAGATGAGAGCCGTTGCACGGATACACTTGATCGGCTTCTCATTGCCGACATCATTATATCAAGACCGGCCTCTCGGCACGGCGTGTTTATCTTTTGAAGACCGGCCTCGTCCCCGCGCTGCGCGGATGGGGACCGTTGCTTGATCTTGGTCGGCCTCTCATTGCTGACATCATTACATCACGACCGGCCTCCCGGCCCGGCGTGCTTATCATATTTGAAGACCGGCCTCGTCCCCGGGCCCCTCGCGGATGAGGACCGTTGCTTGCCTCTTTCTGATCGGCCCCCAGGCCGATACTTTTACATGGCTACCGACCCCCTGATACGGTGCCATTATCATACTTGAAGACCGGCCTCGTCCCCGCTCCTCGCGAATGAGAGCCGTTGCTTGGATTTCAGGTCGACCTATCATTGCCGACATCATTACATCACGACCGGCCTCTCGGCACGGCATGATTATCATATTTGAAGACCGGGCTCATCCCCGCGATGCGCGGATGAGGACCGTTGCTTGATTTCAGATCGGCCTCTCATTGTCGATATCGTTATATCACGACCGGCCTCTCGGCACGGCGTGTTTATCTTTTGAAGACCAGTTCCATCCCCGCGCTGCGTGGATGAGAGCCGTTGCTCGGATATATCAGCCTGATCGGACACTATTGTCATCTCCCTATCAAGACCGACTGCTCAACGACATTATGATCATTGTATATCGGCTCCCAACGCCGACCTTCTTGAGTTAGCGATCGGGCTCACCCCTCCCCTCCAAGAGGGTGACCATCGCCTTCGCATGACATCCAGCTATTCCATTGCCTCGTCATTTTATTCGTTTTGGTATCCCACCACCATTATGTGTGACATCACTTGTGGTCATTCTTAGAACCGACGAACGTATTTTCCTCCCTAAAAAAAAGATGGGGAGAAGGGGAGACAAGCTCCTATGAGAGAGGGAGTCTTGACGAGGTATGCCAGATCTTCCTTCGTCGCGAATGACGAACGTCTCCTGACACGGAGGCCAGTAGGAACGTGGGGGGGGGGGGTCTAGACGAACCAAAGGGAACCTCGGCAAGATAAACCAGTTCCTCCCATTTCCCGTGGATCGACGAACACCTTCTGCCAGAGCAGAAGGCTAGTAGGGCCACGAGCATGGGACGACGAAGCAGGGAACCCGCGATAGGGTAAACCAGTTCTTCCTTGCGATCGGTGGATGCCGAACGTCTTCTTCGAGGGAAGAAGATTAGTAGGATCACGACAGGGACGAACGAAGAAACGGGAACCTTGACAAGGTATACCAGTTCCTCCCCCTTGATGGACGGATGACGAACGTCTTCTGCGAAGCCAGAAGACTAGTAACTCACGACTGGGGACGAACAGAGATAGGGAATCCCGACGTGGATAAACCTGTTTCTTCTCATAGTTGGGATGACGAACGTCTCCTGCGAAACCAGGAGACAAGTAACTCACGAGACATCGGAAGAACGAAGACCAGCTCCATGGATCAGACACGAAGAACCAGTTCTTTACCGGAGTCTGTTGCGTGCCGAGTGTACACCGCTTAGCGGTCCATACATAGGACCACAGATACAGTAGACGAACGAAGACCAGCTCCATGGATCAGACACGAAGAACCAGTTCTTTACCGGAGTCTGTTGCGTGCCGAGTGTACACCGCTTAGCGGTCCATACATAGGACCACGGATACGGTAGACGAACGACGATTAGCTCCCCAGATCAGGTAGGAGGGACATCGCCCAGATTTATTTCAGGCTCACCATTCCTTCCCGGATGGAGTCCTGGCAGACGATCGGCTTCTCACAGCCAATCAGGAGAGAGACTTGTCACATCACTAGCATGGCCGAGGGCCGTGAGAGTGGTGAGACGATTACCACTCACCAACAGGCCGAGGTCCATGAGATGATCATCACTATTTTTCTATATCACGATCTGCCCCTCAGCGCCATCGTGTCTAAATTCACGGTTCGGCTCGCCCATTCCCTCCAGGATGGCGACGACCGTCTTATGCAGTACGATCGGCCCCTCAGCGCCATCGTACCCAGCTCACGTTCAGGTCGCCCCATCCCTTCCGGGGTGGCGACGAACGTCTTATGCATCACGATCGGCCCCTCAGCGCCATCGTGTCCAGATTCACGGTTCGGCTCGCCCATTCCCTCCAAGATGGCGACGACCGTCTTATGCAGTACGATCGGCCCCTTAGCGCCATCGTACCAAGCTCACGTTCAGCTCGCCCATCCCTTCCAGGGTGGCGACGAACGTCTTATGCATCACGATCGGCCCCTCAGCGCCATCGTGTCCAGATTCACGGTTCGGCTCGCCCATTCCCTCCAGGATGGCGACGACCGTCTTATGCAGTACGATCGTCCCCTCAGCGCCATCGTACCCAGCTCACATTAAACTCGTCCATCCCTTCCAGGGTGGCGACGAACGTCTTATGCATCACGATCGGCCCCCTCAACGCCATCGTGTCCAGACTCACGGTTCGGCTCGCCCATTCCCTTCCAAGATGGCGACGACCGTCTTATGCAGTACGATCGGCCCCTCAGCGCCATCGTACCCAGCTCGGCGTTCAGCTCGGCCATCCCTTCCAGGGTGACGACGAACGTCTTATGCATCACGATCGGCCCCTCAACGCCATCGTGTCCAGATTCACGGTTTGGCTCACCCATTCCCTTCCAGGATGGCGACAAACGTCTTTATGCAGCACGATCGGCCTCTCAGCGCCATCGTGTCTGGCTCATGTTCGGCTCGCCCATCCCTTCCAGGATGGCAACGAACGTCTCTCATGCATCACGATCGACCCCTCAGCGCCATCGTGTCCAGATTCACGGTTCGGTTCGCCCATTCCCTTCCAGGATGGCGACGAACGTCTTTATGCAACACGATCGGCCTCTCAGCACCATCGTGTCTGGCTCATGTTCGGTTCGTCCATCCTTTCCAGAGTGGCGACGAACGTCTTATGCATCACGATCGGCCCCTTAGCGCCATCGTGTCCAGATTCACAGTTCGGCTCGCCCATTCCCTTCCAGGATGACGATGAACGTCTTTATGCAGCACGATCGGCCTCTTAGCACCATCGTGTCTGGCTCATGTTCGGTTCGTCCATCTCTTCCAGGGTGGCGACGAACGTCTTATGCATCACGATCGGCCCCTCAGCGCCATCGTGTCCAGATTCACGGTTCGGCTCGCCCATTCCCTTCCAGGATGGCGACGAACGTCTTTATGCAACACGATCGGCCTCTCAGCGCCATCGTGTCTGGCTCATGTTCGGCTCGCCCATCCCTTCCAGGATGGCAACGAACGTCTCTCATGCATCACGATCGGCCCCTCAGCACCATTGTGTCTAGCTCATGTTCGGTTCGCCCATCCCTTCCAGGATGGCGACGAACGTCTCTTATACAGCATGATTGGCCCCTCAGTGCCATTGTGTCGAGTTCATCTCCGGATCGCCCATCCCTTCTAAGATGGCGACGACCATCTTATGCAGCACGTCTGCCTCTCGGCGCTGACATGCCTAGTTTATCGATGAGAGCCACCGCTTTCTATCACATCTCACATTCCTTCTCTCATACATTGCACCCATACATTACATGCATTCATGCATTCATGCATCATACCTCATACATTCATACATACACACGTGCATCATGTTTTGACAATATCGCGACGTCGGTTTATAGATGCATGGACCTCTAAGCTTCTCCGATTGGAAAGCTCGAGTCAGAGTCCTTTACTCTCGCCTGATGCATTCAGGGGGAGTGTGCCCGTGGAGGAGCACCCTTCGCCCGACCCCGTCGGGAAGGGGGTGCCTCACCGGCAGATTACGTTCAGAAGTGCAGACACCCACTCATATATTATGATTATTCGAAGACACAGTTTCCAGCAAAACAGAGGAAGAGCGCAGGCAAGAGTATATTTTCTCGAGCAGATTCGCACGCTCACTACTCAAGAAACTGGGGGACTTGTGTTGGGATATATTATCCCGGCCTATTACTGTTCAGGAGCCCAAGACATTATCCAGTACGGAGCCCGAACAGCTAGGTCCATTTCGGCCCATTCTGGCCCACTTTGGCCATTAGGCCCGACATCGGCCCGTTTGGCCCATTAGGGTGGAGTACTTCCCTCACCCCTTTCCCTATTTATAGGAGGTTTTCCCTCCATGTAAAGGATCTTTTTCCTTCTTCCTTTAGCTCTCTAGATTAGATGATACTCCATGAACGGGAGCTCAAATTATACTGTGTAATGGTGAGGAGAGATTAATGAGAAAGAGAGGGCTTGGACATTAGCCTAAAAAGTCCCGTAGTTTTCTCCCTTTCGGGTTTCCACGTAAAAACTGTGTGTTCATACATATATTTACTATATCGTGTTAGATTAAACTCAACACTCATATAATCATTAGATATTATGTTTTTTTTTTGTAGAAAAATATCAATAATAAAGTAATTAATAGATAAATGAAGATATTTGTATTTTTTAGTCTCTAAATATGTTCACATACATTCTAAAAAAATTACTCCCTCCGTATCTAATTAGTTGACCCATTTTCTTTTCACGGAGTTTAAAACAATCACTGTAGACTTTATAAAAAAAAGTAAAAGGTTTTTGGTAACGTAGCGGTACTGTAGCAGTACTGTAGTGGTATTGTATCTGCTTTTTGCGTAGGGTTCTTTCCAAAAAAGGAAAGGAAACAATTAATTTAATATATAAAAAAAGGAAAGTGTGACAATTAAATATATACGGAGGGAGTATATATTTCAAACTTATTGATCAAACATTCTGTTGAGGTTTATTCCTTCAACCCTTGGGTCCAACACGTAAGCCCAAGGATTTCGAGTGGATTAGTGTGTATATGAGATGCAAGCAAGTAAGGTGGGCTAAGAAATGTATGCAATAGTGGACCGAGTATTATTAGAACCTAGTAACTTCCCGATACAATGCACTATGCTAAGGCCCAATGCCGTTCGTCTTACACCTCAGTAGAAGACCCGCGGTTACGGGCTAAGAGCAGATAATAAGCTAGAATTCTAAGACAGATAAGTTGTCAACCTTTACAATGAAATAAATGCTACTATTTATACCACCAATGGGCAGTTGGCTATGCTGACGTGGATACCTGTGAATGGCTGAAGCCTCAACCACCAAATCTCCAGCATTAAATGCGCTTCCCGCCAAGATGTCGATTTCCCGCCCATTTGTGGAGACTGTCCCCCTGAGATTGGGTCCTGCTCTTGGCAATATTGCAAAGGGTTGTGGGCCGTGCCTCGTCTGACCCTTATGTAGAATGAGTTGATTAGTTCCTGGACAAGATCTCCTCTGAGCCGTGGGTCAGGGGTGGTGACGTGCGTCTCCATAGCCTTGGATCTTGAGACGTGATTACTCGTATTCTGTATAGACATTCGTCTGTGCAATGTTGGCCTTATTGGGCCTAGACGTTCGTCCGAAGAAGGGCTTAATGGGCCAATCCTTTAATTGGGCCATTAACCCAACACGTCCTTTAAGACAAAATGATAAAAATAAATTGGGGTTGGAAAGAATTTAATCCTGACCGTCTAGCCCGCCTAGGCGCTCGACTGACGTTTTCCACCGATTACAACGAAATCAGGGTGCCCGACCACCGCCTAACGACTAGGCAGACGCCTAGGACAAATTTTATAACCATGCTGGAACGATAGTGAGGCTGATCTGATCCCATTTTTAAAAAATTAACACATGCTTTTAGTGGGTTTAAGGATGTTTTAATTAGATTGAGTTTTTTTTATCTGGTCTAATCCGTTTAAGTGCGGTCTGATTTGGTCTAGTACATGTATGATCCTATGTATTTTACAACTATCAAAGTCTGATATTTTAAATTCTGATCTGATCTGCTTAAATATATGATTTGGCTTGACCCAATCTACTATTGAAGTTTAAGTAGAAACGTTCTAATTTGAAACAACAATTGCGTGCAATGTCACACACTTCATCATCGGCTGATTCTGCTGAGATTTATGAATGGTTGAAGTGGCTGATTTAGCTTATACTGCTGATTTATGAAAAAATTATACTAAAATATATTTTATGAATAAAATAAAGGAAAAATTACATGAAAAATAGCTAAAATGATCCTCTACAGTAAATTCCGCCAATACAGTCACAATTGTAACTCCAGCTTTACTTTTTTTTTTTACACAATTCAGAGCCCGAAATCAAAAAATACGTTTTTTGTGAAAAAGTTGACTGATAAACGTGATAAGTTGAAAAATAGGGTCACCAAACAACCTCTTAAATTGTTAGAGACAAAGGGATTATTTTAGTGAATGCATAGGCAAAACTCGTGTCTTATAGCCAAAAGAAACATCAGGAAATTATTTTAGTGAAAGCATGGATCATTTCAGAAATTAAGTCTTGAAAATCAAATTAATTTCTAAAGTGTTAGGCATCATTATTAAATGGAAACGAAATATTGACATATTTCTAATATCATTTGAACTGAAAGAATAAGTAGAGATGTACTGCTTGTGACATTCCATTGGTACAAAAAGGGGAAGTTAAACTCTAAATTGTTTTAAATAGCAAAAGGAGACTTCTGGCATAGATAACGGTCTAAAAAGAAGTCCATATATCTAATGCTAAGGATATTATGATAACACACAAGATTTACACAGGGAAATCATCACAGATATCAGTCGCTGCCCGTGTTTCAAGGGCACTACCACATGAACAATAACAACAATAAATTGGTCAATAAATAAGTTTGTATTCTTGGACTTATCAGTGATGAAAACCCACTCTTCATTTCCCATGGTGTTAAGTCATCGGTTACAGCTTGCAGCAGAAATTGCATGGCGATCGCGGGAGTTAAGACCGTATCATGGCTAATGATATTCAAGAACATCAACCTGAACCGGCCAAATTCTGAAATATTCAGAAGTCGATGTAATTTGGACTGATATAATCTAATAATCATATCTTTCCACTGCAAAAAAACATGAACTGGACATATATCCATCCCTAATTGCACTGCCGAGGTCGGAAATTCTCATCAGACAGAAGAGAGCCAAGCAGACTCTCCAGTCTCTTTGCCCCTGCAGAGGGTTTAAGAAGCGTGAGATCACCCACACCATAGCACGGGTGGGTCCCATTGCCGGCACACCACCCACCCGGGATGAGCATGTCTTTACCGCGGAACAGAAGGTCAGAATCGATCCTGTCAAGCACAGGGTCATCATGGTGGAACTTTCTAGCAAAAGGGGCGTTGCTGTCAACCATCCTTTTCATGTCATTGAGGGTGAGGTAATGAGGATGCTGTTTGGGAGGGTTATCCCACGAAATGAAATGGAGGTCACTGTTGACCGTGGTGTTCTTAAACTCTCGTGCATTACATATGACCGTGTGGAAATAACCCTCAGGGGATGATAAGAAGTTTGCGTAGTACATAAGGACGGTTCGAGGTAAATTGTCCCATCCCCATATACAAAAGTCAACAAAGGGCCGAGAGAGGACCATCCACGCAGATCCTGTAATCATGTAATAAAACAGTATCATGCTGGTTGGCCATGCTTATATCTTCAATGGCATTCACATAGGAGATCACAAACTAACTTTATCATAAGGACCCGTTTGGTGGAGAAGGTTAGTTGGCTATCATAGTTTTATCTGCTGAAGGGAAAAGCATCTTATGACATCCACTTCAGCCAAATAAGTAAATAATAAGCTAGTTTACCATCTGATAAGGAAAAATAAGCTAGAAGTGGCTATCGAAGGGAGCCCCTAAGAAAGGGAAAAAATGGTACCCTCTCAACATCAATGCCAAAATATCATAAAAGCGATCTTTAGCCTAGAGAAATGACAGGGTGAAAGATCTATGTACCAATGAGGATGAATGCTACCCAATATACTATTTTTATCCAGCCAGAGGAAACACAAGGGCTGTCCATGGCCTTGCACTTTTTTGTAAACCTAAGAAAGCAATTCCTTCTTTGAGCTAGACAAAGAACTATATATCTTACTCATTTTCATGAGTTAAATAAAATAAAGGTTATAGTAAGAGAAATATGTTGTTTTTTTACATCCCCTTATATCTTCTCCTTTCTACACCCACACTTTATACACCATCCTCAAATTTCTTAGTGAAACATTTATGTGTTAAATTGAAGACTTACCACCATTGGCCTTGAAACATAAAAGGTCTCGCTTAGCATGTTCTCCAACAAAAAAGTGGAATATCAACCCACACAACCTCATTTAAATCTAACAATTCTAACACATTTTTTTGGGGGCAGAAAAGAGATAAAAACTACAAAGGGAGGGGTGGGGTGGGTCGGTGCTTCAAGCCAAAGCTATACCCAAGAAAAGTGATGTAGATTATCACCTGTAAAGAGCTTGAAAGCAGTTGGCACACTTCTTCTTTGTGTAATCCAGAAAACATCAGCCTTTTTTGACATATACAGCCCCGGATCAATTATAATCGGCTTTGCTCTTTGATACCTTTTATTAAGAACAGAAAACCCAGAACCTAACAATTAATTAATCAATCCTTAAAACCCTTTTCCCCAAAACAAAACAAAACAAAACCAAGAGGACCACTTACTCTTTCCAACCAATATTGCTTGTATGATCGATGAAATTAAGATCCCGGGGCAAATGAGAAAACGTATAAAGCAGATCTGTAATTAATCACACAAAAAATGAATAAACTATTAACTAAAAATCCAGAGTTAATGTGATTTTTGCACCGATTAGCAGCAGCAACCATAACTGCATTACCATCTTGAGTCACCAATGGGTAATCTGAAGCACTGAGGTTGATAAACCAGTCCCAATTCCCGCCATCCTTCAACAAGATGGCGGCTGCGTGTAGGGTGTTGGCCACCATTGTGGGGCCCCGGTAGGTTACCAGATTCGCCTTACCGATCATCCTCACATTTTTCATTTCGGTGAAGATCGGGTGTTCCTGGATGTAGCTTCTCAGATCGAGCCGTTCTTCTGTCGATGATTCGGCGTCCAGGTGGACCACGTACTGGTTGTTCGGATGGTACAAAGCCTGAAGTGTGCGCTTGAGCATGTTGCCGTCGCCGGCGGAGCCGGAGATGAGGTAGGCAATTCGGGGCGGGGGAGGGAGGGTCGAAACGGGTATGGGCCGGAGCTTAGATTCGATGAAAATGGAGGCGGCGGAGGCGGAAGCATAGTATCGGTAGAGCGGCAGAAGAGGGGTGCCGTCGGAGGAAGTTAGGGTTGTAAGGAACAACAGGAACAGAAAGATGATAGAGCCTATAGCCAGAGGAAAGATCCACTTCCGCTCCATTTTATGTGGGTGCCTCACATTGAGGTAATAGTTCTTCAGCTTCTTCATATCTACCCACCAAACCCGATACACCAACCGGAAGATCAAATTTGCCAAATTCCTTTCCTTTAATTTACAATACAATATAAGAATATAAAAGAAAACTTCTCTCCCCACAAAGATGGAGTCTTGTGAATCAGCTATGCAATTGATCAGTCAAGAACGACATTGGGAGGAATGGGCAGCTCCAAAAGCAACTCCGGTTATCTTCTTCTTAATCCATCTGGGCGTTTTCCTTTAACACATTCATCCGTGTCGGTGGGGGTAGGAGACTATTTGGCTGAATAGCAGTACGGAAGAGGGAAGGTTTACTGGGTTTGTAGTTTAATGAAGAAATTTATTTAAAACTTCTAGAATTTCAGATCTTCCCATCCGCCCGTGACTAGATATAGTCTTTATAGTAACAGTACCGATCTCATCTATTCTTTGAGTCTCTTTAAAGATTTGATGGATTCACGTTTTCAAGCCTAATTTTTAAATAGGAATTTATATTTTATATTTTCAAGCCCAAAAACACGTTTCAAATAGGAATTTATATTTTATATTTCTTAAATATGATTAAACTTTATTTTTCACTCCATATCAAGGGCCTGTTTGATAGTTTACACATTAAAATTTAGCATACAAAATTATTGCATGTAAAGTGTAGGACAGTAATTAGTTTGCATGTAAAATAGAAATACATCATTTGACAATTTGTGTAATCTATTTTTAATAAATTACACCCAATCTCTTTATAATTATTTGTTTGGAAGACAACTTACCTAGTTACCCCATTCAACTTAGCCATGAAATTACTACATATTCCATAAAAATTTACATCAACAATAGCATATACATTATGCATTTATTTACGTAAATCTAAATGCTCAATTTGCGGGAGAAATACTTTGCAGGGGACTGGGGAGCACCCAACTTATAAACCTAGTTTCAACTTTCAACAAACGGTATAAAATATTTACATCCCTACACTTTACGTACAAAGTGTTTATTTTACATCATACCAAATGGGCCCTTATGGTAGTCTGTTGACGGGGGCAGCGAGCAGTCTGAGGGCAAGGAATGAAGACAAGATCATTAGAAGCGATAAAGTCTCGAGGATGAGAAGGCTACCAAAGAGGATGTGAACATAGACATTGAACTATTTGTCCCAAAATATGGGAAGGAGGCGAGTCAGCTCGTCAAAAATACTGAAGGTGATTGCCAGAGTTGGGCTTGCAAGTTGGAAGATGAGGAAGAATTTTAATTGTTTTTACTATGATAGTCATAATAAGTATATTTCGGCGTGTTGTTACTTGTAGCCAGTGGCGTATTTACTATGGGGGCAGCTGCCCCCTCTCAACCCCACCCAACCCCTATATATATATATATATTTATATATTTAATTTATAATCAAATTTATATTTATATGCTATCTTGGAATATCATATATTGTAATTACGAAGTTTATAACGAAAGTCTATTTGGCCCAGCGGAAACACATATATCCTATGTGTGGTTAGATGTCCTCAAAGATCAGGGGTTCGAAACCCATATTCTTGCTCTTTTTATGCATTCCTTTTCTTTTATCCTCTTTTATTCCTATTCTCCTTTTAAGTTTTGTAAGTGATTTTATATAATCCTATCAATTTTTCTCAAATTTGATAGATTAACTACTTCATTACAGTATTTGGTTATCATACTTCCTTCTTTTTTAATTGTAAAATACTTTTCAAAAACTTAATTTGTTATACATTAATAAATAAAATGTAATCAAAGTACAAATATGTGAATAGTGCAAAATCACCAACGTTGCGACTAAAAGAGAACGTATGTATTGTAATTTATAAAGTTTTGCAATTACATTTTTACACTAAATAGAAACTGATTTATAGATATAATTAAGCATTCACAATTTACATTAATACTAAATATAAAAGATATATGTCCCTTATTCAACTCATCTATTTTTTAACATATTTTAGAAAATTAAAAATTTATGACTAATTTATTTTTGAAAATTTTCTAGTATGTTTTCATGTTTTTCATCGAACAAATATTTTATTATTTATAACGAATTTCACAAAAAAAATCTTATTGTATTCAACTGTATGTGACATGATTAAGAGAATATATAATGTAAAGTCGCCCCCACTCACCATCATTCCCGGATACGCCACTGCTTGTAGCACTTGGGGTTTGGGGTGGTTTATTTTGGTGAGTGTTTTATAGGTGAGAGGCATAAAGGCACCAACAACCGACTTTTTTTCAAAGCTCTCACATGGTTAGTAAAATAATTTACTCTTTATAGGGTGACTATTTCTATGTCTGATTAGGCAAGTGAGGAGTTGGGTAAGTATTTTGGACAAGTTTATTTCAATATAGACAATTTTCTTTAAAAATGTATTTTACTTCTATTGAGGAAATGAAGTCGGTTATATTTATGATGGTCCGTTCGTTGGTTGTTTTGGTACACTAGAAAATAGTGGCAAGTTTTGATTTATCAAAATTTTAAATATAACAACATAACATTTTAAACTTTGACAAACTTATAAGTTTTTAATAGGCCTTAAAATATTTAAAAACACCTCATGTAAACTACATCGTTTTCATTAAATTGATAGTTCCACATATATACAACCTTAACCAATTAGTTGACTTCTACTTCAACAAATATTTGACCTCCTTGCGCCTTGCGCCATCCCTTTCTACTCCTTTCTTCTCTTACTTATCCTATTTACCCATTTTTTTAGAGTTCAACCAGTTTCATCACCAAATCAGTCGTCACCATGAGAAGGAAAATAGAAGGTATTGTTGGGGTAATTGGCCCAACACAGGATCGGCCCAATACCCCTGCACCAGGATTGACCCCATACCCCAGGGCCGCGCGGCGTGCGTCGCATGGCACAATGTCCTTGAGTGAATCATCTTGGCCATCGTTGGAAGGTTCTCAGCCTGCAGACTCGAGATAATTTGCGGGAGACACATTTATTGCACCATATATGAAATATTTTATGGTTGGGGGTTAGCCACTCAAGGTTCGCCACATCACCACCACCAACCCAATGGTAATATAAATAGAAGCATTTATTTCAATGTAAAAGGTTGACAACTTGTATTCAATAACTTTAGCCCTTCTCTCTACTTCTTCTATGTAATCTCAGCTTAGAATAGAGGCTCAATGCTCAATTGAGTAAGGTGTGCTATAATTGTTCTAAATCTTGAATAAAACTTGGCCCATTTTCCATTCTACTCTTTCTTGCTAGTACTTGTGCCAAAAAAAAGTTAACTAAATCCACTAAAATATATCAAACCCATTAAAACTTCTATGAAAGCCCGAGTGAAAGTGTTTGGCCCTTGGACCGAGAGAAATAAACCTCAACATTGGCACCGTCTATGGGAAATTGAACAAAACTCTCCCGAGTAGGCTCTCATGCTAAGCAGCACTTTACGAACACAAGCTACTCTAAACAAGCAAAGTGGTTAGATTCTCGTCCGAACACACCAGGGATCTGTCTGTACAGCTGCGCGATAGCAGGAGGCCGTGGACTCTGAGTTGCAGAGCCATCCGAGAGTGAATGGTACCGGGGCGATCATGGGGATGTTACCCATTTGATTCCTGTCGAGGCCTGCAGTGACCCACGACTCTTGAGGGAACTCGCTGACACTATGCGACGCATGGCCGATCAAAATGATGCAAAGCAAACCGTCTACTCCACTGAGACAGAGCGCACCCCCATCTCCTATTCGATGTATGCAGTCCCTTAGGAAGAAAACAAGGGAATCTGATGCCTCTCACACCTCAGTCCACACGACAATTGACAAAACACCGACTTCTCGAAGGCTTGAAGATCGAGGCCGCTTGGGCACAGTCAAACACATGAGGGATGCCACGATAAAGAGAACACCAATGATCCCCCGCAACAGCTATCAAACAAGGGAACCTACCCCCACGGTTTAGGATGAAGGTCGCCAATGTAACACAATATGACGCTCCACTATCAAACAACCACAATTGTCCACTAGCGAAAAAGTTGGCCGCCATAGTATTAACGATAGGATGTGATGATGCCATAGGAGTAGAAATATGGTTTTCCCAGATAAATCATTGCAACTTGCAACACTGTTGCACTTCGTGATCTGAAATGGAGCAAAAATGGTAGACAACATTGGGCGTGGAGGATCTGGACAGATGACCAAAATGGCCACGACGACGACTGTGACCTCCAATCGACGTCGTCCATAGTGTTGAGATGGACGGAGATCATAAGTTGGTGAAGCCATGTTGGTAGCATTGGCGGTTGGAACAATTAATTGATTTGCGGCCGCAGGTTCTTGAAATCCAGTTTCATGTTAAAGTAAGTTTTGTTGCAGTTCAGCCAACGGGTGAGTTGACGAGCGTACCCGGATAACAGAGGTAAGTTCATTGTATTTCGGTTCGAGGCCTTGAGAGTGTTTATGACCGAGATTAGGTTTTGAGCGAGGACCAATGCCTCAAATATGGCATACATCTCGGCGAGATAGTCAGTTATGGATCGACTACCCCGTGTGGTCCGAGCAAGAGAGGTCTTGAGAGATATGATTCAGCCGCGTGACGTACTGGCGTAGTGAACACCATCTTGTCCCATGCATTGTGAGCCATGGTAGTCCGATGATATAAGGAATTATATCAAATGGCACTGATGATGGTGTGATCTTGTCGATACCAAATGGCATAGCAAGGGTTGAGTTGTGTTTTGGAATCATCGAGATATTTATCCAGGACAGTGATGGTGCAATCAACATAGCCTTCAAGACCAAGTCCAACAAGGGCTGAATATACCTGACATTTCCAGACAAAAAAATTGGAGTAAGTAAGTTTGATTGGGAAATGGTTGGTGGCTGTGAGGGAGATGACTGGGGTGGTGGCAGTAGTAGCCATTATGAAGAACAGATCGAAAAAAAGTTGACTCGATAGAGTCTGGATCGTTGCGATCCTAAAAGGAGATGCATCTTGTTGGTATGAGTAGTACTATTAATCCGTTTATATTAAATCTCAAGTGTTACATCGTGATACCATGAAAACGTATGGAAATAATAGTGTATTGGATTGATTGATTGCGATGTACATCGATGGGTATAAATACAACACACGTGTACATAAGATAAAACTCTGCTAACTAATATGCCCAAGTATTAGTAGTGTACATATACTCCACTAACGGATACACATACATAGTGTGCATACATATACTTAGTAAATAATAGGATAAATTATATGTTCCATTAATCAGGAACTGGAGATAAAAATATATACTCCATAAATCAGAAAATTGGAAAAATAAGAGAAAAAACCAATTAATTGGCTGTAATGCACAAAAAAAGGAACCTAAGCGGCGTTTCATTTATTCCGTGTTTGGAACTAAGACAATGGTAATATGTAGTAGTTAGCATACTTCATTTATTTCGTGTTTGGAACTTCAAAAATGGTAATATGTGGCTGATAGATAATATTCCATATCAATATAAGATCTAGAGAGGAGTCAAGATGAAGCAGATAATGAATGTATAAGATGATGAATGTCCTCTCTATCATTTACAAGACCAAGTTATATTATATAGAGGACCTCATGACCTAGAAAATGTCATGGGCCGATACTAATCTAGCGGGCTAGACCCAATACAAGAATTACATCATCTCGAATACCTGGTACATGATAGTATATATCCATTAGTGGCAGTTAGCATATTGTTTTAGTTTTTGTAGCTAACTTTTTTGTTTCTATATATTTTGTTTCATGGATTTTATTCTCTCATGGAAAAATGAAGAAAGAGAATCTCCTCCTTCTCTCTATAATTCCAGCATTTTGACTTCCTAAGATGGAATTCCAGCAACAACATCGCCGGATTCCTTATCCGGTCAAATATGAACACACGTTCTACACACAAAGCACCTCCCTGGAATCTATCCTCACTGTCAGAATCCCAACTGGAGCAGGACCAGTTACAAGGGACACAACAACTACAACTACCAGTCAGCTTCTCAACGGAGCCAGGAAGACATCCCACCGTATTCCACCAGCTCGCAGGAATTGACCATTTCTACCGGGAACTAAGAAGATTTGGGCCTATCTCGGCCTCTCCAAATTTTAATAAAGCTGGCAGCTTCATAAAGATTGCCAAATAAAAAGGAAATTTCATTTTTATTCCTGTGGGGCCACAAAAATCATGCTTGCTCCAATTCATGGCAGTCTTTTCTAATTTCACGGGAGTCTCAGATTTAGTACAAGAGGAACTGATGCACGGGCTACCAGAAATCACATCAACTACACATGAGCCATCAATATCTAAGCTAATTTTTGATTGTCAAATTCGGGAAGCATACTCATAGAAACTGTTGAGGTTTATTCCTTCAACCCTCGGGTCCAACACGTAAGCCCAAGAGTTTCGAGTGGAGTGTGTATGAATAACTAGCCCAACTAACAAGTGAGATGGATTAAGAAACAATAAGTAGCAAGTAAGTGATTAGGTATTATTAATCTGTTAATAACTCCCCAATACAATACTTTTCGCTAAAGGCTCGTCGGCCGTTCGTCTTACAAGGCAGTAGAAGTGCTGCGGGTAAGAAGGCTATAAGCTAGAGTGCTAAGAATAGAAAGTTGCTAACCCTTTACAATGAAATAAATGCTTCTATTTATACCCACCAATGGGCAGTTGGTTATGCTGACGTGGAGGATTACGAGTGGATGGAGTCCCAACCGCCAAATCTTCATCATTAAATGCGCTTCCTGCCAGAATCTGGGTTTCCCGCTTAATCCGTGACGACGTTCGTCGAGCTAGATCCGGGGTCGCCTTTACTGAAGCAGCAAGGAGCCTCTAGCCGTCCGTCTATGGACCCTTGGTAGATTTTACCTTGGCGCTGGGACTGGGCCGTCTGCTGAGATGGACCCTGGGTGGCGACGTCCGTCGCCTCCTGGCATTGGATGACCTTCGGCCTAGGCTCTCCGTCGCTAGGCCAGGGGAGGAGACGTTCGTCTCCCGCTCCTTGGGCTGTACTCCTCTGGGCCCAAGATGTTCATCTAATTAGGGAGAATGGGTCAAACCCCAGTTTGGGCCATTTACCCAACAGAAACAATGGTCTCTAATTCCATTGGAACAACACAGACTTATTCAAACATACTCAGACGCTTCAGACAACTTTTATCAATCAGATGACTCTTTTTACATGAATGGCTTTCTGGGAAATGGAAATGAAAGCGGCCGTCGTCCCCCTATCTCAACTCCGGGAGAAAATGCGAAATCAAAATTCAACAGAGCGATTTACAAAAAATCAAGTTTGTTACTTCAGAAAATTGCCTGCTGACGGACAAAATGAACACGCAAATCAAAATATGCATGAAATCTCAAAAGAATAAGCGGCGCCACAACATGAAGACTAGGTCGCAGTCTAGAGAGTTTCCTTGGGCGTAATTAGATTGTACTGATTAATTTTCTTCAATAAAATTCATTTTTTCCAAAAAATAAAAAGTTTCACGAAGAAGTGGTCATTACGAATCTACAAAGCCAGACTTGTTTTTCAATTATAAATCACCATTTTCCACCACGGCCATTTTTGTATCTTGAGTAGTGTACAAGAAAATAAACCTAAAGTTGTGGCCATTCATGTGTTATTAGTGATTATAAATGTAGTACGTAGTAGGAAGTACTACGTATTAGATATGTGATGGCCTAATGTGCGTTGATGTATAAATAAATTAAAGTTTATGACTTTCCTTTCCCAATTTTTTTATTATGTTAATTAAAACATGGGAAATTTACTAGAATATGAGTAAAACTCATTGACTTACCTTTCCCAATTCTTCGTTTCTTACTCCTAAGAAGTCTCACTATCCAGATTGGGGAATTTTACTAATCAATGTGTAGTGCCCTCAAAAATATACTTCTGTCCGTTCATCACATTAACTTTTGTTGATTAATGACGAACTTTGGATAATGATTTTAATTATTACATCTATATGTAATTTATGAAATTTATACTTTTATGAAGAAAATAATACTTTTATGAAAATATTTTGAATAAGGAACATCATAATATAATTTTGGAGTGGTCTTCTTGTCAGGTCGGCCTGACGGGATGCTCCGTCCAGCCGAGCCTGTTTGGACACCTTCCCGGCGAATTTTTTTGATGAAATTTTTTGAGCATGTTCCTCATTAAGTCTAGTTTGTCTATACTAAATTTCAGCTCAAAATTCGATCGGGAAGACATTCAAATCATTTTTTGAAGTTGACTGCGTCAAAGTATACATATAAAACTGCAGTCAACTTTAAAAAATGATTTGAATGCCTTCCCGATCGAATTTTGAACTGAATTTTGGTATGGACAAACTAGACTTGATGAGGAACATGCTCAAAAAATTCATCAAAAAATTCCACCGGAAAGGTGCCCAAACGAGCTCGGCTGGACGGAGCATCCCGTTAAGCCGGTCTGACATGAAGATTTGTCTATAATTTTTTATATTCAAAATAATTTCGTTTAAAAAAATATCATTTAATTGTTATTAACAAAAAAACCAATGTTGTAAAGGTACTTGTGAACTTTAGAAACACTAGGTAGGCGCCCTCTAACCCCTCGTCGTTTCTGTGCACCCATTTCTCATCACCTTCTCGTAATTTTGAGGGAGAGAAACATCTCACTCATCTCCTCCCCATCATTCTCCAGGTGCCCGCGAGCCGCAAGTACGGAATTACCATCCCCATCATTACAGACATTACCCAAGAAGATAAGCGTTGGGTTACCCCCCGCTTAAGGGAGAATAAAATTACTGCAATGACGATTATAGCAGGAACTGCAATGCACGATCTCTCGTTTGCCATACACCTTTGCTCCTTTTCACATTCCACTTTACCTCATGACAGAGTCGGGATTATCCTGCCCTGTAAGAGGTACACGAAACTCCGGACCCGCTTCATCGCATTGGCATTCCCGGCTACCTGCTCGCTAAAAGGCGTCCTGAGAAGGACGGCTGAGCAGACTTCGTCGCCAAGAACTACGCCGTACCGAAGGAAGCAGCCGCCGGCGGTCCTTGACAGAAGCGTCGACATGAATGAACTGGCGTTGTCCATTGGACAGACAACTAACGAACGAGAGCTCCACGCTTTGATGTCGCCGTACAAAAGTCGGGAGCTTTCCGCGCGATTCATGCTCACCCTCATCTCACGCGAATCCGACTGGCAACGCTGTCTCGCGCTGCTCGATTGGATTCACGAAGAGGCTCTGTACACCCCTTCCGTGTTCGCCTACAACGTCGTGCTTCGTAATGTTCTCCGAGCCAAGCAATGGCGCCTTGCCTCTGGACTGTTCGACGAAATGCGCCAACGAGGCGTCTCACCAGATAAGTACACTTACTCGACTTTAATTACCCATTTCGGGAAAGAAGGCCTGTTTGACGATGCTCTGTCTTGGCTTCAGAAAATGGAGCATGACCATGTGACTGGGGATCTGGTTCTCTACAGCAATTTAATCGAGTTGTCTCGTAAACTATCTGATTATCCAAAAGCTATATCAATATTCTCCAAACTAAAGAGCTCAGGGATTACCCCAGACCTGGTAGCTTACAACTCAATGATAAATGTGTTTGGGAAAGCCAAGCTTTTTCGGGAAGCAAGTTTATTGCTAAATGAGATGATGTCAAATGGTATTACCCCAGATACCGTTAGTTACTCTACGCTTATGAGTATCTACATGGAGAATCGGAAGGTTCTTGAAGCTCTATCCGTGTATTCTGAAATGAAGAAAGCAAACTGCCCGCTTGATTTAACAACCTGCAATATAATGATCGATGTGTATGGACAGCTTGATATGGTGAAAGAAGCAGATAGTTTGTTTTGGAGTATGAGGAAGATAGGGATCGCACCAAATGTGATAACTTACAACACCCTTTTAAGGGTTTATGGTGATGCCGAGCTGTTTGGCGAAGCCATACATTTATTCAGATTGATGCAGAAGAAGAACATCCACCAAAACGTCGTGACATATAACACAATGATTAAGATATACGGGAAAACGCGTGAACACGAAAAGGCAAACAACCTTGTTAAGGAAATGGAGACTAAAGGGATCAAACCGGACACCATCACATTCGCTACTATGATCCACATATGGAGTAAAGCAGGAAAGTTGGACAGAGTCGCAATTCTGTTTCAGAAGCTACGGTCTTCTGGGGTTGAATTTGATCAGGTTTTATACCAAACGATGATCGTGGCTTATGAACGGGCCGGACTAGTTGCCCATGCCAACCGTTTGCTGCAGGAACTGAAACGGCCCGATAATATTCCTCGGGAAACCGCTTTAATGGCTCTTGCAGGAGCTGGTCGGGTAGAAGAAGCAATGTGGGTGTTTCGGCAAATGATTGATGCTAGGGAGGTGAAGAACATAGAGGTTTTTGAATGCATGATTGATCTTTTTTCTAGAAACAGAAGTTACAAAAATGTCATTGACGTGTACCAGAATTTGAGAGAATCGGGGTTTTCCCCGGATTCAAACATGGTTGTCATGGTCCTTGATGCTTATGGCAAGTTGGGGAAGTTTGAGAAGGCGGAGTGTCTATATAGGAAGATGAATGAAGAGGAGGAACGGGTTTTGTCAGACGATGTCCATTTTCAGATGTTGAATGTGTATGGGGCCCAGGGGGATTTTGAAATGGTTGAGACATTGTTTGAAAGACTTGAAATTGATCCACGTGTTAACAAGAGGGACCTGCATCAAGTTGTTGCGGGTATATATGAACGAGCAAACAGAGTAGATGATGCAACTCTCATGTCAACGGAATGAGCGACATGAGAGTCCTTTTATCAAGATCTCTCTCTTCCAGATACAAATTGTATTACCATTTGTTGTTTTCATATCTATCTCAGTGTATATATGTAAACTGCATATTTAATTCAGTGTAGAACAAAACTTATTGTGTAGATTTCTGTGTCTATTACACAGTCCATCTGGTTTTCTCGTCCTGCAAAATTTAATCCTTATAATTGCTACAACAATAACATCGGAGCCTTATTCTCAAAAGAATTTAAATGACCTACACCTACCTATATTAAGGAGTCAAATAATGAGTGCTTTATTTAGTGATTTCGTCGTTATAATATCTCGTTTGTTGGACTTGATGTCTGGCGATTAGCATGATGTGGAGAGAGGGACATTGAGGATTCATGTGGGAGGTTTCACCCAGTTCAGGTTCACAGTCAAATTAGTAACATAAAAATATCGCAATTACTACAAACATATCAGCACCAGTGGTCTAGTGGTAGAATAGTACCCTGCCACGGTACAGACCCGGGTTCGATTCCCGGCTGGTGCATTTTTTTTTTTTTATTTAATCACGAATAGTACTCTGTATTATTTTCCCCTTACCGCCTCACATATTTTTTCCCCCGACACGGCACACCCACGGTTCACGATTTTGTCAGTTGACATGATTTGCAGTTAAGCCGTAATAAAAAGGAAAAGGAGGAGATTCTACGGACGCAACTGGTGCTTGTCTTCATCATGATTATAATGGAACCTTCAATTTCTTGACCCTTCGTGATGGAAATTTAGATCTGTGATGGAAATTTTCAAAAAAGCCCAAACCGTCCGGCTAATGAGCCACCACGACAAATACCTCTCCGCCGACCGGAAGGACGAATCGGTTTTCCAATGCAGGGACGGCTCCACCAAGGCCGCGAAATGGACCGTGGAATTCGTCGAAGGGGCCCACTTCGTCCTCCGCCTGAAGAGCTGTTACGGCAGGTACCTGACCGCCACCGACGAGCAGTACCTTCTCGGCGTGACGGGCAGAAAGGTCATCCAAACGGTACCTAAGAAATTGGACTCGAAGATCGAATGGGAACCCGTGAGGGAAGGGAACCTGGTGAAGCTGAAAACAAGGTACGGCAACTTTCTGAGGGCGAATTCGGGAATCCCCCCTTGGAGAAACTCAATCACGCACGACATTCCTCACAGGCATCAAGACTGGATTTTGTGGCAAGTTGAGATTCTCGAAGTCCGTCCGGACTCGCCGGAAAAGATCCCTAGATCAGATGACGCCGACGATGACTTCTCCAACTTTAGGCTTGCCTCACCATCTCTTTCCCAACACTCGGTAAGCTAATGATGATGATGATGATTACTGTTTTAAAAAACAATATAACTATTGGCTTTTGATTTTTTAGTTTTAAACTTTCATGTATTGGTTTAGCTTCGCTTTCTGTAAACCTGTGAACCTTTTATTATTATAATATGAAGTTTTTCATCATTGTTGCGATAATTGTTAAATTATCATCATTTTTTTTATGAATATGCTACTCAGCTAGCAGTTTCGGTTGGGACTAGTTAAATAAACTTATTATGTAGATTGGTTTAAGAAAAAGTAGCCAGGCCATTTCTCAAAACATGATTGGTTTTAAAGTTTTAACCTTAAACCGTCGAATCCGCACCATGAAAACTCCTCTCCCTCCCTTTCAGTTACTTGCTGAGAAGTAGATTCAAGATTAGCGGCATTGATATTATACAGAGTATTGTATATAGTCTGATTAAAGCTGAAATGAAAATGTACGTGCAGCGAGGGCAGTCGGTCGATGGGAGTGAAGGGCGGGTCATATATTACTATGTGGCGGATGATAAAGGGAATGTTGAGGATAATGGGGTTGAATGGCCGTGCTTCCATTTTAAAGGGAATGGTTTGGAGGAATTGAGTGAGAAGCTGGAGGAAGAGACAGGGCTTGAAGATGTGATCGTGTGCATGCGCAACCCTTTGAATGGCAAGGTTATCCCTCTCCGCTTAGCTCTCCCGCCTAACAATTCTACCATGCATGTCGTCGTTCTTCCTTCCTCTTCCAAAGGTTAGTCTTCAGTCTTCTCATCACCCCGTTGCCCTAGCTAGTAGCTTCTCCATCTGGAGATGGTAAATAATAAATGTGTAGTCTATAACTATATCATATTAAGCTAGCTTTTAGTTCAGTAACTTCAGTTGTAAGAGAACACACACACACATCTGGTAGAGCTACACCTTCATTGCCGTTGTTTCTTTTGTTTCCTAATTAACATCAATGATGGTTCACATTCCTTTATTCATGTGTCTTTTTGTGTTGTTGACAGCGGCTAGAGTCTTTCTGCCGGAAAATTCACTCTCACCATCTCATTGTTGATCAATCCATCCCTCCGCGGATAGCTAGGGTGGTCATTCATACTCACAAGAGAGAAGAACATTCAGATAGCATGGGGTTATTCTTGTATGATTTGTTTTTTGATTGTGATTTGGACAGAGTGAATCTTATGTTTGCTGAGTGTGTAATAGCCTTCTTTGATCCAACAAGGGGGGCATTGAATAATGTAAAGAGGGATTGAAGTGTCCATCCTTAATTTCATGTTAGCACTTTCATTGTGCAATGATTGCCAAGCTCAACAAATCATTCTTGGAAATCAACCTGTACTAAACGCTACTGTATAATACAAGCTACAAATGAATATAATATTCCTTTACTGCTTATATTTCACACTTGCAACATATGTGACATTCACATGACACACAAATCATATCAATTATCATCGTTTACTTTTAACCATTCATAGTGATTTCTAGATTTCAAGTCTTAAGATAATATATACTTCGTATAAATATAGCAACGCTATACCGAAAGCTAAGATCATATATATAAATATATACTAGTACTACGTATAAATTTTCACAATCTAATGAAAGTGGTGTTTGGTGTGGTAGCTAACAGCAGTTAAAAGATTTAAAGGCCATAGGTATGACATTAGAATATTAGTTAGAGAACAATTTTGTCACTGAACTCACCCTCCACCATATTGAGCTGCCACATGGTATGGCAAATCTTTTAAACCATGCAATTGTTATTTATTTATTTTTTTGTTCAATTTTTTCAAAAATTGTATCAATTTTTTTTATTTTTTTTAATAATCTTTCATATGATAATCCATCATTTGCAATGGAATCAAAGACTAACTATTTTTTGGCTTGGGAATACGATGGAATAAAGCTAACTCACTAGACTGTCCGCGCTTCTTTGTTATGAAGTAGCAGTCAGTCCATGCAATTCTCAACATGATTTTCACTATGAGTAGGCCTGTCAATGGGTCGGGTCTGGGCCGGAACATAGTGTTCCAGACCCGGACCCGCTAAGTTAATAATGGACCCAGACCCGACCCGTTTACCCGGCGGGTCTGAAAATTTGGACCCGGACCCAACGGGTCTCGGAACCGGGTTGGGTAGACCCGCCAAGTATGATACCGTTATAAATTTTGTGAAAATAACAAGACCTCTATGTGAAATGTAAAGAAAAGTGCGGAAACTGAAAATTAAAATATATCCTCACTTTTTTAAAAAATCAAGGTTTCTCATGTTATTACTTTTATCCAATAAAGTATCGGTTCCTGCGTATAACTCAACACTCTGTGTCGCTTTTTCTCGTACATAGAGCTCATAGAATAAACTTCAAATTAAGTCACAAAAGATGTCTTTGATTATTGAGAGTATAAAAACATATTGTATGGAGTGTATGATATGATATAATAATATTAATAATACACATTTGTCACTATGAATAAACAATTTTATGTATTATTATTATTATGTGTGTGTGTGTATAGTTTGTAATTTCTTACTTGAAGTGTTATAATTAATTACTGTATGTATTAGATTGTTTGGATACAAATAAGAAATTTTAAACGGGTCCGGGTCCTTAACGGGTCGGAATCATATGTACTGTACCCGACCCGTTTATTAAATATACTAACGGGTCCGGATCCGGGTCTGGGTAAACGGAATAAAATATAGACCCATACCCGTTAAAAATAACCGGGTTCGGGTCGGGTCCGGGTCTAGACCCGACCCATTGACGGGCCTAACTATGAGTCATCTGAAAACAGTCTCTTTGAGCTTTAGTACAAGGATAAGACTGCCAGGGGCGGAGGTGGAGGGGTGGCCAACCGGACCACGGCCCAGCCCAAATTTAAAATTGATTATCTTTTTAATGTAAAAATTTATATGTAAAAGTTTATCTGTAAAAATTCTTTGTATCGGTCCAGCCCAACTCTTACTCTTGCCTATGCCCCTGAAGACTGCGTACAGCCCCCCTTACCCTTATCGAAGGTTGGAGCCTTTGCGCATTGGGGCAATGCTGCTGATGATGAATCTTTCATATGATACCAATATTGTATACGTAAAGTTTAAAAGAAAAACGGCTAAATATAGATTTAAGGAAAAAAGATTTTTTTTAGTTTTTTTAATATGCAATATGGACACCATTGAAAAGATTATAAAAAGTTATTAAATCTAAAATAGTTTTTTTTTTTTAAATTAGATAATATATGATACTCCGTAGTACTGATGTTCACCCACCGGGTGAACAAAATCGAACTGGATTAGTTATGCATCAAATGAAAACACGACATTACAATCTTTTAAATAATACTAGTCTTTCACCCGTGCGTTGCACGGGATAGAAAAATGATTACAAAATATTTATGAAATAAGGGCTTTGAGCTAAATATTGCTAAAAAGTAAAAAATGGACAAAGAAGATATTGAAAAATTGTAACACTTGAGATTTAATATAAATGGATTAATAGTACTACCCATACCAACAGAGGTGCATCTCCTTTTAAGGGAGCTCATCACCCAAGAACTCCAAAGTTAAGCGTGCTTGCACGGGAGTAGTCTTGGGATGGGTGACCCCCTGGGAAGTTTCTCAGGGCGCGCACGAGTGAGGACAAAGTGCGCGGTAAAGGCTCGTGGTGGTTTGTGGGGACAGTACTATTGGTCCAGAGTAACTACCTCGGGTCCGGTGGGGCCGGGGTGTTACAAAAATTTCCAAAAATGTAATTAAAGTACACTTCGTATTAAACTTACTAACTTTACCTTGATGACTTTAACTACCTCAGTGACTTGACTCGATACTAATCACCGCATCAGTGACCGTTGTCACTGGTACTTGGTCACAATGACCATCTTCCACCCCGTCAATGACCATCTGTTCATATCCACCGGCCACCCTATCAGTAGCCGCCACCACTCAGTCAATGACCTGTCACCCTAGCCGGTGGCCAAATGCTCCTCCCAAACCACTACCCCAGCCCCTACCCATCAGTGTTATCCTTGCCCCCGCCCCTACCATCCCGACAAAAACAAAAATGGAGAAATAAGGTGAATCGCTATTGTAGGTCTAAACAAAAAGATTTAGACAAAAGGAATGCCGGTAGAAAATCCAAATTAATTCATTACAGGAAACAAAAGGTACCCCTACAGACAAAAAATCCAGTTCAACGATGATGTACATAGTTCGATGTCAGTTTTCTCAAAAATCTGCATTAATTCTCTCAGCCCAAGAAGACATCGCCATCTGCTGGAAAGTGAAGCTTGCGCTAGACCAACAAAGCTCGTCGCTAGATCAACGTTGTTTTCCGCCAAATTGATGAAGCTCATCGGCCATTGATGCAGACACTCATTGCTATTGGAGGTGCTAGTTCAACATGGAGAGGATGGACATAGGTATTTCCTTAAGCGTCAGTGTAGATGCTCGCCAATGCAACGTTGAGAAGATGGCCAGTGGAACACCATTGGAGAAGATGCACAAGCTGCCATAGAACCCGTGAGATCAGAGAGGAACTGCAAAGTTTACCCTAACCTTCAGATTGGCTACAACCCTACCTGTCACAATAATTAGTAGAAACAACACCACTATCTTTAAAAATTGATCATGAGTCCAAGAAAATGTTGCACCGAACCCAAATGAAGTTGTTAAATAGTAAATTGAGAGTCACCCGCTCCCCTTCCCGCCTCCCGGTCCTGCACAATGTAATATAAGTAACCCCATGTGCATTACTAATTTACAGATGCATTACTAAACATTTACTCTGGGAATCAACATAATTTAAAATTGACCCCAATAAGGTACTCTCTCTGTCACCATATCTGAAAAAGTAAGTTAGAATGAAAAAGTTATACGAAATTATAATAGTTAAAGTACTAACAAACAACAAAATGTAAGCATAACTGTAAGTCCAAAATATATACTTCGTACAACACAAAGACGTTATATGATTGCACGATCACACACATAATTCAATATGAGAGTTCAAATGCACAAACAAAATCATCCTCGCTTAAAGGCCCTTCAGAAGAATAGTCAATTCTTATAGCGTTATCACCACCATCCCTTCCAGGCTTCTATCATCACAATCAAAATCCTTCCACTCTCTTGAGCATGAGGTTTCTGGAAGAAAGGCAACGACTTTGTTTTCACTTTGTAGTAGCGCTTCTTTCTCTAATCTAACTTCCCAAATATCAAATATGTTTTTCATTTCATGTGTCACTTTACTGAGTTAATTAGATATAGATACGAAGTATTTATTACCCATATAAAGTATATAAAAATTAGTTTGGGTAATAAATTTTAGAATTTCAAAAACACCTCTATGACCCTCTACAGATTCTATAATGTATAATTAAAGAGATAAAAGTAAAGTAAGAGACCAATAAATGATGAGTCAAATGCTTAGTTTTCTTTTCATATCTGTGCAAAACCAACAGCTCCTCTTTTTATACATTACTATAATAATGAAAAGTGTAACAAATTTTCATCTATTTATATATTCAAAGAAATCAAATTAAATAGAAATACAATATAAAATATTGATCATTTCATCTCAGGTTATTAACAAATAAATCAACAACATGTGACTATTAGTGATCGACTTACCATACTAACCAAAGGATTAGGCTGCTTAAAAATTCTGAAATCACATTTGTAACTTACCCAGGTAGTGACTGTTAAGTTTTGGTCAGATTATGCTATTGGATACAAAGTTAAGTTATATGTAGTATCATTTAAAAGCCACGTGCTTTCCTTACATTAGATATATTGGCTATGAAAACAGCATGAAGATGATCCTTTTCCTTCACTTTCTATTAGCATAAATTTGTATTTATCTTGAATTTTGTGAATTTGAAAGTGTATAGAAAACTTATGTGGTATCTCAAAAACATATGTGGTATACATTACTACTCAAAGTAGTAGACAAAATGAAGTCTGCAAGTCAAAGAAATTAAGCATATTAAGGTAAGGTCACCAAGAAGTAAAAAAAAAAAGAAGTAAAACCTTATCACATTTCTGGTAGATCTCCCTCGTATCATCTCCTCTGCAAATGCAGCAAAAAAGATATACCAATGAAAAATGGCTCTATTAGTTCTCCAAAAATGGACTTATTCTAATTCTAATTCTAAATAGTCATTTATTTTAAATGCTCTTATAATGGATAGTATGAATAAGTGAGATTTAACATACATACCTGAGATGAAAGCAAGTAAATTAGACAAAGAGAAATACCATTTTTGCCTCAAAAGTGATTGAGGCAAAAATGATATGGAAAATGTTACATATTAAATGTTTAATGTGTTCCAAACTTGCAATCAGTAAAAACAAAACAGCATATTTAAACTAAGCAAGTAAATTAAGCAAAGAAGAAATTCCAGATTGTAATCATTCATTTGTTGTAAATAATTTGATACCGAGTAGTCCGAAGAAGGTGGATTTAACATACTAAATGAGAAAAAAGTAAGTAAAATATGCCATGAGGAAATGTCATATGCTAAATTGCTATTTAGTCTTTTACACTTTTATGATCCCTACCCATCTCAGTTTTTGGGGAAAAAGTACCAATGTGGCTTCAAAAGTGATTCAGGTACAAAAATATAATGGCAAATTCAACGTACAAAATGAGAACAGTTTTAAGACCGGCAAACAATAGAAACAAAGCATAAGCTTGGACTAAGCAAGTAAAATCGGCAAAGAGGAAATAATTGTGAGTAAAATAGGAACTAAAACCCTAACTTGTCATTATCAAGCATCTTATTTTTCCCATTGGAATCCAAATTTGGGGAAGAAATCCCTTTGGTCAGAACATTAACAACTCTAAGTAGGATGGAACGAAGAATAACCTAGATTTTGAATTCAATTCAAGGACAGGCAAAAATCATAGAAAAACTATCATGTTTAGAGGAATGAAAAAACACCTGAATCAGAAATTGAAAATTAAAATTGAAGTGGTGTGAAGGAGCTCTTGATGATGATTTAATTGCCCAGAATTTCTTCTCATTCGCCAAATCTTCTTCACTGCGGTAGGGGTCGGCGGGTGCGGGCAAACTGACGTGATTTTGCGGCCGAAGAAGATGGGAACTTTAAACGGATAGGCCGAAGGTGTGGAAATGCGGTCAAAAAAGAACTCGGGAGTTTCAACCGATGAGAGAAGCGTATTCGAGTTGGGGAAGATACGGGGAGATGATGGAGGGTTAAGTGATTGAGGTGAATTTACTCAAATACCCTAAAATCTTAGGCGGGAGATTCACTTAGTTGGTTTAATATAGATATATATAGATATATAGATATATAGATATGCTCACATTATAATATCAATTATACTGTTCTCAAACAAAATATATACTATTGTACTACGTAACTAAGTTGCACAGAAACGCGAAAATCATGAAAAAATAAAAATCAGGAATTGTCAATTTTAGGGCTGGGACTTTGGAACCAAGAACCGGAGAACCGAACCGGACCGAACCATTATGACCCGGTTCGGTTCGGTTCCAACATTTATTAGTTATTTTTTAACGGTTCGGTTCCTATTTTTTATTAATGGTTCGGTTCTCGGTTCCTGAAAAAAATATGTACTAGGAACCGTTAAGGAACCGTTATATATAATAATTAAAATTATATATATTTCTTATGAGTATATATATTTTTATGTATATTTACTTACTTATTTTTATATTGCATTCATTATTTTAGTTTAGTTATTCAACTATTTAAAACTATTATTCACTTCAACCGGTTCTCTTAGGCTTCTTAGGCCTCTCATTAGGTCAGAACTCCAGCGGGTCGGAACTTTGAAGGTCCAAAGTATTTAAAATTATTATTCTATTTAACTGTTTAAGCATATTTGTATCGTAATTTCAAACGTATAATGTCTTTTTGGCAAAAATTTAGTCATGATTTGTAAGAATTTTTTCGAAGACTAGGAACCGTTAAATGACAAGAACCGAACCGTTAAGAACGGTTCGGTTCCTTATCGGTTCTATAAAATAATTTATAAAAACCGAACCATTAGTAAAATTTCATATTTTCAAACGGTTCCACATATTTGGCCTAGGAACCGAACCGGTCCCAGGCCTAGTCAATTTTTGCTTAAAAATGACTTGTTCGGAGAGTTTTCAAAGAGTTTCTGTAGAGTTTTCGAAAAAAAACATACTTTCCGCGAGAGTTTCTGTGCTACATAGCTACGTAGTACCAATATATATTAAAATTTAAGTCAAGCTCGTAATCATCGAAAAATGGAAGATTCAATTTAAAATCTTTAATATTTACTATCTTGTAATTATATTTCCTAATTTGATATCGAATATATTAGTCTAAAATACTGGATATACTAAAATGTGAAATATTCAAAGGTATTTTATAGTCGTAGACTTGTAGTTCTAGTTTATTCCACCCATAAAAGATTTTATTTTCACGCAAGATGATTAATTGAAATATTAAGAAAACATAATTAATCATCTTCTAGCAAAAGGTTGAATTTGTACACAGGGACGGATCCAGGATTCTGAGTCAAGGGGGGCGAAATTTTTCGTTAGTGTAGGGGGTGAATTTTTTTTTTGTTAGTGTAGCGGGGTGAAATTTTTTTCCCTAGTATAGCGGGGCGGAATTTTTTCGTTACTGTAGGGCTATGCGGCTATTTTTATTCAAAAAATGACATTAATACATGCACATCCCGAACGACATTTAAATCTATTACATTCTAAGTTTAGACGATGACAAAGACATCGACCAATACATTTTTAATAACTTCTACATTGTTTAACCTCATGAATCGGTTATTGAATTGTAATTTTTGTCCACCAAGGAGAGTGTTCGTGAGTCATGACTCATGAGAAGTTTTCTTAATATTACAATAGTAGTATACTAGTATGTATGAGATTGTTATTTTTAGAATAATATGCACCACATACATACACACACACACATATATATGGTGCATATTATATTTTAATATTTTTATTAATTCTATAATAATTTAGAGTTTATTATCCATGCAATAAATTATTTTTAGAAAGCAAGAAGTAAATGAATTATGTAATCTAATGTCTATAAATATTTATATTTTGGATTCATTTCACGTGATCTAAAAATTGTGTAATTAGTGTGTCTGGTATTTAATATTGTTTGATATATGTTTTACGAAATCCAGTACTTGTTATCTAATAAAGATAATTAAACATTACAAAACTAGGAATTCTTATATAATAAGTATCCTAAATCTTAAATAACGAGTTACTCTATTGTTTATTTGTTTAAGTTATGTAAATTATTTTAGATGTTTCCTCTTTTAAATCTCCAATTAAGTATTACATTATGTAAGACTATATATATTAATTTTGAAAATTAAAAGCTAAGGGGGGGGGGGGGGGGGGGGCGAATCTAATTAAATTATGAAAGTTTTATGAAAATATTACATATATGGTAAAAAAAATTGAATGTCCAAGGGGGCGGTCGCCCCCCCCCCCTAAATCCATCCCTGTTTGTACAGATATACTCGGATTAAAATTAGCCAAAAGAAGCTTGAACAGACTGATCACTTTGTACAGATGAAAACTATCTGAGTATACGACTATAAAGCTTGAATTTGTACAGATATACCTCCGTCCCGTAAAGAAGTTCCCACTTTACTTTTATGGATATCCCAAAAAGAAGTTCTCATTTCTATAAAAGGAATCCACTTTTATCCCAAAAGTCACAACTACCCTTACATAAAGTAAGGGTAGTTCATAAAGTAAGGGTAAACTTGGAAAGTCAAAACAAAACTTTACCTTACATAAATATGTGTGTAGGTCAAATCGGGAACTTCATTGCGGGACAGAGGGAGAATTTGTGCAAGAGGTTCTAGTGTTTCTAAACCGCAGGGTACATTTGGAACACAAATCCAAGTGTACTAAGCCGCATTTGGGCCTGTTTACTAATAGAGATATTTTCCAAATTCTAATTGGAGTAAAACATAACACATTTCTCTAAATAGGAGTTAACTTCTAATCTTCCCCAAATAGAAGTAAACATTATTTTTTTACCCATAATATCCCTATTTTAATTAAGGCTAAAGGGTCAAATAAGCTCTAGAACTAACTTAAAGTGTTCAATTAGCCCCTTATATAGGAGATTCTGCCCGGCCGTCGTCAATTGAGGCTGTTCCCGATGGAATTTTTTGATGAAATTTTTGGAGCATCTTCTTCATTAAGTCTAGTTAACCCATACCAAATTTCAGCTAAAAATTCAACCGGGAAGGCAATCAAATGATTTTTTGAAGATAACTGCGTAGTTAAACAACGCAGTACATTTCGGAAAATCATTTGACTGCCTTCCCGATTTAATTTTTAGCTGAAATTTGATATGAGTAAACCAAACTTAATGAAGAAGATGCTCAAAAAATTTCATCAAAAAATTCCACCGGGAACCTCTCCAATTGGCTATGGCCGGGCTGAACCTCCTATATAAGGGGCCAATTGAACACTTAAAGTTAGTTCAAGGGCCTATTTGACCCTCCAGTCTTTAATTAATTATTGCCCCTAGTTCCCATGGGCAACAAGGGCAGTTCGTCATTGGCGGGGCAGGGCGTTGGTAGCGGCGGCAGTCCGGGTGGCGACGGTGGTAGACGACGGCGGAGCTCCGACGACCGGCAGAAACACCTATTCTGATTAATTATTGCCCCCCTAGTTCACGTGGGCAACCAGGACAGTCTGTCGATGACGGGGCAGGGCGTTGGTAGCGGGGCAGTCTGGTGGTGGCGGTGGCAGATGGCGGCGGATCTCCGGCGACTCTGATGGTGGCATGAAGAATGGGGGAAATTTGGATTTTTTTTACCTCACCGGAGCTCCGACGGCGGCGACAGTCCGGCGAACTCCGGCGTCACCGTAGCAGCAGGCAGGGGCATCTTTGTCTATTTAGAAAAAAAATACTCCTATTTTGAGAATTTAAAAACTCTACTCCTATTTTTGCCCTTCTCCTATGGTTTACTCCTCTTTTGATAACTGTGTCTTTTACAAATGAAGGACTCATTGAAGAAGAAATGAAAGTTGCTTAGAGCCAACAACATCAAACTATATTCAATAACCATGAGAATAGGTAATCATGAGTGCCTTCATATGTTCAAGGATTACAATAACAACATGGGTGCTTAAATTTTTTGTAGCAGCCAAGAATGAGGATGGAAAACTCTTATGGGGTAACACGAAGTAATAGTTTGTTTTTAATCCGTAATGCAACTCTATCTAGTTTTCCCCACATATAATGTACTATGAAGTCTTGATGTGGGTGTGTATATCTTCTTTTCATTTGTCTTGCTGAAAGCTATAGTATATATTAAATACAATCGTATTTAGGAAATGAACTTTTAAAAGTCGTATGTTAATGAGTCAACTTTCTTCATGTGATACATTTTCTTAAGATTATTCATATATCCTCATACATTTATGATTGTCATTAGTTATAGACTTTATTCACTATGGTCATATAACTTGTAATTGAATTGTCTATTCTAGAGTACTACGGAGTACTTAGCAAGATAAGGCTTATTTTCACTTTGGCCAAGTCTGCTTATACACCAATGAATTAGGGAGATTCTCAAAATATAGAGTTAAAATCATTGTGATTGAATAAGTATTGTATTTATTCCGAAATAGCTAGAACTGCATTACTGTCACCAGGGAAAGCATGCTACCATTATATGACAGTATATTTTAGAACGACACGTGTTACTCTTATTTAGAAGGGATAAATACTACTACTAGAGTTTAGAAAAATCAAATTACTTTTATTCCTTTGTAGGTCAATTTTTAAGGAAAATTCTTAGTGCACATGAGTTGTACACAAATTGTTCACAAAATCTCTCTAGTTGCTTGTACACAGACAATTCGTTTAAAAAAAGGCGGGATTTGATACAAAAACCTCCCCAATTTTTGTATACACAGACAATGTACACATTTTGTATACATCTTATGTACACTAAGAATGACCCATTTCTTAAAGAGTTAATGATATTGATTTCAGGCCTTTAGCTATTCAACATTGGAGGCCGTACCTTACCGACATAAAGTTTAGGGTCAGATTCGACTACTGACGCCTATGTAGGGGTGGACTCGGGCCGGGCGGCCCGGAACCGGCTTGGCCCGGTACTGTTTGGGCCCGGCCCGGTACTGTTTGGGCCCGGCCCGGTCCGGTACCCGGTCTTGGAGCCGGTTTGGGCCAACCGGAACCGCTCAGTTCCCGGTGTGGGCTCGGGCCCCCTAAAACGCGAACCGGCCCGGGCCCGGTTCGGGCCTAATTTTTTTTTTCCATTTTTTTTTGTTCTACCGGGTTGGGTTGGGTGTTTTGGGGGTGTTTGGGGGGGTGGGGGATGATTACAAAAGCAGAATAAAATAAAATAAAAAATAAGCCCAAACCGGAACCGGCCCGGTTTGGGCCCGGAACCGCCGGCTACCCGGGCCGGTCCCGGTTCCACCTTTCCCAAATAAAAGCCCGGCCGGGCCCAGGCCCGAACCGGAACTGGCTCGACCCGAGTCCACCCCTACGCCTATGGGCAATTACTGATCAGAGAGTAACCAAACGTCCAAACCTTCTCAGTAGCCTAATAGCATTGGATTGCTAGGGGACACAATTGAGGTATGATTTTCAGATATATACAAGCTAGGGAACACCAGCATGGCAGGTCATGTAAGCATGAAGAAATGCACTTCTCTGCAATTTCGCTACCAGTTTGGATAGACTGAAGTAAGTTAGAGTCAGCTATATCAAGATTGCATATTCGCACAATATTACTCCAATCAACAACTCCGACGGAACTCAACAAGAGGACATTCAGTCAAAAAGGTGCAAAATATAGAAAATGCACAAACCATGTTACACTTGTCACTATAATATTATTATTGTTAGAATTATATGAATTAAATAATTAATTAACAATTTAAATAATATTATATATATACATATACATATATATACATATACATAGTAAGTTAGAGTCAGCTATATCAAGATTGCATATTCGCACAATATTACTCCAATCAACAACTCCGACGGAACTCAACAAGAGGACATTCAGTCAAAAAGGTGCAAAATATAGAAAATGCACAAACCATGTTACACTTGTCACTATAGTATTATTATTGTTAGAATTATATGAATTAAATAATTAATTAACAATTTAAATAATATTATATATATACATATACATATACATATATATACATAGTAAGTTAGAGTCAGCTATATCAAGATTGCATATTCGCACAATATTACTCCAATCAACAACTCCGACGGAACTCAACAAGAGGACATTCAGTCAAAAAGGTGCAAAATATAGAAAATGCACAAACCATGTTACACTTGTCACTATAATATTATTATTGTTAGAATTATATGAATTAAATAATTAATTAACAATTTAAATAATATTATATATATATACATATATATACAATTTAAAAAAAAATACATAGTAAATTAATACTTATTTCATCCCATTTTCTGTGATACATTTTCGTATAGTAGTACTATAAACTTCACTATTTTGTGCACCATATTATTACTCTAATAAACAACTCCAACAGGACACAACAATTAGGGGTGGACTCGGGCCGGTTCGGGCCCGGTTTGGGCCTGGGCCCGGCCGGGCCTCGGTTCATGAAAGGGGAGGCCCGGAACCGGCCCGGATAACCTCCGGGTCGGGCCGGGCCTCGGTTCAATTTAATTTTTTTTTGGCTTTTCCTAATTAACCCCCAACCCTCCCCCCTCACCCCCAAACCACCTCAAATGGCCCAAAATACCCAGCCCAACCCAAAAACTTAAAGAAAATTAAAACAAAAAGAAAAAAAATTGGCCCGGACCGGGCCCGAACCAGCTGGGCCGGTTCACCTTTTGAGGGGCCCGAGCCCGGCCCGGAACCCCAGCTGGTCGGGCCTACCCGGACCGGTCCCTGGCCGGGCCGGCGGTTCGAGCCGGTTCAAATAGTGACCGGGTCGGGCCTATCCCAGGGCGGGCCGCCCGGCCCGAGTCCACCCCTAACAACAATATTACACTTACCACTATTATATTATTACTAGTTTTTGTAACGCGCGTTGCGCGATTGAAAAATGCCCAATTATTCTAGGTGATAATAATCACAAAGGAAAACTTCAATTAGTTGAGTGTGAACAATGTGAGAATATTGATGTTATAATTAGTAGAAGAATCTGACTCTTAAGAAAATGTTAATATTCCAAATGGTAAATAACTTTAAAAGAATTGTCTTTTTTTGACTTCATAATCAAATTTAATTGAGATTATTAAACTTAATCAAATAAAATTACAAGTATTACCTAAAATAATAAAAGTGTCTTTTACAATGAAAATTATATCAATTCAAAATATTAAATACAGTAATAAATAATAAAAGATACATACTGTATTAAATTAGTTGGACTATTCAAAACTAACTATATACGTAGATATATACTATCTATAATATTACAAACATTACTACACAGTACACATACGTATTACTATACGACACATAGGTGACATAGATATACAAACATATACCTAGCAAAATACTACTCCGTACAATACATACGTATAATATCACATGCACAAATACCCTGTATATAAATAAAAATATGCAAAATACGACACATACATGCCAACACATATATGGTGTACATATCTCAAACCCAGCAGACCATATCCACGCAGCATAGTTTCGGATGATTCAGCATAAATTCGGATTATTCAGCCAAATACTTGTTAGCAATCCTTCAAACCGGACAAAATAACAAGCATGAGTAAGCTCTGGCCCGAGAGAATATTGACGTATATAAATAGGCTTCACCTCCTTTGCTTCTGACTAAAAAACAATCGAATAATGACCAAGTAAGCTCATATCTACGTAAGAGAAAAGAGTGAGCACTACAAAAAAACACGCGCGTGGTCACGGATTTAGTCACGGACTGCAGTGTAAATTTTCCGTGACTAAAAAGGTTAGTCACGGTCATCCGCCGTGACTACATCCGTGACTTAATGGGCGTGACTAAATGCAGTCACTGCCACATTAACCGTGACTAAATGTAGTCACGGGTTAGTCACGGACAACAGCCGTGACTACACGCGTGTTTTTTTGTAGTGGAGGAAACCATTTCACGCAGTCGTATACGTCGTTGGCCGTCACTAACGAAGAAAGAACGACCGACCTCGCCGGAGAAGGGAGAAAAACGAAGAAGACGACACTGACCAGACTGTGGGCACTCCTTAGCTAGACTGCGCCATTCCTTGCCTAAGAAATAGAAGCAACCACTATTACCACCAGAAGAAGTGTTGTGTCAAGGAAGGCCGACTGCGTCATCGCCGTTCATCTCTGCACAACTAAGAGGACGTACAGTACGTAAAACTTACGTTCCTTAGCTTACTGTTTTAATTAGATACTCCGTATAATATAATGGTAATATATATAGTTGGGTTGGGTTTATTTTAACAAGTAATTGTCCAAGATAGGAGTAAAACATTTAGAAAATTCCAAAATAGGAGTTATAATCTTTTATTCCCTAAATATGAGTTTATGTTAATTACCAATATGCCCCTGATATAATTAAATAACCCAGATCCGTTTCTCCTTGCGCGTATATCTTTTTCCCTTTCAGATCTGCGCAACTTCCTTCCCTGATCTTTGACATCTCGCCTGACTCTTCTTCAGAGCCGTCCATAGGGCCAAGGCACCTAGGCACTTGCATAGGGCACCAATTTTAGATGGGGCACCATTTTTTTAAAAAAAGCTTCTATTATAATTGGGCTGATCGAAAGAGTTGTCCGATCGCCTTCGTTTGAAATGCTTTTGGGTGGATATTTTGGATGAAATTTTGTTCGCATGTTCCTCATGAAGTTAATATTATGCTCATAAAATTTTACCTTAAAATTCAATTGGGAAGTCAGTGAAATAAGATATTGAAAAATACTGTGTTTTATGTATATTTTTGGCACATTTTTTTTTAATAATTTATTTAACCGACTTCCTGATTGAGCTTTAAGGTAAAATTTCATGAATATAATCTAAAGTTCATGACAAACATACTCACAAAAGTTTATCAAAATATGCTACCCGAAAGAAACTCAAATGGAGGCGACCGGACGGCGGTTCTGGTCAGTCCATCTAGATCGGAAGATTTCTCATATATATATTTTTATTTTTTCTCACACACACACGCGTGCGCACACACACACACATATTATACTTGGTCAGCCATTAACAAAAAATGAATAGGTTCATGGCATAAAAATAAAAAACAACTTTTATTAATAAAGGAAACAATCTAGGAGACAAGTATATTAACTAACATAGTTCTCGTGATTTGTCTGACGTCATCATCGCAAATGGTTTCCACGAGAAAACTAAAAAATCAAGTTATGTAATCTTTTACGGATTCTATTAATAGGAACGAGAAAATAAATCTGTTTTCTTTGCTTCGAAAAAAGTTTTTCGTCTGGGGCACCAAAAGTTCTGAAGACGGCACTGCTCTTCTTGGCCGCCATGGCCTTCTCTTGGTTGTTCCAGGTAAGTTATTCCCCTTCTCCTTTCTCTCCTTCTCCTTCATCCCTTCATCTCCCTCTTCTCCTTCTCATCATCTTCCCTGATTTTCAATTGCTTTAATCGGCAATAGATAAGAGGGAAGGAAGTGGAATCCATACCACTTGTTCTATTTTGATTTTATTTTTTTGCATTTTTGTATTTTCCAATTTCATATTCTTTTATTCAGAATTTATTCTTTTTGATTGGATCGATTCTGTAAAATTTGAAGATTATTATTAATGTGTAGTTTCATATTTTATATTGAAAACTCAATAATTTTTAATTAATTTGGATTTATTTATTTATTTCTATTGAGTTTTGAGTTTCGAAGTGGCATTATTAATACTCTGTATATTTTTTTCTGTAAATAATTTTGATTACAACATTGAACTGAAAATGTCATTTTTTGACATTACTTTTTATCAAGATGTCAATATTACGCATATGTTTGAGGATGTAAAAGTGTTTTTTGTCAAATATTGCCATTTTCATGACATTAATTTTGTCCATTAAAAAGATGGAAATAAAAGACTAAAAAATGACAATATTACTCCTATAATGCCATTTTTTATTAATTTGAACTGAAAATGTCATTTTTGACATTACTTTTATCAAGATGTCAATATTACTCATATGTTTGAGGATGTAAAAGTATTTTTTTTTGTCAAATATAGCCATTTTCATGACATTAATTTTGTCCATTAAAAAGATGGCAATAAAAGACTAAAAATGACAATATTACTCTTATAATGCCATTTTTTATTAATTTGAAAAGGATTTTTTGCCACTTAATGCCATTTTGCAATGCATAATTTTGCCCATTAAAAATGGCAATAAAACATTACTACTGCATTATTTTTAATGCAAATTGTCATTATTATTCATTTTTTTAATATTTTTATAAATCTTCCATTAATCCAGCCGTTCCATTGGGCTAGAGGCCAAAAGCAAGAGATTTGGTGGTGTTTGAAGACACTGCCTCATAGCCGGAGTAAATTGGCGGCGGCAGAGACGCCGGAGTAAATTGGCGGCGGCTGAGACGCCGGAGGGTGGCGGTTGAGACGCCGGAGGGTGGAGGCGGCGGCTGAGACGCCGGAGGGTGGCGACGGTGGTTGAGATGCTGGAGGGTGGAGAGGCGACTGAGATGAGATGCCGGAGGGCGGCTGAGACACCGGAGGGCGGCTGAGACACCGGAGGGCGGCGACGGCTGTGACACCGGAGGGCGGCGGCAGCTGGGACGTCGGACAGCGGCAGCAACTGAGATGTTGAAGGGTGGCAGAGGGCAGAGGCGTTGGAGGGTGTTGCTTGGTGGCTATGGTCGTACCTGCTATGGTTTTGAAATGATTTTATTCTATTTTTCATTAAGGGCATTTTGGTCGTACCTTACAATTTTTACTCTCATCGAACATTGAACTCCTATTTTGGAAATCTCTTATTCACGTAATTATCTCTTATTTTAATCGTTTCGGTTGGACACTTAGAATAATTAGAATCAAATATAATGATTAAAACGTACTGAATGAGTAATAATACTAATGAAAATGAACGTATGAATATATACGGATAAACTTAGCTAGTGTAAGTGTATTATTATTAAACAAAATAAATAGGCCCGATTAATCTCAAAAGTCAATTAGTAAAATAGGATGAATTATCAAAAGTAAAATAAAATACTGATTATGCTATTTTAAAATTACTAAAGGTGATTATTGCCAAGACTGAAAAAGAAGAAGGTAGAAAGTGTCACAAGTTTAAGGTAAGTTCCATGTCAACCTAAAATTATATTTTGCCTCGTAAATCTATATGTAAATGTTACTTATGATTAGTTGAGTATTTGGTATTAAATTAAATATGAGTATTTGAAATATGAATTGTGGTTGAAAATGTTTATTTGAGTTTGAGCTATTTATGTGGTATTTCTTATTTTGAGCTATTTTAAGGATTAGGCTACAAGGATAAAATATCCTTGTTCTTGGAATATTGGAATTTTATGTATGTATAATAAATATTTGGATTTTGGAAAATATCAAAGATAAAAATCAATTTTCATAATTGTGGGCATCACGAGAGAAATACGTTGTGTCGGTCTCCTTCACGGCCGTTAATTGTGAGGGGGGTGGTTAGGGACTACTACTTCTTTTTGGTGGATTTGGTATATTGTGGATTATTTAATTACGGTAGACATTCCGGTATTTTTGTAAGGATTTTAAAAGTCCTTTGGTGGTCGCAGTAGTAGTTTTCTAATCACTCAGGGAGTATATCCCTTTTGAGGAGTAGCTGATATAAACTACCACTACAAAAAAAAACACGGGATTGACAGGGATTTTGGCACGGATTTGGCAGGGTTACGCCAAATCCGTGCCAAAAACACTTTGGCACGAGCTATTTGGCACGAAAAATTTATAAGTCCGTGCCAAATTCCGTGCCAATCCCTCTTTTTTTTTGTGGTAATTACTCGTATAGTCCACTTTTACGTGTCATATATCATTTATGTCTCGATCACTTTCTCTTTTCATTATTAAACTTTAATCTTTTCAATTTTAGTTTTTTCTAATTCAGTTTTAGATACGTTTGCCGATCTACGTATGCAAGATTGCAAGTAATAACATTTGAGAGAAACAAAAGAAGGCTCTCGATCGGCGTTTCTCGTAGCCTTGTCGATGAGATAATCTGGGAGAGCCGACAGAGGATCTGAAGATTGGCGTTTCTCGTTTCTAATGGCCGATGGAGCTGTGTTCGGGTTCCTAATCCCAGGGTCGTTAGGTAGCGAAGCGATCGATCTGATGGTCTCTAGGCCGGGAGCACAGAGTGTTCGCTCCATGTGTTTCCGTCGAAGATTAGAGAGTAATCTCCTCCCGGCGTCCAGGTTAGAGCTTTCCGATTCAAAATAGAGTTAAGCTTTCCTGTGATTATTCTTCTATTAAGCATTGAGCTCTCTATGTTTCCCTAATTTTGGAATTTTCGCTCCTATTTGAGTATGTTTGCTGGCGAGTCACTAGGACAGGAGCACCAACATATTAAGCTTTTGAGGTAATTCCAACAAGGATGTGAGTCACTTAAGCACACCGATATAGATTCGTCGTGCCTTTAACTAGTTTCTCCACTTCGACTTTTTAATTTTTATCTTTTGATTATTTCCTATTTTAGTAATCCATATATAGAATTATAAATATCAATCTAGATGTTAAAAATGTAACAATAAAAAATGAAATTACTTTTTGTTTTATTACCAATGTTATGTTTTATATAATACGTAGTAAGTCTTAATATCCTGATTCTAGCATTTTCAAATGAGGTGACTTCATATGAAAATATTTATTGTTTTTTTCTCTAATTGTATTGTGTCATGTGTAGGATTATTGAAAGTTTACTGGTGCATTTTGGCCTCAAAAATTCTAGAGGTACCCCAAAATGTACCCCATTTTGTACCCACCCCTGAATTGCCTGTGTACACAGGCAATTCGTTTGAAAGAGGGCAGGATTTTCTGTCCAAATGTCTGTGTACACAGACGGTGTACAAATTGGGGTACAAATTGGGGTACCCCAAGCAGGACTCTTTTGGCATATTTAATCTTACTAAGGGTTGTAAGTTTGAATACAACTTGCAGGTTGATTAGTGAGATGTTATGTGACTGTTTTGTAGTGTAAAAATGAAGTTCATATCAATGCCATACCTATTATATGCTCAATGAATTTGTAATATCAATTATCAAGTTATCAACTCATTTTTGTCAAAAAAGAAGCAAAGAGCACATTGTTGATGATTCTTTTACTTGCTATACTTGATCATGAGCAATATTAAAGAACAAAAAAGAAAGATAGCTACTGGAACAGTAGGAAATTCATGTATGTTTTGGGAATTAAAAAGTATTGTTGGACTTCAGGCTCTAACTTATACTTGCTTTGGTACATGATAATAATGATACTTCGTATTTCATTATCTTTTTTGTTTTTTCACAAAGTTCCAATGCATTCAAAATTATAGAATTTTAACCCAAACTTTTCTCAATATTTCAGGCCACATTCTTCATTGAGATTTCATTGATATTGTGAAAGATCAACAACATCTATGCTTGAAAGTTACCAGTGCAACTTTTCACTTTGTACACACCTGTTGTAAGCATCATTATTGAGTTAAAATCACTAGCAACTACTATATTTGGATGTTGCTTGGTCCAGTTGTTTGGTCTAGAATCACAAAGCAATGTGTTTCTGCAAATTGTGGTATGTAGAGTTCATTGTTTTTAATGTTCCATATAATTTTCCAAAGATTGAGAGTAGTAAAATTTATGCTTCTTCATCGGTTATTCATAGACCGATTGATTGATTTACCCCCTGGATCTGCAAAAGGTGCAAGGACCACAACTCCTCTTTTTGAGGAGCCATTTCTCAGAGTGCTAACCCGTAATGAATGTGTAGTGTACATGATGGTAATTTTGTGGAGTTGTTTACTTTTCTCTTTTTGTACTCTGTCCCCAACATCTGAATTCTGAATTGCCACCCTGAGTTTCAGTGGTGATGATTATGTGTTACTTGTTGATTCCTAAAGAGTTGATGCTTTGCATGAAATATCTTCACTGGTGTTAATGTGTTATACATCGTACATGATAGATATGGCAGGATAGACTGCTTTGAGCCTTTGCCTCTCTGTGTAAAGCCTTGCTAAGTGTAAAATCATACAGGTTTTGCTTAGAGTGCTTGCTTTTTTAATTGGCCGTTCTATGCCATCTTTTGAATTGATCCTTGGTTGATCACCTTATTCCACCCAAATGCAAACTGATTTGTTTGCATGTAACAACAATTTTTGTTTTGTTGCTCTTTGTTGCAATGAATATGTTGCTTTTTGTTGCATCGTGTTGCATTTTGTTATATTGTGTTGCATTTTGTTGCATCTTATTCTTTACTATTGAATTTCTATTTTGTTGTTACTTCGATTTATATGTATATATAATGTGTTACTCATTTGAAATAAAAGCTCATATATAGGTATATATACGAACACCTAAAAACTCATATATTGATCCTGGGAAGGGAAGCTGCAACTGGACGTGGCGTGGTAACCGTGGTTTTTGCAACAGAAACTTTAGTTTCTAAGCATGCAAAATCAATCAAGGATTTGACCTTCACAGCTCAGGGATTCGGAAATGTAGGATCTTGGGCGTCAAAGCTTATTCATGGAAGAGGCGGTAAGGTTGTTGCAGTGACATAACTGGAGCTGTCAAGAACCCCAAAGGCATCAATATACCTGCTCTCATCATTCATATTTTCAGCGGTGGCGATGCCATGGATTCAAATGAGTTGCTAACACATGAATGTGATGTTCTCATACCCTGTGCTCAGAGAATGCCAGGAATCTGAAGGCGAAGTACATAATAGAAGCTGCTAAGTGCTAACCACCCTACTGATCCTGAAGCTGATGAAATATTGTCTAATATGTAAGATGGGGTGCATTCACTTTCGGAGTCAATCGCGTTGCTCGTGCTAATGTCTTGAGGGGCTGGGAAGCTCAATTCACTTGCTTGCCTTTTTCATCTGCATTTTACTATCATACTTCATTATATTATATATAGTTGAAAATTTAAACAAGTTGTGGATAAGCCTAGATGATTTAATTTTCTTGTTCTTTTCATCAATTACGCATGATATTTCATCAAGTACGCATGATATTTCACTGAGAATCTGAAGTATAGTATACAATGTGTATGCGACATTCATTTCATATGATAAATTTTGATTTATGAAAACAAAAAGAAACATAAAGAAACAATAAAAAACAAAAAGAAACATAAAGAAACAATAAAAAACAAAAGAGTTATCAACAAAAAGAAACACAAAGAAACTGTATGCAACAAAAGTACAATTAAATGGTAATAGTAATAATAACTAAAATATACACCTATTTTTAAATATCTCTACACAATATCCCCAATAAAAAGTTTTTTTAATTTGTATTTCTTTAGTTTTTTCACATTTTTATTTTTGAGGTATTAATATTTAATAGGTTCTAATTAAGTTTAATTTTTTGATATTTATAAAATTCTAAGAATCTTATTTTGTTTTTATATCTTTTTATTTTATTGTATAATTTCGAGAATTTATATGGATTGTTTTTTGAAATTACCTTTTTTTTAAATTACCTTATACTGTTTTAAATTTGTCTTTTGTTTTTCCTGATACGGAGTATTTTTATACCTTTTTTTATTCTTTTTTCATAATATTGTTTGGTTTTTTATTTTTGAAATTATATATATATATATATATACACACACATATGTATTTATTTTTATTCGCTAGAATATTTATTAAAACGTTTCTAGTCTTTTAAAAAGTTCTAATTATGAATAAATGTATTACTTCGTGGTAATTAGTATTTTCTAAAACATTTTTTTAATAAATTTTTATAATTTTTCAGATTGAATATCTTTTCCGAAAATTAAATTTTCATTTTTGGTACATCTTTAGTTTCTAAAATTTTTACTTTCCAGTTTACATTATAACAAGTCGTGTTTTGTATACAAATTTTCCACTATCAATTTCAGTTTTACAAATTTTTCCTTTAATTTATGATTTTTTAAAATTTAACTTTCAATTTTTGAACATTGAATATTTTACTATGTATTTCTCAAATGACTATAAAATTTAATTAGTGTCTTTAACTTTTCATTATTTTTTTAATTTAGTGTTTTCCGAGTATTACTTTCCTAATTATTTACATTTTTTACATATTAATAATTTTTAAATTTTAACATACTTGAGAAGAATTTTATATAATTGAGTTATTCTTAAAGACAGTACTGGTATTAGTTTATCAGATACGGTGTGGAGGAGCCACATAATCCACATATGGACGATGGTTAATTAGGAATATTGGAATATGCATTCCAGGGGACTCTACGTCTCTACGTACGCGTGGTCTATTTTTGAAATGTAAAATGTAACTATGGTTACGTTTGAAAAGAAGTTTGCATAGTCACAAAAGTGATATTATTTCCACTTTTTAGTTTATTTGTGATATTTTCCCTTTTTTTTTTTGTAGTGTATCCGGGCTACTTGGGCTTCTTACTATCCGGAGAGCTTGCAATCTCTTTTAGGGGGTGTGCACACTTAAAGTAGAAGTTCAGTTTCCAACAGGTGGTCGGTGGGAACCGGAATTTCCGGGATGAGTTGTAAATAACAACTCCTTGAGCTCAAGGAATCTTGAGTTTCGCCCACCTTTAAAAGAAACTTTAGGATTTGTGGAGGAAACCCAAATTTCGAATTCTTACTATTTTTCCAAAGTATACGTATGATATGAGACATGGATTATTTTGAAGGCTCTATTTGCTATTATTATAACTATTTAAATTATAAAGTTCAAATATATAACATTTCAATCTATGGTTTGCATATATATATAACAAATATTTTCTTCCAAATTATATTATTTTACGGGGTTGGGTGGAATCTTACTTAGCGAAAGCTAATTTTAGTTTCTTTTTGTTTTCTCTTTTCTCTGTGGTATTTTCAGGTGATGATTATGATGAATGACGAACATCGAGAGCGCTGCTTAGAAAATCTAGAAATAAAAGTAATGTAGAATATTTTAAATAATGAGTTAAAAACTCTTTACTTTTTGAACTTACCTTTTAATAAAGGTGGATAGCCTTAGTATTCAGTGATTAAGGCTGAATGTGGCAGTGACACACCCATGTTCCATTTTGTTATGTTCCGCTACTTTATTTTCAATAAATAAATTTTATTACTCAAGTATTATTTTGGGAAAGGGAATTTGGGGGTGTTACACGTGAGTAGCTGAAACTGCAGGTGTGTAGTAGTACCCACACTTTGTAACTATTCTTCAAGATGGATTTGAGATTGGTGATATTTTCTCTAAGGTGCTCTATAGGCTGCATTATAGTTTATGACATCCTTATTTTTCCCCCTTATTCTAGATACAATATTTATTTATATCAAAGGGATTCAATGTCATACGACCTACAAGGTTACGAATGCCACAAGTGGATAACACTCCACCAATCTTCAAACAAGTGAAAAATATTGAACTATGATTACCAGTCCATACCAAGTGGGACTTGGAATTCATCCGGAGCAATTCATAATGTCCAGAAGTTTAATATGAAAAGTATTGAATGAGTAAAATGGTACTCAGTGTAAAATAAGAAATACATGTAAATTGTTTACTATATTAACTTTATTAACCAACGTTTTTATGAAATAGGTAACTTTTTATTTTGCGGACTAAATTGTAAAATGATCATGTAGAAATAATATATGGTTAGAATATATATTTCTGCAGATCACAACTAACTTGAAACTTCTCAAATTGTTGAAAGGTTCCAGTTTAACAAATTTTCTTATTATTGTTTCATTATTTTATTAATATTTTTTTATGAAAAAGAACATATTAAATAGAATTTTGTCACAATTGAGCGGATTGAATTGCCTTAGCCTAGATCTTATCGATATCAACACACTCAATGTATTCAATCAGTTCCAATGTTACTAAACAGGCTATAAGTTCACACTCATCAACCAATAATTACTTTTTTTTTATCGTAAAACAGGCGGCTTTATATTAAAATCGAGGACGCGTACAAGACAATCTTTAGACAGATTTTACAGATCCAATCGTGAACCCTGGGAGTAGACATAGAATCAGTCACCTCATACAAAGCAACTTGACCTGCTAAACCTGAAACGGGCAAATTTAAGCCTAAAACGAACAGATGTGAAACCCTGCCTATCAAAAGAACTACGAAAATCCAAACATTCAAACCAAATCTACTCGGATTAAAACTAAAACCAATACTAATAAAGAGAAAATAATATTAAAATAAAATCTTTCCATAAAACTCTTCCTGGTATGGAGGTGGTTCTGGAGGAAGATGGGCTCTTGCAGTATGAATGAATACAAACTTAACCACCGTCAGAGCGGTCGACCAAGGCTTCACGATCCAACACTGATACAAAATTCCAGCCGCAATCCGTTCATCCGCCATCTTTATTTCCTCCGACATAGTTATAATCCCAAGTGTTAACACACTTAAAATCAGAATAAAACTCTTCTTGGTATGGAGGTGGTTCTGGAGGAGGACGAGCTCTTGCAATATGAATGAATACAAACTCAACCACCGTCAGAGCGGTCGACCAAGGCTTCACGATCCAACACTGATACAAAATTTCAGCCGCAATTCGTTCATCCGCCATCGTTATCTCCTCCGACATAGTTACAATCCCAAGTGTTAGCACACTTAAAATCAGAATAATCTATCGCTACAACCTCACATTGATAGGGGCAGCGGAAAATCTCAATCCCTACAAAGAGGGGAGACGGCCGCTAAGTTTTTAGAGAGAATGTAATACTCCCCTCTCATTCTAAAATATACTATTTTCTTTTTTTGGATGTCTCATATAAAAGTTTGCATTTATATTTCAGGAAACAATTATTTTTCGTAAATGACAATGTAATCATTAATTTTTACAATAAATACTTTTATATCAAAATTATCATCAATGACCAAATTATAGAATACATTCATCAAAAGTAATTGTCAAAATATACTTGAATTATCTTATTATATTGTTGTCTAAATAATAAAAATTATATCTTCAATTTTATCTTTGTCTAAATAATGAAAATTATATCTTCAATTTTATCTTCGAAATTAAATAACGGTGTCTGATGATCTACCTAAACTTTAGGTACTCCCCAACAAAGTAGTTTTAAATTGCAATTAAGCTACGTGATATTTGTGGCATAAAATGTATCGTAGCTTAATCTCATTTTGATCCCAATAATGAAAGTTGTCCACACTTATTTTAAGTGAAGACGGATCCCGATAAGGCAATAACGAAGGTGTCCGCACTTAGTGTGAAACTTAGAGTACAAAAGCTGCATAGAGTTACACCAACACATTATATACAAAAGTTTATACTCCCTCAGTCCCAAATTGTAAGATACATTTACTATTCACTTGGTCAACATAAATCACTCCTAAACTTTTATTTTATATATCAAAAGTTTATGAAGTTTGAATTATTTTTTGCAGGTTTTGTAGCGGATTTAATGTAGTTTTTGAATATGCAAATTTTATTTTCTAGAACTAATTTGGGTGTTGACAGGGATCAATTTGCTTTATCATCAGTCAAACGTCGTAAACCGAAATGTATCTTACAAATTGGGACGGAGCGAGTAATATTTTAGATTATTAGAATTATAAGAATATAGATCATATTCATATACTATTCTAATTGTCTAATTGAATACTATGTACCAGTAATAATAAAATAATTTGTGTACATAATGGAAACATATTTGAATCCTAAACAAAACAAGGATTTTTTCCCTTCTTTGGTTCAGTATTTGTATTCCGCACATCCTGCGTGTTTGAATTGTAAATACTACTACGTACACAGTATACATACTACATCAAAGAAATGCAAGAGTTCTTTTTCATGAACGTGTAAGCAACTATCTGTGTGTAAAGTTGTAAACGATTAATAAAGATGTAATCCAAAGCAGAGGAAGAACTCATGTGCAAAATTATTGAGCAATAAAAATTCAACACCTTCTTGGGCTTGAATGGTGCTTAGGAAGGTAGTACCATGAAATGGAATGGGTGAAAGTCATCGGACAACCTAGAATTATTTTTACAATCCAAAAAACACCTCTTCAACATAGCCAAAAAACTAAAAAACGCTCCCTCCACCTACCATGCGTCTAAACAGCTCAATTTATGGCTTTAGAGCCAGAGCAAGACCAAACTTAGCACTCTTATCAATGTTCTTGACATCCACCTCACCAGACAGGGTAATAAGCGACTTGGGACGCCACTCATGCTGAATCAGAGTATTCGCTATCCCAGTGTTGTTCACCCGTGCTTTGACTGTGGTCAAAGGATCCAGCTGATGCTGGGCTCCCACAGTGATGCTGCTCTCATTGATAGAGAAGCTGTAGGCCAACTCGGCACCAACACACGTGTTACTCAATGGGTTCACCTGGTGGAAGTAAGACCATTTCATGGTGTCACCTTTGTCATTCCTGAGAAATCGCAAGGTTAGTAGCATATGGTGCCATGAAGATTTGTATTAAAACAAAAGCACAGCTTCTCAATTTCTGTACCGTACAAAAGTCATATGCAACATAAACTGCACATTCTGACCATGTATTATTTAGTCTCTACATTCATTTGTAGGATCGAGCAAATTATCATATTATTTCACTAACTTGTTCTAATAAAGTGAACATGACAAGTTAAAAAAGAAATGCATGATTTACTATATAAGGAGTACTTGTTATCTTATCAGCAACTAAGAAGGAGATGAATTAGGAACACAAAAAATAGCCTCTTCTCCTCCCCCTAACCAAACAACCTACGTAGTAGGAGATTGTATGAATGGAGGAGTGTCTTGGAGGGATTTGGTTGGGAAAGGTTTGGGAGGGCATAGGAATTTATAGTGATAAACAGACTGCCTCTTAAAGCAAAACAAAAAAGATAATTGAATTTACAAATATCAAGATAGAGTTTAAGCCCACCAATGCCATCTCCTCCAAAACCCAACCCTAGTTAATAAGATTTTCAAGAGAACGAGCCACTCACAAGGTCAATGCAGAAATAAGGTCTGAGTTGGTCAAACTGAAGGCAACATTGTATTTGGTGAAAGTTCCAGACTTGGTGTCAAAGGAAACATCAGTTCCAAGAGCAAGAGCGTTAGTTCCCAAGACAGCAGAAAGGTTTATAACTGGGCTTGCTGTTAAACCAACACTAGTGCTTACGCCAGCAAGGTCATGTAAATATTGAAGTTCAACCTGTAACACAAAGGAGAGAAACTAATAATGCTTTGTTCAACTAATAGTTTTCATCAAATGCTTATGCCGCCATGGTCATATAAACATTGAAGTTCAACCTCTACACAAAGGACATCACCGAATAGATCTCTACGCTGTTAGAAAACAAAATGAAATATTACCTTACCAGATCTTTGATCAGGGAGTCTGAAGTTCACAATGCTTTTCAATCCAGGAGCAGCTTCATCAACAGTGATGGTTGTAAAAAGCTGGATTCAGATGGGAAAGATGATTAGGTGCTTCAGAACTCGGAGAAAGTGGGGCTATGAGGGTGGGAAGGTTTACAATTAAAGGAAAAACCAAACACGAGTTCAAACTCAATGAATCCTTTTCAGAAGCAATAATTCAGTTTTACATATTAGTTGACATTCATTTTAAATGAGTTCATATATTATAAGCTTAATAAATTAAATGTGTTTTAATCCCTTCAAATAGGGCTGGGAAAAAACTCCCGACTCCCGATCCCGATCCCGACAATCCCGATCCCGACATTCCCGATCCCGACTAGTCGGGAATTTTTCCCGATCCCGACTAAGTCGGGACGGGACCAGGATTTTTTTTTAAAAGTCGGGATCGGGAAAATCCCGACATCCCGACATAATATAAATATATATATACATACACATGTATATAATTATATATGAATATATATAAAAAAACGAATATACATCTATAAAAAATGAATATGTATCTAAATATTTGCATATCTTTTTAATTACTTATTCCTTACATAGATTAATCTTTTACTACGAGTATCTTACAATATCAATCTTCTAAAACTATTCGGCATTTGTCCAAAAATGAATATTAGGGATCCTAATTAAATAGAGATTATTCTTGATCCCGACAATCTAAATCACAACAATATTACAAATTTTGCGGTTTTGATGAACTCTTTAAAAAATAATGATCGAGACTATGATTTATTTCTTTAGTAAATAATCATAATATGTATTTATACATTATATTCATTGGTCACAAAGTTTCTCAATGAGTCTACTTAGTTTTGTATTTTAAATAATATATGTTACAAATCCTTCTTTTAGTGATTTTTATATAATGTTTGAAGTAAGTTTCACTAAGCCTTGATAGCTTATTAAAAATTATACTATTAATTAATTGAAGCTACAAATAAAAATTATTCTAAAAGTATGTACTAGTGTGAATTTGAGATGATAATTATTACAAGAAATTTTATAAGTAGATGATGATAAATATGGTATAACAATATAATGAACAAAGAATAATCTTGAAACCACTAAATATCAAAGTGAGTGTTTAACTAAAGAAATTACATAATTTTATGTTTGATACTTCTTTCTCGGGATTTAGTGGGATTCCCGATCGGGATCCCGACTTAATCGGGATTTTATTGTCGGGATCCCAACTTAATCGGGACGGGATCCTCTTGTAGTTTGAATCGGGATCGGGACGGGATCGGGATCATCCTGATCCCACCCCTACCTTCAAATATAGTGCTTCCTGTTTCAAGTATCTGCAAAGTTATTTTGCAGAAACAACCCTGACTCATATGTTTCCTCCCATCCTTTTTATATTGATGAATGAATAGTTTTATACGTAGTATTATTTTTAACAAAGGGACTTTTAAAGTTTCTAATCAATTTAGAGTCGACATTAATTTTTTTCTAATTGGAGTACTCTTTAAGTTGTATTGGTGACTAAAAAAAGAATATAGTGTATAGTTAGAGATCTCAAACAAAAATGTTTCATATTTGAGAGGTCTAAAAATGTATTTAAGCCTAGACTAAGAAAGTAAGGAATAATTGTACAAATGAAAAAGGCTAAAGGGTGAAATAGGTACATGAACTAACTTAAAGTGTTCAATTAGCCCCTTATATAGGAGGTTTTGCCCGGCCTTCACCAATTGGGGCGGTTCCCGGTTGAATTTTTTGATGAAATTTTTTGAACATCTTCTTCATTAAGTCTAGTTTACCCATATCAAATTTCAGCTAAAAATTAAATCGGGAAGGCAGTCAAATGATTTTCAAAAATGTACTGCGTTGTTTAACTGCGCAGTTATCTTCAAAAAATCATTTGACTGCCTTCCCGGTTGAATTTTTAGCTGAAATTTGGTATGGGTAAACAAGACTTAATGAAGAAGATGCTCAAAAAAATTCATCAAAAATTCCACCGGGAACCGCCCTAATTGGCGACGGCCGGGCAGAGCCTCCTATATAAGGGGCTAATTGAACACTTTAAGTTAGTTCATCAGTTCATGTACCTATTTGACCCTTTAGCCAATGAAAAATCATATTTAATTTCCCTTTCGGATTTTCTTAAGTTAAAAGGCCAAATCACCATACATAAAAAACATTACTCTTGTCACCGCATTAAATTAAAAAATATAGATACCACAACACTAGTAGATGTTTGCTGATTCACTAAGAAAGAAATCTGGTCAAAATTAACGATGTAGTAACACACCCAAAAATAAAGGCAGCTCCTCAGTGATGAGATAACCAAGCTGATTTGAGTTGATGGAAATTAGTACAAACAGTATCACAAGTAAAACTCTGATGACGAGTGCTCAATATAGATGATAAAACTTGAAAATTAAGTATGAGAGCTCACATTGGAGTTGGTGTCCACTTTGATATCAGTGGTAATGTTCTTGTTCTTCAACTGGGTGGTGACATCACCCAAAAATAGATCTCCTTTCTTTGACCCAGATGAAGTAATGGCCTACATAGAAAAGAGATAAAAATTTGTGAAGAGTCTAATAAGATACCATATAATAAAATTGAGAATACGAGTCTTAGTAAGGAAAAACAGTTATTACATTGAAGAAAAACAGATTATATACAAGTCTTACTGAACAAGAAGCAGTCATTTATTCGCTACAAAAAGAGATGCAACAAAACAAAGAAATTGTCAATAACAACTACTCCCTTCATGTGTCCTACCTTTTCTTTTCATCCGTTCCACCAAATCTGCGGACACTTGGTATGTGTGTCGTTCTAATTCATCTAAGTATCTAACTCAATCTTACTTTACAGATACCTCTGGTTCTCATGTCTCATTTTAAGGAAACGGAGATAGCAAGTACATCATACCCATGACTAAGTTATTCAAAGAACCAAAAACCAATGGCATTATACAATAGTTCTATAATCGTGTGAATCTAACTTGCAAAGACACAAAGCACAAATTGAAGCAATAAAACCACGTTCATAGGTTTTCCAAAAATAATAAATCCAAACTGGCCATTCCTACAGACAAGGAAACCCTAACACAGATCCAGGTAGAACAAAGTGGAAAACTCACAACACCCGTAGGAGAGTAGGTAGTGATGGTGAACTTTTGGTCCGTCTGGAAATCCCGGTTCAGAAGATCTGTTTCCAACAGCAACAACGACAACAGGCACAAATAGATTAGCTCAAAAGCAGTGCATAGGATGAAAACGGGGACAAAATAAAAAACGGACAACACATCATGCACATACCACGGGCCTTCTTGCCGATATCAGAGTAAAGACCAGGACCTTTGGCCATGGCTGCGAAGAGGGCGAGGGGTATCACAGAGACGATCTCGGGAAGAAGAGAAGGTTATGGGAAAGGTGAAGAAGTGGGTGTCTGGTAGGTGTATATATACACAAGCGTCTGCAGCAAAAGCCCTAATTGGAACGGTGCGCGACACGTGTTCTGGTGAACCTTTAAAATGGAAGATACACTGTGGATGGTTCGAGGAATTCATTTGCAACTGGGCTCGGTGCGGCAAGTGAAGACGTGGCTTGCGATCAAAGAATCGTGAGCGTGCGCCGCGGTGCATTAGATTACGACTTGCATTTCTTTTGCTATACGAGACTTGGAGGAAGGTGGTTTGTTCATCAAGAAAGCGTTTATTTTCCTTACATTTCGATTCGGTAATTCCAACATTACCGTGCAGATCAAATGGTTCCATTTTGATCTAAAATCAAATGGAAGAAAGTGGCTTTTTAAATGATTGGAACATTTTGACTTTACATTTTTCTACCATAATTATAATTAATTATGTATCGGTAAACATAATAAAAGGTTAACATTTTGGGTATTCACATTAATAGAAATTTAATACGAGTAATCATCATTATATATATTAGTAGAAAATCATGTTCAAAATAATATATATGAGTAAAGCAAAAATATCAATATTGCAATTATATATTAAAGAATGGAAGAAGTATAAAAGTAACGAGTAGTTCAATTTTGGTTCGATTTATCTTTCATATTTTAAAAGCATAGCTTATTCGGATAAGTTTACTTCAATTCGATTTTGATATTTTTGGAGGGGTTTTGATTTTTTTTGTTGAATAAAAATAGTAATTGAAAAAAAACTACATTAAACAATGGTTATGATATTTTTTATTGAATTAAAACTTTATGATATGATATGATATGATCTGATAAATGTCTGATCTCTATGCATTTTAGAAAGTCTGGTCTAATTTGGACTGGTCTAGTTTGAGTCAGAAATAAGTCAAAGTAAAAATATTTTTAGTAGTGACATAATACTCCCTCCGTCTCGTAATTAAGTTCCTATTTTCCTTTTTGGGATGGTCCATATTAAAGTTCCTACTTCAAACATTTCCTTATTTGGCAAATGATTTACACCAAAACAGTGTCAAACAGTGTTCAAACAGTGTCCAAACAGTGCACTCCACAGTAAAGTACAAAATATAATTAAAAAAGAGAGAAGAAAGAATCGTGCTTCCAGGTAGTGAATAGAGAGTGTATGCCTATTTAAATATTTTTAAAATGATTAAACACATAGGCACGAGCAATTCATAAATTAAACACCGGTTGTTCTATGTATATTGATTACCTATCGGTCTAGAGGTGAAAAGATCGGAGAAAATGGATCAATCAGACCCAGTGGATCGGAAGAGTTCGCTTTGAACTTGGATGAACTGAAACAGTTACAAGGGACCGCGAAGAGGCCGTGCGTTCTCCCTCTCATTTCCTCTGAAGCTCGCAAGTTGTAAAAGCTATCCAATGATGCGAGCTTGCACTCTCGAGTACCAATCTCGATTTAAACTGCGCCAAAAGTCGTCCTTGACCCAGCATTTAGTTATGCAATAGTTTCAACCTTTAGCTGAGATCAGGATAGTGACAAAGTGAAAATTATCTCTCTCTAGAAGGAGTTGGCAAGGAGAACATAGATGCTGGCTTCAAACCAATGTATGTTGATGTCATGTTTAATGGTGTGCGAGGAAAGAACTATCGTTTCTCTTTAGGAAAGTTAAACAAGGAGAATAAAGGGGCGGATGCACACTAGTGATATGGGGGGCAGCTGCCCCCAATAAACTCTCCATAACTCCATATAATATACTACCTCCGTCCCTCTAAGTTTGGAACAAAGGAGTGTGGTGTGGTTTTTAAAAAAAGGTAGAATTTTGTGGTTGGTATTGAATTGATGAAGTGTGAATAAAGTAAGAATGAATTCTAACCATTCAAATATTACCAAATATGGTATGAGACAAACTTAGTGGGATGGACGAAAAAGGTAAAACGGGACAAACTTAGGGGGACGGAGGGGGTATTAGGAAAAAAAAATTAGCCCTCTTAATTGCCCCCTATAAAAATAACTAAATGCCCCCAGCCCCCACGTATCTAATATTCTAATCCACCCAAGTACCCAACTCTTAGTGCAGTCAGTCCAAATAAAAAAATACTCCGTAACACAATAGCCTCTGCATTGCAATACCACAGGTTACTCACGTATTAACTAAATAACTACGTAGTGTTGAGTAATTAAATTGAGCATTTGACTATTGATTATTGTTTTTTGTATAATTTTTACTACGTATCTGTTAAAGTGTTATATAAATTGCTCAATATATAAGACCAAAACATAAACATAGTGTAAAAATGAGATTAAAATACTAATAATCTAAGCTATTCGTGAACTTTATCATTATTTTAGTCCTATTTAGGGTTTTCTCGTGTTATTGTGCATTTCTACTAAACTATTAAAAATAGGACAGATTTTTTAAAGTTCATCAATATTCACTTGATAAAGAGAAAAAAGAGAACATTAGTTATCAAAAAATAAAGGAAAAATTCCTGATATAGGACTAAAAACATTTGGGAATTTGAAAATAGGTCTGCCATGTTTTTATTCTCTAAAATGTTTATATTGTCATTTTAAAAGTCTGGTGCTGCCAAAACATGTCATTAATTACTCCTATTTTGGAAATAAAAACATGATAGTTCTATTTTGAAATATACAAACATTTGTAGCCCTATTTAAGGTAATCTCCCATAAACTAATTAATTCTTTTTTATCAGGTTTATGGACAGATTTATGAAAAAAAAAACACCATCTTCAACATTGGGCAAAAGATCTAATAGTGATTAAGTACTTCATTATTACAAATTTTTGTAATTGTGATTAAGTACTTTATTATTACAAATTTTTGCTCTTCGGATATATCTTATTAAGTGCGTAGTACTGGAGGAAGCAGTTCAGCCTAACTGGTCTCAGGTTCGAACTCAATGGAGTGAGTAAAAAAAACAAGTGTGTAGTACTTTTTTCATCATGCTTAACATTTTCTATCTTTATTTAATTTTGCCCCCAATACTTCCGTTTCCTGGATCCACCACTGAAGGAGATCATTCCTGACAAGTGTAAGGTCATTGTGAAGTCTAACAGGGTGGTACTCTCCTTGCTAAAAGCTTCTAAAGGGAGTTGACTGGATTTGCACTACAAAGATGATAAGTTTAAGCCAAGTGTGGACAAAGAGAAGGATCCCATGACCGGAATAGTGGATTTGATGAAGAATACGCACGAGGATGGCGATGATGATATGAAACACACCATTGCAAAAGCCTGCTCAGATTTTAGATCTGGAAGAGTTGTTGATCCGCTCAAAGGTGGTTACCCATGAAAAAAAGCAATGGTTATATATCGCTTAATTTGAACTGTGAGAGTTTTTTGGTGTCCTAAGGTTTTGTGGAACTTGAAGCATCTGATGATGTCGTTCGCAAGTTGTTTTTCAGCACCATCCTGGCCCGGCTAAAAAATGGTTCGACCTATTGTGGCATGGAACCATCAACACTTTTGTGAAACTGCCCAAATTGTTTCTCGCAAAAGTTGCCCCTAGCGCCACCCCGAAGCAACACTTCAGCCATCTCACCAATGTCCGCCAAGGGCTAAGGGATTCCCTTTCAAAATTTCTCACAAGGTGGAGGAACGAGACATTGAAGGCTGATCAGTTGACTAAGACACTCTCTTTACCAATGCACTATAGGGCAAGGAGATGTATTGGGATCTGAAGAAAGATCCGAACACTAGTTATCCCATACTACTACCTAGGGCCCTGAGGCACGCCGCCATCGAGGAGGAAATCATATTGAGGGACCAGATCCCCTTGGTAGCACCCCTTCGATGCTGCCTCAAATCAAAGGAGGAAGCGGCCAGTTAGTGTGCGATTTACCCCACCCTCTCTCCCAATCGCTCAAATATACCATGGGGTTTGAAGCCAAGGACTTGTGCTTCCCCCAAGCGACAAGGATGAAGACATGAGCGTTGGGGATTCCTAGAGCCAATATAATAGGCGAAAAAGCATAACACAAATGGGTGCAAGGCCCTCAGGATGGCCATTGAAGACCTTGTCCAGAGGGGTACCTCAGAAAATATTTGAAGGATCCTGAGCCCCACAAAAAAACGCACAAGGGATGGGCGGCATGAAGCCGAGCCCAAGGAGGTGAGCTATAACAGGATGGATGAACCGTGACACCGCACCCGAACGTTTTTGAAATTCAATTTAAAATTCAAAGTTTATGTATTAATTTCCCTATTATCGAACAATTGTAAAACGATTAATGTTTTACGTAATGCATGATTGATCATACTACCGTTTGGGCTCGTATTATAGTGATGGGCTTTCAAATACTTAATTGGACTATCTTATTAGATATAAAATCCCAACACTATGTAAGGAAGGTCGGACATCCCAAGTGTTATTTTGGGCCCAACCTTCTAAAAATAGTAAGTATTCAAGAATGGCGTCCTAGGCCCATTCGAGGGTAACTCTCATGGCTTATAGACCAAGAATATAAATGCAAAAGTCACAAATAAGTGATTAGAGAAGAATACAAACTCCTATGGTCCCACTTTTGATATTATTGAGCTAGATAATGAGAGTATAATTTTCTTCTATAATTATACATCATATAAATTGTTGGGTTTATCCTACACATATTAGGGATCAATAATATGATGTAGAAGGTTGACTTAGTCTAAATAAATTAAAATGAGTACAAAAAGACATCTCATGACAAAAGATAAAACAATAGGATCCATTCTTTTATTTTTGGAAGTAATGGTAGATATTTTGCTCCCAAAATAATTAAGGAATACAAAGGTGTGTTCCACACCTTCCCATCTCCTGCAAAACAAGTAAAAATGTTAGAAAAAGGATAAGGGGCGGACATAGTCAACTTGGGGGCTGAACTTGACAAAAGAAATAGGGCCGTCTAATGAATTTGGAGGCCCCAGTTCCAAATGGCAAATTGAGGCCCCTAAAACTAAAACAAAATACAAATTTTAACAATGGAATACATATAGACTAGATAGTTCAATGAAACATAAGTTTTGTGATGTTTAAAATATAAAAGTTATATAGCTTTTGGAATCTTGAATAATACATGACATCAGAAAAATCAATTTATAACTAATTAATACATGAATCTAAAAGTTATAACTAATTTTTTGGAGGCCCCCTATAAGAGTGGGCCCTGGTTCAAAGCACCTATTGCACTTCCTAAAAGACAGCCCTGAAAAGAAACCAAAGAGGGGAGACCCACCTTGTCAATTTCCGCACAAAATGGGTGTGTGGTTTGTCTCCCTCCATAATGAGAGTTATACTCATCCAATTGGAGTGGTTGAGATGTCGTTGGATAGCTCTTGAAGTCTACATTCATTATTGCTTCATTTCTGGAGAATAAGAGAGAGTTAGATAAACAAAAAACGAGGTAGAGTGAACTGCCGCATACAAACTCGAGCAGTTGGAGTGTTGGTATTGTTTGCTTCATATATCGAGCTAAGCTCATCCAAATAAGACGTGTAAGGTTTCTACGGAAAGCTCTCAAGATAAGGAATCCGTCAAGGTGCATTTTGCAGAAATCGGAGCAGCTTAAGGCTTCCAAATCATCGAATGAAAACACAAACGCGCAGAAATGAATTTGCTTCTCTAAAGTGAGTTTGAATCCAAAACCTTTCTTTTCATTTTCCAAATGATATGAACGATTGGTGGAACTATTATACACTATTCCAAGTGTATAATGTGTTCTTATTAGGTTACCTTATTTATGTAAAGGTTAGATACTAACCTTGAACAAACCTTGAAAAGTTAGGAAACGAATTCGCCGGAAAACACTCATTCTAGGGGCTGTTTGCATACCATCGGTTAGGAGTTGAGCTAGCACCTTGAGGAGGATGTCTAACACTCATTTCTAAACAAGGAATCAATTATCAAACTTCCTTGACCGTGTTTGAAAATTAAGAGTATTTCAAATGAATAAAACTTAATTTATCAATTTTATAAATTAGACATTTTCGTATATTTCATTAAAAAAAATTAATGAATGTTCATTGAATTCTTCCAAATAATAACTGCAAGCACATCAGTTGTTTATTTACTTTTGAAACGTTAGACATTATTATTATTATTAGAATTCATTGTTTAATAATGCGCTTTTGAACTATGAGTGACTGTTGGAGTCCTAATCTTCTCAACATGGGTGTAAAGTTAATGGCTCAACGTTAAACTCATTTAATATAGGAACGTTATCATGTGAGAAGCAACATTCGGTACTACTAGTATATATATGTACTGTGTGTTCGGCAAGGGGCTTCTAGGGGTGACAACGTATTAACTTGAGCTAAAACTCCCTCACACAAAATTACTCGGTTGGATTAATATTATTTCTTACTCTCGTTGTTCTGTTACCGGCTTACACTGAAGAGCTCATTTTATCTTGGGGAAAGGTTTTCGCTAGTCAGAAATACTTTCTTGATGACAGTGTCTAACACGTCTCGAGCTATATTATTATTTCTAAACGCTTTTTTGCAGGTTTATCCGGTGAATTCCACCAACAATCTCAAGAAAATATTTAGCGTCGGATATGCCTGCACGCATGATCTCACAAGGCGTTATCGTTGCACTCATCACGGCTATGTTATCTTTGCATGTGTGTTGCGATTTGGACTGGTATTTGGATATATCGTTATGTATAATGTTTACTCTCTTCACTTTCCTACTTACAATAAGTCATACTTTAACACCACTTTTTAAGAAAAATGTTGTTCTTTTATTTAATGGTAAAATGACAACTATGAAAACAACCCACTAAAATTAATTTTAAACTTGACTTGTAGTGATGATAATTTTATTGTGGTTGTTCTCAAAGTTGTAAAATTAATGATGTGAATGAGTGGGTGGTAGACTCCGGGGCTACCAAGCATTTTTGTGAAAACAAAAATGCTTTTACTTCCTATACTATTATAGGAGATGGTGAAGAGCTCGTGTACCTAGCGGACTCTAAAACCGTTAAGGTGCATGGGAAGGGGAAAGTTCTTTTGAAGCTCACATCGGGAAAAACTTTATCACTAAATGATGTGCTGCATGTGCCCGAGATTTGGACTCATTTGGTTTCCGTTTCTTACTTGGGAAAAGTTGGGTTAAAGTTTCTTTTGGTTGTGACAATTTTGCTATGACCAAAAATGACGTTCTTGTACGATATGGCTATTGTAAGAATGAACTATTTGTGCAGCGCTTAGTATCTCTGGATTATTGCATGATGATGCTTCTGTTTATTTAATTGACTCTTACGATGTGTGGCATGCTAGACTAGGACATGCAAGTAACTCTTATATTAAAATGCTAAATGATTGTGGTTTGATTTCTTTTAAAAATAAAATGACACTAGAAAGATATGATGAACGCTCTTTTAATAAGTTCTGGTGCTCTTTTAATCTTTGGGAGGAGACTATTCGTTTTGCATGTCACTTACAAAATAGATTTCCTTATAAGCACAATAAGAAAACCTCTTATGAATTGTGGAAAGGTTTTGAGCCTAATTTGAAATATTTGAAAGTGTGGGGGTATTTAGCTAAGGTCTTATTGTATGATCCTAAAAAGGGGAAAATTGATTCTAAGACTTCTGATTGCATGTTTATTGGTTATGCTGAATCTAGTGCTGCTTATAGATTCCATGTTTTGCAAAGTGATGTGCTTGAATGTGATAAAATTGTTAAAACAAAAATTGTTTCCCAAGTCAATTTTTTTATTTATTTTTTTATCCAAGTTATTTATGATTGTTATAAACATCAAATACTTAAATGTGAAAGGTGAGTTGAAAGACTTTTTCTATTTCCTTGACAAATGGTAGCACAAAAATTAAATCAGCAGGGAACCAGTCATTCAATCGCTTGAGTGGAAGCATTTCCCGCTCAAATGTATACGCCATTTCAGCCGCACGATCAAGTAATAGATCTGTGGCTCTGCATTTCTTTCTCTACCCATTTATAGATCATTCTACTCTCTCTATCCAGAACGATCCTTCATCGTAGTTATTCTGAATTCACTAGCTCAAAACCACGCACCATCCACTCAATCGTCCTTGCATTTCCTTCTATGCCCATTTTTCAGATCTTTCTACTTTCTCTCTATTGGAAGCAGTCATATCGTAAAGGGAAATCCTATGAGAGGGATTACATGCAGAAAACAAGGCAAGGGAAATCCTAGAAAATCACTTCCTAAAATAGATTAAATAATAAAGGTATTAAAATCAAATCATAATAAACTTAATCAAGCAAATCAATGAACTATTACTCCTCATTATTCTATTTGATTGCTCTGTTTATCTTTCCATAACTAGTATAGTACCCGTGCGATGCACGGGCTGATAATTTATAAAATTGTAATTACCGATGGTCTAAAAAGTTTCATACTATATATTTTGATTTAATTACACTTAAACAAATCATGAATTTATAGGTGATGAAAAATAATGATATACGACATTTGTTCATCGTACTAATATTCACTATAAATTCGAAATGGAAATCAACAGTTACAATTAATCAATTTTTATTATTAGAGCATCCCCAATGTGCACTGTTTAGTCTAAGAAAAAAACGCCACCTCATTAATAATAGACATTGTGTATTTATTATGCCCTCCAATGCATGCACTCTTTAATTACATTTTGCTGAGTTGGCAAAAAAAATAGTAGACACGGTGAAGGGGGCTTTCTAAGTGTAGAAAGCATTCTACACAGGCTGACTCGACAATTTTCACGAAAAAAAAGCGCCAAAGTCGAAAAAATAGGGGGAAACGAAAACTCTTCTTTCACGATGTAGATAAAACCCTCATTTTGGAGAGTTTTTTTTCCTCAAATTGCTGAAGACTGAAGCGGCCGTGAACTCTGCGCGCTCGAAGGTTGGCTATTCAGGTATGTCAACTTTTATCATCCTCTATTTTATGGAAGAAAGAAGCGAATTCCAAGTATTTGGAGTAGTAAAGTTCTTTACGTGCTTTGATTCGTCGTTCCCTGTTGAGTATTTCATATTCAATTTAATACGAGAGGGTAGAATACAGCAGATAGAAGAGTTAATCCGAAATCATGAAGCTTGGGCTTATTAAATCAGAAAAGAAATATCACAATTGACGGTGGATTATGCAAGGCTAGTGCATATTTTTGAATTTCTAGAATCATTTAGGTTGCTGGAATTGATTGGGTTGCTGATATGTAATTTTACAGTTAGAGTTAACAGTGACCAATGGTTCCTCATAGCTAAAACATACGAAGTATAATTTTTTTTTACCAAAGGAGTTTAATTTTTTCACCAAAGGGGTTGCTCTTTGTCTTATTCATGCAGACATGTCATTTCTTTTGACCAAAGAAGTTTAATTTTTATGATTTCTTTATGTATGTATTAGCTAGAACAAATAAGTGTGTCTTACACACTGTAATAGTGTAATCACTTTAAGCATTTCTGGAGGTGCACTATATAGAATATATGAGTCTAATGGATGCATCAATTTTTTGAAGTTATTAGACTCAACTAATTATCAAGCGCATTTGAAAGAGCCAACTGTTATTTCTAGTTCAGCAATGTATTGAAGTTTACGAACCCTTGATCTCTGCCTAGGGTGCCTCTTCAATGGCATTGAGCCACTATCATCACCTGCTAGATCAATAAAATATATTTAGAGCCCATTTGAAGTTGTGTTTTCCCTTACATTAACTCCCCTTTTTTTCCCTTATAGGTCTGAGGTTTAGATAAAATGTCTTAATAGACAACATACCTTTGAAGCTCCAAACAAAATAGTCATCCTTTATAGATAAAATGTCTGCTGGTATTAAATTCAGTTCTAAAAATTGGTTTGTGATAGAATTGCTTTTGCCTTTGTTTAATATTGACCTGTTTTTCACATTATTATTCTAACTTTACGGTGCCACATGATATGACTATATGTGCTTCTAGACTAGGATAGCAGGGCATGTGATAAATATAACTACTTAATCTTTCTCTTACTAGTTATATCAGATTTCATTAATTAGAATGCTTGTCTGAGATATGCAACTATTTAAATTAGTTGGCAGAACTACATAATTACCCAGAAAACCTTTTTCCTTCCCTAAAGCTCCATCTATGTGTCTATCTTGTTTTTGTAATTTATTTGACATTCCTTGATATCTATTAAGTTCAACATTTGAGTCTAAATGATGCACTAGGTGGACGGAACATACAAGGCAACAAAGCATGGATCATGAGTTTGACCCATTCCAAAGCTCCCAAAATCCCACCCTTGTTAACTACACAAGTCAAGCACCAAACCAGTTTAGTTCTATCAGCCCCCAGTTCCAGCCCACATATCAGTTTAACCCAATCAGTGGTTCTTGTTCTCCTTATACCAACTTATCTTATGGACCTCCCTTCTCGTTCCAAAATCATTTGAGCACTCCCGTTTTTGGTAGTGGAACCAGTGAAACTCCTAGGGCATCCGGAGGCGGGAGAAAGAAACATAAGGATGTCAACAGTTCTCAAGGTTCAACTAAAAAAAGAGAAGATTGGAGTTCAGAAGAAGATATCGCATTAACCAACGCGTGGTTACGTATTTCTATGGATGCGGATGTTGGTAATAATCAGAAAAGTACAGCAATGTGGGAGAGGATTTTACAAGTCTGGAGGGACAACATGGGGGAGAGGTGCAATAAGCCTAGAAATAATAATAGCCTACAATGCCGTTGGCAAAAAATACAGAAGGCGGTTAATAAATTTCATGCCATTTATGAGAAACTTGAAAGGCATCCCCAAAGTGGCTTGAACACAGATGACATGGTAAGTATTACTTTCATACCTTAATATTCACTAATATATACAAAATCACAAGTACTTTGTAGTGTCACTATGTGCTTCTTTTCATTTCAGAAAAAAAGGCGCTGGGAATGTACGAGAAAGTCTTCAGTGATAAAAAGATAAAAGAATTCAAGTATATTCATTGCTGGGAGCTTTTGATAACGAACCCGAAGTGGTGTACAAGTCAGCTGACAAAGGCTTCTGGATTAAATAAAAGCGCTTCAGATAACAAAACCGCAGCAGAAGTATGTGATACCTCACCAATTCCAGAAAAGCATGGACTGGAATCTGAGCAAATCAAAAGTGATGGAATTGTACGTCCTCTGGGAAGGAAAAGTTGCAAAGACAGAAAAAGAAAGCTGAATTCTGAAAACGGAGTGATTGAAATACTGAATAAAATACAGTGTTCGTTTGACAAGCAAATAGAATTTAATAAGGTGGAGTTGGAGATGAAGAAGGAAAACCAAATGAAAGAGTATGCATTTAGGGAGGAACTTATGAAAAAGGAGATAGAGCTAAAAGAGCACAACCGGAAACTGAGGGAAGAAGCACAATTAATGAAGGAGGAGCAGGAAATGAAGAAGAAGGAGAAGGAAATGCGGCAGAGAAGAGTTGATCAAGACCGCGTTATGAGCATAGACTTGAGTAGGCTTCCACCGAGTACACGAGCCACATATGAAATCTTGCAAGCTCAAATACTGAAGGAATGGGAAATTGGGAGCACTTCTGGAATCTAAATATATTGATTATTTATTAAGAAGATTTATGTGTCTACGCAAGACATATTTTTAGGAGTTTTTCCAAATTATGCATCCCAAACTATAGGTTTATTTGCTTTATTTGTTGCTTCAAATGAATACATTTGTCATTTGTTTCATGGTTGAATTCTTTTATAAAGATTAATTAGCCAACTTCTGATACTAGTGGGGCATGGTTTTATATAGTTGCTAACACTCTAGTAGATTTGATGTCAACCAGGTGTCACTATTAAAGATGGCGTAGAATTTCCATTCTGCCAGTATTGTTTTGTTTAAAATGATATATTTCTCTTATAATAGGTGAGCAGTTTTCAACATGTGAGAGGGATAAACATCTGATTACAGTCATATTGATTCAGAAAGACAAAATTAAGCATCTCTATATATTCTGCCTTGTAATTGATGTGAAGATTTCAGATCAAACTATAATGTAATTGAAAACCGTATACTGTGAAGATTTCACTATAAAGTAATAATGTTCACAAAATGAAAAAATAGAACTGCATATCCTATCACTAATAGCATATCCGATCACTACTATAAAGCAAACAAAATTCTTAGCCTTCATAAATTTGACCACCATAAACATCCCACAAGTGATTGATGAGATCCTTCTTCAAATCCATATGGAGCCACTTATCTTGTATATGTTTTGTTCGGTTGATCATCATTGACATAACTAAGGTGAAATCACGCTCTAAAGTAACACCATCACCATGTTCTTCTCCTTCGGCTTGCCAATCTTCAGGATCAATGTCTTGACTACGCTCACACTCAATTATCATGTTATGTAATATGATGCATGTCTTCATTATCTTTCCCAAGTCTTTAGCACTCCAAAGACGAGCAGGGCCTTTAATGATATGCCATCGACTTTGTAGCACACCAAATGCTCGTTCTACATCTTTTCTCACAGCTTCTTGTTGTTTTGCAAACAGTTTTTCTTTCACTGATGAAGGTTGGGATATTGTTTGGATTAGAGTAGCATATTGTGGGTATATTCCATCAGCTAAATAATAACCCATATCATATTCATTACCTTGCACTATAAATTTACATGGTGGAGCAACACCATTAATAATATCATCGAATAAAGGAGACCTGTCTAAAACAGTAACATCATTATTACTACTTTCCAAGTCTGTGTCTATTTCGATGTTTTTTTGTAGTGTAATGTTATAAAGTTTATACTTAACCTACACATAATTTATAAATGACATAAATAAATAGTAGCATCTTGTCAAAAAAAATAGTAGCAGTGAAGCCATTAAAATAGAGTAGCAATGAGTAGCAGTGACGTGCATGTCTCTGCCTTTGATAGAAATCCAATGAATAATATTTCCAACTTTCACAAACCCTCTAGAAAATCCAATGATTATTTTCTCCCTATAATTAGTTTTTGCCGTCATCTTTAATAAAGTTAAGAGTTTGGTTGGAATGGCAGACACATGACAAAGATAAGAATTACCGAAAAGAGGAGAACCAAAGAAGCAATCAAGCAATAGAGAAAGCAGATGCAATTGGATCTTCTATGGCTACGGAGAAGACAAGCGTATAGGATATTTTTGTACGTGAAACCTAGAAGCCGTTAAACATATGGCTGAATTAGTTTTATTTTAATATATAATATATTGCACGTGTACAACTTTCTTGTGCCTAGGACTTTATGCATTGGAAACTAATTCTGGGCCTCAATGTCTACTTATTCCACATCGTGTGATGTGGATTAGAAACCCTATCACTTATTTGACAATTGGCAAATTTTACTTGGACTAAACATGAGTGCATTGGGGATGCTCTTAGTGAATATAATATTAGGAGAATCACGTGGTAGGTTACATTTCCAGTTTATAATTTAGGAAGTGTTTGTGTTCACTTCAACTATAGAGAACTTATTTATTTTAAAGATTATATGAAAGGTGTTTAATACGGAGTAATGAATTTTGATAGTTTTTGAAAAGAAAGATAATAAAAAAACTAAAATTACTCCGTATGATGTTTGGTTCAAATTTTCTTGTATAATACCAAAGGTGAAGCACTTTTTTTTTATCGTACAAAGGTGAAGCACTTTAAAAACAGCAATCTCTCATCTTTCAGCCTTGGCTTTTGAAAACTAATCTTAAGAATTTTTAAAACTGACTTATTTGTTTACCTCCCCGGCTTGCATGTTAGATTAAAAATGGTAATATTCAATTTTTCAATAATAAGGATGTTTTTTTGGACTGAAATTTGCTGATCTGATCTGGTCTGATCTCTGTGTATTTTATAACTACGGAAGTTTGGTCTGGTCTGATCTGGTACTGAAAACAGTCCAAAAGAAAACATCCTAATCATAAAAAGATTACTTGCAACTTATCCGCACCAAATGTTGGGCATTCTATGGCCAGCCATCGACGATTAACAAATTTATTTAAATTATTATTATGTTATCGATTGTTAATTAATTCTTCAATTGGTTAAACTTCTAAATCTTCAATTGAAAGTGCACAATATTACCACATTTATGTACAGTGGAAGTTACTCTATTTCACGATTTTGAAGTCATATTTTATCCCATTGTAAACAATAAATTAGAAATTGCAAATTATTTCTCTAATATAGTTTTCTAAATTCAGCAAAATGATGTATTCAAATTCACGATTTTGAAGTCATATTCTATGTTCTGAGGGGACGTCACTATTTTCATCTGGTTAAAGAATTCTACAGATTATGATGACTATAATTTTAAAACTTCCTAATAGTCTAATAATAATGCAAAGACATCAATCACATCATAACTCAATAGCCAACGGTAGAAGAGTTTTTTCACTTCTATAATTGGATTGTCACTTCTCTTGAACCAACACGTTTATTTGTATAATCATGGAAAAACATAAGTTCTCCATAAAATTGAAGTTGGAGAAACAAACGGCTAATTTGCTGAAACTAAGCAAATAAAAAACAAATATAAAATTACTATACTCCGTATTACGAAGTATATGCTACGTAGTATATGCATGTGAAAACAAATTAAAGAAAAATTATGTAAACGTAACGTACCAAATCACAAAAAACAAACAATCAAATAATAGTCAAATTAAAGTGAGAAATGAAATTACGAATTCACAATTAAGCCACCCAAAAATTAAATGGTGTAATAATAATAGAAAATATCCTCAATAAAAAAGAGCAAGAATTCCAAATAGCTACATGTTCCAGTGTGCTCAAGGTCTTCCAGTAGTTAACTTCATGCATGAAGAAACCATACATAATAATGCTTTAATTACTTTTCGCCTGTATTTATTACAATTCATTTTCAATGTCAGATAAACTCTATGCTTCACCTTGTTTTTAATTTTAGAGAACTTTGAACATACTTTACGGAGTATTACTTTTGGAATCCATATACAAATCAAAGTAAAAGAATAAAAGATGATAATGGGATAGATAGATAAAGTAAAAAAGTTTCGGTTGAGCATCACAATATTATATTCATAAATATCATAAACTTAAACAAAGAATAAGCTTGCAAAATGCTACAAATGACGAAATTGTAAGATGAACAACGGAACCCCAAACATCACCTTAAAGAGAGATATTACCCTAAAAAAGTTTGCAAATTCCAAAATAGGACTTCCATGTTTTTATTCCCAAAATAGGACTAATTATTGTCATGTTTTGGCAGTAACAGACTTCAAACATGACAGTATTTTCCAAATTTGGCAGTAATTAATCCTATTTTGGGAATAAAAATATGGCAGTCCTATTTTGGAATTTTCAAACTTTCTCTCCAAAAGATGAAGCACTTAAATATAGCCCCCAAGATTATTAAACAGGTTCATTTTTTAATGGTTGATTCGATATTTTATTGCCCCATAGTGGCCCATGAAAGATTCTGCTTTGAGTTACATCATACTGCTTCAACTCCTCCTCACTGATTTCCCCGACCTAAACCGGCGGCAGAAGAGACTATGATCGGAGGATGACCCAAAAAGGGCAGAAGTCCCATAAAATTAAAAATGTTAGAATACAGCCTTCCTGACGTCCATAATGGATAACAATGAATATAGCAGCAATATATAGTGCATAAAGCTGAGATGTGAATAGATTAGTTCGTGAATGAGCCGAACAGATCATTAAATAGATTCATTAGATAATGTTGTTTGCATTGGAATAAGAAAGGTCATCCTCCAAAGGTCATGCGCCGTTCTCTATTTGCATTGTTAAAAGAGTAGTGGCATTAATTACTCTACAGCCGTATCACCCAAAATGCTATTCCCAAAATGCTACAGTATTCCGCCCAAAATCTTCCCCCACTATTTTGTTATTATATATATATAGATATTATATTGTAGCATGCATCAGATTAACCGTCATTGTGAAACGGGAACCTCCATTTCGGGTGCACTATTACAAGCTGACATTGAGCTTTTTGAATCTTTTGATCACTCTCTGGATCTGATTCCTATGGATGATGTTCAAAGCTCTGAATGTACTACTCTTGAGTCTGATGGGTTTGAAAATCTTAAAGAATTCTTTCAGGCCACACTAACAAATGGGGTAGACACACTCTCTCATTTTCTGCTTTTCGAATTTGAGAGACTCCTTGTCTCTGCTTTGGGAAATCAAGATATTTTGACTTTGAGGCCCGCGAGTGAAGAAAAATTTTCTAAAACGGAGACAATATCGGGGCAAGCTAGTCAGATCAAAGAGTCAAGTGAATTAGGTATCACCAGTGGGCATGCAGATTTTGATTAGTATTATTCGAATCCGCTTCATACAGAAAATAATTATGCTTTTGATTGTGAGGGAGCTTCTGGAGGACAGTGTTCTACACATTCGGGGGATGAATTCATGGGTCATGTCTCAGAGAATGAGAAAATGACTCCTTTTTCGACAATGGAGGATCTTTGGGATTCTGATGCAAATGGGGTTATTTGTCAAAAAAAATTACTGGTCACACGAAATAATTGTTTCGCCACACAGAACATGAATACCCAAAAGAGAATGAACAAAAATAAAAATCAGCGCTCACACCTTATGAGAACTACATCTCAAACACGTGCAGAGCTTTAAAAGTTTGATCAAGGGCAAAGGAGTAATAGGAGGGAATCGTTTCTAATCTTCATGTTAGTTTATGTTTTTTACTTTCCGTGTTTTGATGTAATTTTTATTGTTTTTCTTAATAAAATTCCTTTAAAAAAAGGTAATTGGCCTTAAATACCCTTTGTTTAAAGAAGTCTTAATTATCTAAAACTACATATTTTTTTTTGTATTTTTTGATCCTTAATTGATAAGAACTTTCTTTGAGTGCACCTTGTCTATGATATACACCTACTTGGGGCAGAGGCTTCTGGTGGAGGGCATTAAGCTATGGCAGCTTCAAGTCTCCCAAATTTGGGGTTGGAGCATTTTGTGGAGGGCATTCGGCTATGGCAGCTTCAGGTCTCCCAAATTTGGGTTTGAAGCATTATTTGTAATAAAGATTGTTGATTGGAATGTTATTTGCATTTCTAAAATCTAAAACTTAATGTTATATCTGCTACTGGTTATATATATAATTACCTGTAGGTATTTCACTAAAAGGGAGGATCTGTTGGTCTCGGCTGAGGATGCCACTGTCGAGAGCGGTGCCAGCGGAGGAAGCAAAGACTGGTACGAGACGTGTGAGGAAGATGATGACCCGATGGTTTTGGATGACAGCAGCGGGAACAGCAGCCTGGAATGCTTTTGTCAAGAAGAACCGACAATGCAATAAAAATAACTGGAATTCTACCTTGAGACGTCATTATGCCGCACTTGAAAAGTTTAAAGGCAAGTTAGTGCAGAAAGATCTAAAGCATCCTCTGAGTTTATTGATTATGCTGAGCCTCTTCCTTTCCAATCCATGAAATTGCCGCAGTAGCCACATATCTAATTGCTGCATTATTCTCCAATTTTACTGCCAGTAGTGCATTGTGTAGCACCTCCCATGAAACATTGGAGGATATTCTGGTGATTGACTGCTCGCTGCTTGAGAAGGGCAATAGATTGATGGCAGATCCACGTTCAGATACAATAACTAGGCAACCTCTAACTAAATACTGAAGTTTGGAAAATGATATAATTGGTTAAATTAATTTGCATCACTTAATAAAATATACGTAGTATATACATAATACCTGTAACAAGATCATTCTTTGTTGAACAAGTTTTTATGCAAACATGTATTACATATTTTGTTTACCAACAATCTCAAAATTATAATTCCAAAAAACTATTCTACAATTTGTACTTCACCTATAGTACTCCACATATAAGGATGATCATGTTTTAATTCAGTGAAAACCGTTTCTTAAGGATAATTATCTTCTATGTTTCTCGGTATCTACTAAACAATAACTTTTGGTTTCTATTTTCGTGTAGAAATTTTCATTACACCAAGCTAAGCTTTTAAGTTATTTTGGAAAAAATGTGCTGCAGAAACACACAATGCTTTAGGGGTGGGGTTTAGGATTATTAATACCTATATATTTTTACCATGCAACTATATCCTCACTGGACACGACAAGTTTGAAATAGTTTCTGTAAAAAATGTATTCAAATGGCCCATCTTCTACAATTTTGAAATCATGTGAATGTTTTTACCCATTTTGTACTCTACAGTAATCATATGGACAATGATGCATTTGCATGAGCTAAATATAATAGATTAAATTACATCCCTCTTCTTAATCTGACACGCATTCTTGTGTGTCATTCTTGATTTGTGAATGTTTATTTAGTATTTCTTTATTCTACATCAATCGATAAATTCATTGTTTATAACTTGAAAGTGATTTACATTCCTGGTTATCATGATTTTCAACATGTTTTGTATTATTATGAACTATGAGACCTTTCTGAAGTTCCATGTATTTGCTATTTTTTTGGAACTGGCCAGAAATGAGAGACAGTTTATAGTTGTATACCAGAGGTGAACTTTGCAAAGGAATCGATATACAATATCATCTGGTTTTCTATATTCAAGCATTTGTTCGAGATGTAGCTGAGAAGATTTTCTCTCTGAATTGACATGATGTGGACAATTAAAATGGTAAGTAGGCTACTGGGCTGAATGTTGTTTTGTTAACAATTTTATGGAAAAATCATCTCATGGTCTAATGTCCATTCCTTGTTGTACACCTCTTTGGGCAAGATATCTGCATCATTTTAATAGGAATTGTTTCATGCTGCTTAGGACTATGTTTTTGTTGCGTGCTTAACTGGGCGGGAGTACTGCTGAGAAAATCTATTTGATTTTATATAATGATAGATGATGAATGATTACTCAATGTCTTGAATCCTGATAGACGACTACTCGCTAGAAGATATGAAAGGGACAAAAGAGGTAAAGTTTCCAAAATTAGTTGATGGGAAGTTGTCTCAAGAGCAAAGAGAAGAGTTCTATGGAAAGATGGAAGTTGTAATTTTGGTTGTGGATGTGTATTCATCAGAATATAATGAATTTGATTGCGAAGGTGTAATCATTTCTCCAGAAAGGCATGTCTTGAATGACATGTTCATGAATAACGTTCAAACTAGAGTTCAAATCGTTACTGCCAATAAAGAAAGATATGCTTGCACTGTTTTGGCATTGGATCCCACTTATGGCTTAGCCATTCTGAAAATTGGTGTATCAAACTCGACCGCACTCGCGTTTCCTTATGCTATGATTTCTGACCGGGATGATCTCAGAATTGGTGAAGAAATTTACCCTATTGGCCTTCCAGGGTATTTGTTCAATTCTTTTCCAATTGGGCACATTTCATATAGAAGCTTTGGCGAAGTACTAAAATTGTTGAAAAATCCCTTAAAAAAGTTGAAGCTATCATTGGAAAAAGGGAAAAATGAGGGAAGGGGTTCTCGGGATCGCAGTGCCTCCTTTGTTTGTTGTGCTGATGCCCTACATTTCCGTGATGTGCTTAAGAGTTCAGTTTCAGTTGTCCAAGTGAATAACGTGCATGGTGGTGCGCGGGAATGTCATTCTTTGACCGGCGAGGAGATATTATTGATATGTATCTTTTCATTTCCAATGATCAATGTTTTGGGATCCGTGTAGACTCCATCAGATTGTATGTTGCTTCACATCTGAGAGAGTAGTTAGTCAGTTAGTGTGTGGGATCCTCACGGTTTCAGTCGTTGGTTACTTTTGACTTTTAAAAATTGGCAATGATGTAATTACTCTATCAAATACTTCTTTGTGCTTCTTTTGTAAGTAACTGAATTCTCACCCGGGACATATATTAAGCAATAGCTTTTTTGAGTTAATCAACTCAATGGAACAAACGGGAGGATCACAAGTTCATTCCCGTTGATTAACTCGTTCATTCTGTTTGTTCCATTGAGTTTATTAACTCAAAAGAGCTATTGCTTAATATATGTCCCGTGTGAGATTTTAATTGATTACAAAAGAAGCACAAAGAAATAGTTGTCAAAGTAATTACATCATTGTCAATTTTTAAAAGTCAAAAGTAACCAACGCCTGAAACCGTGAGGATCACATACACTAACTACTCTCTCAGATGTGAAGCAACATACGATCTGATGGAGTTTACACGTATCTCAAAACATTGATCATTGGAAAGAAAAAGGTACATATCAATAATATGTACTCGCCGGTCAAAGAATGGCATCCCGCGCACCACCATGCACGTTATTCACTTGGACAAATGAAACTGAACTCTTAAGTACATCACTAAAATGTAGGTTATCAGCACAACAAACAGGGGAGGGGCACTGCGATCCCGAGAACCCCTTCCCTCATTTTTCTCTTTTTCCAATGATAGCTTCAACTTTTTCAAGGGATTTTTCAATGGTTTTAGTACTTCGCCAAAGCTTCTATATGGATATGAAATGTGCCCAATTGGAAAAGAATTAAACAAATACTCTGGATGGCCAATGGGGTAAATTTCTTCACCAATTCTGAGATTATACCGGTCAGAATTCATAGCATAAGGAAACGCGAGTGCGGTCGAGTTTGATACACCAATTTTCAGAATGGCTAAGCCATAAATGGGATCTAATGCCAAAACAGTGCAAGCATATCTTCCTTTAGCGGCAGTAACGATTTGAACTTTAGCTTGAACGTCATTCATGAGCATATTAGACTAGGTCAAGACATGCCCTTCTGGAGAAATGATTACATATGCACCTTCGCATTCAAATTCATTATATTATGATGAATACAGATTCATAGCCACAACAACAACTTCCATCTTTTTATAGAACTCTTCTCTTTGCTCTTATGACAACCACCCACCAACTACTTTTGAAAGATTTACCTCTTTTGCCCCTTCCATATCTTCCAGCAAGCTAGCGACTAACTGTCTATCAGGACTCAAGACATTAGTATTCAATAATCATCCATTATATAAAATCAAAAGGATTTCTCAGTAGCACTCCCGCTCAGATTAAGCACGCAACAAGAACATAGACCTAAGCATCAAGGAACAATTCCTATTAAAATGATGGAGATATCTCGCCTAAAGAGGTGTACAACAAAGAATGGACATTAGACCATGAAATGCTTTCTCTATAAAACTGTTATCAAACCAACTAAAAACAACATTCAGCCCAATAACCTACTTACCATTTTAATTTTCCACATCATTTCAATTCAAGGAGCAAATCTTGTCAAGTATATTTCGAACAAATGCTTGAAAATAGAAAACCAGATGATATTGTATCTCGATTCCTTTGCAAAGTTCACCTCTGCTATGCAACTATAAGCTGTCTCTCATTTCTGGTCAGTTCCAAAAAATAGCAAAATTCATGGAACTTCAGAAAGGTCTCATAGTTCATTATAATACAAAACATGTTGAAAACCATGATAACCAGGAATGTAAATCACTTTCAAGTTATAAACAATGTATTCAGCGATTGATGTGGAATAAAGAAATACTAAATAGACATTCACTCATTCACAAATCAAGAATGTGTGTCAGATTAAGAAGAGGGATGTAATTTTATCTATTATATTTAGCTCACACAAATGCATCATTGTCCATATGATTACAAAATGGATAAAATCATTCACATGATTTCAAAAATGTAGAAGATGGACCATTTGAATACATTTTTTGAAGAAACTATTTCAAACTTGTAGTGTCCAATGAGGATATAGTTGCATTGTAAAAATATATAGGTATTAATAATCCTAAACCCAACCCTACCTCTAAAGCACAATGCCTAAAGCATTGTGTGTTTCTGCAACACATTTTATCCAAAATAACTTAAAAGCTTAGCTTGGTGTAATGAAAATTTCTACACGAAAATAGAAACCAAAAGTTATTGTTTAGTAGATACCGAGAAACATAGAAGATAAGTATCCTTAAGAAGCGTTTTTCACTAAATTAAAACAGGATCATCCTTACATATGGAGTACTATAGGTGAAGTACAAATTAGAGAATAGCTTTTTGGAATTATAATTTCGAGATTGTTGATAAACAAAATACGTAATACATGTTTGCATAAAAACTTTTACAAGGGACTTTTTTGACAATGTGAGCTAACTCCAAAAACTCATCCTCTCTTCTCCTGAAAAATAAATGAAATACAACTCAATTTGATTAGAATAATGTATGAGAAATCAAAATTTGTATAAAAAGAACTTATAATAACTAATCAAGTGACAAGATCAGTATTATTTCTCTAAAAAAAAAAGACAAGATCAGTATTACTTTGCATTATACTTTCTATCTAAGAAGAATCATTGAACAAACAAAAAAGTTAACCGAAAAACTAAGCTCAACACAAAAACCCTTAATCTCCAACTACAAGGAAATCAAGATTGGATTGTTAAGTACTTCAGTGTCCCTTTTAAACGCAGGTGATATAAAGTTAAATATCAATCTAAGATTGCTATCTAAAGTCTTGTTTATTTACTCTTCTTTGATGCTGATAAAGAGTTTTTTTAACTGTTTTACTTTATGTTTACAGGGTGGTGAAGTTATTCAAAAATCCGAAAGATAATAATCATAGTATATTATGTGTGTTTACTCTTTATGACCATCTTGTGTTCTGTATTTCAGTTGTAAACTTGAAGTACTATACCCCAAATAGTTTTGTTAAAGATAAGGGGTCATCATGTCATTTTTCGGATGTGACCTTTTCCCCTTTAGATATCATTTTTGGTCCTTTTCGAACAATTTTAGGCTGGAGAAATACATTCAAATCCATAATATTATGTACACCAAAAACTGCCATCTCGTCTTTGTTCGGTCTTGTATTGGTGTGAGAGTTGAAATGTTAGGGTTGCCCCCCCCCCCCCCCAGAATTCAAAATTTCACCTGCAGTTAAGGCATCTTTTTAAAGGACAAAACCAAGGTATTTCAGCATGAAAATTTGAAAACTTAAGGTCGTAGAGGCACAAAACCATGTTATGCAATTTTAACACTGAAACATTTTGCACCGAAGTTTGGTTGAGGTTTTGATGGTTCAACCATTCAAACAAAGTTGTTTTAGGGTTTTAGATCCAACTCTTACAAAATCATATTTAACTTATAGAGAGAGTCATAAAGCAGTGTCAAAATAACTATCCAAAATGTTGAGGAGTATAAATATGTTTATATGAACCTTACACAAACAAATGCTCAGAGCCTATTTAAAAAAAAAGCCTATTTAAACACCTGTTTGCAGAACTTACTGCAATTTATTCAGTTTTTATGCTGAACTATGGCTATCAAATTACGTGAGCAAACTATTTTATTATACCATTTTCCAAATAGTTACGTAGTATAATATAATGCTAATGTGAGGCTCACGAAATGAAGGTCCACGAGACCTTTCTGAAGTTTCATATATTTGCTATTAACTAGGCTCGTAGGTTCAAGAATTCAATAATATTTGCTTACTCCAAATTTTTCATATTCAAATTTACCTTGTAGATATACATAACTGTGGGTTGAATCCCCAAAGCATAGAATTAAACAATTAGGATGTTTTTACTTGGATTGTTTTCAATCCAAGACCAGACTTAAACAGACCAGACTTGACTTCCGTAGTTATAAATTACACAGAGACCAGACGTTTACCAGACCAGACCAGTTTAGACCAGACCAGACTTAAATACACCAAACTTAAACAGACCAGACCAGACCAGCAAATTATAGTCCAAGTAAAAACATCCTTAAACCTATACAATAAATGCTTAAGCTTTGTGTGAGAAATATGTCTCAATGACTTGCTGCTCCTAGACCTTTTTCGTGAACAAGATGTTTTTGGGTGTAAAAAACTCAATGGTGCATTTAGATATTCCTCCAAATAAACACCGGCAAGTTTTAACACAATTGAGATCATAGAACAATTAAAATATAAACTCAAAAAAACTCAAATTTCATAACGAAACAATGTGTGTTCATTTCATCATATGAGTAGATTCTGCTATTTTCAGGTGGTGTTACTTTCTCTTTAATTATAACCTTTCGTCTTTGTGTAACAATCTTAGACTTGAAAAGGGGCTTCAAGAAGATATATTATTCATTCCGTAGAATTCCGCTAAAGCTCTATTTGGAGGCCTCATATTTGTTTGAAAACTGAAATGTTAGGGATGCCAAAAATTAAAATTTTCCATATCCAAATTTAGCACTCATGTTAAATCACAAGCCCAATGTTTTATAAAAGAACACAAAATGGAAAAAAGAAGACATTCTTGTACAACTGTATGTGTGTAACATAAAAAAGTAAAAAAAGAAAAACAGATCACAAAATATAAAAGAAGAAGCAGACAGTCCAAATGAAGAGTAACCCTGGATGAAGATAAAGTATAGGGTTATTTTGCCTGGAACTAAAGCAAGAAGATTAGCGATAAAGAGTATTAGTGATAGAGGGGTCTGAATCATCTGATGTTTGGGGCTGCGATAAAAAGAGTAGAGCAACCCTAGTTTAAAAAATGGAAAATAACTTGCCAAAGTTATGGCTTTTACCAGAATCCTAGAGCAACCCAGTCACCATTGCACTTTTTGCCAGAAGCCTCGCCAAAGTGTTGCTTTTACGCTTAAGAAACATAACCAGAACCAATGAAAAATTGCTGCTTTCTCACCCATCTGCGCTTAGTAAAAGCAACGCCCACAAGCAGGGCTCGCTGCCTCGCTGGTGCTCCAACGCTTAAGCACGCTTTTAACAAGTTTGATTGGCCCACAACTACCATTCATTTGATTGGACCACATCACTTTATCAATTTTAATTTAGATTTAAATAATTCAACTGCTACCTTTTCATTGGTCCATGTGGACAAAGGTATGGTACCTTATGGGTACCATAGAAACTACCTTAACAAGTCTGGATACGAGAGAAGACAAAAAATGGAGGTGTGTGACGGGTTGGATAGAAGGATTTTTTAGTTATATTGTATATATGTGCGCGTACACACTTACATATGTATGAGTAATATAAAATGATTTTGGTGGTTTGTTCACCGGGTTCAAAAAAAATTAAAAAAAAAGTATGGGTTTTTTGAAATCGTTTTCTATTACAAAAAATTTTAAGCACTTACTACTTATGCAATGTACGGTTACACTTCTCACAATGGCAAAGTCAAGATTTTCCACTAAATCATTGCTCTCTAGAACTTCTATTGCCCGGATGATTAGAGAAAATAAGGGATATTCTAAATGGTACTCGAATGTTATTTGCACTAAAATAATAACCAAAGTCAATGACTTTAGTAGATTCGAATTATTTAAAAATTACTTCCTCTATCCATTAATTTTTTTCAAATTGACCGCCATCGAGAATAATTATGTAAGAACTGTGTAACAGAGATTTGTGAAGATGAGAAAAAAATAATAGGAATCATAATTTTTCCAAGTTGGCCGATCCGTTTTATTACCACTTCCTTTGGGTAGAAAACTGGTAATTTTTCTCCTACTTGCGTTTATGAAAAGTAGTTAAACTCTGGTTAACTATGGAGAAATTATGGAGAAATTAAAAGTGTCCCAAAATACTGACGATCTATACCCCAATTAAGAAAACCGCCACTTGAAGTGACTGCTTAGCGGATAACATTATTAGTAAAATATGGTACACTTCAAGTTGGTATAATATAATATTATATAATGTTGAAGGACATAAGTCTAGGACCGCCATTGTGAAATAAATAATATTATAGGTGGTAAAATATAATTTTAGTTGCATCCTCATAAGTGTTTTACGTATTTTAAAATATGTATTTAACACCATAAAATTACATTTGTGGAAAACTTATATGATCATGATGTCAACATAACTTTGTATATATAGGTGGGTGTATATATTTAACATGTGCGATTTTGGAGTACTTACTTACACCCCCCTTCAATGCTTGAGATATTTAAATTATTTTCCTTCTAGATGAATAGTGTGTACAATATAAAACGACTCTAAATTGCAATAATTAATAGAATTTGTTTTTTATTTTTATATGTGTAATATTAATGATATATGAAATATAATAAAAAAAACTATAGATTAATCGGAGAACCCTAAATAATGGGATTTGTATTTAGTGATTAATTCGACGGTTATTCCTTAAATTGGAATTTGATGTTAAAACAAATAACTTCCAAATTGACATGTGACAATGTTTTCCCCGATTAATTGACTATATTATTTATAAATGTTTTTAAAGCATTACATTATTATTTTATTTTTGTATATTCAATATTGGGGTCATTTGAAAGATAATAAAAAGTTATGAGTTTTGATGAAATTTTTGTAACAATCGGAGCACAAATAAAAAAATTAAAACACTTTAAAAAAACATGGAATTTTATTTTGGAGAATCCTAAATAATAGGTGATGTATTTAGTGGAGTAGTACACGTATTTGACTACAACTCAATTACACGTCCGTAATTAAGTGATTAATAGGACGGTATTCCTTAATTTGTAAATTGATGTTAAATTAAATAATTGTGGAATTGATATGTGGCAAAACTTTCCATAATTGTATCTTTCAAATGTATTGTCTATAGCCTTATTTATAAATATTTTTAAAGCATTACATTATTATTATTTTATTTTTGTATATTCAACATTGGTGTCATTTGAAAGATAATAAAAAGTTATGGATTTTGATGAAATTTTTCTAACAATCGGAGTAAAATTAAAAAAATTAAAACACTTTAAAAAAACATGGAATTTTATTTTGGAGAATCCTAAATAATAGGTGATGTATTTAGTGGAGTAGTACACGTATTTGACTACAACTCAATTACACGTCCGTAATTAAGTGATTAATATGACGGTATTCCTTAATTTGTAAATTGATGTTAAATTAAATAATTGTGGAATTGACATGTGGCAAAACTTTCCATAATTGTATCTTTCAAATGTATTATCTATAGATAGATACTCCCTCCGTCCCTAAAAGAAGTTCTCACTTTCCTTATTTGGATGTCCCTAATTTAAGTTCTCATTTCCTTAAATGGAAAGTTATTTATATCAAAACAGTGCCAAACAGTGCAAAACAGTGTCAAACAGTGTCGAAACAGTGTCAAAACAGTAAAATTTACCCCCTGGTAAGGTTACTTGCATAAAAGTGTGTGAAAGTCAAATGAGGAACTTCTTTCGGGGACGGAGGGAGTAGTTAATAGTCAATATATTCTATTTTTTACAAAGATATAGATATACAATCAGTCAAACTTAAACATTATTAACTTGAAAAATCAAGGTTGACTAACTAAGAGCCCGTTTGGTGAACTCTGTTTTCGGCTTATCAGGCTTATCAGCCAGCTTTTTCACCAAACACGTAATTTTTTCTTTCGCGCGCTGAATTGTGTAATAAGCCAAAAAAGTAAGGTTGGAGTTACTTTTCTGGTTGTATTGGCTGAAGTTACTGTAGAGGACCATTTTAGCTATTTTTACATATAATTTTTTCTTTAATTTATTAATAAAATATATTTTTAAAATATTTTTTTCTTAAATCAACAGAATCAGCCAAAACAGCCACTCCAGCCAGAATATCATAAATTTCAGCAGAATCAGCCAAAACAGCCGATTTTGGTGCTACCAAACGGGCTCTAAAATGGGATGAAGGGAGTATATATAATATTTGTAATAACATACCAATGATAGTAATAACAAGAACAACAACAACAATAACATTGATAATATAATAATATCGATAGCAATAATAATATAAGTAATAAATCATGTTGAACTTTTTTATCAGATGTTTCTGATCTTAACCTTTTTTATCTGAATCTTTCTGTTTTAATCTGATCTGATCTGAATATTTTCGATCTGATCCGATATAAATTTTTTAAATTTGAGTTGATCTAATTTATTTATTTATTTTATCTAATCTGATTAAATGTGAATAAAATAAGAATGAACAATTAGCAATAAAAATAAGAGGAAGAGAATAACGCATAGAATGGCGAAAATATCACTCTAGGGTTTTGTAAAGACAAAAATAGGACCACATTTGAATTTGGACAAAAAAGAGAGCTATTTCAACTCAAAATCATAAATTACCTCGCCCCCTTCACTCCATCTATGCGAAAAGCCCTCGCACATTTTCCTTCTATGCTATTTAGCCAACCTTCATCTTCGCACAACTGATCGAGCTTTGCCTCCATCACATCGACGACGACGCCAATTTCCACAGCCTTACCATTCTTCTATTTCTTCTTTATCCCCCTCTCGGTCTTTTGGTGTTAATGGGCGAGCAGAAATCTTCATATCTGAAGACGATGAAGCGAGAGATGAAGGGCGACGATGTGGCGAGACACAGCGAGGCGAGCTAGCAACGGCGACGTTGAGTAGATCGTCAGCGGCGAACTCGCGACTAGGGGCGGGGGTGCGGTTGGGGCCTAGGGTTGGAAGCAGTGGGCTGATGGGACAACTAAAATGAGTTGGGTTGAAGGCCCAGATCAGGAGTCTGATCGGAACCGGGCCACCACTAAGAGAGATGAACAAAAAATGGGGTAGGGGATAATGCAGGGTTGGACTCGGGCCGGGCGGCCCGAACCAGAACCGGCTCGGTCACTGTTTGAACCGGCCCGGCCCATGGGCGGTTCGGGTCGACCCGGCCCGGTGCCTACCGGTTCTGGGCTCGGGCCTTCATTTTGGTGAACCAGCCCGGCCGGTTCGGGCCGATTTTTTTTTTTGGAATAAGGGTCATATAAGCCCTTATACTATTATGAAAAGGTCATCTAAACCCATATACTAAAAAAAAGATCACTTAGACACATTTACTACTAAAAACAATCAAATAAGTCCAATGACCTGAAACCAACCTTCAATAGCAGGTTAAAATCTTTTTCTTTTCTTTTCTCTTTTTTCTTCTTCTCTCACTTCACACTCCACTCTAAAATCTTTTTCTTTTCTTTTCTCTTTTTTCTTCTTCTCTCACTTCACACTCCACTCATCTAATTGTTTTTTTTGTTTTCCCTTTTCTTTCTCTTTCCTTTTTTCTCAACCGTGGCCCATCTTTCCGTTGCAAGCACTTACAGTCATGTATCCTCTTCAATCTATCATCCCAGATTCCCATTTACCATGTCCTAAACATACGGTTTATTTTTTTTAGTTTGTTCTTTTTCTTCCTTCCCTTATTTCCTTTTTTATTTATTGTCTCTTCCCAAAAAATGTTTTTGACAATTCTATTTAATTATTTCAATAAATTATCATCTCCGACTCATAGTGCTTATTCCTAATAAATAAAATTGTCAATTGTTGCTAAAGATTTATTTTATTTTTTTAAAAAATGACACTTTAGTCTTTCAGTTATTGCTCATGTTGAAATGTAGTCCTTGTTAGTAAATATGAATTAACACTGTTAAATTTTGCATGTTTAAGATTGTAACTTCGTATGCAATAAAAAAATCACACACTTTCGCACACATTTTAAAAATTCGTCGTACTTAAACTTTTTAACTCTAAAGTTAGGTCGTAAATATAAAATGTCATCAATAAAATTCGTAGAGACAAGCATAAGTGCACAAAAAAGTTTTAGCCTGGTGAAAAAATGTATTCTGTTTATTCACATTTTCAAAAAATTGTAATTAACAATTTTTCTCTAAGGTTACTGATACACAAAAATATCAATGGGAGAATGTCCAATTTTACGAACAACAAATGCCAAGAATAAATTTTGTCTAAAATTTAAAAGTTGATTTTTCACATTGATTTTTTTGTCTGTTCCTCACTTATATAGCAAACTTCTCTGTTCTCGACATTTATTTTCTGTAAAAGAGGATTTCCTCTTCCGACATTTTTTTATGCTTTGCAACAAAATTTGTTTGTACAAAGAATACTGAGAATGTTTACAAAAATTACACATTTTTATGGCCTCGTCTGAGATTCTTTTTTCTGCACCAGACATTTGTTGTCTGAAAAAATTAAATATTTTTTACCGAATTTGTTATCACTCGCCTTACTTTATAGAAAAAATGTCACTACGAAGGACTTTGGAACCAAGAATTGAAGAGTCAAACCAAACCAAACCATTAAGACCCGGTTATCATGCGCCTAATTGGTTCTAACATATATTAGTTACTCCCCCCGTCCCGCTAAGATTGTCACATACACTATTCACTTGGTCAACACAAATTACTCTTAATCTCTTACTTTATATATCAATTTTTTTTTATCAAATTTGATTCTGGTTTTTGCGACTTTATAAAGTTTTTAATATAGTTTATGAATATGTTTTTCTCTTTAATTTTTCTAAAAATAAATTGAGTGCGAACATGGATTTGTTTGCTTTATCGTCGGTCACTCATTGTGCACTATTCATACAATCTACATTGACTATATTTTATTTATTAATGTATTAGGAATTAAATTTTTAAAAAATATTTTTAAATTCTTCTTATTTTAAATTATTAAAATCTGAATTTTTAATTTTTAATTAATAAAGAATAAAAGATATTAACGGTCAAACTTGTGCATTGACAAACGTGAAAAGTGGACCGTCGCAATTAAAAAAGAACAAAGAAAGTATATTTTAATGTATATTTCAATACTTTATATGTTGGTTTGCATATTTATAAGCAGCCATTGTAAGGTAGCTTAAAATAGTCTTGATCTTTTGAAGATTAAAAAGTTGAATGCAGTCGATTTAAAATACGGGCACAACCAAATATGGAGTATATATGATGAACAGTTAGAGAGTTGCGATATGGAATTTGACGAGAAGCTAGAAAACATATTGATACGAGTCTTTGATAGCATGATACTACTCGAGCACTTGTTCAGTGGGTGAAGAAAGGATACAATAAAAATAAGGAAAAACAATTGAAAATGAGATTGAAAAAAATGAGAGACGACGTGAGGAGGGAAAGCACGGGGTGGAGAAAAGAAAAAAATAATGAACAATGGAAAAACAATAGTTGAAGAAAACGCAAAAAAAAGGTGGAGGAAAGTTGCCACCGTAAATGGGTGAAGAACAAAGAAAAAATAAAGGAAAACATGGATGACTTGTTATTACAGGTCGCAAACAGGTCAGTGGGCTTGTTTGATGTATTTTTGGAAGTAAATGTACTCCAATGATTCTTTTTTTAATAGAAGGGCTTAGATGATTGTATTGTAATAGTAGAAGGATCTATTTGACCCTTTTTCCTTTTTTTTTTAAGTTTTTGGGTTGGATTGGGTATTTTGGGCCATTTGAGGTGGTTTGGGGTGGTTTAAGGTTGAGGGGGAGGGTAGGGGGTTGATTAGGAAAACCCAAAAAAAAAATTATATAGAACCGAACCGGGCCCGACCCGAACCGGACCCGGGGTTACCCGGGCCTCCCCTACCTTGAACCGAGGCCCGCCGGTTCAAGGCCCGAACCGGGCCCGGCCCGGAACCGGTCCACCCCTAGGATAATGTGTAAAATGGATGAAATGTTTGATTAGGGTTTAAAAGTTTCTCATAAGGGGTATATAAAGAGAAATGGTGGGTCGGGCCGTTGATGGGGGACCGATAAGCCCAACTATATAAAATGCTAATCTAGTACATACAATGGATATGTAAACTGTACAATAATATAAATATCGTCTGCTAGGTGTACATGAGCCGCTGTCCAGACCAAATAGTCGGTTTTTTTACAAAATAATAATTGCCAATTTTTGTTTATTTTAGTATATCTTGTAGAAGAAGATAATAACGAAAGAAAATAAAAAATTTTATAATTCTTCAAATTCCCTATCTATTAATTATTATTGCTGGTGCTACCGGTGTTCTGCCAGCATTACCTTTCCTTAGTTTTGGACTCGGGTTGGGCCGCCCGGCCCAGAACCGGCCTGGGACCGGTACTGTTTTGGGCCCAGCCCGGCCCGGTGATCCGCTACAGTCTGGTTCGAGTAGGACCGGCCCGCTGGTTAGGGAAGGGCGGGCTCGGGTCAGCTGAATATGGAACCAGCCCGGCTGGGGTAGTTTAGGGGGGTCGGGGGGGTCAGGGGTTAATCAGAAAAAGGAAAAAAATTACAAAGTGGCCCGAGGCCTGACCCGGGCCTAGGGGTGGACTCGGATCGGGCCGCCCGGCCCGGTACTGTTTGGGCCTGGCCCGTCCCGGTACCCGGTCATGGGGACGGTTCGGGCCAACCGGAACCGGTCTATTCCCGGTGCGGGCTCGGGCCTTGAAAATGGTGAATCGGCCCGGCCGGTTCGGGCCAAATTTGTTTTTTTTTTTGTTTTTTCAATTTTTTTGGTTTCTACCGGGTAGGGCTGGGTGTTTTGGGGGGGGGGGGGGTAGTGGTGGACTCGGGCCGGGCGGCCCGGAACCGGCCCGGCCCGGTTACTGTTTGGCCCGGCCCGGCCCGGGGCCCGGTGGGTCCACCGGTTCGGTTCGGCCCGGCCCGGCTGCTGGGCGGTTCGGGCTCGGGCCCTGTTTTTGGTGAACCGGCCCGGCCGGTTCGGGCCCGGTTCGGGCCGGTTTTTAATTTTTTTTTTTTGAATTTTTTTTAAGTTTTGGGTTGGATTAGGTATTTTGGGCCATTTGAGGTGGTTTGGGGTTGAGGGGGAGGGGTTGGGGGTTAAATAGAAGAGCCTAAAAAAAAAATTATAACAGGTTAGGCCCGGCCCGGCCCGGTTTGGCCCGGAACCGGAACCGGAACCGCCCACCGGCGGTTCGGGCTCGGGCCCAACATTCCTGGCCCGAGGCCCGGCCGGGCCCGAACCGGCCCGAGTCCACCACTAGGTGGGGGTGAGGGGGTAATTTAGAAAAACAAAAGAAAAAAAAATTAACATGAACCGGAAACCGGCCCGACCCGGCCCGGAACCGCCGGCTACCCGGGCCAGTTCCGGTTCCCTACTACCCAAACAAAAGCCCGGCCGGTCCCAAGCCCGAACCGGAACCGGCCCGGCCCGGCCCCAGTCCATCCCTACCCGGGCCGGTCCCAGTCTTCTCTCCCAACCTTCTCTCCCAGTCTCCCACCAGGGCTCTATTAATATGATCCAGTGAGTGCATCAAGAGGTTGTCAATCCGCAACTCCCATGTTCTTATTGAGATACTAATCTACACTCTACAGATGTATGTGTACCAATCCAGCTTAGCCAATGGAATTAAGGTGGTTGTCAATTATGGACTCGTATCTCAATTATGGATTATTATTTGAGTGACATTAAAACCATTGCTGATAACTTTACTACCATTGAATCATTGATGCTGTTATATGACTCGTATCTCACACTGATCACTTTCAATACAACATCCTTGGACTGTGACACAAGCAACGAATCTTTGGTTATGGGAGTTCATTTCTCCGGGTCTCCGGGAGCTTTTGTTTTGATGACTTGTGGCGCTTCTTGTCCACAAACAAGGCATCATAAATCTCTGTTCTCAAGCTTTGGAGAGTCGTCACCAAGCATTCACCGCTCAACCAGAGACCTCCAAGCACTTGGTTTAACACCATTCTTCAGGCTCAGCTGCACTAGGATACCAGCAGTCAAGTGGCCAGCAGTCATGCCACGTCTGGCATGGTGTTCGCACTCGCTGCAGTAGAGCAAAAACATGGCCTAATCATATAGACGTAATAAAAGTGTTTTAGACATCCAAAAGTTAAGCCAAACAGGCACCTCCTAAGGGTGACACCAACTGGGGGAAAGTTCATCAAGTTCCACAACTCAGATTCAGGAGATTTTATGTACAGTCACACTGTCACATATATATATAAGCAAGAGTAGAGATAACAGACATAGTCCCTACGAACATTGTGAATGGTGATTGCATGTTTAGTTCATGAATCAAACAACAATGAGTTTAGCAGACCAAAGAGAAGCAACCAGCTGGTCTAACTCAGAGCGAGGAGACATCAGACTTTAGTTAGTCTGCTGTCCAGCTTTGCTCAACGATCTCACGCACCTTCCTGTTATACTCTCGCTTATTCTCACTAAACAGCCGTGCTGCTTCTGAGTTGGCGGGTGAGTTTGGATTTGGATCACAAAGCAACGACTGCAATGAAAAATCAAATCATCAATCAACTTATGTAAAGGCTTGTTTGACTGAAAAAAACTGAACTGGTATATAGTTATATACTTCTAATAACTGGTCTGGCCTGGTTTAAATTTTTTTGGTTCGGTCTAATATGGTCTGAATCTTTGATTCCATCTAGCTTGATCTTGCATAATTTTACTAAGTGTGTGCTTTGACATTTATAACTCGTACTTCTTAGATTAAACTGATTCTATATTATATAACAATTCAAACAATGAAATGGTAACATTCCAACTTCAAGATTAAATAAGATATTTAGGCCTCTAATTCCGCGTATTAAACCCCCATCAACCACAGAAAAATTTGCTTTTGACAAAGTTGGTTTTATTTCAAACAAATTGAAAAATAATAATTAGAAAGGCAGTAATTTGAAGAAACATCACTTTTTTCTGTAACTTGATTTTAAAAACAAAAGAAGAAAATATTCGAGGGGCTACATGGATCCCTAACATTGAAGATCGCTAGCTTGTGTGATCTGCGATGGGCCACCATAAACATATGTAGTATTTAATTATAAGAAAGTATTACATCCGTCCACAAAAAAAAAGTCTTTTTCCATCAGGTCATAACTATTTAATTTGAGTGAAGTACAACTCTTCAAGTCATCAATCCTAGTATATTTTAAAATTTATTTGTTGCTTTAATTACATACGCAGTATAACATATTCAACTCATGTTAAACACTTTAATTATTTGATATATAAAATTTGTGTTCTTTTGTTGAAATTGCACACTTTTTGGGGGGACAGAGTGAATATTTTAAATGGAAAACTGTCAAATAGGCCCTTGCAATTTATCTAAAAAGTCAATTAAGACCTCGATCCTAAAAACACTCAATTAAACTCAAGAACTTTAGAAAAACACTCAAATGTGTAATTTAGCAGGTTAAGGTCTGTAATGTATAATTAGTTATTCATATGTGGTGACTCACGTGTCTATTTTTATTCATTTTTAGTTTCTTTCCTTGTATCTCCTCTTCTTCTTTATTCTTTCACCCCACCCATCATATGAGACCTTCTCTCCCCTTCTACTTTCTTCTTCCACCCCATAGACTCCACTACAACCCCCACACGGATAACAATAAGTCAATTACAAAAAACTGCAATACCCTAAAATATAGTATAATTGGCATCAACTCTTGAGCAAGAGAAACAAGGCTGTCCTGCTTTCTCTCTTCCACCCAGAAAATGGAAGCAAAGAACGATCTTTAAATTCCACCTCACACCAATGCATAAGCTGTCCATTCCTTGGCGGATCCGCTTCTATCTTTCCATTTCCTCAGCCATCACCAACGCTTCTCGACAACAAAATGGCACCAATAATCACTGATAGCTCACTAGTAAGCCGCTAGTGGTATTTATAGAGAGGAGGAAGAGCTATGAGTTAGAGAGAGAAAGTAATATGATATTCATGAACTCAAAACCCTTTACATCTAACCCAAGGGGTATTTATAGTAGAAGTAAATGCTGAGTGCATCAAATGCACGTACACGTGTTAGCTAGTCTATGGACGAGAGCCCTGCTGTTCGGCAGAATGTGACGTGTGTCTTCGTAGGTAATCTGCTGAGGTGGTGGACGAGGCATCCCAGGACGAGGTGCTTGAACCCTCATTCTTGTCGTTCCTTTGCTTCGACTGGTTTCTGCCTGGGCTGGGCCAAGCCGAGGGGGCTGTACAGGTTAATTTTGATCCACCCGGTGGACCCTACCCATCACTTCTGGTTCCGCCTTTTCATCCCCACCTTGACTGATGCTCAGGATTCTGATTCCCTACCGTTGATCTAGGTGATGTGGAAGAAGAAAGTAGAAGGGGAGAAGGAAGGATAAAAGAAAGAAAAAGAAAAGTCCAGTTTGCTGTGAGGAGGGTGGGGTGAAAGAAGAAAGAAGAAGGAGAGGGAAGTCTGCTATTGAATGGTGGCGTGGAACTGTGGAAGTATAAAGTAGAAGGGGGAGAGAGAAGGAAAAAAAATGAGTAAAAATAGAATCGTGGATCGCAACATGTGTAAGTAACCGGTTAATGGGGCCTTAACCTGCTAAATTACACATTTAAGTGTTTTTCTAAAGTTCCTAGGATTAATTGAGTCTAGATTTGAGGGCTTAATTGAATTTAAAATATACTATGAGGGCTTATTTGACAGTATTCCCTTTTTAAATCAAATATGGAGTATTATTCAAGTTAAGAACCAGGGAAAAGAAAAGAATTAACATAGCACGCCATAAGTCACACAAAAGAGATTCGTGCATGGTCTAGTCCTTGCCCAAGGGTAGGGTATTAGAAGGTACAGATACACCCAAGTATCCTTTTAAGCTTGAAAGCCAACTCAACATACCTGGATTGAAGTAAGTATCGCTGCAACATCATATATAGGGCTCCATTGGTTTTGCAGGATATCCAAACATATGCTTCCATCGGCATAAACTGAGCAAGAATAGAATCATGACAACAAATAAGAACTTAGATGCAAATTTCAGGAAACAAAATATATCAACTCAAAAGTGTAACAGAATCGATAAAAATGTAGTGCAAACATTGTGAGAAGAGAAGATGCAATAATTAAATAAGGAAAGTCCGTATTTAAGAGAACTTTTGTCCCAAAAATGGGGTCTGGTTGTATATGAAAAATTCAATTTCTAATGCAAAATTCCTTTAACGCCAAACACTAGGTGGTATTATTTTAATACTTCAAACAATCTCAGAATTCAAATGCTTAAAACAATCTCAGAAATAAGTTACGGGGATACAAGTGAACGGTAATAAATTGCACGTATCTGTGCCTTGATTGGGTTTACCGCAAAAATGTTGTACACTTGTACCTTACTCAACATGAGCTTTTTTGTACCTTACGGTAATAAATTGCACGTATCTGTGCCTTGATTGGGTATGATTTAAAAATTAACTTCAAAAAATATAAAATACTAAAGCCATAGAAGGCATTTGTTGGGCTTTTTTTATGCAGAAATCACATTGATCCCAAATGGTATCATTTGCTTTGCACTTTTAACCCTTCAACTGGAATGAAATATAACTCCATATATCCTACTATATACAAAGCCAAGTGGGAAAAATGAACAGTAATCCCGCCAAAAGACACGGGTAAAGTATGGGTTGGATCCTGTTGTGAAGTGAACAGTTCAAAAGATTGCCTTTAACTTGGCAGATCTTCTCAGTGGACGTGCTTCTTCGTAGATGTTACATACGGATTTGGGGTTGGTTTCCATGGTGAGATGAAAATTCAAAACAATGAAATACCAAGGAAAAAGTGCTACACGCCATGAGCTGTCCAATGTTCAGTGTGTAATGCATGTGCTTCATAATAATGAAAGCAAGTTGGCTGTCGAAATACGAAGTAGTATTAAAAAGGGCTGCCACAACAGTATTAACAATAAAATAATGTATCTTGATTTCAGCTTTATTCTGTATTCTGCTCAGCCTCTCCATAGCAGTTGTATGAATACTCCGTATGATACATTGATACTCTGTATGGTAGGTAAGCCTCTCGAGCAATAATAAATAGCTCCTTCCTGTTGCACAGACTGTTCTTGCCTAGGAACCACGGAAATGTCATTATACTCCTAGTTTCATTTCAGAAACATTTCGAACGCCATGGAAACACCAAGCTAGGTTCTGAGGTATTGGGTTTGGAGCCAGGTTCGGGAAACGTTTCCCAAACGTATTTTAATTGAATCGAGGCGTTTCTCAGTTTCGTAACAATACATTTAGACTTTAGTCGGCACACCTCCTTTGCTCATGCAAACTATACTTGGCAATCAGTAAACAGCGAGAGGCTAACAGTCCCCTGAAATGATGTTTGCGACTTGTGAATCCCCTGTCTCCGTCGGCAGCGACGGCCGACAGCATGAAGAAAGTCTGAGTCAGAGTGTCAAACTACGGCCAGATGCACACAGATGGCCAACGCAAAGACTGGTATCGACTACCCGGCATCAGCTATTTGGCACTGGGCGGTCGGCAATTTCCAGATCTTATAGCCGCAGAATCCGTGCTTCAGATTTAATCACCACGTTTAATCGCAGACAAACAGGTATGCAAGGAATGGGTTTGGCCAGTTGAAAGAAATGGGTGGTTTGGAGTTTGCTGCTTTATCCTTGGATGAGGGAATTGAAGAGTAATTTTTTTGGACGTAAACATAAACTCATGTAATGGTTACATGTTCTGATTACTAAAATTTGAACATTTAATTTGACTATTATTTTTTGTACCTGTATCTTGAATACTTTGCACATAGCCAGTCAGAGTAATTGTAATTAGTAAACTTTTTTACCAGACAACTTGACTAGTTGAAAATAGAGACAACCTAATGGACACCAAGAGTTTACAAAATTAACGTTTGTGTGACAGATATAGATTTAAATCAGACAACTTGTTTGTACAATCAATCACGATTCACGACTTACATTTTGTTTGCAAATTATTATCGATTTATTTCCTTTTTTAATCTCTTTTTATATATTAAAAAAGAAGAATAGAGGTGAGGCATTGAATCAATAAATGTTTTGACACACTCACAATTTAAAAATAATTTTGTGTTCATATAAGTGTAACTTAGAGCTTATAAACTTAACTGTTTGTTTAGTCTGTGTTACCATTGTATATGTTTTGTGTGAAAATTGTACTTAACTAACGAAAAACACAAGACTTCGTGTAATATTATTAGTAAATTTGTTCAATGTCAAGTTTTTAAAAATATTAAGATCAAATTGTAGGATATGTTGAAGTAAACTAAATATTAAAATACTTGACATTATCAAAGCAAAAGCTCTACTTCAATTCTTCCAACACTTTGATTTGAATGTAGAGCATGTCATAGATAAAATGTACACCTTCGACCAAAAGTTATATATCTGATTTTAAAATACAAAAATTGCTATTTGTTAGATGGATGTACTTATCTAATATTGTTTGAGATCTCTTTCAATTGTTTCAAATCTCTATGCATACAATATTTTATTTCTTATGATGATATCATGTACTCCCTCTGGTTCACAATATTTTTGTTTTTTCTACACAATTTTAGGCTGGACAATTTACAATTTTTAATCCCCGTGCCAAGTCAAAATAGGAATTAATTATAGGACGAAGGGAATTACATTTTAACTTTTTTCAGTTTCATAAAACTCCCACCCCATGCATTGCACGGGTGAGAGACTGGTGATAATCAAAAGCGGGACTTCATCGCCAGGCCTGCATTCATTTATTGTTCCCATATTTTTTAATTTTTATTTTAAGAGTCAGTTCCAGAAGCGGCTCTATAGCCGAATACATATTGGAAGCTCTCAATGCCAAAATGCAGGTTTTAGTTTCCGGGTTGGCTGTGAAGGACTGAAATCAAATCAAATTACTTAATGATCAATGTATTGAGTAATATATTACCAACACATGATAATAGGTATGATGTTCGACTAAAATATATTAATTGTATCTCAAATAGTCTACCCTCAAGATTAAGAGGCAAATTACTAGAAAAGGGCTGTCATAGGTTTGAATTACATATTTACATCTAACATCTCCACCCAAGAGCAGATATGGGAACAAAGGAAAAATAACCTTCCTACCTAACTGATGTTCAGCCTACTTGCAATGCAAGCGAGTACAAATGACTCCGCAGACCGCAGTAAATGACAATAGACTAGTTCTGAGGTAAATATTTAAAACTAAAAGGTAGTAAAATATACTCCCTCCGTATTTTTTTGTTTGCTACAATAGGTGTTGGCACATTTTTAAGAGTGAAATACTTGGGGTAATGAATAGTGTAAAAGTATGAAAGAGAAGATAAAAAGTGGAAAAAGTAACGGTAGTTGAGGATTTTTAAAGGAAAGACTTGCCAAAAATGGAAAGTGTAGCAAATTTTTGAATACATCCAAAAAAGGAAAGTGTAGCAAACAAAAAAATACAGAGGGAGTATGAAGAATGGGTACGAGAAGTAAAATGACCTAAATATATTAGATATGGCCGCAATGTAACAAAATATTATAACAACTAATGCTTACATATATATATACATACATACATACGTACGTACACACATACACACACACACACATAAATGATCTCATCAGTTCAGAGTGACGGGAACCCTATCTATCCAAATTAATTCTCGGCCTAAACATGAATTTAGTGATCCAATTTTTTTACTCATTAGCATTAGCCATTAGTTTAGGGGGGATATTCGTGTGGAGGATTGATCTCTTTTTATCTTATTTATCCTTTTATCTTTTTATCTTCCTTTTGTTCTTCATCCTGATACGTTTAATCTTATGTTTTTATCCTTTTTAGCATATCGTTTTTATCTTTATCTTAACTTTGTCTTATCTTTTTTTTATCATATCTTATCTTTCTTATCTTTTTTAACTTCAATTTCATGTGTCGATTCATGTTAGTCAACCCCAAACTCTTTTGGGACTAAGGATATGATTGGCACAACTAGCTGACAAGATACTTATAAGAGCTTTTTAGTAAGTATTAGATTTTAGTGAGTGAAAAGATCTTAAACTAAAAAGGTGTAATTGTTTGATAAAAAGTTAATTGTTTGATTTAGCTCTGTTTGATATATAAGTTGTTGGGATTATTAATGCTAAAAGTTACAGACTTTTCTCGGATGCTACTCATTGTAGCTCAAATAAGATCTTTTATTTTTAGAAAGCTCTTAAAATTGTTGTGCCAAACATTCAACTAGAAGTTTTAAGAGACTTCTAAAATGGTATAAAAAGCTAGAAGGTAGGGATTTATGCCTACCAAACATGCTTTAAGGCTTGGATGTTGTTGTATGTGATTGTAACATTTACCATTAATTTCAACCATTAGATCATCAAAAAGTGTGTATATATGTGAATGTATGTGTATATATACATGTAAGTATACATCAGTGTTCTACAACTCGCTAGGCGCTAGTCGGGCGGCGGAGCACCGCCTAGCGCCTAGGGCGCCGACTAGTCGCCGGCGAAGTATAATAATTGTTTTTGTAATTTGTGGAACTATTGGTAGTACAAATGAAAAAATAAAAATAATTTATATCAATCATGTATTCATATAAGAGGTATAAACATAATATTATAAGAAGCCATAAACATATAGTGTAGTTGTTCATCAAAACAGCAAAAAACGAAGCTGTCAAAGAGAAAAACATCTAAAATCGGAGAGTTTAAACATATAGGCAGGTTGGTCAAACATGTTTTTACAAAAATAGCTATTTGCAAGTTTGTGATGTAAAATTTTTAAAAATAAGTTCTTCCAGTCAAGGAATGATTAAAACTTCTCATAACTTAGGATAAAACATGAAGTAGCTAATATGAAACTCCATTGTTCCTTTGAGGACTTTTATCAAACACTTAAGTTGCAAACTTTATCAAACTTTCTTTCAAACAAATACACAAGTAAAAAAGACATCATGTATACGGTAAATCAGTAACAAATGTGTAGTCAATCGGCCCATATTAGTTTTTCACTTATTCCTCAATCAAGTTCTTAAGACTGTAAAAGACAAATCAAATTTTCGAATATTTCTTTAAAGAAAAGAAAATGAGGAGAAGATGTTACTTGAGAGCTGAGGCAGGCTATTCTCTGAGAACTCCTGAGATAGTGCCAGCTGCCAGGTAATTGAAGAGGACCAGCAGCTTGTATGACATGCGTTGAGATGAAGAAGGAAGGTGGAAAATTGAAAGTGCTCGTCCGCCATATTAGAAGAGGAAATATGTCGAATAACAGAAATTGGGTGTTCAACGTAAAGAAAAGAAATCACCGGCGAAATGAAGTGTTGAGCCGCCCGGCGCATTTTACTGATTTGGGCGATTCGAACGCCTAGGCGGCCTCGGCGCCCGATTACTCGCTGGTGTGACTTTGTAGGCCGATTATACCTATTTCGCCACGGTTGGCTACTGCCTAATGCCTAGGCGGCCGCCTAGGGCGAGTTTTAGATCCATGGTATACATACATGGAGGACAGATCATATCAGGTCGGCCTGACGGGAACCGCCGTCAGGCCGAGGCCATCAGAGACCCTTCCCGGTGGAATTTTTTGATGAAATGTTTTTAGCATGTTCCTCATCAAGTCTAGTTTGTTCATACCAAATTTCAGCTAAAAATTCAATCGGGAAGGCAATGAAATAAATTCTCTACCAAAACTGCGCAGTTTATGTATATATAAAGTGCATTTTTTGTAGAACATTTATTTGAGTGTCTTCCCGATTGAATTTTTAGCTGAAATTTGGTATGAATAAACTAGACTTGATGGTGAACATGGTCAAAAAGTTTCATCAAAAAAATCCATAGGGAAGGGCCTCTGATCACCTTGGCCGGACGGCAAATCCTGTCAGGCCGGCCTGACAGGATTGCTACTCTACATGCATGTATGTATATTTATACATAGAATTTGGATCAAATGAGAACGACGCTTAACGTGAGAACACCACATTTACCCCAACGTAATGCACAATAAAACTTGTTTATTGCAATTTTTCGTATTGTCATAATATTTATCAAAATGCCACCGTTTTTATTTATTATGTCTTAATTTGAGCAAAGTTAAAAATGTGCAATAAAAGAGCTTCAGTGTGCACCACATTGATTTAAATGTGAGTGTTCTCACGTTCTCACGCTAAGCATCGTTCTCATTAGAACTGCACCTTATATACATATATGTATATATACATAATGCATGTACATGTGTGTATACATGTAGATATAGATATGTATATGTATGCATGCATGTGCATGTGTATATGGATATGGAAGACAATTCATGTCTAGCCAGCCTGACGGGATCTGCCCGGCCGAGGCCGTTTAGGGCTTCCCGTTGAAATTTTTGATGAAATTTTTTGAACATATTTTTCATCAAACATAGTTTATGTCCACCAAACTTTAGCTAAAAATTCAATCGGGAAGGCAGTCAAATGTGTAATTGAAAAACACTACGCTATTTATATAATATAAGCATGTGTATACATGTATATGTGTGTGAGGATATATGTAACGTGTACGTGAATATATGTGTGTGTGCGCGCGTATACTACCCCTACCAAAAGAATCCGGTTCTTAAGATGGTAGAAATGGAGTAAGTATTAGTTTTTTAAGAGATCACGATTCGTTCATCTGATTCAAAATAAGAGATTGGTAGAAGAGATTTAGGGGAGAGAATGATTTAAGATTTTTTTAACAGAGTAGCTAGTGGAAATGGCTGGTGGTCCAAATTGTTTTAAAACACAAAGATATAAGGCATCTCCATGCAATGCTTGAGAAGTTGAGAACCAAGTACATGAGCCACCATATGTATCTCTAATTGACTTAATCTACCAAAAGTATATTAAGTTACTCGTATATATCAGTATCACTTATCTTGATAATGTTACATCAATCATGATATTCCAAATAAACGATTTGCAACACATATTTCAACTACAGTCAATAAAGCATATATTGAGTAGTAAAGAACCATTCTCAAAGCCACAATGTAAACACCCAATGTCCCAATGCAATATGCTGGAGAAACTTACTGTTAGGATGGAACATTCGAGAAATAAATCGCACTGTTGGTGGCTTATTTGGGTAGTCCTCGCTGAACTGAAGCGTCAACTTAAAAGTACCTGGCATTAAATAACATATCAAAGATGCAGGCCAACATTTCACAGGAACAGGATCAATCACATGGAAGCAATATGAATAAAGACATATGATTAACAAATTTCCCTAGGCCAATCAAGTGCTTTCAACTATTGATACTTGTAATAAGTGGTCATATAGATAGCTATACACAAAAGAAGGAAGTAGCAATGCGTACTATTTGACCTAAGGCAAGATAAAAACAGTAAGCAGGAGATGCCTCACCTCCATCCCAAGGAGTGTCATCCGGACTGAGAATATATAAATAAAAAATTAGTACACACGACAAAATACTAATCCTTTGTCTTATATAGAACATATGTGTGTGTCAATATATATGCATCTATGTATATAGAATTTTGGTCAAATGAGAACGCGACCTAAGGAGAGAAATGAGAATGAATCTAGAGCGTTAGAATGGAGAATTGTGCATAATGTGAAACAGAAATGTGCCTAGCATAAATCAGAAAATGTGATGGCAGTTCTATAAATAAGTTCAACTTTTTTACGCATATGAAGTGTGCATTATTTTAATCATAAATGTGCACCTCCATGAGAGCATATACAATGCAAAATCGTGAACAATGCATATTTGAACAATCCATGAGAGAGAGAGACATAAAAATTAATGAGTAGAATATCTCCCTCCTTATTTGAACGGTCTAATATATTTTTGATAAGTTTTCTTCACAATGTCAATACAATGTCTAGACTCTAGATGTAGACATTGTAGTTGACATTGTTGAGAATAACTTACCAAAAAACACATAAGATCGTTAAAAGAAAGAGAGAGGATTTCATGAATTTATTCTTTTGTGTCTATCTCTCATGTTACATATGCATCGGGCACATTGTAGCATTGAAGATGCTCTGAAACATAATGTGCATAATTCATTCTCATTTTTCACGAGGAGAAATGTTATCACCACATCAGACCCTATATACACATATAAGGGATGGTTCTATAGTGAAAACTTTTTATAATGAAAACTTTTATTCAAAAATCAAATGGGTCATTTTGTAATTATTGTAACATTGTTACAAAAATGTCACCTTGATTTGAAATATGAAAGGTGAAGATTAAAAGTTCTCACTTATAAATGAGTCCTCATTTTGAAAAGGGTTCTTGTTACAACCTCCCCTATGTGTGTGTATATATATAGTCTTACTCTCATCTGTGAGAGGAATATCCTTCAGTCCAGTTTTCATTTTACACCAAAAAGTTAATGGTCCATTTTTTTCACTCATTAACATTAAGTATTAGTTTCGACCATTAGATCTTAAATTTGTTCTATGTTGAACCCTATAAACACACTTTCTTACTTCTAATACTTATCTAACAATTAAGACAATTTCATTATAAAAAGTAGAATTAAACTTATTAGAATTTAATTTTTCAAATGATCGAATGGTTGAAACTAACATGTAATGCTAATAACTAAAAAAGTTGGATGATTTCACTCATTCTTAACTCAAAATCAAGTTGGAATGGCAGGATTTGTGACACCGCACCCGGATGTACTTGAATTTGGAATTTGATATGTATTCGAATTTTCTAGCGAATAAAATTCGTGTAATTGATTGGCATATTTAATTAATGTACGATTAATTAAATTGTTTACCGGGTCCTGTATATGTGACCGGACTACCAAATATTTAGTTGGGTCATCATAATAAATTATAGAAGCCCAATAAAGTGCCAATAAAAGTTGATAAAAATATTTGGACAACCCGAGTGCTATTTTGGCCGAACCTACCAAAAATAGCAGGAATAATTGGGAGGGACTCCCTACACCCACTTGGGATATTCTACACACTAATTAGACTCAAATAATAGGGAGGGGGACCACACAAATTGGCTTGTGCGGATGAGGGAAATGGGAAGTCTCATTGAGACAAAACCCACACCTCTTTTTTTGGCATTGTCTATGCCTTGATTGAGGTAAGTGATTGAAGAGGAATCCTTCCCCATCCTCTTGTGTCATTCGAACCACCCAAAGCCAAGAGGGAGAGAAAGCTCTAGGGTAAGTCTCACAAAGCTCAACTTGAAGGGAGCAAGAGGAGGAGGAGTCCAAGAAGAAAATAGCTAGAAGAGAGGTAAGAACTTAACTAGTTCCCTTTAGCTAGTTTTTGTGTATGATTTTTAAGAAATCATATGGTGGATTAAACCATGGGTTTTACACGTTTAAAAAGTGTAATATAATGCTATAAAGTGGTGGTATTTAACTTAGAAGAGTCGTGGAATCGGTAGGAGTTGAAACCGCCGGAAACCGCCACTTGAAGGGAGCTGTTCGTAGTTGCAGACCACGAAAGCCGCCCAGCTTTCGTGAAAGCCGCCCGGCTTTCATCATTCTGCCCAGAAGTTGTTTTTGATCGGTTTAGAACGAGGATTGATCGGAGGGCTTAACGAGGACAACTATTTCAGCACTTCATAAGGTGAGGATGGCTGACTATATTGCTTATAATCTTTGGGTTAATTTCATGAGATTACCTAAGGTAATTAAATATGTTTTTAAGGATTATTAATGATTAATAATGCCTAAGAATGAGAAGACTATTGTCTATGAGGAAAAGAGCATAATATACAAATTTGTAAGAGATTGTGTATGATTATGTGATATGAAAGAAATGGTATGGTAATGGAATCAACTATGAAAATTGTGATAAAATATACTTTTACTTCATGTATGAAATTCATGAATGGATAAAAGTGATATTTTTGATATTGGGATTAAATCATATTTGGATTGGAAAATCAATTGAGATAAACTATTTGGTTATGAATTTAGAACTTGGTTGTTCTAAGGTTATTCGACTAGTATCGAAATACTAGTCGGGAGATTTATATAAATAAATGATGGAATTAATCCTAAGAGATAGGATTGTGAATAGATATGCCTTAAGTAGTCTTAAGAGATGCTTTAAGGTCGAATTGTATGAACACTAAGGTGTGTTAGGGGTAGGCCTAAAGGCTATCCAAGTGAATTGATTCTAGGCATAGGATTTGCTTGAGAATCGAGCTATGAAAATAAACTAGAGTCGGACTCTAGGATTACATGGAAATGTAGTTGGGCCGAGCCCTTGCCATGTAACGTGATTAGCATGGAAACGTAGTTGGGCCGAGCCCTTGCCATGCATTGTGATCTTCATGGAAACGTAGTTGGGCCGAGCCCTTGCCATGAAGTTATGGTTGGTATGGAAACGTAGTTGGGCCGAGCCCTTGCCATACAAATATAGATATATTAGATTGAGTTAAAGGATTGTATAGAAATGTAGTTGGGCCGAGCCCTTGCTATACAATCGGGACTCGAGGGAACCCTATGGGGTTGTCGTGACTCATGGTCACGGAAAGTGAAAATGGAAAATTCTAAATGAATATGGGCCCACGGGCCGACTACTTGACTTTATATAAAGTAAGTATATTTTGAAAACAGGGTAACCGGGGGTTACGGCCTACGATATAATATCACTCTATTTGAGGGTCTTAAGAAATTGAAACATTGATTATACTTAGTATAGTTGTCATTGTACTTGTCAAATGCTTCCAAGTACTGACCTCCCCTTCACGGGGGAGGCCACCTCACAGTTTCAGGTAGAACTTGAAGAGTTGCTGCCACCACCCGTTGCTTCGGGGAGATCAAGGGAAGAAGACGTGGTTCGTGCTTCTTCCGTTTCTGTTTTGAAAACAATCTAAATAATGCTCATGGATATTATTTTGAATATTTATTTGGGGCTTGTATGCCCGTGTTTGCCACGTGTGGCTCGGATATTATATTAATGTTTCCGCTGCTTAAATTAAATGTTTTACATTGTGATTGTTTATGGATGTACTATTGTGAAGGGTATTCAAGACGCCTTGTATAGTATGGATGAGTTGGACCGCGGTTGACTATCCGTACTGTACGGCGGGTTGTTGACGTGTCCGGTAGGTCCGGGGCGTGACAATTTAATTGGTATCAGAGCCTTAGTCCGTAAACTTCATAATGAAGCTTCAAAATCCTTTTTGAAAATGATTTTGAAAACCATGAGCATAAAGTTTTGTACTTATAGAACTTTTGGTACTTGAGTTGCAAGGTCTCTAATTGTTAAGATGGTACCCTTAACAATTGGCATGGCGGCGATTTGAGCCAAGGGATGTCTTTAAGTGCCTATCCGTCATTTGACATTTGATACGGGTCTAATGACTCAACTTCTATCTCTTTCAGAAATGGAACGTACCGGTAAAGTCACTCGAAGAAACCCGACTGGCCAGGCACGGGGAGGATCCCAACATGGCAGTCGAGGGGCATCGAGGGCGTCTCGTGGGCAGGACCGTGCGGGTCACTCGTTAACGGTGAGTGACGGTCATGTGGAGACAATCGATGAACAATACGATTCCGAGGAGGATTCGACGTATCAACCGGGAACCGAGCCGGTTGAGACCCCATATGATGGGGAATATGATGATGATGATGAGAGCGACGATGATGACGCTCTAGAAAGGATGGAGGAGCTGCTCCGTCAATACCAACAGGATCGCCAAAGGCGCCGGGCAAGGCGTGCTTTGGGAGGGGCTTCCAGGGGAGGAAGCCGTGTGGGTTCTAGGGGACATGTAGAGTCCCGGAATGATCGAGGTACCGAGGTCCCGATAATAAGGATCTCAAAGTACCTCAAGGAGGCAAGAGACTTGGGGTGTAAACCGTTTGATGGAACGGGAGACATCTCCATTGCGGCCGAGTGGATCAAGAGATTCAACGAAGCGGCTCTTGACATGGAGCTGCCGCCGATCATGAAGTTGAGAGTGGCAACGAGGTTGCTAGAGGGAATGGCGTCCACGTGGTGGGACGGCGTCAAGGGGAAGTATGGTGAGGCAGTCACTTGGGAGAACTTCCGTCAAGAATTCTTTAACCAATACTACTCCGACTTCGAGGTGAACTTGAAGAGGAGGGAATACACCAACTTGACCCAAGGAGGCAAGTATACCGTGAGGCAACTCGAGCATAAGTTCAGGGAGCTTGCCGAGTTCATTCCGGAGTACATATGTGATGAGAACCGGATGGTGAACCACTTCTGGGATGCCTTGGACCTTGATATACGTGAGAGGGCAACACAATTGCCTAATATGACGTTTAGCCAAGTCGTCGAGCAAGGCTTGAAGGGGGAGAAAGAATGGGAAGAAAGGAAGCGGAGGAATGCCGAGGAGGCAAAGAAAAGAAAGTGGGAGAATCAAGGCCCCCAAGGTTCCAACAAGAAGGGGAACCACGGGGGAGGGAGCTCTTTTAGAACCCCTGCACCGCCATCGAGAGGAAACCCGGGAATGAGTGGACAACACTCGGAACCACAAGCCTCAAAAGCGCCAAAATGCAAGAATTGCAAGAGGAACCACGTGGGCAAGTGTCGGGATCCCCCGAGGTGCTATCAATGTGGTGATACGGAGCATATGAGGTCAAGTTGCCCGCAACTTGGGCGAGCCGTGAGTGCCGGACCGAGTGGTGGGACCACGATGAGCAGGAACCGGACAGCGGCACCTCACGCAAACACGGGGCACGGTGGAGCTAGCACAAGTAATGCACCGTCCGTGAATCAAGGGAGGACCCAAGCGAGGGTCTATGCGATTACGGAAGCCGATGCACGTGCTAACCCGGACTCCGTCGCGGGTAAATTCTTGAACCTTTGATGTTATTTCCTTGTAAACAATATAAAGGTTGAAATGTATAAGTTTTATGGCCAACCCAGCCTGTTTAAAGTCCAAAGAAGTGGACAATATCTGCCTGGGGCGAAAGCCGCCCGGCTTTGACGAACGTCGCCCGACGTTTGTCTATGATTTATTTCATAAATCCTACGGCGACCATAAGCCGCCCGACGTTGACGAAAGCCGCCCGGCTTTCGTAAAGGATTTTTGTTAAAATCCTTCGGCGTATAAAAACCGGCCGAGTTTTGTAAAAACCGGCCGGCTTGTGTTCAGGCATCTCCGGTGTGAGGCGCTGTTAACGAAAACCGGCCGGCATTCGTAAGAACCGGCCGGCTTTTAAGAATTAAAATTTGGGAATTCCTTCGGTGACCGAAAACCGGCCGGCTTTGGCAAAAACCGGCCGGCTTACGTAACCAGCCATTCCGAGACGAAGGCCATGGTACGAAAACCGGCCGGCTTTCACGAAAAGCGGCCGGCTTTCACCTATTAGTGCACGGTGTTGGTATTTGGGTGGGAACCGGGATGGAATCGGGATGGGGCGTTAGATGGCGATCATCCAAACCATAGCCGGGGTACTCATTACCTAAGAAATGAGTCTAATAAGTGGGGAGTGTGTCTTACATTGCTTATGAATGTAGGAACACTAAAGATTAACGGGAGAGACGCAAGAATCCTCATTGACACCGGGGCGCAACGATCATTCGTGAGTGAGGCGTTTGCCGGGGGATTCAATGAACCGCTTGTACCGATGGCTCAAGCCCTATTGGTATCCACACCTCTAGGGGAAGACATCGAGAGAGATAGCCACTATCCATCGTGTGGGGTGGATGTGGAGGGCCAAAGCTTGTCGTGTGATCTCGTACCGCTGAGTATGATTGAGTTCGATGCAATCCTGGGGATGGATTGGCTTGAGAAGCATCATGCTAGGGTCGATTGCTACACGAAAGTACTGGAACTCGAAGGCGATGAAGGAGTAACCTTACGCTTCGAGGGGGATCGGGCCAAATCCAATAGTTGTATCATATCCGCCGTGAGGGCTAGGAATATGATGAGAAAGGGTTGCCACGCATATCTAGCATACGTGGTAGACAAAACAACGGAAGAGACGAGCATTGACGATGTGAGAGTGGTATGCAAGTATCCGGATGTCTTTCCAAAGGACTTACCGGGACTTCCACCCGATAGGGAGATTGAATTTGTGATCGAGGTCGAGCCCGGCACCAAACCAATCTCCATACCGCCATACCGAATGGCACCCGCAGAACTTAACGAGTTGAAAACCCAATTGCAAGAGCTTTTGGATAACGGTTTCATTAGACCAAGCCACTCCCCGTGGGGAGCACCGGTTCTTTTCGTGAAAAAGAAAGATGGGACACTTCGAATGTGCATTGACTATCGTCAACTGAACAAGGTCACAATCAAGAATAGGTATCCTTTGCCTAGGATTGATGACTTGTTTGACCAATTACGAGGGGCAACTGTGTTCTCGAAGATTGACTTGAGGTCGGGGTACCATCAATTGAAGATCAAAGAGGATGACATACCGAAGAGTGCCTTCCGCACTAGGTATGGACATTTTGAGTTCCTTGTTATGTCGTTTGGGTTAACAAACGCCCCGGCGGCATTCATGGACTTGATGAACCGAGTATTCCACAAATACTTGGACCGATTCGTGATAGTGTTCATAGATGACATCTTGATCTACTCAAGGAGTGAGGAAGAGCATGAGGAACACTTGATACTCGTTCTTGAGACACTACGAGAGAAACAACTCTATGCCAAATTTTCTAAATGTGAATTTTGGCTAAAGGAGATTGGCTTTCTCGGGCATGTGGTTTCGGGATCGGGAATTGCGGTGGATAACAAGAAGATAGAAGCCATTACCGAATGGGAGAGACCAAAGAATGTCAAGGAAATTCGTAGTTTCCTTGGATTGGCAGGCTACTACAGAAAGTTCGTGGAGAAGTTCTCCGTTTTGGCATCGCCATTGACGAAGCTCACTCGAAAAGGAGCTAAGTTTGCATGGGATGACAAATGTGAGAAGGGATTTACGGAATTAAAGAAGAGATTGACCGAGGCACCGGTACTTGCCTTACCCAAACAGGGTATGGGGTACGATGTCTATAGTGATGCTAGCATCCAAGGGTTTGGATGTGTGTTGATGCAAATGGGGAGGGTAATTGCCTATGCTTCACGACAGTTGAAGAAACATGAGGTAAATTATCCTACTCATGATTTAGAGCTCGGGGCAGTGGTGTTTGCACTCAAGATATGGAGACATTATCTCTACGGGGAGACATGCCACATATACACTGACCACAAGAGTTTGAAGTACGTGTTTACTCAGAAAGAGTTAAACATGAGGCAAAGACGGTGGATGGAGTTGATAAAAGACTACCACCTGGTGATTGAGTACCATCCAGGCAAGGCCAATGTGGTGGCAGATGCCTTGAGCCGGAAGAGCTCAGCTGGGGCATTGATAGCAAATTTGAGGGCATTAAGAGCCCAACTGGAGGTATCTAACAATGGTGCCTTGTTGGCACGGTTTGAGGTGAGACCTACTTTGCTTGATGAGATCAAGAAGGGTCAGGAAACTGACGAGGAAATCATAGGGATCCGAGAACGCATGCAAGCGGGACCAGTGGAGGACTTCAGGGAAAGAGATGACGGTCTCTTATTATTTCGTGACCGAGTGTGTGTGCCGGCAGATGGGGAGCTCCGAAAGTCCATCTTAGAGGAGGCTCATTCATCGGCTTATGCCATGCACCCAGGGGGCACGAAGATGTATCGTGACTTGAAAGAAAGTTACTGGTGGTCTGGTATGAAGAGGGAAATAGCCGAGTACATCAGTCGATGCCTTACTTGTCAGCAAGTCAAGGCAGAACATCAGCATCCAGCGGGGTTATTGCAGCCACTTTCCATTCCAGAATGGAAATGGGAACACGTGACTATGGATTTCGTGGTAGGGCTACCACGGACTGTGAAGAACTATGATGCCGTATGGGTTGTGGTTGATAGGCTCACGAAGAGTGCACATTTTCTACCTATCAACACCACCTATGCACTGGAGAGGTTAGCCAAATTGTATGTGGATGAGATCGTGAGGCTACATGGGGTTCCTATAACCATTGTATCCGACAGGGATCCACGATTCACATCACGATTTTGGCCGAAGTTCCAAGAGTCTATGGGGACAAGATTGAAGTTTAGCACTGCTTTTCATCCCCAGACAGATGGGCAATCCGAGAGGGTTATACAGATTTTAGAGGATATGCTGAGAGCCTGTGCATTGGAGTTCCAAGGAAGTTGGGACAACCATTTAGCACTTGTTGAGTTTGCCTATAACAATAGTTATCAGGCAAGTATCGGCATGCCTCCATACGAGGCATTGTATGGGAGGCGATGTCGTACGCCTTTGTGTTGGGACGAAGTTGGCATGGCCAAACTTGAGAGCACAGAATTGGTGGAGATCACCAAGACAAAGGTGAAGATGATTCGTGATAGGCTTAAGGCAGCCCAGGATAGACAAAAGAGCTATGCCGATAAACGCCGGAGAGCCTTAGAGTTTAAGGTGGGAGATGAGGTGTTTCTGAAAGTTTCACCTTGGAAAGGGATCATCCGTTTTCAAAGCCGAGGGAAACTTAACCCACGCTACATAGGGCCATTTGTGATTCTTGAAAGAATTGGGGCCGTAGCATACCGATTGCAGTTGACTCCAGAATTGGAGAAGATACATAACGTGTTCCACGTGTCTATGCTAAAGAAATATGTGCCGGATCCGTCTCACGTGTTAGAGAAACCACCCGTGGAAATACGTGAGGACTTGAACTATGCCATTCGACCGGTAAGGATACTTGATAGGCAAGTAAAGAAGTTGAGGAGCAAGAGAGTTCCAATGGTTAAAATCCTTTGGAAAAGTGACCGAGTTGAAGAAGAAACTTGGGAAACGGAAGCCTTAATGAAGGATCAGTATGCATTTCTGTTTGAGTAAGCAATTGTGAATTTCGGGGACGAAATTCCCGTTAAGGGGGGGTGAACTTGTGACACCGCACCCGGATGTACTTGAATTTGGAATTTGATATGTATTCGAATTTTCTAGCGAATAAAATTCGTGTAATTGATTGGCATATTTAATTAATGTACGATTAATTAAATTGTTTACCGGGTCCTGTATATGTGACCGGACTACCAAATATTTAGTTGGGTCATCATAATAAATTATAGAAGCCCAATAAAGTGCCAATAAAAGTTGATAAAAATATTTGGACAACCCGAGTGCTATTTTGGCCGAACCTACCAAAAATAGCAGGAATAATTGGGAGGGACTCCCTACACCCACTTGGGATATTCTACACACTAATTAGACTCAAATAATAGGGAGGGGGACCACACAAATTGGCTTGTGCGGATGAGGGAAATGGGAAGTCTCATTGAGACAAAACCCACACCTCTTTTTTTGGCATTGTCTATGCCTTGATTGAGGTAAGTGATTGAAGAGGAATCCTTCCCCATCCTCTTGTGTCATTCGAACCACCCAAAGCCAAGAGGGAGAGAAAGCTCTAGGGTAAGTCTCACAAAGCTCAACTTGAAGGGAGCAAGAGGAGGAGGAGTCCAAGAAGAAAATAGCTAGAAGAGAGGTAAGAACTTAACTAGTTCCCTTTAGCTAGTTTTTGTGTATGATTTTTAAGAAATCATATGGTGGATTAAACCATGGGTTTTACACGTTTAAAAAGTGTAATATAATGCTATAAAGTGGTGGTATTTAACTTAGAAGAGTCGTGGAATCGGTAGGAGTTGAAACCGCCGGAAACCGCCACTTGAAGGGAGCTGTTCGTAGTTGCAGACCACGAAAGCCGCCCAGCTTTCGTGAAAGCCGCCCGGCTTTCATCATTCTGCCCAGAAGTTGCTTTTGATCGGTTTAGAACGAGGATTGATCGGAGGGCTTAACGAGGACAACTATTTCAGCACTTCATAAGGTGAGGATGGCTGACTATATTGCTTATAATCTTTGGGTTAATTTCATGAGATTACCTAAGGTAATTAAATATGTTTTTAAGGATTATTAATGATTAATAATGCCTAAGAATGAGAAGACTATTGTCTATGAGGAAAAGAGCATAATATACAAATTTGTAAGAGATTGTGTATGATTATGTTATATGAAAGAAATGGTATGGTAATGGAATCAACTATGAAAATTGTGATAAAATATACTTTTACTTCATGTATGAAATTCATGAATGGATAAAAGTGATATTTTTGATATTGGGATTAAATCATATTTGGATTGGAAAATCAATTGAGATAAACTATTTGGTTATGAATTTAGAACTTGGTTGTTCTAAGGTTATTCGACTAGTATCGAAATACTAGTCGGGAGATTTATATAAATAAATGATGGAATTAATCCTAAGAGATAGGATTGTGAATAGATATGCCTTAAGTAGTCTTAAGAGATGCTTTAAGGTCGAATTGTATGAACACTAAGGTGTGTTAGGGGTAGGCCTAAAGGCTATCCAAGTGAATTGATTCTAGGCATAGGATTTGCTTGAGAATCGAGCTATGAAAATAAACTAGAGTCGGACTCTAGGATTACATGGAAATGTAGTTGGGCCGAGCCCTTGCCATGTAACGTGATTAGCATGGAAACGTAGTTGGGCCGAGCCCTTGCCATGCATTGTGATCTTCATGGAAACGTAGTTGGGCCGAGCCCTTGCCATGAAGTTATGGTTGGTATGGAAACGTAGTTGGGCCGAGCCCTTGCCATACAAATATAGATATATTAGATTGAGTTAAAGGATTGTATAGAAATGTAGTTGGGCCGAGCCCTTGCTATACAATCGGGACTCGAGGGAACCCTATGGGGTTGTCGTGACTCATGGTCACGGAAAGTGAAAATGGAAAATTCTAAATGAATATGGGCCCACGGGCCGACTACTTGACTTTATATAAAGTAAGTATATTTTGAAAACAGGGTAACCGGGGGTTACGGCCTACGATATAATATCACTCTATTTGAGGGTCTTAAGAAATTGAAACATTGATTATACTTAGTATAGTTGTCATTGTACTTGTCAAATGCTTCCAAGTACTGACCTCCCCTTCACGGGGGAGGCCACCTCACAGTTTCAGGTAGAACTTGAAGAGTTGCTGCCACCACCCGTTGCTTCGGGGAGATCAAGGGAAGAAGACGTGGTTCGTGCTTCTTCCGTTTCTGTTTTGAAAACAATCTAAATAATGCTCATGGATATTATTTTGAATATTTATTTGGGGCTTGTATGCCCGTGTTTGCCACGTGTGGCTCGGATATTATATTAATGTTTCCGCTGCTTAAATTAAATGTTTTACATTGTGATTGTTTATGGATGTACTATTGTGAAGGGTATTCAAGACGCCTTGTATAGTATGGATGAGTTGGACCGCGGTTGACTATCCGTACTGTACGGCGGGTTGTTGACGTGTCCGGTAGGTCCGGGGCGTGACAGGATTCCTGTCATCCTGTGAGACCGGACTGATAAGATCATTTATCTCTATATATATCCCGAATACACAATCAAGTTCAGATGCCGTACCCAAAAATAACAGCATTCCAAAGCATTATGTTGTTGTCATATGGAGCACCGCTGATGCCTGCTGGAGGATCCAGTTGCAACCGCTTGAAGTCCCTCATCAACCTTTTCTTAGCCGGTGTTGACATCCTCCCTGTCCCCGCTGCAACTTATAAATATAAAAAATGACTAAAAAACTTGTCCGCCCTTTAATTATACTACTGCTACAACTCAGATATGAAGAGTAATGAGCAATTGACAATCTTTCCATTTCATCCACAGAATAAAGCGCACAGTTTTAGTCACTGTGCGGGACAATGCCTTAGATCCGTACAAAGTGGGTCAAAGATTCGGCATTACACAAAAAGTTTTGAAATGATATAGATAAACCTCATCACTTTCGACCACACGTACACTGTGCACACATAGAGTATGAAATCAAGCGCCAGAAAGTACAAGTCATAAGGGATTCAAGAAATCAGATAATAGCAATTAGAGTTTACCTAAGACCGATTACAGCAAGATTTCCAAAGAAACCAGAAGATAAGAGCTAAAGTTGGAACTTTGGATGATTGAGCGACTGAGGTTTCTCAAGAGCTGAGATTCCGAGTTTTGCGCAGTACAGAAGGCGACTCAATCAGTTCATATAAGAACAGGATGCGCTTCTGTACCAGCGGGTGTCCAGGTCGGATGCTAGAATAGTTTAGAGCATTTGGTTCCATTTTTTATGTACACTATCTAAATATTTCTCATATTTATTTTTACGATCGTGTACACACTCTTATATTCACTTTATATACTTATCTAATTTGTGAAACTATTTTTTTATTTGCACATACATGTTTTGTTTATGAACGGGATTAAGAGACGAAAAAAACTTTGCACACACATGGTTAGTATAAAAATGAGTATATGGATGAGTACAAACAATTTTTTTGCTATTTTTATATCACTTTAATCAACTTTTCGAGTTTTTCCCTGGAATGATGCTAATCAAATAAATAACTCTCAAAATAATGATGAATTAAAAATAATTCCTAAAATATTGTTGGAGCTAACTCGGGTTAAGAAAAGTCGTCACTCGAAGTGGCTGTTCTTCTGTGCAGTACAAGAGCAACTACTCCAAGTGACGACTCTTGTGTTCGGTAAATACAACACCAGCTCATTCACCAAAAATAAAATTATGCTCCTCACAATCCACTCATCTCAAAAACATCAAACATCAGTCAACAGGTTTGATCCTAACAATTTTAGGGCATGAATAGATTTTTTTTAAAGGTTGTCTTAAAAATTGAAAGTTGTACATGTATAATATTTACAAACACAATACTTGAAATATTCACTACTGAATTAATTAATATGAGAAAATACGTTCTAATAATTAATTACATAGTACATAACTGCATACTACGTATAAGCTATCTTACACTTTTAGCAGCAACGCATATTATAATATAACTATATATTATAATGGTGCTCAGAAATTAGTTTCAACGGATAGTATAAATCAATTTATGACTATTGAATAAAACTTTGGATAAACTAAGCTATGATATCAGCATGGTAGTTGACTGTATTGTAAGGAGCATTTTTTTTATGGGGTGAATGAGCTGGTGTTGTATTTACTGGGCACAAGAATCGTCACTTGAAGTGGAGGCTTTTGTACTGCACAGAAGAACCATCACTTTGAGTGGCGTCTTTCCTTAACTACGGTTAACTCCAGAAGTATTTTGAAAATTATTTTTAACTCAACAGTATTTTGGGAATTATTTTTGTAGTTAACATTATTTCGGGAGGAAACTCCAATTTTTCATCTATTTTTTTTACTCCTCAAAATTTCATGTAGAGCCTGGTCTCACCGAGTTCCCTTCCTTAATAGAGCTAGTTTCGATTCATGTAGTTACTCCTTCCAGCCCTGGTCTCATGTGCCCTGACTATCATTCCTCTGCGGTACTCCCATACCGGTACTTGAAGACCCTTCGACTAGCCACTTGTTTCCTACTGTTGGACTAGTCTTCACCTCACTCCCAGCTCTAAGATGAACTTCATAAGTTTTATCGAAAGTGATGTTATCCCCCACATACATGACTGAACAAAACTTATCAGAATTCCCAATCATCCCACAGATAATGCAAAAAATTAGAAAGTTTTTCATACTTGAAGTTCATCCACTGACTAATACCCCCCTTTTTCAAGGTTGTTCCTTTTCAGGGGTTTTCTAATATCCATACGGACCTTAATACGCATATAAGTCTCCCATTCTTCATTAATTTGGCTTTCTTTCTTTTTTCTTTTTTTCCCAAGGAAACACTACGAGGGTGAGGTAAATGTCGGGGAACATTTACCTAATATTATTAAAATATAAAGTGAAATACAGCAATTATAATAAGCTAAATATTTCATACAAAGAAAAGGGAAAAAAGGTTTAAAGAAACCGGGGCCCGATCGGCCCATATGAGGTCTAATTCCAACAACCGTCCAAGATAGGAGGAATATATCATGTCTTCAAAACATAATAGTTCAACAGACAGTCATGTCCAATATAGTTACCAATTCTCCTAGCTGATCCTAGATTCATAAAATCATATGCCGCATTATGAACCTGAAACGAAAATTCGGTGTCATTCAGACTGATTTGTAGAGGGATATCCTCCGCCTTAAATTCTTTTAGGATCAACAAGTTCCTCTCGAATAACCACATACCTTCATCTAACACATGTCTCATATCCAAGATGTGATAAAAAAAAGTAAAAATGTACCTTTTTCGCCAATTTCCTTAATAAACACACCTTTGACTGGTATCCACAGAGATGTCATCAACTCCTTGAATATATGAAATTTGATCTTCTGATCCGTGAGTACCATGCCAACCATAGGGAAGGACACCTTCCCATTGCTTGTTGTCGATTCTCCGCCTTCATCATCATCGAAGATCAACTCCTCGTTATCCTTGCCAATAGCCATCTGTTTGTATTGGTTTACGATACCATCTGTTGGGCAAATGGCCCAAACGGGGGTTTGACCCATTCTCCCTAATTAGACGAACGTCTTGGGCCCCAGAGGAGTACAGCCCAAGGAACGGGAGACGAACGTCTCCTCCCCTGGCCTAGCGACGGAGAGCCCAGGCCGAAGGTCATCCAAATGCTAGGAGGCGACAGACGTCGCCACCCAGGGTCCATCTCAGCAGACGGCCCAGTCCCAGCGCCAAGGTAAATTCTACCAAGGGTCCGTAGACGGACAGCCAGCGGCTCCTTGCTGCTTCAGTAAGGGCGACCCCGGATCTAGCTGGACGAACGTCGTCACGGATTAAGCGGGAAACCCAGATTCTGGCGGGAAGCGCATTTAATGATGAAGATTTGGTGGTTGGGACTCCATCCACTCGTAATCCTCCACGTCAGCATAACCAACTGCCCATTGGTGGGTATAAATAGAAGCATTTATTTCATTGTAAAGGGTTAGCAACTTTCTATTCTTAGCACTCTAGCTTATAACCTTCTTACCCGCAGCACTTCTACTGCCTGATAAGACGATCGGCCGACGAGCCTTTAGCGAAAAGTATTGTATTAGGGAGTTATTAACAGATTAATAATACCTAATCACTTACTTGCTACTTATTGTTTCTTAATCCATCTTACTTGTTAGCTGGGCTAGTTATTCATACACACTCCACTCGAAATCTTTGGGCTTACGTGTTGGACCCGGGGGTTGAAGGAATAAACCTCAACACCATCCATCGAAAGAAAGCCCCTATGCTTCATCCCAAATCCCTCGTCTCCACTGCCTCCTGCGAAGTAGTGTGAACCCATGTACTCAATTTGCGTCTCGAAAGCAAACCTCCGGCGCTAAAGCAGAAGAACCGCACCTCACCCCCAGCCTTTCTCCAATTCGCCTAGCAACAATCCACCTTACGGCAGTCGGCCGCTCCTCATGGAAATGGATTGCAGAAGATCGAAACCCTAGCGATGAGGCGCCCTAGAGAGAGAGAGAATTGATTTTTTTAATTGTGTTTGTGGATTTATTTCCTGATTTAGAAAACAACTATGGATGTATTTTAGATCTGATTTTGTATTAATTATCAGTATCATGTAATTTTCTAGAAATAGGATATTCTATTATTTAGATTAGTAGATTGTATATTTAATGTCTTAGATTCTCTCCTCAATAGGCTGTATAAATACCCTATCATTTTGAGATTACAATTTATCGCAATTCAGAAATTTCACATGGTATCAGAGCTCTAGATGTCCTAGGGTTTGTGTACTCCTCTTCTGATCGTGCCCATCTCGTGTCTATCATGAATCACGAAAACAATGGCTCCATCTCAGAGGCAACCTCTAAAACACGCTCATCAATTCTTTCTGCCTCTTTTAAAATAAATGAAGTTGTCTCTCTCGTTACCAGCCCGCAAATTCAATGGACACAAATTCTATCAATTTGAAGCCGACGAGAAACTTCTGAATCATCCTTCCACTCATCAAACCTCTACGTAGGATATTGGACTGCTGGCTATGAGAGGTAATAAACCAGTTGCTTGTTTTGTCAATAGAAGCTCTAACAAATCATGGATTCTAGACTCCGGAGCTTCAAATAACATGACAGGAGATGCATCAATTTTCTCTAAGTTTCACCCGAAGAAAGGAAATCACACCGTCAAACATAGCAAATGGATCACTTTCTCAAGTTGAGGGTTCCGGTTCAGTCAGAATAACTAAGGACCTCACTCTTAAATATGTGCTCCATGTGCCCAAATTAGACTGTAATTTACTTTCAATTAGTAAATTTACTAGTGAACATCATTGTGTGACAAATTTTTCTCCAATCTTTGTGTATTTCAGGATTTGAACTTGGGGAAGAGGATTGGTGGTGCTAAGATGTGTTTCGAACTATATGTTCTACGTGATGAAGTTTCATCCACCAACACAAACCAAAAGTTCAGTTTGCTTTCTTTGAATAGTCAGTCAGCTTCTTTATCTAATAAAGATAGTGATATGATGTTATGGCACTATTGTCTTGGTCATCCAAATTTTGTGTATTTATCAAAAATGTTTCCTTCCTTATTTTTAAGTAAGGATCCAAGTTCTTTTTGTTGCGAAACTCGTCAGCTTGCTAAACACACTCGGACTAGTTATTCTAGATTATCATATAAATCATCAAAACCTTTTTCATTGATTCATAGTGATGTGTGGAGACCTTCACGCATAAACACTATAACAGGGAAACAGTGGTTTGAATCTTTTATAGATGATCACACAAGATTAACTTGGGTATTTCTTATGCAAAATAAGTGAGAAGTGAGTGGAATTTTGCAGCGCTTTCATTCTATGATTCAAACTCAACTTCATACTACTATTAAGTACTCAAAACTGACAATGCCAAAGAATTTATGAATTCTATTCTTGGTACTTATTTGATAAAACATGGCATCATCCATTTAAGTTCTTGTGTTGACACCCCTCAACAAAACGGAATTGCTGAACGAAAAAATTGAGATCTTCCTCAAGTTTTTTTTTGGGGGGGGAGATGCAGTTCTCACTGCTGCATATCTCATTAATCGGATGCCAACTAAAGTGTTGAAATTTCAAACTCTGTGTCAAACTCTTCTGGAAATATTCCGTCATACAAGGTTCATTAGCTTTGTTGATCCCACAGTCTTTGGTTGCATTATTTTTTTCCATCTTTATCCACAAAATCGTAGTATGCTAGATCCTAAATCTATCAAATGCATCTTCATAGGTTATTCATCTAATCAAAAGGGTTATAAATGTTATTGTCCCACTACACAAAAAACCTATAACTCTATGGATGTCAACTTTTTCGAATCACAAGCTTACTACAAATCCGAGATTCAGGGGGTGTTGGGTTTTAATCGGTCATGGGACACGTATGCATGCATGGGTGGAGTTTTTAATTGTTTAAGTTTTAATTAATTTAATTAGTTAAAATTGTTATTAGTGGAGTAGTGGTAATTTCATTAGTAGGTAGTTACGAAGTGGAGTAGTGGAGTAGTGACTAACATAGTTAACTACCTAGTAGTCTCCTATTTATACTTGCATTTGTTTCAATTTTAATGAAGTAGAGTTGTTGTTTCTATCATGCATAATCCGTATATATGAAGTAGTATTAAAACATCTTTTTCCTTTTGCACACAAACATACGTAGTGCTCAATTGATTATCATAGTGGGTTACTTTTCTATCTTTATATATTTAGTTTAGTTATAATCTTAAATAGATTTACAACATTTGGTATCAGAGCCCAAAGATCCGTTTGAATAATTTTTTGAGGCGTTCTTGATCGTTCGTTGAAGCATCTCAACAGCGGCCCTGTTCTTCACTTGATCGAGTTTGTTCCAGCGTTGTTGAGAGGATAACCGGGTGCGGGATAAGCGGACCGAAAGAATTCATAGCAGGTTGTTGTGATTCGGTTTGCTTTGCGGGTGACGGAAAACGGTAACGGTGGTTGTGACCGTGTTTTCTTGATCGGTAGAAAATTTTCTCGGAACAAGCTTGATCAACAAAATTTGGGGCTGTCCAAACGAAGAATAGAATGGCATTGGTGCCAAGAGAAGGAGGTTCAATGACGTTTCAAGTTCCGGCCTTGACCCAGACAAATTATCCGGTGTGGGCTATCAAGGTGAGAACGATCATGGATGCATATGGCTTGTGGGAGACGGTCGAACCGAGGGCGCTAGGCGAACAAAGGGATCCAAAGAAGTCAAAACAAGCTCTTGCGTTCTCGTTTCAAGCGATACCCGAAGACATTGTGTTGCAAATGGCGAGCTACACCGACCCAAAGCAAGTTTGGGATGGCCTAAAGACGCGGTTTTTGGGAGTGGAGCGGGTGAGAACGGCTCGTCTTGCAACTTTGAAGAGGGAGCTCGAAGGATTGCGTATGAAGGAAGGTGAGACCGTTGATGACTTCGTCGAAAAATTGATCGGTTTAGATTCAACGGCAAGTACCCTCGGATACGAGATTGAGGAATCAAATTTGGTGAAAAAGCTACTTGACTCTATGCCCAAGTCTTATCTCCAACTTGTGGCTTCAATTGAGCAATGCTTTGAGTTAGATGTGATGCTGTTTGAAGAGGCCGTTGGAAGATTGAGGGCGTACGAGGAACGCACAAAAAACTTTGAGAAGATGGAAGACAATCAAGGTGGTTTGTTGTTGGCAAGTGAAGAAAAGTTTCACGGTTGTAAGCATTGTGGCAATGAAGGTTCAAGTCGGGGTGACTTTGGACGTGGCCGGGGAAGAGGTCGTGGGTCCGGGAGGAGTCAAGACGGTAATGAACGTGTCCGGGACAAAAGCTACCTTACGTGTTACAAGTGTGGGGAATTTGGTCACTATATCAACGAGTGTCCTAACTCCTAAGTGGGGAAAACAAGAAGCATGTTTAATGGAAGAGGAACCGGCACTACTGTGAACGGGTGTTATGGACTGACCGATTAAGGGGGGGGGGGGGGTGATTGTTGGGTTTTAATCGGTCATGGGACACGTATGCATGCATGGATGGAGTTTTTAATTGTTTAAGTTTTAATTAATTTAATTAGTTAAAATTGTTATTAGTGGAGTAGTGGTAATTTCATTAGTAGGTAGTTACGAAGTGGAGTAGTGGAGTAGTGACTAGCATAGTTAACTACCTAGTAGTCTCCTATTTATACTTGCATTTGTTTCAATTTTAATGAAGTAGAGTTGTTGTTTCTATCATGCATAATCTGTATATATGAAGTAGTATTAAAACATCTTTTTCCTTTTGCACACAAACATACGTAGTGCTCAATTGATTATCATAGTGGGTTACTTTTCTATCTTTATATATTTAGTTTAGTTATAATCTTAAATAGATTTACAACAGGGGGAATGGAAGTGAATTTCACCTTTGGGGTATTACTGTTCCAAACAGTCCTATGAGTGAAATTTCACCTACTGTGCCTATTCTTGAACTCACCAGTCCACGGCCTGTGACAGTCCAGGAACATCAAGATGTCATAGAAAACCAAGTCTCCGGTTCATCTCAAGTCACTGAAAACACCTCTGAATCGTTACCGATTGTTAATTCTCAACCAGAACCTAAAGAACTTTGTGTCTATCAAAGGAGGCACTCTGAGAAAGAACGAACACATCTACAAGACTACCCCGTGAATCGGAACTGGATTCAGATCCTCCAAAAATACATTCAGGTATGAGTAATTCTTGTCATGATAGTGGTACTGGAATAAATGATGATCTGCTTATTGCTTTGACAAAGGGAGTTCGTGATTGTACTAATAAACATCCCATGGGCAATTTTGTGTCCTATAAAACATTATCTCCATCCCATCAAGCATTTGTTCCTAGTCTTGATAGTGTACAGATTCCTCACACAATTCAAGAAGCACTGTTTGATCCGAGTTGGAAAACGTTGTACAAGATGAAATGAATGCTTTGGTGAAGAATGTGACTTGGCACATAATGGATTTACCATCTGGAAAGAGACCAGTGGGATGTAAATGGGCATTCACCATTAACACATAAGGCGGATGGTAGCATTGAGGAGTTTAGAGCTCACCGTATTGCTAAGAGATTCACATAGTCTTACGGGATTGATTATCAAGAGACTTTTGCTCCAGTTGCTAAGCTCAATACCATTCGTGTTCTACTATCCGTTGCTGCAAATAGAGACTGATCGTTGCACCAACTAGATGTGAAGAACATTTTCTTGAATGGTGACCTGGAAGAAGAAGTGTACATGGCTATTCCACATGGCTTTGAGAGTTCATCCAACCGAAACAAAGTATGCAAACTGAATAAATCTCTATATGGCCTTAAGCAATCACCACGAGCATGGTTCGTAAAATTCACTAAACCAATCATTAAAAATGGTTATATTCAGTGTCAGGCAGATCACACCTTGTTTGTGAAGCACTCAAAAGATCAAAGGATAGCTGTATTCATAGTTTATGTTGATGATATAATACTCACTGGTGATTTCAAGAAAGAACTGAAAAACTTGCAAAGTTTCTTATCAAGGGAGTTTGAGATAAAAGATCTTGGTTATCTTAAATATTTTCTTGGCACAGAAATTGCATGATCAAGACATGGCATTTTTGTTTCTCAAAGAAAGTATGTTCTAGACTTATTCAAGAAAACATGAATGCTCTGGTGTAAACCAGCCTCAACTCCAATGGATTCTAACAAAAAGATTGGATCAGAGATGGGCAGAGCACTTGTGGATGGGGGATATATCAAAGGCTAGTGGGACGACTTATACATTTATCTCATACTAGACCTGATATTGGTTTCCCTGTAAGTGTCGTAAGCCAATGCATGAATAATCCAACTGAGGAACACATGGAAGCTGTTACAAGAATCCTTAGATACCTCAAGATGACTCCAGGAAAAGGTCTTCTTTTTAGGAAGAATGACAATAAAGATATTAGAGCCTACACGGACGCATATTGGGCAGGAGATGTAACTGATAGGAGTACTTCAAGTTTATGTTCTTATGTTTGGGGGAATTTAGTAACATGGAGAAGTAAGAAACAGTTGGTCGTTTCTAGAAGTTCAGCTGAAGCAGAATTCAGAGCTCTAGCTCTTGGCATATGTGAAGGGATGTGGCTTGAAAGATTACTTGGCGAGCTGGGAGTATTTAAAGAAGTGTCTATACAAATGCTTTATGACAATCAGGTTGTTATTAGCATTGCCAAAAAGCCAGTCCATCACGACAAAACTAAGCATATTGACATAGACAAACGCTTCATTACCAAGAAAATAGAGAACTCCATTATTCAAACCTCTTATGTCCCATCAAAATTTCAAATTGCTGACATTCTTACAAAAGCTCTACCGAGAACTGTTTTTGAAGAATTAGTTAGCAAGCTTGAGATGTTTGACATTCACAACCCAGCTTGAGGGGAAGTGTGGATTTATTTCCTGATTCTGAGAATAACATCTGTTGTACTTTAGATCGATTTTGTTTTAATTACCAATATCATGTAATTTATTCTTTCTAGAAATAGGATATTCTATTATTTAGATTAACATATTGTATATCTAATTTCTTAGATTCTATCCTCAAGAAGCTGTATAAATATCCTATCATTATGAGATTATAATACGGAGTATATCACAAATATTGAGAAATTTCCCAGTATATCTCTTTGACATGCAATATAGCAATTATTGCTTATTTCGAATTAAGGAATTGAAATAGTAATGAGCAAGTATACATAAATAACTGAGTTATAAGTATGCACACATTCTGTTATTCTCAAATTAAATATTGCGTATACTAGTATTGAATGGGTTATTCTCCATAATATTATATAATTGATAATAACTATTGAATGGGTATGCATTATGCATACAAGAAATAAATAAATTGAATTATTTCAAGTTTGTATATTAAAAAACAATTATTTTCTAGTGAATTTGTTTGCATTCTGAAATTAATTCTCAACATCGTTCTCCTTTATAATTGATTAATTGTCACCATATTCGTTTAACACGTCTTTTAATGGGATCAATATATACAAGTATAATATTATTGATGAAAGAATGAGAATCCCACGAAATTAAGTGATATTTTCTATATTTGAACCATATAAAAGAAACAAATAATAGACAATATATTTGCATATGTATTATCAAAAACAAATAATAGACAATATCTTTACTTAATTGATTTTTCAGCTTTTATTTTAAAAACTAAAAATGCGTGATTTATCTAAAGTTAAGCAATTTAGAGCCCGTTTGGTATCCATTAAATCGGCTGTATTGGCCGATTCTGCTGAAATTTATGAAGTTTTAGCTGCAGTGACCGGATTGACTGATTCTGTTGATCACTTTCAAAATTATATTTAAAATATTTTTATTAATTAAATAAAGAAAAAATAAGAAAAATAGTTAGAAAAATTTTCTATCCAATACAACCAGAAAAGTAATTTCAATCTTCTTTTTTCTTATTATCACACAATTCAATGCGCAAAATAAAAAATTACGTTTTTTGTAAAAATTTTGATTGATATGTATGATAAGACAATAAACATGATCACCAAACGGGCTCTTAAAGTTAAAAATTAGAAGTAGAAGTCAAACACTTAACTGTGTTTCATGTTCGAAATTGTTCACTTGAGTGCATGAAAACCCCTACATTCATTATAAAACCACATTAGTCCAATCGTTTCGTTTTGAAAATGTATATAAAAAAACTTCATCGAACAGCTTGACTAAAAGGATTTGAAAGTGAAATAATTAAGTAAAATAGTGTAGTTGAAATTTGTACAAAAAAAAACAGAAAAATAATTTTAATCACATATTTGTTATTTTAAATGAAGAATATAAAGTTTTTTAGAACAACTGAATTAGAAAGTTGACAAAAGTAACGTAACAATTATAGGATGATAACACAAAACATGTACATATAGGAAGAACTCCCAATTGCGCCCCAAAAAGGTAGAAAAGCACATTAGGGCCACTAATTTATTTATACTAATATAAAAAGGGAAACCATGTCAATAACCATCTACCGCCTACAAAAAGAAAGGTAAGCTACAATCGAACAGTTGCAACAGTTCACTATGCAGGCCATGGGCCTCCATAAAAAAAATACACTTTAGATAATTAAGGCTGTCGTGTGGCCCACAAATTAAAATCCCAACTTTAGCTGCCTGCGGAGGTTATTCAACGTTCCAGTCATTGTTTATTACTCCGTACTATACCTAAAAATTCTCCGATTTATGTTCAAGGGATAAATATTACGGAATTTACGGAGTAAAAAAATCTGCAGTAAACGAAATTCCAAAAAAAAGGAGTTACATATATAACATTTTTTGAACAAATACGGTTGCCGCACGATACGTCCATAGGTTATTCGACGTGACGGTTTAATCTCACTACCGGTAACCGCAAATCAAACATATACGTAAATACACGCCATAATAAATCCAGCAACTTTGCATCGCTGTTTGCATTAAAATACTTTCATTTTTTGGGGAAGTCTGAGCTTTAAAGAGAAGTATTCTAAATATGTTGTACAGTCGAATCTTGGGGTTGAACACATCTATGACCGATTGGGAATTACAAGTACGATTGGTTCGGTGCTATGCTTATCCAAATTTCAACAAGCACGACACTGCTCCAAATAGTTTAGAATGCATTTTTCACGATTGTGAGGTAGTTCTAAATCACTATTATTATACACTTTCGTTTACAACATGACCTACAACAACTTTTTTAAAATAGGGGGACCAAATCCACGCTACCATCCGTAAGGATTTGATTCTTGACTTCAAACACATACTAAAAGAGGGAAGTTTGTATTTCCTTAAAAAAATTATGCTACTCCCAACACAGGAAAATACAGAACCACAACTAACCTGTTTAAAATCATGTTTAATAATAAAACAAGTTTGATTGAGTTTCTGGATGCTGAATTCCAGAGGGTCATGTACGCCTTTAGGCCATTCCTAGAGTTGAGCAACACTGATCATGTTGATCTTTAGGCCAATCATGTATTGTTTGTAGAACACATTTACTGATTTACATACAATCTTTTGTATCATTAATGCCATGACTCTTGAAGACATACATATGCACGCTTTTAATTGAATACACAAGTGTATTTAATTGCATGACAGAATTCTACATGTGTAATCAATAAAAATAAAATTGTCCCGTGCATCGCACAGGTACAATACTAGTTGGATAAAAGAACAAAATCCTTTTCCAAGAAGACATTTAAATTTTAAAGGACGGACGATATGTAACACTTCATCCATTTTCAACTATACAAAGCTGATTCAGATCACAAGACTAATAAGAGCAAGAAGGGAATTAAAAACGTTTGTTCCTCCCCCCATCTATTTCTGATCTCTTTATCTAAGGCATAACCAGGCAAAAAAGGAGAGAAAACCCAAAGTTTATATGCAATGTACAGTGAGAGTTCGTTGAATGATTAACTCATTTCGCTAATTTTGGTCCTTTGTACAGAGTTCCAACAATCGTCAAATCCTCTGGCATTGCCCGCTCTTTGAGCCACACGAAGCTTTCCTCCTCGGCCACTCTTGGAACCGATGCACCTTCACCTTCGACTACATATAAAGTATTTGTAATTTGGAGACCAAACTTAGCAATCTTGTTTTAGTACTACTCTCAATTCCATTTTATTCAAATATTTAAAAAGTACAACAACCTAATGTTGAACAATAAGACAAGCTTGTAAGTTGGTTTTCATAAATAATAGAAGTGCTCTCACAAAAGACACCCGTACATCCAACACCTATATATGCGAGTATGTGACATCAAATCAAAGCAAAACTATTTAATTAGCACAAATAGGTCAAAATGTTACTAATTCATTTTGACGATAAAGTTAAGTATGAGACATCAAATCAAAGCAAAACTATTTCATTATCACAAATAGGTCAACATTTTACGAGTACTAATTTATTTTGACGATAAAGTTTCTATTTGCTCAAGTAACTTTTACCTTTGTTTAACTACAAAAATATAGTTAGAGCGAAGAATCTTATACTCCGTACTAGTATTATGTTGTGTATAACGTGAGAGTTTGGTTAAGATAAAGATTATTAATGGAATTCTGAGATTTAAGATTATTATTTTTAAGATGGAAGTTGTTTTAAAATGGAATTCCGACTTAAGGTTATTAATTTGTGATTCTAATATTTGTCCTTCGTTTGCACAAACTTTAGCATTACAATTTATATATATAGATATATTTATTTTACACCCAATTCTAACTTCACAATGAGAACAATCAAAACACGTGGAGGACTATTTTAGCCATTTTTTACTTAAATTTATAGCCAATTTTTCAGCTCATCAGTCTTTCTTAGCCAATTTTCACCAAAACACGTGACCTTTAATTTCACACGCTGAATTGTGTAATAATCAAAATAAGTGAGGTTGTAGTTACTTTCCTAGCTGTTTTGGCTGAAGTTACTGTGGAGGACTATTTTATCTATTTTTTACTTAAATTTTTATTTATTTTATGAATAAAATATATTTTATATATAAGTTATTCATAAATCAGCAGAAGCGGCCAATCCAACCATCACTTCATAAATTTCATCAAAATCAATTGATTCGGTCAATTTCTGTGTTACCAAACGGGTTCTTATGTTATTAATTTGTGATTCTATTTATTTGTCTTTCCGCACAAACTTTAACCACACAATTTATAATTTTTATCTTACACCCAATTCTAACTTGACAATGACTATTAAGACAAAAGTAATACATAATAAAAACTTTATTTACGCCTAGGCATGGGCCAGTCCCAGACTGCTCTCAGTTTCGGGCCGGTCTAGTCCTAGAGGTAGGATATACCGGTTCTGGTCCCCGGCCAATCCCAGTCTGATCTCAGATCTTTATTTTTTTTTTTATGTTTTTAATCCCTCCCAACCCTTTTTAGCTTTTAAATGGATTTATACCTCTTTTAAAATGCTTATAAGCCTTTATAATGCAAAAAAATATTGAAAAGCCCGAATCGGGACCGGATCAGCATATTGCGTTACTCAAAATCACGGGAGGGGTCCAGTGCCGGTCTTTGACCTGAACGGGGTAAAAGGAGCCTCGTATAGTTCTCGTCTGACCTGTCCGAGACCGTGGACTGAGTCCAAACCTATTGACTTCCTACGAAACATGCACCCAAAACCGTTTTTTAGGAGGTGTAATAGGTGTTTGGCATCAAAATCCAGTCTTTTAGAGGGTCTCCAAAAATTTAGTACTATTTCCGTCTCGTTCAAAGGTTTCAAACCACTATTTACATGATCAACTTAAATCATTCTTAATCTTTTGTTTTATATATCAAATTTAAATCTTCTCTATGGGACGGAGGGAGTATGTAATATTAGTTATAAGTAGATTTTTCTAGATGTTATGTACGGAGTATTATTCAAGATTTCAAAAGGTATAGAACTTTTAAATTGTCTAATTTGTTTACTTTAATCATCATAAAACTTATATTTCATTGCACTATCTAGTCTCTTATCTCATATTTAATTTTGAATTTTTTCATGTTTTAGAGGGTCTCAATTCGTCATTTAGAATCGGGACCTCCAAATTCATTAGACAACCGTACATGCACAACTCAAAGTACATACTTAGTAAAAGTAAGCGGTTTCTCCACTTTGTGATGAAGTGGCCCCTTGCGTTGTTTGAAGGGTAGCATTATTCACATTGGGGAACACGAGAACCCCAACTAGAATCTAGCCACGTAATTGGAACAAGAAAGCTTCGATCTTTTTTTTTCTAATGAAAGGGGAAGGACAGTAGCAGTAGGGTGCAATAATGAGATGTACTTGGTATAATATACCTGAGAAGTTGGCAAAGGGGTAGTCCAAATAGTATTGACAATGACGGCCTTGAAGATCATCGTAGGGCGGGACAAGCACATCGAGAACGGCACAAGCAGTCAGTGCCCTGAAGCAGTGCATATTACACTCATCCGGGTACAGGATGCTGCTCTTGCAAGGAGCGCTGAATTCCGAATTTACCTTCCTCTTCGCCAAACGAACCCCACAAGCATTGCCTGTGCACACGTACGGAAAAGGCATCTGGTTACAAACAAAAATTGAATTTTCAGATTGGTTTTAAAACCCAGCTCTTTCATGTTTAGAACCCATTTGATACCTCTATTTTTGTCTTATCGATCAATTTTATTACCAAATATGTAAACTTTGATTGTGTAAGCTCAATTATGTAATACTCAGAAAAATACAAGTATGTAATACTCAAAATAAGTATGGTTTGTTAACGGGACTAAATTAGTTATACTCAAAACAAGAAAGGTTTGACAAAAAGTACAATTATGTAATACTCAAAATAAGTACGATTTGACTAAAATTAGTGAATATGACTATTTAAACTATTCTTTCATAATTTTTTCTTTATTTTACTAACAACCTATATTTCCAATATCATTTTCTCATAATTCAGTAGATTCAACAACAATGTCATCAATTTAATAAAATCCAACCGATTTAATCAATTTATGTGTTACGAAACGGTCTCTTAAAGTCAAGGGAAGTATGTTCTCGAAAAAGTTCTCACTTTAACTTCTAAATATATCATTGTAAATAAAATCATGTAAAAAGTAGATAAAACCTTTTGAGTATAAAAGTAGTTATAACATTCACTAATATAAACCTTGTTTTTAACCTTTATTTTTTTATGGAAACAAAAACTCATTATCAGTCCTAACGTAAACTTTTGAGGATGAAAGAAGTATTTTTTTTATTGAACCTATTCACCAAAGTTTACATCATTTGCAATGGAGTTTACATCATTTGCAATGGAGCCAAAGACTCACTATTTTTTTGGCTTGAGAATATGATGGAATAAAGCAAAATGACACACTATACTGTTTGCGCTTCTTTGTTATGAAGCGTCAGTCACTCCATGCAATTTTCGGCGCGATTTTCACTATGGATCATCTAGAAACAGTCTCTCTATGCTTTAGTAAGACTACGTACGTCCGACCCCCCTTTATCCCACCTTCAAATAATAGCGCTTCCAATATAGAAAAGAGAAATGAATCCAAACAGGAGTAAATAATTATTAAAAATCAAATACCCAAATAGAACTTATGATAACATTTTTACCCTTTACTCCATTCCTTCTCTCTCCCCTTTCCTTCATGGTGTATTCGTGCTCCCTCTCCTTGTCTCTCTTTCTCTTTCATGGATGGCATCACTCGCTTCCCTCACTATTCGATTGCCATTAAAATAGAGACGGTGACTAAAGGCTTAAGGTTTGTGTCATTCTCCAATCATCTTCTTTCAAGAAGACTTCTTCTCCATCATTCAAAATCTGTCTCTGGGGAAGCAACATTAGAGCGACGGAATGTGGCTGCCCCTACAAAATATGGTTAGATGTGGTGGACGATAGGTAAGCATATTGTTGGTGAAGAACATGATCGGAGAAGAAGACCAAGATCCACACCATTGTCTTCCCCACCATTCATAAGCATTCCCTCAGTCTGAAGAAGAGATGGCTTGATTAACAGGGTATGACTTCCTCCAGATTCTCCTTTTCCCTTTCGTTTTTTAATCTCATGTAGTTTTTGTGTCAGTGAAGGTGACATTTTTTGCCGATTAAGATAACATTCTTTATAATCAATATGGCACTAATGTTAGAAGATGGCAATTTTAGATTGGTTAATAAGAGTATAGCTTATAATGTTGTAATGACTAATGATGACATTATTATACACCTCCATGGCAATAAGATTATTTTGGAACTTTCATTTGTTTTTAGTTCTTAACATGCATACTCAAAATAGTACTCCTATTTTTAGAATTTGATTCTCATTTAGTTTTGTTTTGGATCATTATCCCTACATAAGTCTTAAGCGGCAAAAGGAAAATATCTAAATTAACAACTTACTCAGAGTACTATCAGCAAGGCTACCATCCGCCCAGTCATATGACTGTATATGCATTTCTCCAAAAAGAATCTTGCTGAAGACTGTCATTCCGGGATGGTTGTGGAGTGGTATAACGCCCGATGGCGGCAAGCAAAAGATTCCTATCTGCAAAAAACATCACCATATGCACTTAAGTTGAGTGAAGTAGTGAACGATATGAGGGCAGGAGGGTAGTGACCGTGTGGGCCTGCCTAACGGTCAAAGCCTCATGCAGGCCCTATCTGCCTCAAAAAAAGTTTGTTGTGCATAATAAGAATAATTACAATACATACTGAGAATTTGTCACACTCATGAATGCCCATATATGTGATTCTTGATGGCCTATCACTTCCTGTTGGCTTGAAGTAAGGCATGGACGGCGATAGGCCAACGTCTACCCCGGACATTTCATCTATAACACTCACGAATAATTGTTTTTGAGACATTGTAAATAAGCCAATCTTAAAGAAAATGTGCATGATTGCCCAAAACAAAATAAAAAATCAGGGAAAGTGGAGAGCTTTTATGAGGTTGATGAAAATGATGAAGCTTCCTTGTAAAATGGGATCAATTTAAAAGGTAGCTGCATCCTATTCATCCACCTCATCAACATACTTATTCTACAAGAATAAACACGGTCATATGTTTTCTGTCTTCCACGAAAAAACATTATCTTCATTCTTAATTACTTGCCACATACGAGTATCAATTTTAAAATATATATTTTCTATATGTTTTTAGTAATACCCATCGAAATGTATTAACACTCAAAGTTATGTATGAACAATTATGAAAGTCAAAGTGGTTTGTGGACAATTATGTACTGACACAATAAGACGCCCTTGTATAGTTCAGGGCACGTCACGTTCATGAGGAACTGGTGCGTACTATTCAGATCTTAAGAGAAGTACATTATTGACTTTGCTTCTACTAAAAACATAATCACAATCAGTTTTTCAATAGTCGGTCACTTTCAACTTCTAAAAAACTATTTCTAGGAGCAATTTGGAACATCCATAAATATTCTGCAAACTAAGAAAGTAAGAAGTAGATCCAAACTAGGGATGGACCCGGGTCAGACCCGGGCCCGAGCAGTACCGGTTCTGGAAAAGTGGAGCCCGGTACCGGCTTGGTATGCTTCGGTACCAGTTCCGGTCTGGGCCCAAACAGTACCGGACCCGGGTCGGGCTTGAGTTGGTAGTTGGTACACATCCATTTAATAAAAAAATTCAAAAAATAGCCGTTGGGCCCGAAGCCCCTTATAACCACCGGTCCGGGTACCGGTCCAGGAAACCCGGGCCCGGGCCGGTACCAACAGTACCGGTCCGGGCCCAAACAATACCGGATCCGAGTCGGGCTTGAGTCGGTACCCATCCATTTAATTAAAAAAAATAAAAAAATAGCCGTTGGGCCCGGAGCCCCTTACAACCATCCGTCTGGGTATCGGTCCCGGGCCGGGCGAGCCCAGTCCATCTATAATCCAAACACTCCCTAATACGAGTAATATACTACGTAACTCATTTAGCTTCAGATACAGGACTCCTCATATCAGTTAGCTTCTTAGTCAAATCATTTGTTTGTTTGTAATAAACACTAAAAGAGCAAATAACTTGCAAGAAGTACAGCGTCATTATCAATCTCCTCAGTATTCAAATATTCAATATGAAAAGTTCTCCATCAATTTTTTTACCAAAAGTTGAACATTTCAATGCATCATGTAAATGCAGCTGCGCAAAGCCATTACATAGCCCCTACATTGTCCCTGATTTTTCAGGAGACAAACACCTTAAATGTATTTTTTTTCAAAAAACTACACCTTTCCTTTTTTGATTGTTTACAAAATTTTGTCACAATCCCTTTAATCAATTAAAAACATTCCCTTTAATCAATTAAACTCTTTTCACTAATCAATTAATTTATTTGTGATTCCTTGTATTTTCTCATTCTATAGAAAGAGACGTGCTTCGTGTACACGTTTTTTGTTTGTATACGGACAACTCTATAGGATCTCACAGAGTTGTCTGTATCTATGTTAGACAAGTGTGTCAAAGATCTACCCAAACAACGTGGACACCGAGAATTTTTCCTATAAAGTTCACAAACCCAACAGTTTTTACTTTGGTCAAATTTGATAAAGTTCCAAGCGCCGGAAAATGTAGTCGGTAGTTAGAAATGTTGATATCAAGTCAAAACGCAAATAAGTAACTAACCATAATACTCTTAAACATTTTTAAGCATAGCATTTATAAATCTTACTTTCTTAAGGTTGAGAGGAAAAAAGAATAATACCCAATATAGCCTTGACCCGTTCAACATTCTCCGGCGACGGCACGATGTCCGGACTGCAATCGGCAAAAACTTCATTACAGGTATCATACAAATTCTGAACCGCCGCCGGCCCCACTCTCTGCTGCCCTTTCCGCTGTTTTCTGGCTACGCCGTTCTTACCTTTCCGATCACTCCCAGTTTTGACAGTCCCCATTGTCAAGGAGCATCGATCAGAAACGAACTCCCAACACAATATCAAATTTTTTCAAGGAGTGTACGTGGTACAGCTCGATCAAAGGAGGTCCATAAGTGTGGGCGATTGGATGCGGGTCAAACAAAACTCGCGGCCATATATGATTTGGGCGTAAATAGGAGTGATATAAGTAGTGATCCGATTCCTTTGAATATCTTGATATGTAAATGTGAATGTGGTGCTGATCTATTTTGGAAACATGTAGCGAATTGATGGAAGAAGGTGACTTGATGAGGATGACAGGTATTGGTGCCTGGGGTGGGTCATATGGACATGGAAATACGGATGGAGAGAGGGACAAATGGTGAGCCTGGGATAAATGTTGGAACAGGAACGGCTGATTCGGGGAAGGAAAACCAGGGGCGAGGGCTGGGCCATGGCATGGAGACGGACGGATTCCTGTGTGCGGCCTGATTCGGTTTTATCCCTTCTCCTCCCCATCCCCACCATTTACTTTTCCATCCATCTTCGACCGTGTCATAATGCTCTAGTCATGCTGAGCTACGCAAATAGAATTAAAACTAAATTGCACAAATGGATAAACTGTTTTTGTTTCCAAAATGGTACTTATTTGATCTTTTTAAGTGTAAAATTTTCTTAATTAAAGGTTAATAAATCTAACTTCAGGAAGAAAATCACCGATTTTTTGTGTGCTTTATCTTCCTTTTGGTCCTATTTAATAAATTTTTTCTAATAATTTTTGTCATTTTAAAAATGTTGGAAACTCCGGTTCTACTTTTTTTTGGATGAATGTAAATGTATATGATACCCAGAAAAAAGTTAAGAAGTACACGTATAAAAAAGAATAAAAAATCATATGTAATACTCCATATTATTTTGAGAAGATTTATATGAGATTTATAGTTTAATGATTTGCAAAAAGAAAGGGAAAATCCCAGAAATGTTGAACAAAGAAGATGAAGTGAAAGAGTGAGATTATAATGAGATTGAGGTTAGGTGAGACAATTGACAATTCTAGGAAGACCGGTAAAGGCGGGATTATCATTTTCCATTTCCCTGAACTTTATACTCCCTCCGTCCCGGAAAATTGTTCCCGCATTGACTTGGAACGGAGTTTAAGAAAGCGAGAATAAAGTGGAAATGTATGGTTGTGGTTGTGTAAGAAAAAGGTAAATGAATTGTAGCCACAAAAAACTTTCCAGAAGGGGAAAGTGAATCAATTTATTGGGACGGCCCAAAAAGGAAACCGGGAACAATTTTCCGGGACGGAGGGAGTATTGTGTAACTTTTTCTGAAGAAGTGGAACGTCTATTTATAACCAGTTTGATAATACTGAAATTGGCATAATCGGCTGATTCTGCTGAAATTTATGAAATTCTGACGGAAGTGGCTGAATTAGCTGATTCTGTTAAATTGAAAATAAAATAAAATATATTTTGTTAGTAAAATAAATAAAATATTACTAGTATATAATTAATAGTTAAAATGTCTTCCACGCGTGAAATGGTTACTTGTTTGATGAAAACTGCGACTAATAAAGTTGATAAGCTCAATAACAATATCACCAAATGGGCTATTGACCATTTGGTGAAAACTAAGTGATTTCCTATAGAAGCTTCCCATCCAATTAACCGAAAACAAAAAAAAAATCACATCTTTGATGCTTCAAATCATATCGTTCGGTGCAAATTTTATTTATAGGTGGGAAATTTGCATTTGTGTTATTCTAACCTGAATACATGTCAATCTATGAGTGGAGATATTTAGGTTTCTAGGCACCACCGCACCACCATCTAATACGGGATACGACGGGTATGTAAAGTCTGGAATTAGCCGGTTGAATATAAACGCTACATGTCCAAACGTTTGATTTCAGTTCCTTTTTTCCCAGCTCAAGCCCACTTCAGTCCCCCAACCAAACAATACTTTAATCAAAATTGACTGCAATTTAAATATTTCAGTCCTTTTTAGCTGATATGGTGGGCCAGACATGGCCTAAAAAGGTAGAAAATTTTATTTTTTGAACACCACAGAGCTGAAAAAATGAAAACCAATTTTGTCTACTAACAACTTTTGTTCATTATTATTTGGAAAAAATGGAAACTAATACTTTCACATTTTACTAATCTTACTAGAATAGTCCCACATAACCATAGTCTCATAATAGTCCCATTTTTTCTTCTCAGCTTATTTCGTTGGTCCCTGCAGACCGGTTGATGATTTGTTATTCCGGATTTTTCTTTTCTTTTTTTGCAACTCATTAAACAATAAATTTCAAATTTACAAAAGTTATCTTCTTAAAAGTTTTCACTCCTTTTTCTTTATCCTCCGATGATTTTATTCTTATTTTTCATTTATTTACCGTTTTATGTACTCTTTTATTCATTTATCATATGACTTTGTTTTTTGTTTTTTGTTTTTTATTTATTTTTATTAAAAAAGAGATTACATAGGGAAAGTAAATAGGCTGAGCCCAATTAAAATTTAGGGATAATGGTAGTTAATGAAATCATATTTAAGGATGCCTACAAATTGATTACAATGCTGTTGGGATTGACTAATTCTAACTTTATTAAAAGCAATATATACAGTCGCCCGATTAGCAGGAGCATTAATAGATCTGAAAGCAAAATGGTTGGAGTTGTATTGACTTCTTATACGCGTGCAACTTTTCCAGTGAGTCCAATGGTGCAATATTTCTCCTCGAATAGAAGCACATACATGTGAGTTATCCAGTTCAATGATAAAGTTGGTTGCTGGAAGTTAATCCAAAAAGGGTCTGAAATAAATAATGGCATCATAAAGGGCGGCAGTCAGGTCCTTAGTGGGGCCAAGATGACTAGCGTGCCCTTTGTAGTAATCATTGGAATCTCTAGCAAAAAAATTGATATCACGATATTAGTGTGGAGAAAATCTAGTAGTGATGGATAGTCTACCCGGAGGGTATCCTATCCGAGGGGTTACTGGGGGAATAACTAGAGAGAAGTCAGAGTAAATAGGAGGAGAGAGAGTCGATTTTATTAAATGAACTCAGCGCGTGGAATTTGGGATGTCGATCGTTTACAAGGAGAAATGGGCTGCTATTTATAGCAGCAATAAATGCGATGAGAGTACATGTGTCAGTAATCCGACGGCCGAGGGGTCACATCAGTCGGGTGGCACCGGCAGTGGTACGTTCACCGCATTGAATGCGGTTGGCGGATGTGACGTGGCATTAAATGCGGTGGTTGGTTGTCCCCAAAAGGAATCTTCGATGATTGAGCATGTTTGGCCGAAGGCTCCTTGTGTAGCCGAGGGCTCCATGTGACCTTGGACCCCTGTGTAGCCGAAGGCCTTGTGTGACCGAAGGCTTGGTTCAGCCGAAGGCTTCTCTGATGCCGAGGGCTTGATAATGCCGAAGGCTCATGTTTCTCGCCGTTTTCTCCCAATAGCTTCTTATGCCAGAGAAGGCTATCCTGCGAGTTTTGGAGCCTTCGGCCAAGGAGGCCGAAGGCACCCCAGTGTGTATTTTGGGCTACTTTGAGGCTTGGGCCGTTGCATTTGGGACTGAGCTGTTCTCTGGGCTCAATGGACTTTTGTAGGAGAAGTAAGAGTCTATGGGCCGGGGGTTCCTGGGCCATATACTCCATCAAGTAGCAATATTAACTTTAATAAAACCCAATTTAGGCTTAGTCCTAGTGTGGAAGATGATGGTCCCGGATAGAGATAAAAGTCTAGGGGGGTGAATAGACTTTTAAAGCTTTTTCAACTTTAAGACTTTTCTCTTCTAGATAGGCAGATCTATAATCTTTTTGAGAGATTATAAATGCACAGCGGAAGTCTTGACCTCTTGTGCAAAGTAATTTTCTATATAGATGGAGTTTTGAACCCTGTTTGAGTGAGCAGTTGTCTGAGCAGTTGAGTAAACTGCAGGGAACTGCTGAGTCAACTGCTATAGAGTATGTCTGTGTGAGAAATCTGATTATGGGATCTTGCTAGGAATGATGAAAGCTTTCTGTATATGTTCTGAGATGGGTTGAGATTTGAACTTTATGAGAGCAGTGGTCTCGGCAGTTGGATGGTCACCAGGGAATTGTTGAGTCAACTGCTTAAGGAAAAATGAAAATATGGAAGACTGATTGTATAATCTTGCTTAGGGTGATTAGAGCTTTCTGGAAGTGAGCTGAGATGAATTGAAGTGGAAGTTTTTATGGGAGCAGTGGTCTGGGCAGATGGGTGGTTACTAGAGAACTGCTGAGGCACCTGCTGAGTAACAGTCTGATTCTCAGAAACCTATTTGAAAAACCTTCTTTGTAGTGATATTGTGAGGCTTTTTAAATATAGAGATGTCTCAAAGAAAGTAAGTAATTAAGCAGTAGGATAAGCAGTAGGGTCAGTTAAGACTACTGCTTAGGATGTTGCTGACAAACTACAATCTTTTTGTGAGAAGTGAAGGGTGTGTGCTTTGTTGAATGAGAGTAAATCAACACACAGTATATCCTGGTTCAGAGGTGGTGTAATCCTCCTACTTCCAGTCCCACCCTCTTTCAGATGGATTTCCACTAAAGTATTAAGCCCAATACACTTAGTGCCAATCTAGCCTTTACAACACTCAGGTCTAGATTGAAGGTGTTTCACAGGGAGTACAACATCACTCCAAGTTACTCAATCCTTTAGAATTTTCTCAATTGATCCAGTGGGGATCAAAAGGTACTCTATCTATCTAACCACACATTAGGATTCAAACAACTGTTCTCCTAAGTGTTTACAACAATTTATGAAATGTTCAAGAAAGTTCTAACCTCCAACTAGGAACTAAACTTCTAGGATTTATCAATAAAGACTTGTGACTTTGAAGTTTAGTGAAGCATGAGTCCAAGCAGAGAGTAAAGTATAATTTCACACTTTCTCTTTTGCTAGATAGCTCGTAACTGCTCAATGGAAGTATTTCTCTACTTAGGATGCTCAAAGGCTTGGTTTTAGAACTCATGCTTCTGCCTATATTTATAGGCCTCCATAGTTGATTAATCTCATCCGTTGGTTGAGATGAATTAATCTTTGTCGTTGAAAATCTGTCAATGACGAGTTGTTATTCGTCTTCTTGTGCTGGAGTATTTATTGAGGTTGTCTTCATTATTTGGATCACTTCAAGGTTATCTATGTGCCGGATCCCATGTACTTGATCCAGCATTTACTGCTGGTCAAGTTTTGTCTTCAATTATATACATTCAATGTATATGTGTTTCGAACCTATGTAACTTAAGTTTTTGTGACAAATTTAATTTTTGAGAGCTGATAGATTTATACTGGTAGGATTTAAATATCCTATTAAAGTAAATAAAAATTACCTTATTGCATTTTAAAATTTCCAGTATAATTTTATTAGTCTAAAAAATTGTACATTTATTTGTCACTTTTATGAATTAATATAAAAGCTAATAAATTGAATAAGACACAAAGTACAGGTGCTAAGTATAGTGGCATCATCAAAATCTATCAAAATTGGGTACTAACAGAAGATAGTATACATATCCATCGGAGGAAGATAAATGTGCAGATGAATATTATAATGAAGGGGGGAATTGCTTATTAATGGGCCTGCAACCAAGGCTAAGTAGAGTTCCTTTTGAATATCATAAGACTTTGTTGGGGTAATTGACCCAATACAAGGTCGGCCTAATACCCCATAAGGAAGAAGGGACCGAGTAACGGCCCACGAAGCACATCTGATGCTCGTCCGACTTACGCGACGTTCGACGCCTCTACCCTTGTCCAGTTAGTGTCGAACAATCATTTGAGGGTCTTAATGGGGACGCTCTGCGTGGTCCGAGCGCCACTTTGACCTTGTGCTTTCTTGGGCCCAGAATCAAGAAGCATACAGGTATGGTCATCCGGGACATTTGGTGGGAAACCAAAATATTGGCGGGTACCGCATTTAATGCACCAGATTTGATGGTTGAGAAACTAGACACTCATGATCTTCCACATCACCACTACCACCTACCCCATGATAGTATAAAATAACAACATTTATTTCATAATCAGAGGTTGACAACTTGTATTCTCTAGCAATAACTCTTATTCCATGTATCCATAGCTCAGTAATGTGCTCGACTTGTATTCGAGTAGGGTGTGCTGTAATTGTTCGTTATTATTGCTTGATAAAAACTTGGCCCACTTACTGATCTCTTCTATTAAGTTAATCATCTGATATTTGTGCCATTTTGCATATTAAATCCACTAAAACATCCGTCGAAACCCAAGGGAATATGTTGGGCCCTTGGAGTCGGAGGAATAAACCTCAACAGACTTTTTTATATAATTTTTTTCAACGGTTTTTCTTTATCCTTTTTCTTCTCCCCCCATTTTTTTTATTTTTTCCCCTTTTTATGTATTCATATTTGTTGTAGCCCCCTTTTCAATTTTTTCTAGCAACCTTTTTATATCCTTGTTTGAGTTTTTCATTTTTTCTTTTTATTTTCCTTTTTCCCTTCTTCTTCGTCCTCTTTCCATTTTCACCATTTTTAAAGTTATTGTTTCTTTTTCTTCTTCCCTTTTCACGGCGTCTGTTTTCGTTAATCATGGGACGGTTAGTGACTCGGACTTATTATTTTAGGGTTATTATATATCTTGGAAAAATTAAAAATAATAATCACAACTATTGCTGGTCCGCTATTAATAATCCCAACTATTGATTATTAATGGGTGGTCCCAACTATTGGGACACAGGTTTTAGAGATTTTGGCTATGTTAATGAAAATGTATTTATGTTTTAATTTTAAGTTATACATTTTTTCTACTTTTTTTACAATTTCCATTATATCAATTAAAATTGCAATATTAATGCATTTTCATTCAAAATAGCCAAAACATCCAAAACATATGCCCCAAATCACTAAAATTGAACGATAAACTATATCGTATAATTTATAGAATATAATACTACTTCGTATAAAATAAAGAAAATAGAAAGAAGTTACAACTACTAAAATGGATAAAGAAAGCTAGTGAATAAAAAAATTACTAGCTTTCTTTCATAAAAAAAATTGTATAACAACCATCCTAATTCAGAAAGTGACATGAAAGGTATTCTTATGAAATGAACACAAAGCTAAGAAAAATTTACTCTCTTTATCACTAAAAAAAACTAAAATGGACAAAATAGAGAATTAAGATTTTTAGAGTTAACATATCATACAAATTAAATTAAATATATTTTCATGAAAAAACTAGAATAAAGCTTTCAATCATGAATTTTTTAGTCACATCTTACTTTTTGACAACACAAAATGTAAAATTGAATAAAGAAAAATCATACAGAATCATAACTTGTTAACACAACTAGGAAAATTAAATTGGAAAAAAGAAAAACATGAAATTTCAGTGAAATAAATAAAAAATGACTGAATATATTTTTATTTAACTTCAGTACATTAATAGAATTTTATAATTATTTTTACACGTTTAAAAATATTTAATTTGGAAATTTATAAAAAAAATTATTTTTCTGAAAATGAGAGTTGATAGATGGGATTAATAAAAGAAGATCAACTATAATTGGGAATAATTATAGCTTACGCATAGTTCACCTATTATCTTTTCTTCTTTTTTCGGCTAATCGCATTCCTCTCCGTCTCATTTCATGTAAAAAGTATATCCATGTTTTCTTTCTTTCTTTCTTTCTTTCTTTCTTTCTTTCTTTCTTTCTTTCTTTCTTTCTTTCTTTCTTTCTTTCTTTCTTTCTTTCTTTCTTTCGTCTTTTTCAGCATTTTTTTCTTCCCTTCATTTTCCTTCTTCACTTGTTTTTTTTATCTGAAGTTTTTCGTCATAATTGATGGAATTAATGATGATAACTTAGAAAAATATGGTGATATAGAATAGAGAAAAATATCTTAGTGGTAAAATTTATGTAAGGAAAATAAAAAGGGGAAAAATAAATGGAAGTAAAAAAAAAGTAAAAAAAAAATAGTAGGGTGAGAAAAATATCTTTTATGAGAAGAGAACTAATCCGAAAAAATCATAAAAATGGAAATGATATAATAAATGGGAAGAAAAAGAATGAAATAATGGAATACATAAACATGTAGAAAAGAAATAAAAATTAGGAGAAGAAGAAGACGAAAAAGGGAATAAAAGAACCAATAGAATAAAAACAAAAAGCGAGAACTTTTAGAGAGAGAAAGAAAAATGATATGTGGGAGCGTTTTGAAAAGATTTGTAAAAACTGGAATTTATGCTTTAGTGTTTTGCAAAAAAAAATCCATAATAGCAGGTTATCAATCAACCAAGAATGGATGAAAAAAGATGAGGTCTAAATGTGAATTATTCCTAAATTACGGTTAGATGGACTATTCTAGTAATTTCCTTATTAATTTCGTTTCCTCTCTTAGAGCATCTTTAATGCTCTTCTTTTGACATGAAGAAAAATTTGCCAAATGTCAATAGAAGAGAGCAATGTTAATCCACATAATACACAAATGAAAAGGAAGGTATAAAAGACTCTCAATGCATAATGTTAAAAACTTGAAGTTATCCATACGTCATTTATTTATGCTCCGTAAATATTGTATATATAATTGGATGAAAAGAATGAAACACCGATCGGTAAAGTAAAAGAAAAATAGATATAGACAAATTCTTTCATAGCATAAAAAGAAAAAAAAAACTGGTTAATATAAAATAATTGCGTCTGATTAAACGTGCATGATTGAAGATATGAATTGGGATCTATGTGAAAAGAATTTGAATAAAAAAATTCAAGAGTGTGATGGGTTCAATAATAAATACTACGTATATATAAGTATATATTTATGTATAACTGCAATACGTGTAATCTTTGGAAACAGTTTATCTCCACTACGTGTGAAATAAATCGGCAAAACAGAAAAATTAGTTCAATTTAGATGAGTCAACATGTTTAACATGCTTTCTGAAATTCGAAAGTGGGTTTAAAAGTGTTGGTTCCATGTCACCATTACGCCATAAAAAGGCATACAAAAGAGTGCATTGGAGATCAGAAAAACTATCACACTTTTGAAACTCAATATGTGGGGAATTTTCACTTCGTTAACAGAGAGCGTTGGAGATGCTCTTATTATGGTTTAGTTACACGTTTAGACTGACAACCAAATTGGGTAATGATTTTCTTTGTACAACGGTTGAACTCTTGATGTTTATGAAATTGAATGGCACAAATTTTGTCATTTTGCTACAAGACAAAAACAAAAAATGACCACCGTACATTTTTGAAAACATATTTTCTTTGAAGAAAATTTTGAAAACATTTTTGTGTAGCTTTTATTGAATTCTAAAAGGTCGGATACGTGTAACATTTTTGTTATTATTCAGTAATAAATAAATGTCGCACGAGATTTAAGCAAAAAATTACAAAGAACTATACTTATTATAATGTTTTTAGTTGGACAAAATTTTCTGATATGATCTAGTTTAATGCATCGGCGGGCACATGAATTCCCGCTAGGAGGGGCGGAAAACACGTGAATTGAAAGTCTACACGCAAATCACACAGACTTCAAAGTGAATTGTGCAATAATTAAAATAGGTTAAGTTTGTGTTACTTGTTTTATTGATTAAGTTGAAGTTACTTTTGATGGTTATTCTAACTATTTTTCATATATTTTTTTTTACTTTATTAATAAAATACATTTTAGATATAATTTTTTCATATCTGAGCAAATTCAACCAATTAAGATGTTTGGGTTTCATCAATTTAAGCGAACTCAACCAAATCTAGTGTTAGCAAATGAGCTCTTAATTTAAAAAACGACTCATATCGAATTTGAACTCCAAATGTCATGCCCGGACCTACCGGACACGTCAACAACCCGCCGTACAGTACGAATAGTCACCCGTAGTTCAACACATTCATACTATGCGAGGCGTCTGGAATATCATTCACACGTAGTACATCCATAAACCAACATAATGTAAAATCATTCATTAAAGCAGCGGAAGCAACATTACAAGGGTTTAAGCCACACTTGGCAAATTAGGCATGCAAGCCCTCAAATAGTTATTCAGAAAAATAATATACATGAGCATTATTCATATTGTTTTTAAAACAGGAACGGAAGAAGCACGAACCACGTCTTCTCTCGTTGAATCTTCCCAAGCAACGGGCAATGATAGCAACCTTCAAGTTCTACCTGAAACTGTGATGTGGCCTCCCCCGTGAAGGGGAGGTCAGTACTTTGAAGCATTTGAAAAGTACAATGACAACTATACCAAGTATAATCAATGTTTCAACTTCTAAGACCCTCAATCTAGGGAATTACTACATTATAGTTAACCTCGTTCATTTAATATCAATTTACCGTGCTAGAATCTTGCTTCTAGTCACGCTACTCTTATACTAGAGCCATGCTTCTAGTTATGTTATGTTGTGCTAAAGCCCTAACTTCTAGTCACTTTTACATCGGTCTAGAACCCTGTTCATAATCACCGTTATCTACCTCGGTCTATAGCCCAGCTCATAATCACTGTTATCTACTTCGGTCTAGAGCCCAACTCATTATCACCGTTATCTACACCGGTCTAGAGCCCAGCTCATAATCACTGTTATCTACATCGGTCTAGAGCCCAACTCATAATCACCGTTATCTACATCGGTCTAGAGCCCAGCTCGTAATCACCGATTATCTACATCGGTCTAGAGCCCAGCTCATAATCACCGATTATCTACATCGGTCTAGAGCCCAGCTCATAATCACCGTTATCTACATCGATCTATAGCTCAGCTCGTAATCACCGATTATCGACATCGGTCTAGAGCCCAGCTCATAACCACCGATTATCTACATCGGTCTAGAGCTCAGCTCATGATCACCGATTAATTACAATTCAATTTCTTAGGACTAGTTCCATCAATTATTCAACTAACAATTCTGATTAGTATTTCAATACTAGTCGTTTGTTCGTTTAAATTTAATTCCTCATCCATGTGTAATTTGGCCTTAATATCAAAATACCACTTATATGCTTTCATGACTTCTTCTCATGAAATAAAAGTATATTTATCACAAATAAAATTCATGGTTAATACAACCATCATACCATCATATTCATAACAAAAAAACATACACAATTTATTCATAAATTTGTATATTATGCATACTATACTTATAATCAATAGTAATTTCATTTAGGCATTTTTAACCATTAATAATCCATGCAAATCACATTTTTATTCATTTAAGGGTCTTATGAAATTAACCCAATAATTATAAGCAATATAGTCGATCATCCTCACATCGAATTAACGCTATGAAGTTCTACCCCTCTTGGTTGAACTCCGGCGAAACTCCGGCGACTTTTGACGAACTCCGGCGACTCTTTCAACTTCTTGAAAGCTCTTTAAATACCTTATTCAAGTTCCTAACAAGGTTTTGTAATCATAAAACCCATATTAATACAAATAACATTTAAAAGGTTATTTTCTGGCGAACCGGTCGTTTTGGCCTCTAAGTCTGTTCTTGGGCATAGAACCACTTTCCCACCCATTATTCCACACTCATGTCATGTAGAAAAATCCTAAGGGTTATTCATATGATATATATCTCATATGGTAGAAGAAAAACAAAGAAAAAGTTAATATAAGGTCATTACCTTAATTCTTCCCACTTTTTCCTAACTTCTTCCCACTCATATCATCTTTTGCTCCATCGCTCGTAGATCTAGTGTTAGTGACCTTAGAACACTTTTCTTCCAACTCCCCCCGATACACCACCTGAAGTATGTCTTCCGCGAGCGACTCCCAGGAAAAATCAAAGGAGGCCTCGGTCCAGTCTGAGAGCTGGTCGGAGGAGAAGTCTTCGAGCCCTCAGCCGTTGTCCCGGGATGATTTAGAAGTGGCAAGAGAGGTTCAGAACAACCTTAGAACCGAGGCCGAAGCCGAGGAGTTTGAGCAACAAGTTGAGGACGAGGAGATGGCCATCGCCGTCCAAACTGCTGAGGAGGAGGAGAAGGAGAGCCTCCAGGTAACCATCGCCATCCTCCCTACAAATGCTGGTGAGGCAGGGACTTCTCGCCCCCTCAGTCCGGATTCCCTTCGGGCTGCACCGTTGAAGAAGAAGAAGAAGAAGAAGGTGAAGGTCTCCCCAAGGAGGAAACAGGTTGCTGCTGATGCTGGACAGCCCATAGGAATACCCGAGGGGCATTCTTATCTAAACATTGCTGCCCTCGTGCTGAAGACAAAGGCTGAAGAGGTTGATTACCAAACAACTCAGTTCTACGCCAGGCCCTTAGCGGTTGTAGTAACACAGGGGCCAGATGACGTTCTATCTCGTCCTCCCTCTAAGGACCAATCAATACAATAGCCCAAGTCTACACTGAGATGAGACATAGAATCAACTCGCCTCTAAGGACCAAACAAATTCGTTAATCCCGCATTATGTAGTTTAATTTAACAAAGCTGCTAAACTTGCTACTTAAATGAGAATTAAGAAAAAACAAATTATTCTTTGAAGACAGGCAATAAATTAACTCAAGTATCTCAGTTTTACTAGTCACCGAAAAGGGAGAGGAAGTTTGGCCAGCCACCTCCAAGAAATTTTCTCGTTCTCGTGTCATATCAGTATTCCAGGCGGCGCTATTCCGGGAGCTAGCAAAGAGTATGTTCGCATAATAGTTTGCATGAACATTGAGAATGATTTGAAGAGGGGGTCACAAATTAGAGAAGGGGACAGTAATTGATTCTGAGTAGATTTCAAGTATGAAAGATTTCTCAATTGTTGCTTCATTTTTGGAGTACTTGAACATGCTGACCTATGTTCTTCTAACACCCGCTCGGGGCTTAGATTGGGGAGAAGCCTTATGGTCCCCATATGCGAGCATATATGCGGCGTGGAGGGATATGTACACAACCCTAATACTCAGCAGTATCATCAGGATAAGGTCATTGTCCCTCTCATTAAACAACTCCCAGATCAAATCTTTATCCCAATCCTTCCTGTCATTCAAAATCAGCCCCATCACAGTCGAAGAAGGGCTTGGATTCGCCCCATCACGAAGGTCATCCTATAGAGTTTACCTCTAATGTGACGATAACGGGTAGTCTATGTGACAATGGGCTACACTTTTTTGTTGATAGCTTTTGATTTTTATATTCTTTTTAGTTTTTTAATCTTTCCATTATATTTAATTTTTAAATGTTACATAGTCTGTATTTTTTACGTTTTTATTATATATATTTATATTTATATTATTGCAAATATTCAAAAAATTACATTACATTTTCCCAACATGTTTAAGTATTTTTTTAACTTTTTACATTTTAATATGAGTTTTTTGTTTCTAAATTTCTCTATGTTGTTTTACATTTTTTCGATTACTTTCGGAAAGTATATGTTTAGTTTCTGTTTTCATTTTAAATTAATTTAAAAGTTTTCACATGTGTGCATACATTGTGCTTTTCGAATTCTTTTACTTTTAACTATGACTTTGTTATGTTTACTTTTTTGTTTAAAAAAAATTAAAGAATTAAAATTAAATTCGTATGGTATTAAAGAGGGAGTAAAGAAGTGTGTTGGGTGTGTGTAAGGACTATAGATTCGAGTCGGTGGATTTTTTTTAGAAATGGTCTATTGGTAAAAAGAAAATTTTAGTTAGCCCATTTTCAAAAAATGAAAAGTGAAAAATGATATTTTTCATTTTAAGTTTATTTATGAAATTTCGATGTTTTTTCACAGATGAAAGGTGCAAATATACCCTTATGGTATATGTGCAAGTGGAAACACACTGATCAAGTTCTAAAAGGTGCAATAATATCAATAATGTTCTTAGAAAAAAATTAACCTTGGTGATTTTAAAAAAATAAAAAATAAAAAAAATTAAAATTCAAAATATATTAGGTTTTGAAAATGAAAATATTTAAAATGAAAAACTTATTTTTATTAAAAAATAGAATAGCCTATATAAAATTTAAAAAATGGTTTCATTATTAACTGAATAAAAGAAAGATTTATTTTATGCTAAAATATTAACATTTTAATTTTAAATAAAAAAATATTATTTTTCCCTTTTAAAGAACCACTTCTAATTCATAAGTATTAATTTAGGTTTTTGCAAAATTTTGAACACATTGCTACATTTTTTGAAATAACATTCTTTGGTGCTGTTTAAACTTAATAAAATGAAATTCACTGTTTTCTTACCTTGAATTATTTATCATCATACAAAATGTGTTATACAAAGAGTTAATGATTTTTTTATTATTAATAAATCATATATAACTTTTAAATTTACTATAAAGTTTTAAAATAATTAACACTTTTTAGAAAAAAATCATAAATATATTAGTAAGTTTTAAAATAAATTTCTATGCTAACAATATAAATTTTTGATATACAATTTTTGATAAATCATAATTATATTTTAAAAATATTAATTTTTCAATTTCCTAATTCAATTTATAATTTATTTTTGGCTTTTCAAAATTAAGTTTTTTATTTTAATTTAATGAGGGATAATCCTTTTATAGGAATATGAGTACTAATTTTGCACCTTTTACAACTTCATGATATGTCCGCACCTGCACATATATTTTAGGTGAAATTGACACCAATAATCTGTACTTTCACTAGTTTTACAATAATAATCCCAACCAAATGAATTGATCCAATTAATCCAAACAGGTAAATACATTCACATAAATAGATAAAATGAGACTAAATTAACGTTTCCATTTCATACCGCTTAATCCACATCCACCTCCCACACATCTCATTTCTTCTGGTAATGCCCCCCCCCACCAATTTACTCTTCAAAATATTTGATTTTTCTTCCTCCCGCTCTCATGAACTGCCTCACGCACGCTTTCTCTCATGAACTGCCTCACGCACGCTTTCTCTCATCACCAGACTGATTTTTCTCATCTAATCACCACACTTTGCTGCTAATCTTGGAACTACCCGACCAAGGCTCGATTAAGAAGAGAAAATCGAAGAGAGGGTCGAGTATTTGGGGGAGAAGTAGCATACCAGAAACAACTCTTTGGGATTCTTTGGATAATCAGGTTATTAATGTAATTCCTTTTCTTTTAGATAGGAATGAGTCTTCGAAAGATTGGTTGTTGACTTCGAAAGATATGAATGAGTCTTCCAAAGATATGTCCTTCCGAATATGCACTTGTATTTCATGGTTATGACTTCTCATTTTGAGAAAGAATGGTTGTTGACTTTGTGTTTGCTTTTGATGCAATTGATGACTAAAGCTACTTGTCGGCAGATTCTCATGTGGAAATATAATGTTTATTATATGAACATTTAGGATTTTAAATTGCCAAAAAAGTATGTAATTCTAAATAGAGATTTAACCAAGACATTCATCTTCTTCATGCAACTGTTTCGTTTGTGTAATATATAAGTATATTGCCTATACTCTGTCCATTAATAGGAGATGTAACACCCCACCCGGATCGACCCGCCAACCCGAGCGGTGTATCACGAGGCGGAAATCAAACAGATTTAATTACAGACTTATTATAATAAGCTATATTTAATAAAATAAACATAACTTTATTAAACAGACATAATGTTAACAACGTAGCACTCTTTTAATTGCAGCGGAAGTTTTTGCAAAATATCAAAATGACCCTTTCAGAGTTTATTTCAAAATACATATTCCATACTTCGTAAAGAACCCCAAAACACACCATATGCACATGAGACCTATGCCTCCCTTCATCCCGATACTTCAAGTTGATCCTGAGCTTGACCTATGGGTAGGAAAAAAACAACAAACAACTACCCGCTCAGCAATGTGCTGAGTGGTACGGTGATAACAAATATAACATATAGCAAACCTAGCATAATTAGCATGTGATCATTATGATCATTAGAACAAACAATCATACCTGAGTGAAATGGATAAACTTTCATTGATTTCAGAATATTCATATACAGAACAGATCAAGTTCAAATATCTGATTATCAGATAAATCATATTTTTAAAATGTATCATTAATAACACAAATTCATTTACTTAGCCTTAAACTCAAGAAACTGGACCTAGACAGAGGAATACTAACGGTAAGGAATACAGTCTCGAGTCTGTACCCACATTACCCAGAAAGGATATGGAAACGTAATCGCCGGAGCTACACGTACCAATCCCTGACAGAAGCTAGCTGAACAGAAAGGATGAGATCACCGAAGAGACCCGATCCTTAGCAGAAGAGTAATAGTGTTCTAAAAAGTTTTCAGGAGTGTACGAAGTACACTAAACATGAGAACACTAATTCCTCTAAAACAGAATTTCAGGAGTGTACATAGTACACTAAACAGAACAGAAGTATTCACGTCAGAGTGCCAGACCAAGAGTAAGGCTTTTTCAGAAAATATAAACTTTAATTTATTTAATCACCAATACTTACGTATGGTGTTTGAACTAACTTAACATAACAAATAACATATAAGCTACGTATGTAGTACTTATTAATGCATGTGGGTTTGATAGAATTTAGCCTTTTATTATTGTTAGTAACATTTCTTAGTTTCGTAATAGCTCTTCTTTTTTATAAATGCTATAGCTTAGTAAATAAATTATTGATAACTAAACTTTTCAAATATGGGTTTTATATATATATAAAGTTTACGTAAGTCTAGTTAAAATAAGTAATGTATGCATGGTTGATATATAGAGATACACATATTGGTCCAAACAAATTCATGTACTCTTTATTTTAGTTTAATAAAGTAAATCATAATACCATACTGCATCTAAATATTACGGAGTATTATAACTTTAGCTAATACATCCGTAATGTGTATTAGTTAGCGAGTGCTTTACTTTATGCATGTACGTAGTATATACTTAGTATTTACGTAAACGTGTTTTTTTTAGTTAATGCATGCATATTAGGTTCACATATTACACAAGATATCAACGTTCATCATCCCCATAACATAACAGGAAACGGAGACGGAATTAATAATATTGAAATACATATTAATCTAAACGGGGGAGGAAACGGAGACGGAATTAATAATATTGAAATACATATTAATCTAAACGGGGGAGGGAACGTACTGACCTTATAGACAAAATTTATCTGAAAATCTCCCAAGGTTGTACTCCTGATATACGACTATCTCCTCTAGAATAATATTTCTTTGGTTAAATATTTTTGTCACTTAAATCTATTGAAACTTGAAAGGTATTCCCTATTTATATGGATAATTTGGACCGCCAGATCCTTGTCACTTTAGAAAATGTCTTATTAACACAAGTGTCCAATGATGAGGACATAGTTTTGCTGCGTCAATATTCTTCCAAGTTCCTTGAGTGGATTTGTCACCAAGCAATTATGTAAAGGAATAAAATATTGCAACTAGAAATTCTAATAGTGCTAACCGTGTTGACTTATCACTTAACATGCATGCTATTTATCTTTTAGCCACAATACTTTCATTTACATACGGTAAAAAAAATTCATAAAATAAGATTTAAGAGTTTTCAGTAAAAAGAAATAATTAGGAAGAAAATCCCAATTTTGACCAAATTATAATCATTTATTTAAATTGTTATTATAATTTTATTCGTATCTTGTCTTAACAATTAGACCAGATTTTGGGGCGTTACAGGAGATCTGCAGGAATGGCCCAATTAGAGGATCGGCCCGTTACCCTCATGTTGGACGGACGTCTTGACCCGTAAGGTGACGTACCTCAATGAGCGTCTAACCAGGGATGAGAATGTATTGCTGCACCAAAGCCCAAGGGTGAGGCGACGAACGTCGTTACCCATGGGCCACAACTACGTTAAGTCCATTACGAACTATGCAACAAATTCTACCAAGGGCCGGGACACGAACGGCCTACACCCTTTGCAGTATCACCGGGAGCAGGCCCCATGCCCGACTGGACGTCCGTCTCCACAGATTAGGCGGGAAACCCAGATTCTGGTGGGAATCGCATTTAATGCTGGGGATTTGGTGGTTGGAACATCAGCCATTCACAACTCTTCACATCAGCACGGCCAACTGCCCATTGGTGGTATAAATAGTAGTACTTAGTTCATTGTAAGGGGTTGACAACTTATTATCCTTATCACTCTAGCATATTACTCGCAGCTCTTCTATTGCAGTATAGGACGAACGACCTTCGGGCTTAGCAAATGTATTGTATTGGGACATTATTTACCATTAATAATATCCGATCCTTTACTTGTTCATTATTCTCTTAGCCCATCTTATTTGCTTGTTGGGTCAATTAATCATTCACACATAAAACAATTCACTCGAAATCTTTGAGCTTATGTGTTGGACCCGAGGGTTGAAGGAATAAACTTCAACAGAATTGTTTCATCTGAACTATCATTATGGTGGGCATTTAAACAAAACACCCCAAGCCCAATATGTACGGGGGAAGGAAACCCTCGCAATGAATATAGTTCCTGATAAATTGGATTTTTGGTGGGTCTTGAGTTTGCCCAAAGAGACGGAATTGATGATGAAATTGAGGAGTCAAAGTAAAAAAAGTAAACATAACAAAGTCATAGTTAAAAGTAAAAGAATTCGAAAAACACAATGTTTGCACTTTTTTTTGAAATTTTTTAAACTAATTTAAATAAATTAATTGGGCTTATTTAGTGGGCTTTTAAGGGTCTCAACCACACCAAATTAATTAAGCATTGTCAGACAATGCTTAGGGAGTGTTTGCAACAGCTTCTGCTTAAAAAAAAGCACTTTTGGAAATGAAATGAAAAAGTGATTAGTTGTAAAAGTTGATAGTGTTTGAGAAAAAAATGATTTTGAAAAGTAAAAGTTGGTTGTGTTTGGTAAAATAAGTGCTTTTGGTGTATAAAAAGGGGAAAAGCACTTTTGACACGAAAGCCGAGAAAAGTAAAAAATTGGTAGTGTTTGGTAAATAAGTGCTTTTTTAAGCCAAAAGCTGAGAAGTGCTTTTTTTAAAGTTGTTGCAAACCAACCTTTAGAAATCAAACCCCTCCCCACCCGAGTACGTATATCGTACATCCGGGTGTACGGGTGAGAACCGTACATCCGGGCTTTTTTTAAATTTATTAAGCTTCAGTCCATTTTAATAACCCAGTTTGAATAGAATTAAATGAATCCCACGGATGGCCCATAAAAAGGCCCAATTAAAAAAAAGACAGTCCATTTAATTAAAACAATCTATTTTTTTTGGTGGCAGTTTTGTAATTTAAGCGAAAAATAATGGCTTCCGCTAAATGAGCAACATTGTCGTTTTGTTGAGCATCTCACATATTGTATTGAGTATTATGAGGCTAATAATGAGTATCGCGATCTCTGCTTCATATCTTCTATTTTTCTGCTATAAAAACTTAATCCGTATTAAATTATATCTAAAATTCACTACTATTAATTTCAATATGCGAGTCTAATGTAATATGATACTTTTGAAATATGCATTGATATGACATTTTAAAAATAAGCATAACATCAATATCAAATGATCATACATAACTAACAAAGTGCACGTTGATATGAAAATCGTAAGGTTTGTTAGTTGAATATCATGACATTTTAAATGAGCATCAAACCTCAACTATTGAGATGAAAATCACGACTTCTGGAGAATGAGTAATAATGAACTTTTAATGAGCACCCTAACTATTCTGTTGAGTATTAGGAGTCTAATATTCAGAATCGTGATCTCTGCTTTACAAACTTCTAATTCACTTTTTTTTTGTTATTTTTTATCGTAAGGGTTGTTAGTTAAACATCACGACATTTTAATTGAGCATCAAACATCTGTTATTGAGATGAAAATCATAGTTTCTTGTGAATGAGCAATAATGAACTTTTAATGAGCATCAATCCTATTATGTTGAGTATTAGGAGTCTATCATAAATTAATACTTTTAAAAAATGCATTGATATGACATTTAGAAAATGAGCATAAAATGAGTATCAGATGAGCATATGTAACTTACAACATGAGTATTAATGAATTTGGTAGCTAATTGGTTGGTTAAACATCACAACATTTTCATTCAGCATCAAAACTCCTCTATTGAGATTGATGAAAATCATGATTTCTATTAAATGAGCATTAATGAATTTTTAATGAGCATCAGGCCTATAGAAATGAGCATATGTAAATTATATCATTTAGAAAATGAGTACCAGATGAGCATAGTAACTTACAAAATGCGCATTGATGTGAAGATCATAAGATTTTTTAGTGGAATATCACGACATTTTAATTGAGCATCAAACATCCTCTATTGAGATCAATGAGCATTAATGAATTTTTAATGAGCATCAGACCTATACAAATGAGCATTCGTAACTTACAAGATGATCATTGATATGAAAATTGTATGTTTTGTTTGTTGAACATCAAGATATTTTCAGTGAGCATCGAACCTCCGTTATTGTGTACTAGAATCATGCAATTGAGTATCGTGGTTTGTGGTCTCGTGTCTATAATCAAATTCTATGCGAATCTAATGTAATATGAGACTTTTGAAATATACATGGATAAACATTTTAAAATAAGCATAACAAAGGTACTAAATGGACATACATTACTTACAAAATGAGTTTTCAAAAATTGAAATGTTCATTTGTATATATTTATTCTTTTTAGACGCTATAATTATTTGAGTTTAAAATAAAGAAAAAAAGAAAAAAGACAAAAAAGTAAACTAACTAAAGTAAAAGTAACGAAAAAGTAAAATAAAAGAAACGAAGAGAAAAAAGAAAGAAGAGAAAAAAAGTAACGAAAAAGTAAAATAAAAAAGACAAATCAAATACGTAGTATACAACAAACTAGGATGACGGGATGGAGGGTAAAAATGAAAAAGAATGACGGCTGAAATAAATAAAAGCAACGGGGAGTGAGGGAATGAGGAAGAATCAGGAATAGAGATGGATGAGAGAATGAGTCTGCCACGTCATTTAAAAACCGGGTGTACATGTACACCCGGGTGTATAATATAACTTACGTCCCCACCCGTTTTTGAGGTTTTGTTTTTCTTTTTGGAATGGTTTGCTGTTTATTTTGGAACCAGCGACGACTGACAGCACCTGCCTTTTGGCTCTTTCGTCCTCCCCACCTCTGAACACCCTCGACCTCTATCTTGTCTCTTCTCTCGTCTCTCTCCCTCGTACGCATCATGGACTCCCTGTCTGTATATGTCCACACTCTTTGAGCATCTTTTTTTCTACAGAGAGAGATTCAAACTAGAGGGAGGGGTTGGAAATTCAAATTCACATCTTCTTTCCCTAATCTGCTTAGCCCAGACATTTATCCAGTCGCTTTATGTTGATCTGTTGAGGTAAATTTCAGACCTTTTTTGTTCTCTGATTGTCTTCTCCTCAGATTTTTCGCTTCTCTGACGAAGCAACTACTGTATTTGTGTAAAATGTTAGATGATTCATTGTTATTCAGTGAATGCTGTGTCGGTTAATTCAAGTGGCGTGTTTTCACGATTTGGGTTCTTGGAATGAGCCAATATGGCATCTGAGATAAGCCAATTGAAAAGATCTTGGCTTCAGTATAATAAGAAAGATGGTTTCTTGACTTACCCACCTCCAGTTCCCACCTTTTCTGGAACTTTCCAGACCCAAACAAGCCCTTCCCCTTCAACACCATCCGGGAACAACAAGACCAGTCCAGCAGTCTTGTTCGTCATAGTAATATTGGCTGTCCTCTTTTTCATATCCGGTCTCCTCCACTTGCTAGTTAGATTCCTACTCAAGAATCCTTCTTCTTCAAGAGCCGAGTTTGATCCACATCCAGACATTTCAGGGAGTCCATCTGATGCCTTACAAAGACAATTACAACAGCTCTTCCATCTACATGACTCAGGTCTGGATCAAGCCTTCATTGATGCTCTTCCTGTTTTCATGTACAAACAGGTTGTAGGTCCTAAAGAGCCATTCGATTGTGCAGTTTGTCTTAGTGAATTTCTGGAGAATGATAAACTCAGGTTGCTCCCAACATGTGGACATGCTTTCCATATCAATTGCATTGACACATGGCTATTATCCAACTCAACTTGTCCTCTCTGCAGAGGAACCCTTTTTGGTGCTGGGTTTTCCATTGATAATCCCATGTTTGACTATGATGGAGTGGGGGATGATGATGATGGGGACAATGGGATTTCTGTTTCTCAGAAAAGAATCGATTTGAATGAGATTGTAGTGGAAAAGGAAGGAACTTTTCCTGTTAGACTTGGTAAATTCAGCAAGTTGAATAGTGATCTGACTATGAAATGGGAAGGAGAGACTAGTAGTAGTAATTTAGATGCACGAAGATGTTATTCAATGGGATCATATCAATATGTAGTTGGCGATACTAATCTAAGAGTGGCCTTGACAAGTCAAAGAAACGTGAAATCAAGAAGAGACGCTGAAAGGGATGGGAGAAGGATAGGTATTGGTGCAAAAACTGATAGCTACTCAATGTCGAAGATTTGGTTGTGGTGAGAGAAAAGGAGTTTTGCAAGTTCTTCAGAGTCCACTGGGAAAGAAGATCGTTCTCCTTTTGATAGGGCCTCCAAATGGATGCCAGACAAGAAGGGAAGTAAAATTGTCTTTGCCTTTTGAAATTCTTTCTAGGCTAAAAAATGGTAAGTTGGCAACCTCTCATATGACATGGTAGATCTGAAGTTGGGCCCAAATTCTTTTTATTTTTTGAAGATTGGATACAATCAAATTGAGAAATCTAGAATCCTTGACTCTTGAACTCCAGCATGATTTATAATCCATGCCCTGATTATTAAGAAATATTTATGTGATTATATCTTGACACACTGCTCTTACAAGAAGCTGCATTTACTAACAACGTTTTCACATATAGCTTCTTGAAGCAATAACACTAGTGGCCATATTTCTCACCTTGTCTTTGCTTATTTTTTGGTCTCACTCTTTTGCCTGGTATCGTCATCTTATTTAGAGTGTCTATATAATGTTGGTCTGAAATGTCTAGCTATCCCAAAAGTAACAAATAGAAAAATACAAACAAATATATAAAATTTAGACTAGTTCTTTTGTAAAACTGACCTTCTAAGACGAAATCTAGTGTATTAGAGCATAAACAATAGAGTCAAATAAGCTCTCCAACTATTCATAATTATGCACCTCGGCCCTTGAATAGGAAGACCTTACCGATACACCATCAATTCATTAAAATAAAGCAATCAAGCCTTTTTTACCTCCTAGTGCTGGTAAGATGGTAACTTTCTTGTGTGATGTTAATGACTCTCATCCATTAAAAAAAGGCTTGATTGTTTTATTTCAATAGACCAAGTTGTGTTTTTGTAAGGTACTCCCGTATTACGGTTCAGGTCCTGGTTGTAGAAAATCAACAATTAGTTTGAACATGGTAATTTTTTTTTCATTCTTGGATTACGACAATCTTGAAATGGCCTTTAAATCCATTTGCCTAAAACATGGATGAAGGCTAGTATTTTCCTCTGCAATTTAAGGTAGAGTTTTTATTTTATTTTCCCAGCCATTGGTAAAGTAAGTGAAATATGTGTGTCCCTCTTCCCTCTTCCTTTCTTTGATTGGTTTGCACCTGGTTGCTGCCATCATCACCATGGGTCTTTGCATAGTTCGATATAGAATGCACTGTTTGGGATGACTGCAAAAAATCTAAGTAAGCACTTCTTAGGAAATCATCATATTTTGTGACCTGGAGTTGACAGAACTACTATTAAATCTTTGAAGGATAAAAGTGTTGGTTTGTCAATTCTTAAAAAATCATCATCTGTTAATGGGCACGCTCTTCTAAGTTCTAATTAGAATTGAGCTCTGTATGGTCAAGCTGCATGCTAGTATGATATTATGCAATTTTTCTTAACCAGAGTTGGATGGATTCAATTCTGGATAGACTTACTGATAGTGAGCATGGCTCTATAGTTCATGATTGATGATGATTTATGAAGACAAATTAAGAAATAAAAGAATAAGAACATGGCGCAAAACTTTGGTTTGTTTCTTATTTGATTTGATGTTTCTATTTTAGATTTCCACATGGTTTGATGTGTACACCATGGTATAAATCACCTCTAACACCACCTACCCACAACAGTTTTGGTGCTCTTATTCCCACAATATTTATGGTCGATCTGAATATCATGGCACATATTAGCTGTGCGCACAGAGAAAACGTGCCTTTGAGGTTGTAAAAAAACGTGTCTTTGGGTCAATGAGTGAGTCACTTAATTAAGGGCATTTTGGGGTGATATCTTATCGTGACTTGTGGTGTCTTGGCGGTGGTGGAACAAATTTATTACTCCGTATAATACATACTTGTACAGAGTTGTACTTGATACGACCAAAATAAAACTATATAAAGTGACTCACCTCTAAAGTGATGTCGGAAAATTATTGAAGTGTTGTAAATTTCTGAAACAGAAATTGTTCATCCTTGTCATTAGAACACTAAGCTACTTATGATCCTTGTAATAAGCCTACTCGGCTACTCAGCTAATCGATATCCTTGTAATCATAGTTAGACACGTGGGTAGATTAATGGTGCCAGCAAATTGTGTAGAATCAATCCTAGGGGTGGACTCGGGCCGGTTCGGGCCCGGTTCGGGCCTGGGCCCGGCCGGGCCTCGGTTCATGAAAGGGGAGGCCCGGAACCGGCCCGGGTAACCCCCGGGTTCGGGCCGGGCCGAGCCGGGTCGGGCCTCGATTTAACTTAATTTTTTTTGGCTTTTCATAATTAACCCCCAACCCTCCCCCTCACCCCCAAACCACCCCAAACCACCTCAAATGGCCCAAAATACCCAGCCCAACCCAAAAACTTAAAAAAAAATCAAAAAAAAGAAAAAATAAATAAATAGGCCCGGACCGGGCCCGAACTGGCCGGGCCGGTTCACCTTTTCAAGGGCCTGAGCTCAGCCCGGAACCCCAGCGGGTCGGGCCTACCCGGACCGGTCCCTGGCCGGGCTGGCGGTTCGGGCCGGTTCAAGCAGTGACTGGGCCGGTTTCGGGCCGCCCGGCCCGAGTCCACCCCTAATTCATCCCCAAGCTTGGCTAGTATAAATAGTGCTAGTTCAATCCTTTGAAAATGAATTCAGAAAATCTCAAAAATGAATTCGTACCTTTGAACAATAATTGGTTTCTTCAATCAATTGAATAATTGAATAATAAGCCTCCAGTAGAGAGTAAGGGTCTGTTTGCAACTGCTTTTAAAAAAGCACTTCTCAGCTTCTGACTTTAAAAAAGCACTTATTTTTCCAAACACTACAACTTTTATTTTTCTCGGCTTCCGCGTCAAAAGTGCTTTTACTTTTTCTATTACACAAAAAGCACTTATTTTTCCAAACACTACCCACTTTTACTTTTCAAAATCACTTTTTTCTCAAACACTATCAACTTTTATTTAATCACTTCTCCCCATTTCATTAAAAAAAGCACTTTTTTAAAAGTAGAAGCTGTTGCAAACAGACCCTAAGACTTGAATAAACATACGAAAAGTAAGTAATAATACTCCACTGTAACTGTATCCCGTAAGACCATAATAGAGAATAAGCAAAGAAAGAATACGAAGTACTATAAAAGCCTTCTTCTAGGAAGCCGTTATTACGGCCTAGGGAGTAGAGATCAAAGAATGGGCGTATCTTCTCTACAATAATGTTGAATATTGTTAGGGGTATAATGGTAATAGAAAAAGTGTTGGTGGTTCTTGATGCACAATGCTATTGTACATCATGTATACCTTCTTGTACTTTTAACTTCATTAAAGTTTCCGTTTTAACGGTACAGTGTTATGCATCCTTAATTCGTATTGTAGTTTTCAGTGACCCTTTACCTCTTCCGTTACTTGCCCTCTCATTTGTAGCAAAGTGTATTTGGTCATACTACTAAAAAAGTTGAGCACCGCTTCTCTCCATGGATTGTGTTCCATTCTTAAATTCTTGATGGTTGGCGTTTTTTGTTTTTTGTTCTTCTTAGTTGTACTCCCTCTTTAAAGCCAGGCTTGGATTTTAGTCTGGAAGGTTGGTTTATGCTAGAACGCAGAAAACGTCTTTTGAAAATCGCGAATTCACAGTTCACGATTCGCTGAAGGTTGGGTGATTGTTGATGTTTGAGTTCGATCTCTGGGTGTTTCTTAGTCGTTTTTCACCCCTAATTTCAATTCCGACACCAGACTTGCAATTAGAACGATGAAAAACGTGAGTTACTTTTCCTATTAGGTCGATCCATAAAAAATTGTGAAGTAATGAAGTGATATATTAAGATTTGAACTATTCTTCCTATCAGATTAACTCTTTTAGATGGAACCTTGTATCATAACAAAAGACTATCAATTTTTAAAAAATATTACTCTACATAGTTACTAAAAGTTACTAGTGACTCTCTAGACTCCATGAATATGTACTCTTACATTCGTTCTATCCTGTGATTGTTAAGTTCCGGCCACTCGGTATGTTCCCCTTGAATAATTGTGAAATAATAAGTGTTACATTGTTTTTTCTAATGATCATCTATACTAACTTGGATTAATTACCTAAATAGGAGTAAAAGGTAGTCAATAATCACAAATAACACTACATTGTTTTTTAATTCACTAGTAAGACAAATCATGTATGTTTTGACAAATATACCCTCGTAGCTATTGAAATGTTTTAATTCATATCAAAATCATAACAAATAAAAAATAATAATAAAATATTGACAATTTTTTAAAGATAATTTTCTTTTTTCAAAAAAAAAAACATAAAAAACAAATTCATTGCTGCCTCAGCCACCACCCCTAGCACCACCAACTCTGATCAATGAAAAAATGCCACATGCATTAGCAATGCCATATTAATGGGAGTTTCAATGAAAATTTTGACACTGAGTAACATGTCATTTCCTTGGCACTTTCTGAAATGACATTTTTACAAATCATGACAAACTAATATTTTTTAAACACAAAAATTAAAAAGTTTTTAAAAATAAATAAAAAACGTAAAAAACAAAATCACCGCCGCCTCTGCTGCCCCAACAACATCAACTCTGATCACCGGGAAAAAATGCAACATGCATTAGTAATGCCATACTAATGGCAGTCTCAATGAAATTTTTTGCATTGTCAAAGAGTAATATGCCATTTTCTTTGCATTTCAGAAAAAATTGCATTTCTTTTTACAAAAAATGGCATTTTTACACTGGTCGGTGGTGTTGGTGCAGGTGGTAGTAGAGGCGGTGGGAAAAGGATAAGTTTTTATGGATTTTTACTTTTTTTATCAATTTTTTTATTATGTTTCTACGTTTTTTTATTATTTTTTACGATTTTATTATGAATTAAAACATTTTATTATGACTCATAACTAACTTTTACTCCTTTTTAAAGGAGGTGTAAGAGTGGAATGAAAAAATACGTACGTTTCAAAATAGGAGTAATATGGTTTTATCTTGGATAAAAATATAAGAACATTTATTTTTGATTTTACACTAGTTTTACTCCAATTTGGGACAATTTATATAGTTACTTTAGTCAATACATCAAGAAAAGTAACTCTAACCTTACTTTTTTTTTATAATTACACAATTGAACGCGCAATTAAAAGTTAGATGTTTAGCAAAAATGTGGACTAATATATATTCTTGATAAATTGAAAAACATGGTCACAAAACGAGCTTTTAGTATTACTAAAGCCTGGTTTGCAAATGCTTCTAAAAAGCACTTTTCGGCTTTTCTTAAAGCAGAAGTGGAAATAAGTGTTTGCAGTAGACTCCATTTCCGTTGACAAAAGCCAGAAGCCAGAAGCCAGAAGCAATTCTTTTGGTAATTTCGTAATTCTTGAGAAGTAGGGGGGCATTTATATCATTCATATTTGTATATCTCATTAATACCCTTCTCTTTTTTTCTTCTTTCCTCTGAATCGTTCGTATAGCCAGCCATCCCTAATCGATGCATCTTGCCCTCATCGACGAATGAAGCTCCCCAACCCTAAAGTTTTAATCTATCTTTGTCCGTGTATCTGCGCTGCTGCTAAAGAAGTTGGGAAGCCACCGAACTGAAGTTGAAGATCCATAGCTGAAGTCGAGACGGGAAAATTGAAGCTAGCTGCAATTTCTGAGTGAACTTACCTTGTTTGGCATGAACTTGGTATGCCGACCCTAGCTGACCTCGTCTTCTTGGAGCAGACATTTTCGCTGGGCGATAGCTGCGTGCGGACAAAGAGGAAAGGAAATAACGACGTGCCAAAGGTATAAAGAGAGAGGGGGCATTTTAGTACATTCATAAAAACATACATCAATAATCACTTTTTTACCAAACACTCCAACTTCAACACTTTTTATATAATCATTTTTTTTCCAAACACTATCACCTTTTACAAATAATCACTTCTCCTCAGTTCATTAAAAAAAAAAACACTTTTTTTAAAGCAGAAGCTGTTGCAAACAGACCCTAAAGAGGCTCTTATATTTCAACTAGTTTAGTAACGCGCGTTGCGCGTTGGTGGTAATGCCCAAGGCCATTATACAAACATTAATTCATCGATTTAGATTGAATGAATACATGAGTAATATGAATACAATATTTGAATACATAGTTTGTTACTTTGTTTGCATCCCAATTATTTTCATCCCAGTTATTTTCATCTCCTGGACATCTGGTGCAAAAAGTGAAGGAGTTGAAGTTCATAACTAAACCAATTTAATCATACAACACTACTTCATCCACAAGTAATTAGCAAACCAGAATAAAATAGAATCTAAATATTGGCATATATTCATCCATAAGGGAATCAATGATAAGGCTACTTTCAAATTCCAGGCTGCATTTTGCTATCTTTTGAATTAATGATTACTTTCAAATTTAGGGAAACCTCGTAATAGAAACATACTAACATTTATAAGTTATAAAACCCAGTATTCTCGAAAGAAAAATTTCATATTAGGTAGACTAATATGAGGGGAGGATCAACTACTGGGAGTTTTTTTTTCAATTTGTTATCATGTATACTAATCCCAGCCTCCCAGGTTAGATTGTAGTATCATTGTGTATCAAGGAACTTAAATTTGAAACAAATAGGGGTAATAATGATCACTTGTTTATATTTTTAAGCCTTCAAAGTAATCATGCCTCCTATTATTCTGCTTGTGATTTGAATGTCAAAATTCTCACAAGAAAGTGAGCAACAATTACTCCCTCCGTCCCAAAATCGTTGGCCAATGTTGACTTGCACGTGGATTAATAAAGTAAAAACTGTGTGGTTAAAATTTGTGCAGAGGAGAGAGAATTAACTTTAGCCACATATTCCTTACTTTAAATGGAAATGGCCAACCTTTTTGGGACGGCCAAAAAAGGAAATTTGGCCAACCATTTTGGGACGGAGGGAGTACTTGGTAAGAAGAGAAGTGAATAATTATAGACTTTCATAATTTGGTGTAATGTCATTGAGCCATTCCTAGCATAAATTAGTAATCTTTCTTATACTGCCCCTGATCCCCACCTAATAGCCCCTGATGCCACTAATATTCTTACGTACATACATCTGACATAGGTTTGTGAAGAAAATATTACAGTAGCTTTTCAGTATGAATATTTTAATTACTGGCTTACTGCCCATCCATATACATGTGTCTACATACACTTTTTTCATGGAATTATTACTCTTTTCTTTTGAGAGCTAAGATACTTTTATATCTAAAAATGAGCAAGTCTTGGGAATATTAAATAGGTTGTTAATTAAATGATGATAAATATGATAATAAAAAAAATTAAATAATGATAAACGCATTTACTGCTTTACACCAAGCCACAAACTCAATTGTTATAGTTGATTCCCCTATCCAAGTCTACAAGGGGTGGTGATACTACAGCTAAAAGAGTAATATGTAGTACAAAACTTTGATAGAAGTGTATTGGATAGTAAAACTATTGCATATGGTAAATTTGGAGCATCTTCCTCTCTACTCTAAGAGTTGGAAAAGCTATAAAAAAAATCTTATTCGGGTAGCTAATTTTCTTCACATCCTATTCTCTAATTTTTGGATTTCCAGCTTTTTTCTATTTTTTCTTTAAAATCTAGTGTTACCAAATAGGCTATGAGTTTTAAGATAAAGCACTTCTAATTAGATACTATATTTATTATATTATATGTTGTACTGCCATTTACAATAAATTTTGCATCCTAATCACGGAGTATATTCATCTCATAGACACCTGGTGCAAAAGTGGAGGAATTGAAGCTCATAACTAAAGCCGTTTAATCAGACAACTTTACTTCATAGTTAACATGAAGTTAACAATAAAATAGAATCTGAATATTGACATTCATCCATAAGGGAGGTTTCATGAAGTTAGAGGCTTTTGAAGGATAAAACAAATTGAAGAAGCTAAAGTCTGACTTTTGATCCCAAACAAATTCAGGAAGCTAAAATTGAACTGAGCACTTGGATTTTATGACAATTTATGGCTAAATGATCCCAAACCTCTTCTTGAGTTATATTACTTATATATACATTGTCAAATCACTTCCCTGATGAAATTTTATGCCGTACACTGTTGTATATTGACACAAGTATACTTCTATATTTTTGAAATACAAGTTACATTTACGCATTACATTTACATTACATATATGTCAAAAGAACACTATAGCTTGTTTAAATTTTATGCATCAGATACATAATGCTTGTTTCATCTTAATACCATTTTGAGAATTAAAGTTTTATCTTAATATGTCAAAAGGCATAGCCCAAATCTTTACCAGTAGATCTGTCTTTGGCTTATACTCAAAATGCTTAAACTACACAACAAGAAAGAAACAATAATAGTGAGAAAAATAAGATGATAAAAGTAAGAAAGAAGCCTTACATATCCTCCAAAACTACGAAGATGATATAAAAATATACAATAGCTGTTTGATATTGGGATTTAATGCCACGAGATGTGCTCCACCTGAGATTTTGAAACAACTTAAAATAAAGGAAATTAAATCTTACATTGGAGAAGAAGGAGGGGTCAAGGGGATGAAGAAGGCGACAAAGATTGATGGCGATCGTTTGTGGACGAACTGAGTCTTCAGACCTCAGCGGCTAACCTAACCAATTGTGTGGAGTGGTCCGAAAGTGTGGAACAAAAACTCAAAAAGTGAGAAGGGGTAGAGGATTGACCTGGGTGGAGTGGGCCAGGCTTTACTAACGGGATGGCAGATGATACTGTTTATTAACGGCAAAAGGAAGGTAGGAGATGTTACAAATACTTAAGCATGGTGTACATGTCTATTAAAGCATTAAGATACCATCAACAATTTTTTTATACCCACAATACCCCAACCCTCATTCACTCTTATTAGATTGTAGAGATAGTCCAGTCTGCCTTTGGTCAGACTTAATGGATAAGCAAGGCGTAAAGCCCCTACGCCTAGGTCCGTCTTTGACAATGAAAGAGAAGCGTTATAATGTCTTTACATTTTCAATCCCAAACCAGATCAGAATAGATCAGAACAAACATGAATAGTTATAAACCACATAAAAACTAAACATGTAACCACACCAGTTCAGACTAGACCAAATCAGATAAAAAGACCAAACTAGAAAATTTGAGATTCACACCTAAAGAGAAGCGCTAAGACGTTTTCTTTTGGACTGTTTTCAGTTCCAGACCAAAACAGATAACACAAGACCAGATCATACTTCCGTAGTTATAAAATACACAGTGAGCTCGTTTGGTAGTTTACACGTTAAATCTTTGCACGCGAAGTGATTGTATGCAAATTATAGGGAATCAATCATTTTACATGTAAAATAGATTACATTGTTTGACTAGACATGTAATTTATTTTTAAATTGCATGCAAAGGCGTTGCAGTGGTTCATAAAACGCATGCAAAGTATTTTACCACCCCCACGTAAAATATTTGGTACGGTGCGAACTGTTTTAAAAACATGCCTACAGTTTACATTAAATAATCAAACCAAACATTATAAACATTTTATGTCTTTACACTTTGCATGTAAAGTAATTATTTTACATCCTACCAAACGCTATTAAACATTTAACGAACAAACTAGACTAATTCAGATTAAACCAGACTAGATCAGAACACCCTAAATTTGATTTCAAAAGAAGACATTTTGTCCACATTCAAAGTACACGGTTACACACACCTAGGACATAAGCTCGAAGAAATTCAAGATGAGGGGGGTTCTTCTCCTAAGAGTAGCTCAAAAAGCTGTATCTTCTTCTGGTATTCAAAGTAACTTTCAGTCTTCGTCAAAGCGCTGCTTGTGTCTCTTCTCAAATCAACTCCACTCTCAGTATTTCATCTTCCTTCTGCCGTCTCGTCCTCCACCCCCTTTTTCTGTTGACTTTTTTGTTTAATCACTTCATCTATGTGTAGATATGATAATTTGATAGTTTCTGTGAATTTTTATACGCATACCTATATGGTATTGAATTTTGTTTTGGCAGCGCACCGTCATCCTTTGGCATTGCATTTGACATCGATGGCGTCCTCCTCCGAGGAAGCATTCCGATTAGCGGTTCTTCTCATGCTCTCAGACGCCTCTACGACAATTTTGGTAATATTTTCTTTTAATCTCATATTCTATTTTTTTTATTCATTGAGAAAGGGAAGGGAGGGGCAGGGAAGGGATTAATCTCATTTTCTATACTCCTGTGTTTGCATAAAAACGTTTCACCAGGCTGATCCAGAAAAAGTTATTTGTCACAATTTTTATGTTAGTGTTTTTTTTTTTTAATAGAATTCGGCTTAGGTTAATAACCAATAAACATTCAGACTATGGGTCAAAAGACAGAAAGAAATCCGACATCCGTTATCCCTTGAACCAGACTCGGAATTTATCATCGTAACAATAAAATTCGCTGATCCATAGCTGAGAAACAAAAATCCAAAAACGGTTGTCATCCTCCTCCCGATCCCCATATCCAAACTCAATGTCTGACAATTTGAAACAATAAAAACACACGAAAAACCAATACTAAAGTAATCAGTACTGTAAAAATAAGCAAAACAAACTAAAACAAACTTCTGCTCCAGCCGATAAACTCGAACCATCCACTGGACTTGCGGCATCTCCGGCGGGCTTAAGCCGCAAAGCCTGCCTCCTCTCCGTTTTTTGCTTCATCCATAGCCATGTTGTCCTCCCCGAAATCCTTTGCTGACCCAGTCTCTCAAATCTTCCTCCTCTTAGAACCTTCTTCCTTTGCCTCCTCCCCTTCATGTGAAGCTTTGGGCTGACTCAGTTGCTGAAACTTTTTCCTTTACATCTATCTTTGATGCCCCCTTCTCCCCCTCCGTTTTGCCAGAACTTGATGAACCCTCTAAGCCCCAGTTTTGCCCTCCTCTCGGGCTTGTCTTCACCCAACCACCCGCTTTAAGATGGGATCCAAATCTTTTTTCTAAAACTAACCCCTCTTCTTAATTCAATGGACAAAAGCTATCCGGGTGTCCAATTAGGCCACAGATAAAGCAACAATTGGGCAGTCTTTCATATTTAAAATCCACACAAAAACTTTTACCATTTTTTTTCAGTTTTGTCCCCTTCTTCAACGATTTATCCATCTTCATAAGAACCCTAATTCTCATATATAGCTCTATCTTTTCCTTCTTGTGACCATCCTCATATTTAATAAATTCCCCAATAAAATTACCAACCCTTCTGGCAGTACCCAGATTAACCAGACTATAGGGAACATTATGAATTTGTACCCAAAACTCAGCCTCATTTAATATTATTTTATGTGGAATATCATTAGGCATAAGTTCTTTTAACATAATAGACTACGTTCAAACTGCCAAGGTCCCCTATAGACTACATCAAGAACACGCTGCACATCAAAACGATGGTTAAACGAAAAGAGATACCTTTTATCACCGATTTCCTTCACTGTCATGCCTTTCCCCGGCCGCCATAAGGAGGTCATCTTCTCCTTGAGATCCGAAAATCTGATCTTCCGATCAGTAAGTACTTGAAATATTTAAAAAAATGAATTGTTGGTAATGGAAGTGTCACAAGGCAAGACACCACAAGGGACAGAGGAGGCATATCACTACATCTGTAGCGGGAGACGTGAAGGGGTGAGGGTTTTATATTTTTATAAATAAAGAGAAGGGTAAAGGTTGTCCAACACCTCAAAACACCCCAATTTGGGATGTTAAAAAAATCATAGGTTTAGGTGTTGGTAAGGTTATTGTTAACACCTTATAAATACTTATTAAAACTTCCTTTTTCTCTGATTTCTCTCCCAACCAAGTGTTAACTGTTAAGGCCAACAATCTTTAACACTTCCATGACCAATACCTCTCGACACACCAGTGTAAAAGTTCGATTGAATAACAAAAGCCAATTTCAGAAATGACTATAATTGATAGCCTAAATAAGAGAATAAAATGGAAGACTAAGAAAAGTAAAATTGAAAATCATTTTAGAACAGATCAAGTACATATATTTAATATTTGCCTCTAGAACTGAATCACATTTTTTCCTTTTTCCAGTTAAAATATACAATAAAACTAGCTCAGTAGAACAAAGTTACTCCAGATTTGTAAACTAAATGTGTCTCTCTTATCCGGCTAGGTTGTATATGCCTAATTTTGTATGGTCTGGTTAAGTCTGAGCTTGTGTTTCACTTTGTGATATTTCCCAAGTCTATTTACGTATTTAGAAGTGATAAATGTGATAATGCATGCGTTGCCATGACATGTGCAGGGACTATGAGAGTTCCTTTTGTTTTCCTGACAAATGGTGAGTGCTTCTCCTAAATCAATTCGTATAACTAATTCAATTTTCAAATAGTCATGCAGTAATGCCGATATCTTTGTGCAGTAGAATACAATGCACATGTGGTCTTTGATGGTCTCCTTTTTATGCAAAACCGGAACTTTATCACTTCCCCTTTCACCATGTGGATAATTTTATACACGATCTACCAAGAAATAAAAGTTAGCCTTCAATTGTTTTTGTCTGCAAAACAATTGAGCTCTATGGGTGATATTATTTTTAAGTATTGGCTGTATTGCCCTCATAGTACTTCTAGCTTATAGACATATAATCATTCACTCATTTTTCTCAGAGTAAGATATAATGATTAACTCTTTAATATTCTTTACTCCAGCCATTGCAATTTTAGTGTATAAAACAGCTCTAGTTTTTCCGGTCCAGAACTGAAGTTCTCTTTTCTCATCTGAGTCATCTCCCTTGTTGCCTCATACTTTCTGTCACTTGTGGATGCAAACATATTTATGTTCTTGTTGTGAACAGAAAAAATAAAATCAACGGGGTAAACCGTTGCCCGATAATCAACGGTAAAAATACCGTTGCCCAGAGCCAAAAGGCTAAAACCAATTTTATTCCAAGATGATCAAGAATGAAGCATACAAGGGGTATAAATAATCCTCTAGGTCTCTAGGTCTAATAAGAATAGGAATCCTAATTAAATCATAATAGGAAACTAAATAAAATAGAAAACCCCTAGTTCTAATAGAAGTCCTAATTAAATCATTCTAGGAAACTAAATAGAAATAGCAAACCTCTAATTCTAACGAGAATAGAAGTCCTAATTAAATTATACTTAGGAAACAAAATAAATTAGGAAACAAAATAAAAGGAATAATTAAAATTAATTAAATTGCCCATGAAGGTGGGCTCAAGCCCGTTCCCGCCGGAGTAAACCGACAGCCCTTGGGTCTCGGACCCTCCTCTTCTACACAGCCCCCTGCTCTCCCTGCTCTCTATCAGTTCTTCATGAATACTGAACCACTATTATATTTAGTTCTCGCTCTCTTATCCCATTAATATGGAGTGCACTGCTTTCAGATTTGTAACCTTCCATCTATTAGTTTTTAACTTGTCTTTCACTCTTTCTGTTAGAGAGCACTTTCCCATTTCTTTATGGCCTTTTGGTTAAACATTTTTGGAGAGGGCTTTCGAGGGGATGGTTTTTAAAGACTTATTCTATATGGAATGTGTGTATATTATATATGTATATTATATGTGTATATATAGAGTTCAGATCATATCGGTTCGATTGACGGGATTCCCATTAGGCCAACTTCATTTTTGGCTAAAAAATAAGTCAATGATCCAATTTACTCACTAGTCCTAATATAATGTGTATGTGTATATATATATAATATTATACAAGACACAAGGTGAAAGGTTAACATATTATGTGATTGCATGACCTTTCAATATCATGTTGTTAGAAATGTTGAACTTTCCAAGATATATAGTAAGTCTTCCAAAAAACCCTGCCCTCCAAATCCTCCATCCAAGCAGAGCCTCAGAGAGAAATGACTTATTGTATTATACTATTATAGTTTATACACAAGGCCTTATTTGTCATCTCTAGTATTCAATAGGAGGTGGCATTCCTGAATATGAAAGAGCAAGGGAGCTGACCAGTTTGCTGAGAATCAACATCCTCCCTTCACAGGTGTGATTGTTTGGACACCTTGTAACTGATTATTTGATCAGTGTTTCTACTCTTGCAATTTATACTTTTAAGAAAATATATTTGACACATTAAATTCTCAAGTGTCCTTTTTATTTTTGCTACTCTCAACTTCAATATCGGTGCAGGTTCTACAAGGCCATACTCCGTTTAAACATTTGGTGAAAAGGTATGAGGTTATCTCCTGTTTCACCTTCAATCAATAAAGGATGACTGCCAACTAATTAGTAATTAATACTCCCTCCGTGCCTCCGTCCCACTTAAAGGTTCCCACGCGGTTTATGATGTTTGATTGACCATAAAGTTAAGTGATCCCAGTCATTAATAAGATATTTTTTAGTAAAGAAAATTTACATATTCAGAAACTACATTAAAGGGTTTGTAAAGTCACAAAAAAACCAAATTTGATAAAAGTTGAATATATAAAAAATTAAGAATAATTTACGTTGATGGAGAATATTGGACGGGAACCTTTAAGTGGAACATAAGTAGTAATTAACATCTATAACTAAATTGTGTGACCTTCCTTGAAAATATGTGATACAGTAGTAGAATGCTCATGACAATATCAATGTTCTAGAAAAAAGAAGTCAAAGTTAAAATTGCGTGAATTGTGAGATTGGGATGGATTTGAGAAAGAAAAGTAGTCAGCTCAAATAGCGGTCAACTTAAATAATGATAGATCAACTTTACCTTATTAAAAATAATTTTCTGCTTTGTAGAATATATCACCTTCAGTATCTCTATTGTAGATTTGAGAATGAATTCATTGTGGCTGTTGGGAAAGGTGAACCTGCTAAAGTAATGTCTGAATATGGTTTCAGGCAAGACTTTTTGGATTCTATCCATCCTGTTTGTCATTTAACAAGTGTAAAACCCTTATGCTTAATCGTTTGCCATTGCATCACTTAACTCACATGCTTAACTTTAGAAATGTCCTCTCAATGGATGAGTATGTATCATTTTTTGAGAATATTGACCCATTGGCACAATACAAGGAGTTCGCTGACAAGCAGATTGTGAGTCATCAGAAAGTCACTTTGAGACAAGACCCTTGCTCAGAGAGGGTCCAAGCTGTCTTCATTGTTAGTGATTCAATTGATTGGTGCAGAGATATTCAGGTATTCCATTCATATTATATCTCATTTCATACAACTTCATTGTTCGGACATATTACCTCATGCATATATTACCAGAGAAATGATCCTGTCCAGCAGCCCCCGGTCCGAACACCGCCGTTTGGGGCGGTTCCCGATGGTTTTTTTTATGAAATTTTTTGAGCATGTTCCTCATCAAGTCTAGTTTATCTATACCAAATTTCAGCTCAAAATTCGATTGGGAAGACAGTCAAATCATTTTTTGAAGTTGACTGCGCCAAAATATACATATAAAAACGCAGCCAACTTCAAAAAATGATTTGACTGCCTTCCCGATCGAATTTTGAGCTGAAATTTGGTATGGATAAACTAGACTTGATGAGGAACATGCTCAAAAAATTTCATCAAAAAATTCCACTGAGAACCGCCCCAAACAGCGGTGTTCGGACGGTGTTCGGACGGTGTTCGGACCGGGGGCTGCTGGACAAGATCATTTCTCTATATTACCATATTTATATGTTACCTTGTATAGTTATTATTTTTGAAGTAAACATAGCATAAACAACCAAATGTCCTTATATGGTCGTAAGACAGTACACGGCCATATAATAGCTCAAATGGTGTTTTGCCATTATCTACCATGGAGGGTGTCCGATTACTCAAGTAACAGGCAGTTAAAATATATTCCCCCAAAGTTGCGTACGGAGGCTGGGCCTGGCTGGCTTGAAATCATAAAGCACCTGCAACATTTAAAATGTGATGATGTTTTCGTTCTACACGCTCATTTTGTTGCGGAGTACCAACACAAGAAGTTTGAAACAAGATCCCATGTTTAAGAAAATAAGGCCATAACGGCGCAAATTTAGTACCATTATTTGTCGAACCACCTTGACATGTGTATGAAGCTGATTTTTAACCATAAAAATAAAATGTTCCATAATAATAGTCATTTCTCGTTTTTCTTCTATTAAATGAACTCAAACGCAAGAAAAATCATCCATAATAGTTAGAAAATAATAGGCATCACAAGTATTAGACTCTCGATAAAGGATCCGCACATCACAATGAATAAGATAAAAAATATGTGAACACGGTGCAAACTAGGAAGAAGAAAACATCACATGTCTGTTTTGCACTTAGACAAACATCACAATTTTTATTCAAAGAACCACCAACAATTTTACTAAAACTAACTGGAAGCAGGCGAACAATTCGGGAAGAAGGATGTCCCAACCTTTTGTGCCATAAATCCTTTGTGTTTACTCCCGTCACATCTGAAGTCTAGGCAAGTCCGACCCTACACAGAAAATGGACCCAACCACGACGTTCACTCATTTCAACCAGCATCTTCAAATTAAGGTCTTCTAACACACAAAATTTGTTAGTAAATATAACATGGCATGACAAAACATCAATGAGTCGTCCAATTGAGACTGAATGACACGATAAACTAGGCACATAAAGGACTCATTCAAGAATCAACCTGAGTCCTAGCAGAACCCGACTAATCTGTGTAGCTAATATAATGTTGCACACAATTCAATTAATACGTTCTTATTCCCAGTCAACCCATCATATCAACCCATCATATGATATGATGCTCCTATATCAAGTAACCAATTTATTTTTTCTGTACATGCTAGTTTTTCAACGGTATCGATTTGTCTTTTTCACAAAAGCCAAAATGAAGCCAACTGTTCAACAGTGAGAGCTGGAAAATGTTTGGAATCAGGCGCCTCACTAGATGCCCCGCCTTCATGTCCACCAATAGCATTAGGGTGAGCTCTAGATATAGTACAATCTTAAAATACGGTGAACAAGGATTAATCACCTTTTGCCGCCCATCATTCTGTCCAGCAGCAATTTCAGCACTTAATGTCGTTGAAACATGGTCTGGTGAAGGGTTCGTCATGTCTTATTCATCGGGGAAAAATATATGAGAAACACACATATGTTATGTAGATGGCTCCGATACCATGATCAAACGTGCGCAACTTAGGAATTATACAAAGTAAAAGTAAATTATGCAGACTATTGGAAGAGAAAATCTGCACATGTAATATGAGTTTTCCATATTCTCATAATTTCCTTTCCATAGTACAAAGTAGGTACTAGAATATATACATAGTTGTGCTGCTAAATAAGGAAACTAAGTGTTCCTAAGAATCGGAAATAATACAACAACAACAACATCCAAACCTTAATCCCAAAAGATTTTGGGGTCGGCTAACATGAATCAATCCATGATCTCGATGTCAAAACAAAGACAAACAAGAAGAAAAAAAGGATAAAACAAATAAGATAAAGAAATAATACTACGTATAAGATAACAATAACATAAAGATAAAAGATTAAAAGATAAAAGAGCGTAAAAAAGCTAGAAGATATAAATAATAACTATACAAGGTAATATATAAACATGGTAACTTATACGTAAGGTAATATGTCTGAACTTTCATAGATGCTATATTAACCTGTGATACCTTTCTTTAAACTTAGACACCAGTCACGGCATTCTTAGTGCTTTTATTTAAAATTCATGTAAACAACAAGAACTTGTAATACCCATTGTTAGCATGAAATGTAGTTTTGATCAATTTATGCCATTAATTGGCACAATAAGTTTAATGCCACCGACCCCACTTAGTTGGGATTAAGGCGCTAATAGTGATGATTCGCTACATGGTTTCTCATATAGGGAAATTGAAATCACAAGGCATGTACTCGAACTATTAATAGCTTAGCAATATTTTCTTAGTTGTTTTCCACTTTTCCTTTATTAATGCTTTCCTTCATTTATTTACTGTCTAGGCTGAATTGTTATATGTTGATTTCAGGTTCTTTGTGATATCTTAAGGACGGGTGGCCTACCAGGAAGAGAGGTTGCGCACCAGCCACCTATTTTTTTTGCAAACGATGACCTTGCTTATCAGGTTTGTCATGATATGTTAAAGCTAATTATAATGCATACATATATATATATATATGTGTGTGTGTGTGTGTGTGTGTGTGTATGTGTATGTGTATGTGTATGCTTATCATTGAGACATGACTATTAATTCAACTGAGCTCATCTCATCGAGTGCTTTGACGACAGGCACTGTTTCCCTCCGAACGTCTTGGAATGGGTGCTTTCAGAGTTGCTCTAGAATCTATATATAATAGGTAAGGGTCCATGGCTTCCAAATGTTAGCTTCATTCTAGTTTGGGAAAATTGCATTTTTTCGTTAGTAAATTTAGTCCCAGGGAAGATTTCAGAATTGGTCCTGTATCTTAAAGGTACCAATAATGGACTTTTAAGGCTGTAACTAAAGCAATCATGATTTGATAGCTCATAGCACGTAATTCGTGACTTTTTGTTCGAGACTAAATATGCATTCTCCCCACTAGTCCCATGTTATTTTCACAAAGACTATCCTTCTACCCCTCGTTAGCTGTTAAGACCTTTTCCCTTTTTTAATCCCTTAAACGGTGAACTAAACAATTTGAGATAAGTGAGAAACTAAAACCACAACCAAGGTGTGGGTATCATCTGGGGCTATTTAAGTAGACGTTAGTGAGGGACTAAAATTGTTATTATAAAGAAAGTATTGGATGGTTAGCATATGGTATGGTTTTTCTCACCATCATTGCCAAAATGTCCTAGGGATGTTTTTGTTAAGACTGGAATTTTCTGGTTTAACTTCGTCCGATCAGTCTAAGTCTGGTCTGAGTTGGTCTGATTTGGTCTGGTAGTGTATTTTACAACTGTCCAAGTTTGGTCTAGTTTAGTAGAGAAACCAGTCCAAGTAAAAACATCCTAAAACCCCACGGGATGCTCCATCTGGCCATGATCTATGATTGGTGAACAATGAGTAACATGATTTTGAAGAATTCAACTCACAATTTCTTTTCAATTATCTTCCACAGCATTCACCAAAAGCCTCTGGAATATACATCTTATGGGAAACCAAACCCTTTTGTATTCAAAAATGCTGAAGCAACATTGATGCAACTTCAGTTGCCTCATCAGGCTGCTACTGGTGGAATGCATTCTTTTAAAACCTTGTATATGGTTGGGGATAATCCATCTGTAGATATCAATGGAGCTCGGCAGGTTTGTTCCTTAAGTTTTGGAACCAACATGTTGGGTCGGTTTGGAACTCAAAATTTAGCTATTAGAGAAAGAAAATAAGGAAAAATCAGGGGAAATTGGAAAGGAAAATAAGTTGGAGGAAAATAAAAAATTACTCAAACCCAATAAATATCTTTTAGATATTCCTAAAACTCATTTTACTCGTTATTTCATTTATATTACTACTTCAAGGCAGTTTACTCTTAATGTGGTGAACATAAGTAATTTTTATTCTTTGGTTATGGGTATCGATTTTTTATTAAAATCAAATTTTGATTTTGTGATTCAGTAAAAAATTCGCTGCAGTTTGTAAATATCTAAATATTAAATACAAAAAACAATTTAGATATTGTCAAACAAGAATTAACTTTTAACCACCGTAAACTTAACCGGCATTGTTAAATGGGATGGAAGAAATGTGCAATAAACTAAGGAATTCAATTCTATTTATCTATGCAAAAAAAAGAAAATTTAATATTTATACCCTCTATCAAAATAACTGTCTCATTTACTTTTTCACAGTTTAAGATATTTGTGGTAGACTTCACAAAAACTAAGAGATTTTTGGTACTGTAACATTGTTATATACTACGTACTTTTTTAAAGTGTACTATAGCTGCATTTAGAGTAGATTTTTTTCCTAAAAGAGAATCGAGACAATTAATTTGATACAACCAGAAAAGAAATTCAGACAATTATTTTGATATGGAGGGAGTATCAGTTTTCATTTTCCTTTAAATTTTCAAGATAAAACCAAACGTAAGAAACTTATCTTTGATCCAAACAAACCTGCAATGAAGGCACATACATGAACTACTAAATCTAATACTTTTTTTCAGGCCGGCCCCCCTTGGTTCTCTATCTTGACAAGGACAGGCGTTTTCAAGGGACGTGTAAACGAGAGTGATTTTTCAGCAGATCTGGTAAGGGACAGGAGTTTTCCAGGCACATGTTAAGAGACATTCTTTTAATTACAACAAATATAACACCAAGACAACACCTTTTACATATTTTTCTAAAATACAAATTCCTCTTCAGCATTTTATCAAATAACTAGTCATTCAACTCATCTATTTTTCTCTACACCCTCGCCTCTTTTGAATTAAAGAAGGGGTAAGAGATGTGCCCCCTGGGATCTGGTTTCTAGAGAACAGCAGGGTCTTAAAGAAAGTTGTAATACTGCTGCTATCTATGCACACAGGTTGTTGACACCGTGGAAGATGCAGTGGAGTATATTTTGAGTAGGGAACGTTACTCTTCATGAGAAAAATTGGAGCAAGCTTTATTTAGTTAGAGGAACAAATACTTGTGAGAGAGCTAGCAAATTTGTTTCTGACGACTTGAATTAAGACTTCAGAGAATTGGGTATGGCATATTGGCATGGAGTGAGGACTGCTTTCTCTGTTGATAACTACAAATAAGTACGGTGAATTATTCCTTCCTCTTTTGATGGATTAGTCTCTTGGACCCTTTCCTTCATAGCTCTCGGTCAAGCCTATGATTTCAACATAATTCCAATTCCATATCACCTTATTTGTCTCGTCTTTTATCCGCAATACTTCGTATAATTTTGGTTTCCCAAATCCTAAATCTTTGATCTCCCATTCTTATTTTCTCGCACAATACTTCAACACATGTTGGCTTTTATATATTCACATACTATACCACCACAAGTCACGACTTGTGAATTGTGATTACATTTTATTTATTAATGTATCTCTAAATTATGTTTTGAAAAATAATCTATAGTTTGTCTCATTTTAAATTTGCAATATAAATTTTTTGTTATTTTTACTAATAATTAATTAGGTAATCTTTACTTTTTTTTTATATGTAAGTAATCTTTACATTATTGGTAAAATTTGTGTGTTGGCAAATACGTAAATATAAGTGTTGCAATTAAATAAGAAGAGAGTTTTTTTTTTTGTTTTGAAAACAGAAGAGAGTATTCAGTAACAAAAAGATACTTGCTTAATTTTTTACGCAAAAAATATGTTCTAAAAATTACGTACTAGACATATAGGCTGGGTTAGTTACTTGGTTTCTGGCACCTAGAGTTAGTACTTGAGCGTTGCGTGGCTTGTATTCCCAAATTATGAGTAAAAATATAAAATAATTCAAATTGTGACTAATTTCGTTGTATATTATAGTCTTTGATGACGTAAAGTTGTGTAAATATAAATATAAGTGACACATTTGATCAGTTCACCTTGTAGATATGATTATTTATGTAAAAAATTTTAAAGGTAGTACTTAAAATACGTTAATTTTGTGTATTCATTATCTGATTTTTTTGAAGCACTTTATTTATAAATGTTCAATTAATTGGTCATACCTTATGTATTTTCTTTATATTGCTCATATCTTTATTGTTCAAAAGGATAACATGGATTTTCTCAATATCTGAGACATGAGGAGGAATCTAAGTGTTGGAGAAATATCACTCTCAAGTCTCTCATTTATAAATGTTCAATTAATTGGTATTAAATTGAGGAGGAATATCAACACTAAAAAAACTAAGTGAGTTGGAGAATAAGTATGATATATTAATCTTGAAGATATTAAGTTGTGTTATTCGTAAGAGAAAACATTGGAGTAGGAATTAATGTGGTGTGTGATTGTTATAAATGTGGTGGAAGTCTTTAGGAAGAATGATCTCATTATGAGCATTAAATTGGTGATAGTGGATGCGATTATGTCTGCTATAAGTGCTTATGCATCACAAGTGATGTATCTATCACTCAACAACTCCATGAAGATCTTAAGGAAGTGGTGTGGTGAGTGTTAAGAGCAGAGAAAGTGGCTCTAGGAGGCTATCTAACAAATATGTGGGCTCAAGTCGTGATGAATTTTTGAGTAGGCGTGGACCCGGTTCGGGCCGCCCGGCCCGGGACCGGCCCGGCCCGTCACTATGCGGGCCCGGAACCGGCCCGGTTCTCGGGTCCGGGTCCGGTTCGGGCAGAGACCCGGTCGGGTTAGCGGGACCGGGCTCGGGTCCTGGTTTTGGAGGCCCGGCCCGGCCGGGTCGGGCCCGGGCCCGGGCCTAACGGTCAACTTTTTAAAAAAAAAAAAAATTTTTTTTTTTGGATTGTTTTGGCTCAAACGGCTACCCCAAACGGCTATATAGCCGTTGGGTGTACCAGGGGGGGTCAGGGGGGTTTGGGTGGGGGGTGGGGTGGGGGGTTGGGGTGGGGGGGTGGGGGTTAAAAAAAAAAACCTATAAATACTCCTAATTTTAAACATTTTTTCACACCTCTTCTCCAACTCTTCTAAATCCTACTCTCTACTCATCTCCATTCTCCAATTCTCCATATTCATCTTCTCTAATTCTCTTATTCTCCTTTATATTTTATTTTACTATTTAATACTTATACAATTATTATATCTACTTATATATTAATTATCTACTTATATATATTATTATCTACATATACTATATTGCTTATATTTCTTATCTACTTAATTTCTACTTATATCTCTTAATACATACATACATACTATATCTACTTAATATATACTTTATATAATAAAGTATTAAATATACTTTATAAACTATTATTATATACTTAATACATAATAATATCTACTTCTCTACTTATATTTTATATATACTTATTTTCCAATCTCCAATTCTCCATTATACTCTAATATTTAATTCTTATACAATTATTATATCCACTTAATACATACATTCTACATCTACTTAATATATATTTATATATTAAAGTATAAAATATAAGTGTATTACTCATCGTATAGTATAGTATACTTATATATTATATAATATAAACATTATATTATATATTACTTACTATAACTAGTATTATACTAGTTAATTAGTTAATTAGCATTCTTGTTACATTTTTCATTATACTAGTTAATTAGTTCATTACCATTATTGTAACATTTTTCATTATACTAGTTAATTACTTAATTAGCATTCTTGTTACATTTTTCATTATACTAATTAAAATACTTCACATTTTATTTAACTAGTTGTTAGTTTGTTACATTTGTCACTATACTAGTTAACTACTTAATTAGCATTGTTGTTACATTTTTACTTGTACTAGTTATTTACTTCAAAAGTTGCTATAATTTTAATTGTAGAGACACACATTAATTCTACTTTGCAAAAAATTAGTTTGAAGTATTAATTAAAATAGTTTTAATTAGTTGCATTAGTTTTGTATCCATTATTATATTTGTTGTGAATTAATATTTGTTACATTTTTTAGATGGAAGGTGGTAGATATTCGGTTGATTTGGGTAACCTCCAACGCAATCGAAGAAACGAGATTGGGAGGAAGAAATCCCGCAAAGGTAAAGAACTTGCCGGGTCTTCATCTCAAAGCCGAGATGATTTTGAAACGGGTTACCAAAGGCGAGATGGAGATGCGATGTCCGAAGAACAACTCCAACAAGAATTGGCCCGACATAATAACCGCTTTCTACAACAACAACAAATGCCGACGACCATTGACGAAGAGGAGCTTGAGGATGAAGATGCGGAGGAATTGGAACCGGAGACGGCCGAGGAGGAGGGTGCCGGCAGCCACGACGCCGACGCGCCTGCCTCATCCCAAACCGCCACCGGTAATAAAAAAAGTAAGTCTGAATTAATGCAAAATAATTTTGATAAATGGAAGGACCCACAAACTGGCTATTGGCACGCAACTTGCAAGTGGTGCAACAACAATTATAGTTTGGGAACCTCCGGCGGATACGGATCCGCCGCAAGGCATCTTAAGTCAAAGCACCCCGTGGAGTACGCAAAATTAGGCGGCGGAACGGGGAAGCAAACTCAAATATCGAGGTTTGCGAATTCTCAACCTTTTGGTAATTTCGCCTACAATGATGCACAAAATTTGACTGGTATGGCTAACTTAATTTGTGAAGAAAATTTGCCTTATTTGTTTTCTGAAAGTCTTGCTTTAAGAGATTATGCACAAGGTAGTTTAAATCCTCAATTTAGAAATTATAGTCGCAAAACTGTTAAGAAAGAAATAATAAGGCTTTATAATGCGGAAAAGGAAAGGTTACAAAATTTTTTTGCAAACTTTGATGGGCGTGTTACTATTTGTTCTGACATATGGGAGGATGATTTTCATCATTTATATTATTTGGGTCTGACTGCACATTATATTGATGAGGATTGGAATATGCATAAACGTGTTCTTGCTTTTCGTGAATTTAATGATCGTCACACCGCTGAACATATTTATATTTTGATTGAGCGTATTTTAATTGAGTATAATTTGATTGATAAGGTGTTTGCTATTGGTTTCGATAATGCTACTAATAATACTGCTGCTATACCTAGATTGCGTGAGTTGTGTGGTGCCAATTCTTTGATGGGTAGATTTTTTCATCAACGGTGTGCATGTCATGTTATAAATTTATGTGTGCAAGACGGTTTAAAAGCGTTAGGAGATTCCATGGAGGTAATAAAGGGGGGGGTTAGACGTATTTGGGGTAATGGTCAACTTAGATTAAAATGGCAAAGTTATTTGACTGAAAGAGGTGTGAGATATGTTGCTTTTCCTAAAGATTTGAGTATTCGTTGGAATAGTACTTATAAATTACTTAAAGTTGTTCTTAGATATAAAGAACATTTTCCTGCTTTTTTAAAAGAACATGATAACTATATTATAAACGCGGCTGAGATCGACACTTGCGAAAAAATTTGTAATGTTTTGATATATTTTTTTAATGCTACTGAAACTTTTAGTCATGTTTATAAACCTACCGCAAACCAATTTATTCCACAAACTGTTAATCTCGCCGATGCTTTTAAAGAATTTCAAAATGCCGTTTTCGTTCATTATTTTTGTGATCATATGAAGGAAAAGTTTTTAAAATATTATGCGCATATTCCCCATATTTATGGTATTGCATTTATTCTCGATCCTCGTTATAGACTTGCTAATTTGGAAGATTGTTTCAACTTCTATTATCTTGCGTTTTTCGGTGAATTTCCAATGTATGAGGATAACCCCATAGATCCGAAAACGGAATACAACGAGGTTAGTACTTTATTTTATGCCTTATTTAATGAGTTTCGTGCACAATATAGCAACGCTCCCCCTCCCCCGTCACGAACATCTTCATCTAAAGGAAAATCGATTTTTAAATCTGCATTTGGCAATCTTATGAAAAAAACTAAAACAACTCACGTCACTGAACAAAGCGCATTGAATGAGATTACTTTGTATTTAACATATGAAGTTGATTTTGAAGAAAATGATGACTTTGACGTTCTAGACTGGTGGAAGTCAAAAGAAAGAACGTTCCCGATTTTAGCACGGATGGCTAAGCAAGTACTATCAATGCCGGTTTCAACAGTTGCGGTGGAACAAGAATTTAGTTCGGCCGGCAACGTCCTAACGGCATCTAGATCGAGATTGAGCGCGGAGTCTCTTGAGACGCTTATATGCTACCACGATTGGTTGAAGGCCGCACGTAGAACTCAAGAATTGAGCATCACCCCCTCCCAAGATTTTATGGATGACTCAACAACCGATGGTGGCTCTACCTATGCCGGAGATTCCGATTGATTAGTATTTTAGAATTTAGTACAAAATGTATTTTATAGCACTTGTCAAATTTATTTATACTTGTACTTCATATTTCAAAATTGTAAACTTGTACTTCATATTTCAAAATTGTAAATTTGTAGTTGTAGTTCAAATTAATTTGTAAACTTGTACTTCATATTTCAAATAAATATGTGTTCACTTTTTCATATGTAGCACTTCTCAAATTAATTAATTGGTTACAATCTAACGACTTAAAATTATTTTTCTAAAATATAAAGCCGGTTTTTAAATTAAAAATACATTTAGAATATGTAATTTGTTTAAATACTTATACACCTATTTTGTAACATTTGTTTTAGTTTTACTTAATTCATTAAATTAATTAATTTATTTTACAATATGTGTATAACTTAAAAAAAAAAAAAAAAAAAAAATTCAAAGCTCCCAAACGGCTATATAGCCGTTGGGGCTATGGGTGGGGGGCAGGGGGGTCCCGGGGGTGGTGGTGTGGGGAGTGGGGTTCAAAAACACCTATAAATACATCTATTTTCTAACATTTTTCTACACCTTCTCTCCAATTCTTCTCAAACTCTTCTCCATCTTTATCTTCTCTTATTATCCTACATTCCTACTTAATTACTTATAGTGTTATACATATACCATTTTAAATATGGAAAGTACATCTTCTCTTATGCAAAACAATTTTGACAAGTGGAAGGACCCGAAGACCGGACTGTGGTGGGCAACTTGCAGGTGGTGCAAGAAAGAGTGTTGCTTGGGGGGTTCATACGGATACGGGATGCCAATAAAACATATGAAGTCTTGTGACAAAGGGAAAACAACAACCAACGGTGGCGGAAATCCCAATTGATATTCATTACAAAATGTATTTCGTATTGTTATTTTTTTCTCAATTCTCAAATGTAGTTCTTATTTCAAATAAATGCACTTGAACTTTGTTTTTAATAGCAATTTGTATAATATATAATTAATATAAAAAAAAAAATTATTGACCCGGCCCGGCCCGGCCCGGCGGGTGGCCCGACCCGTGACCCGGGCGGGTGACCCGGCCCGAACCGGAACCGGTCATTGACCGGGCCGGTCCCGGGCCTACCCTTATAGGACCCGAGGCCCGACCGGGCCTTGACCCGGCCCGGGCCCGACCCGGCCCGGGTCCATGCCTATTTTTGAGTATTCATGGATGACATGGTTTTGGTACTAAAATGAATCGAGAAAGGACATTTTGGACTTTGTTTCAACATATGTGTTAACTATAATGAAAACTTGGTTCAAGGAAAGATACTCTCACCTTGTACCCTATAGAAATGTAGCCAATAGTGTTCAAATTGACTACATTTAGTATGAACTACTTGGAGAACTAATACATAAATTGTAAGATCGAATATCCTATACGGAGTGTCGTCAATCATATAGGATGTTTGTAATTAAATTTCAAGGTAAGAAGCCTAGAAGGCGGCGGGTTAACCAATAAAGTTTTTCACACAAAATAATTGGGGAAGATGCATGATACATTGATAATGTTACACATATGAAGGATGTGTGGTTATCAATAGAGCATACGATTAATCAAGTGTCAAAAGAGATACTTTAAAAATCTAAAGAATGCTTGCCACCAATAAAGGACACATGCTGTCAGAACAAGGTAAAATAAGACAAAATAAACAAAAGGGAATATTACAAAATTTGGAATTATGAGAACATAGAAAAGTACAACAAGACTAAAAGAATAGCTAAGTGAGTTAGGGATGGACTAATACGGGTCGGCCCGAACCGGGGGTAAAATGGGGCGGGCTGCTGAAATGGTGGACCGGCCCGGGCCCTTTTTCCATTGATTGGCTGCTAGGTGGATCGGGCTGGGTAGTTTGGGGGGTGGGGGTGGGGTAGGAATAAATTCGAAAAGCCATTTAGAAAAAACAAATTATGACCAACCCGGCCCGGTCCCGGTACAAACCCGGGCCGGTACTGGGCCTGCAACCCAAAACCTGTCCCGCCCAATCCCGTCCCGGGTCCGGTCCACCCCTTAAGTGAGTCGTGAAGGAAGCATGAAGAAAGTGAACAGAGAGTTGTATGTAAATTTGACCATGAAGAAGGAAAAATATATACTTCGTATATGGACTTGCTCGCCTTTGTGATCGTAAGATTAGCCTTAAGATATAAAAAAAATTAAGTATATCATCAAAGGGTAATGGAGAATGAGGATATAAAAGAGAGGCGAAGGTTGTATTTATACGTGTGGATTGATATCATTTTATCCCTTTTACCCATTTTTCTTTTTTCTTTCTTATCTTCTCGATCTCCTTGTGTTTTTATCTCATCTCTTTTATCTTATCCTTAGCCAATGTTTTATTTATATCTTTTTTACCTTATATTTTTTTAAATCATTTTTTAGCTCTTATGTCATATGTCAATTCATTATTGTTATTAAAACTATTATTATTAGGATTACTACTAAATTTACATAATAATAATTTTTATTACTACTTTACAATTTTTCTATAAACAATTGAAATCCAAGCTCTGAGGTGGATTATTGGTGGAAAAGTTCTATTACATATATGCTCGTACCACATGTAACATTGAGTGTAACAATTGTGTAGTGATTATCGTCCTTATTTGAGTAATGTAGTATGACAATGGATCAATACGAGACAGTGTTTGTGATTTGTCTTCCCAATTTTGAATTTCTAATGAAAATAATCCTGAATGCTTAAACCTGATTTATCCTTGTAGAACTTCCGCATTACTAGTTGAATTACAATTGTTTCATTTGATTTTTAACCGTTTCTTATCATTTTATGTAATTATTTAATTGAACTCTTATGATGTTTAAACTTGAACTCTTATTATTTAATTGAACTCTTATGAATGTTACTAGTAGTTGATATAGTTCTTGTTTAAACTTGTGTTTTTCGTGAAATTGATAAATATGTACTACGTATCATTTATATGAAATCCCTATATCTATGAGATCATCGTATTTATTATTAAGAGAAATTCATCACAACCCATATATAATACAGCTCTCTTGGACCATACATTCTCACACTAAAGTCCCATATGCACGCGGGGATGGAAAAAATCTGAATACCAGGTTTTTAGTTTCAGCGCGTGGCTTTACACATGTTAAGTAATTTATTTGTTTATGTATTTGTTATAATAAAGAAGGGCGGTTTACCTTGTGGACTTGCCCTTTCCAACCGAAAAAGAAAGGATTTGATTGATGATTGAGAAGCAATATAAATGAAACCTGAACAAGCTAGTTTTAAAATTTGTACGCTCCTTTGATTTGAACACTTAACTTGATAAATGAAAGTAACGTTTAAACTAAATTAGTGTGTATGAGGTTTCATGGATTTTACATATGTTACGTACTGAGATCAAGTGAGCTAGCACGTACTCAACAAGGCAAACCTTCACCCTCAGCCGTTTCACAAGCAACGAACAGTTATTCAGTATCGATGTGCATAGCTGGCATTGTAGTTGTACCTTGACCGGATGTTGTAAGCAGCTGGGTCAGCGAAATCGACAGCCTTAAGCACCATCGCCTCACGACGCCCATCCTGCTCTTGGACAGCTCCGAACACAATCTCTTTCTTCTCACAGCTTTGTTCAACGTAAGTTTGAGGGCTAGGGGCCTGATGCTTTTGATGATGCTGCAGTTGGTGACGATATTGCTCTGGATGTGGATGTTGTTGAATATCACCGGTCCATCCTCCGTAGGTGTTGGAACGGCTCTGCTTGAAATGCCTAGCCCTCTCAACGTCCTTCGAAACATGAGAATACACTTTTCTTGGTGTGGGGTCTCTGGGTTCCAAGGCTGGTGGGGGCTCGTCTTCTCGTGGAATTACGTAACTTTCCTGCACAGACCGAGCAATCTGTTGCTTGTAAGGGTAAGGGTAATGCTGGAGGTGGTGATGTTGTTGGGGATAAGACTTTTTGGATCTAGAGAACAGTCCTCCAAAGATTTCAAAAATGGATGAGCTTGTGTTAATGAATAGTCTCCCTATTGAAACTAATAGATTTTCGTCTTGTTTTTCATATTCATCATCCTCTGGTGGGGGAATCAAGGGAGGTCTGATCGGCTTAGTGTCCAACTGATATTGCGACGGTGGTGTGCCCTTTATAGCAGGAGTCCGAGGATCCTATAAGCAATGATAAAGTTCCATAGATAAGACTAATAACATATCACATTTCTTTAAATGCGCCCATCATTTTTTCTTTTGTAAATGTGACTCATTTACTGTATTTTTTTTTTTACTTTTGACTACTTTTTGTTTTAGAACTGAACAAGTCCTTTTTGCATTTTACTTGTATTTGTAGCAACATCCTTAAAGGCTAAAGGGACTAAAAAATTTACACACCCTGTGAAAAATATCATTACATTCTGTACATTTTACTACTTCAAAGTTATCTATCCATTGATGTAATGATATTTCACAATACTTGTGTAACACATGTGGTTGCCATTTTCATAATACTTACTCTGTCGGACGAAAACATGGCTCCAATTCTACGCTGTAACAATGCAAGCATGTAACCGAAAAACATAGCTGCAAAAAGTAGTGCCGTGCCTGCAATAATGAAGTAGTAGAGTTGATACCAAATATGTGTTTAATCTGCAAAACATCGTGTGAGTGCAGAAACTGTGATCCTGTTTGGATTTCGTCCAGGACTGCTGAAAAGCACTTTTACAAGTAAAAATCATCTTTGGGTGACTTTCAAAATGCTTTTCAATGAAATTGAAAAAAACACTAACAATTTCTTTCTGAGGAAGTGTTTGTTCATTAAAGGTCTGTTAGGTTAGCATTTCTTGATTAAAGTTATTGATTTGGATTTCTACCTAGATGTTGGAGATTGGTATCATCCTCATGATCCTCGTGATAAGTGGAACAATCATCCTCATGGAGCTGAATCTCTCTAATTGCCTGGTTCCCTCTGTCTATGACCAAGAGCGAACAGCTGCTTGCAACATAAACCAAATCAAAGTCATTTGAGAACTTTGCATCTTCACTTGGCCCATCAATATGGGCCCCTCCCCGCACCCACTTCCCACCCCCTGCAATTGTCACCACTCCTATATACAAGAAAATGCACTATGAGTTCTTTGTAAATAAAAAGCATATTGGAATAAAAAAAACAATCTGTTGTATCTAGCTAGCCTAGCACCATATGTGTCGGTTGCCTACTGAGTTAGAGTTCAGTACATATATAAGCGCCAAAAACGACATTGGAAAAAAGAGAATTCTATGGAATGGCCACTCAAAAGGTGATAACTGATAAATATGCACTGTCATGCTCAGTAAAATTCACCTGTGTCACTGATTTTTCTGATTGCCATATTCATGGTATCTGCAACATATATATTTCCACCATCATCCACTGCGAACCCTTTTGGATGATTCATCTTTGCATCTCTTAGCTTCCCGTCCACATGTCCGGAGTACCCTTCTGGTGATCCAACTACAAGCTTGGGCCGGCTATCTACAAACAAATGTATATATTCAACCTTTTGAAACGAGTTTAAGGAACAAACTAATAACGGGTTGTAGTCTAGAAATTAAGAAAATTAACTAATCAAGCTGGAAATAGGAAACTGCATAAGGCATATGATGTGGCAAGTTAAGACACCTCACATCAACTTTTTCTGTTTAAGATTCAAAGATATGTTAATACTTTTATTACCTTTTTCTTTTTCTTTTTTGCAGAAGAGAAGATTTTTGGTTTCAAAATACTTTTTAGCTATGAACAAGAAGAATAAAGGGGGAAGTTTGTCTTAGACACAAAGGGAACAGTCCCCAAAGGCAAGAATGAGTAGAGGAATAATTGGGCCTGTTATCAATTCTTTGTAAGGATTGGATAACTTTACTATTCTCTCCATTATACACTAACACCCTGAAGATCCTATGCATCTTAGAAAGAAGAGCCTTCAGCCACACAAAAGTACACATGAAACCCAAACTCAAAAGTGCAACTAAAATGATTCTCAGTTCTCATGACAATGCTTGCTGAAAGAGCAATCCTACTTAAAAGGAAGGATGATCTTATTTATTCCTATTTAAACAATAAAAATAACGGATGAGATGAAAATCAACATGTTTTTACTAAGCTTGAACATTAATAAAACATTCAACGAAAGATGACACTTTAAAGTTGGATGGGACTTTGCCAACTTTTTTTAGTTTTCCCAAAAACTTTGTCATTTTCCAATCAAAGTAACTAAGTTGTAGTTTTTCTAATTTATTTCTCCTCTACACAAAAAAAAAAAAAATCTCCTCTACACAAATTTCAACCACAAATTTTTTTACTTTACTTATTTCTCGCCTAATAGAAAGTTAACGATGTCCAACAGGACTAAGGTAATAACAATCATAATGCTTCCGATGATTATCAAACAAGTACATTATCAACACGGGAAAGCTGCTTACAGCGAGAAAGCGGGGATGACGTCTTATAAATGTTACTGTTTTCGTAATCCAAAATGAGGACCTCTCCGGCCCGGGAAACCTTAACCGAGAATGGTTCAATACCAAGTTTGCTTCCATCAAATACAGTCTCCACAGTGTATCCACTCTCAAACTTCATCATTGAACGGCTGGGCGCCATGGCTGGGAAAAAGAATGTCAAAGAAATATTAGGAAAAATCTCCTAATTAAACCCCATCGGTAAAATAGGACATATTAAGCATAAACAATCTCTCCATTGCATTAAAAAAAGTAATAGTACATAGTAAAGAGGTGAGGAAGTTCATTTCTTATATACTCGGTAATAGAGATGGGATAGATTAAGGGTCCGTTTAAAACACAGAAAAAGCTACAGAAAGAAATAATAATGTGGACGAAAACTGAATCATTGATTTAAAATCTATAACTTATTTTGACGGGATTCATATTCATTTTTAAGTATTTAAAATAAATAAATAAATTAATTAATACTGGGAAATCAAAACTTGTGTATACATCCTTTCAAAAAAAAACTTGTGTATCCAATAATAAAAAACATTAATCATCCATTGCATTATATATATGGCGCATAAGGAAATAATTTTACATAATCTTCCATTTCCTTAGCATTTTCCAGGGGATCCAAACATTGTCTAACGGATACAAACCTGGTTTGGTCGTAGTAGGAGTTGTAGCTTTGAGCGACCACAACAATTTGCAAAGAGAGATAACATTTGTGACAACCCCGCCGACAATTTCTGAGAATACAAAATGAATAAAAATAAAATAAGAATGTTGCAGGCAGGCAGGGCGTCAAATCTCAGTCAGAGAAAAGAGATTGTGGGGTAGCAATCACTCACTAGCAACAGGGGCAGCTGAAGCAGAGGAACATTCGAATAGAACGATTAAGGTTACCAGCAGAAAAAACAGAGAACTCTTCGCCATTGTTTGCCTCTTGAGTTCTTAATAGCTTCTGCTTACTAAAACCTACAAAGATTTTGTCAAATAAAGTGCATTCTAGAGAGGGAGCTGACCAACAACAATGTTTTAGATAAACGTTTTGCGCCTTGATTATTAATTAGTGTTGGGAGAACGAGAGACAAAAGCAAAGTAAGAAGAAACAAAGCTAGAGAGAGAGTTTTTTCATGGGAGGGTCTCCAATGGAGGATTTTTAGTACACAGCACAATCGACCTCTTTCTCTACACGGAAGCAATGTTCTTTTAAACCTTACACGTCATTGCACCGATAAACGAACCGCTTCAAAATAAAAATAAAATAAAGAAAAGTTATTGACGTTCAAATGTGAAATATGAGATAAAAGGGGCAAATAAGGTCACGTACTAATAAAAAAGGTCAAATAAGGCCTTATTTAAGAGGCTTTGTTCGGTCATCGTCATTTGGGATGGTTCCCGGTAAAATTTTTTGAACATCTTATTCAGTAAGTCTAGTTTACTCATACCAAATTTCAGCTAAAACTTCAATCGTGAAGGCATTCAAATGAATTCTTGAAGATAACTGCGCAGTTATCTTCAAGAATTCATTTGAATGCCTTCACGATTGAAGTTTTAGCTGAAATTTGGTATGAGTAAATTAGACTTACTGAATATGATGCTAAAAAAATTTCATCAAAAAATTCCCTCGGAAACCACCCCAAATGGAGATGGCCGGACAGAGCCTCTTAAATAAGGCCTTATTTGACCTTTTTTGGTTAGTACATGACCTTATTTGCCCCTTTTCCCTCATGAAATATGAAATATCATCAAATATGTAAACATAGCAATGACATAAATAACAACGCAGTTATCTTCAAGAATTCATTTGAATGCCTTCACGATTGAAATTTTAGCTGAAATTTGGTATGAGTAAACTAGACTTACTGAATAAGATGCTCAAAAAATTTCATCAAAAAATTCCACCGGAAACCACCCAAATGACGTTGGCCGGACAGAACCTCTTAAATAAGGCCTTATTTGACCTTTTTTGGTTAGTACATGACCTTATTTGCCCATTTTCCCTCCTGAAATATGAAATATCATCAAATATGTAAACATAGCAATGACATAAATAACTCGAGAAAAGGTTTTCATTCGGCATATTGATTATTCATAAACTACACTAAAAATTTATATAGCCACAAAAGTTTGAATTTTGATAAAAAAAATTGGATATGTAAAGTAAATGATTAAGAATAATTTAGTTTGATCGGAAAACAGTACTACTAATATTTAGTGCCCCGTTTCGTAGCCATCATTTTTAGCTTTTCAGGCTTATAAGTCTAATTTTCCACCAAACATGTAATTTGGATTTATGAATTGAATTGTGTAACAATAAGAAAAAGTAAGGTTGAAGTTACTTTTCTGACTGTACTGGCTGAAGTTACTGTAGAGGGTCATTTTAGCTATTTTTTTCATTTTTTTTAATTTTATTAATAAAATGTATTTTAAATTATTAATTTTCACAAATCAGCAGAATCAACCAATACAGCCACATAAGTCAGAACTTCATAAATTTCAACAGAATCAACCAATACTCCTATAACTAGTTATCTTTTTGGACAAAAAAATATGACTAATCACAGGTATGAGTAACTGAACGAGAGCCAGTGTATCTCAAGATAACATGCTATTAGTAGATGACAAGGTACTGTGAACTAATCACTGAATATGTCCGTCTTTTAATTTTTTTAATATAAGTTTTACATTTATTTGTTGAATTTAATTTAGTAATATTCCTGGAAAGAGACATTTTAATATTAGATGTATCAAAAATTCTTTATAAACTCTAATTCATTGTTTACCTGATTCAGCTATATCTGCTCTTATTGCTCTCTATTTCTCCCTTCATAGCCCATGTTATCTTACTTTCCTCATTTCTTGCTCGAAAACCATCGTTATACAACTTATTATACTCATACCTACAAGTCTACAACATTTAATTAAATATATTCTTCTTTGATGGAGAGGTGGTGTCATTGTGGATCTTTGGTTATGTTATGAGTGACGAGTCCCGGAAATTAGAGTTGTGGCCTTGTGGGGTCTTTAATATAACTAATTATTATACAATTAATATAAAAGTGTAACAAACAAAATATTAAGGAATCATAACGTTTCATAGTAAGCGAACATCCTAAAGCATTAAGATAAGAAAAATTGAAAGTAATAATCTCAACTATTGCAGATTCGTTGATAATAATTCCAACTATTGATTATTTTTGTATAATCTCAATTCCCAACTATATGGACCGTCCGCCAATAATGGTTCATGACCAAATATTACCGCCTATAAGTCTATAACAAGTGAATTTTAAATAGAAGTTAAGCGTAAAAATTAAAAGTTAGAATTATTTATAGAGATTAATTGCTATATTTCTTCTCATTCATTTTAGAAATTACAAGAATTTATTTATAGGGATCATTATTGACGGAAGGTCCCTAAAGTTGGGATTATTCTGAAATAATCAATAATTGAGATTATTATGAGCGGACCGCCAATAATTGGGATTATTACTATCAATTTTTCCTATTAAGATAAATATCACACATAAAATTAAATAGTAATCCAATCGAAAGAAGTAATGACCGCCCACTTCCTAGCAGTTGAAAGGACAAATCTGTTATAAATAGTACTAATCGGCCAATAGTGATCGCAAATTATAACCTACAACCGGCACACCATGAGGATGGTGTGCCCGGTCGTTTTTTAATTTAAACAGAGATCGCCGATCTCCAAGAACTCCGACATTGGTCATCCTCGGGTCGCAGAGCATCTACTAGGGTCTTCTCCTTACTGCGCTTCTCCTTCCCCAACAGATATCCCAAATCCCAATTTGATTAGAAAGCAACGATGATCGCTGGAAGAAGATGTGATCTCCCTAGTGTTTTCATATCCTGGAACCAACTTCTCCTCATCCTTGTGTGATTAGAAAGCAACGATGATCTGTGATTTCTGACCAAGCATGAGTGTGTGTGTATATATATATATATATATGGAGTGTGTGTATATATTAATTAATACATGGAGTTTGTAAAAGCGTTTTACATTTCAAAAGACTAAAGTTACATATGCCAAGTTACATCTAATTTGTTCCCCAAGTTACACTTCAATAAAAGCAGTTTACATTTCAACGAGTTACATGTGAATGAGTGCAATTTACATTTTGATTAACTTGAATTTACATCTCGAATCACACGAGTTACATTTCATACAACCATGGGTGCATGGTGCTAACCATGCACCGGTTGCACGGTATACGGCCTCAATAGTGATTATTTTCTTACCATTTAGACTTTACACATGTCACTATATTATTTGATCACCATTTATATACTCTTAAGCTTAGTGTTGGATGTTTTCTTTTGGACTGAAATTTGCTAGTCTGGTCTGATCTGATCTGGTCTCATCTGAATGGGTCTGGTCTCTGTGTATTTTATAAATACGGAAGTCTGGTATGATCTGGTCTGGTCTGGGACTGAAAACATTCCAAAAGAAAACATCTTTACTTTGTCATTTTTTCTACTTAATCTATACTTAGCAACTTTTCGACTCTCTATCTTTCCCGATTTTTTCCTACCCCAGGGTCGGCGAAGCCGTCATTGTGATTGAGGGATTTATCTATTTGGAGAAATGTCACAAACAACTTTAATGTATTAACTTTACTTTTTTGTAATAATATATTTATCATGTACTATTTTAATACTTTAACTACAACGATGGAGTATCCATTGCGGGGGCAGTAGGGGCAGTTGCCCCCCCCCCCCCCCACTCCAACCATTCCTTATATAACCCAAAGTTATATAGGAAATTGCTCAAAATATGAGTTTAACATAAAAAAAATCTGACATAGAATTAAGAGTGTTTTATTTCCTGAACATAAGATTTATGTAGTGTTGTTAACAGAATAAAGCGATAAAAGATTCACTTAATTTTGTTATGTTTAATTTCTGTTTTAGGCAATTTTCTCAAATTTTATCTACAGTTTCATCTTTCCTCATACGTGATATGAATTGATCTTCTTTTTATATATACTTGTACATTTATAATTTAAACTAAGTTTAACCAAACAACATTAATAATGTATTTGCTATTTGACTATTTGTGAGATATATGTGACTAAGTTCTAGTCTAAGTTGATCACTATTTATAAAATTTTCTAAATATGTCACTATGTCCATGACCCCAAGATAAATTTCCTGGATCCACCATCGATTATATGTATGCATCTCTCTTCTACCACGTTTGTACTGTTCTCATTTTTACATTTTGATAATCAATATATTAAAAAGAAGACTATTGGAATAAAAGATTGGATATATTTATCATCAAATCTTAATTTTTCCATGTGATGAGAAATTATCATTGGGGGGGGGGATTATAAGAAAGAAGATTGGATAAAAGATGTGCTAGATGAAGAAAACTATCAACAAAAGAGTAAATTTATTGGCTATCAGACCTAAATAGAATTAAAAGTACTCTTAAATGTTAACAATAGAGCTATAATACTTTTATTTCCATAATAGAAGTAATATATATATATATATATATATATATATATATATATATATTTCTTTTTCCTATTCTACTCCTTTAGATAAACTCTAATAGATTTATTTTGTTAATAGTAAAATCATGATTTTATTTATAGTAAATATAATTATAAATTAATAATAGAAAATGGGAAAAGATAAATAAAATAAAATAAAAAAATAAAAAAACATTTAAAAAAACCTAAAAAATCTTTAACATAAAATAAAGTACCTAAAAATATATAAAAATATGTAGGCCATTGCCACCACATCCTCCACCTCCACCACAACCAACTTTGATCACCGAAAAAATGCCATTTATGTAAAAATGGAACATTTCAATGAAAATGCCATGAATATGACATTTTTTACTCTTTGAAAATATTTAATTTTCTTTTCAAAATTGCCATCACGATGACATTTTTTTGAACTTGGCATTCTTTTCCTACGACCGGAGGTGGCGGTGCTGGAAGGTGGTGGTTGAGGCCTGTATATTTTTTTATTTACTTTTTACATTTTTATCTTTATATTTTATGTTTTATTTTAAAAAAAAAACATATTAAGATTGACAAGGGAAAGGGTAGAGTAGGAAGAATTAGTCTTATTTTGGGAATTTAAACATTAAGCTCCTATTGTTGCATTTTTGCTTTTATTAAGTCCTATTTAGAGAAACACAAATGTTCCTGTCAGGTATACCTGACAGGAACCGCCGTCCGGCCTCCTCCTTTTGGGGGCCTTCCCGGTGGTATTTTTTGCTCAAATTTTTTGTGTATGTTCCTCATCAAGTCTAGTTCATCCATACCATATTTCAGCAAATAATTCAATCGGGAAGGTTGTCAAATGATTTTTGCAAGTTAACTGGTCCGGAAAATACATATTCCGGACCAGTTAACTTGCAAAAATCATTTGACGACCTTCCCGATTGAATTTTTCTCTGAAATTTGGTATGGATGAACGAGACTTGATGAGGAACATACACAAAAAATTTGAGCAAAAAATACCACCGGGAAGGCCCCCAAAAGGAGGAGGCCGGACGGCGGCTCCGGTCAGGTATACCTGACCGGAAGATTACTCTTAGAGAAATCTCCCTATATTTATTAACAACGAAAAAAATGAACATTCAAACCATCAAATGGAAAACTTGAAGAATAATGCCTAAAGTATAACCAATTTGCGATTCCATACAACTTCGAGGGTTTGATTGGGAGATTTTGGAACGCAACTCAGAAATCTTAATTGACATTTTTATATAGTACGAAAATTAATCTAACAATTCTCCCTTTTATATACTTCATCCGTTTTTTTTTTCAATAACTGTCATTTTGATCTGCTTTTTATTCCACTTTTATTCCAATTTGATCTGTTTTTATTAATTGTCCTTCATTCCATTTTAGGAAAGTTTTTTAATTAGATAAATATACCTACACATTCTAACTTTGATTGCTTTTTCTTCTTTTACTTCTTACATAGTGCTTCATTTTTTCCTACTTAATTATCACTTTACTCTTCCTAATATATTCTTTTCTACTTTTCATTTACCATTCACACTCTATACTATTGCTACTATTATTCACTTAAAACTCATGTCCAAACCTATAGAATTAATGAAGCACAGGGAGTACTACCTAGATTAATTTGACAATCTTCTTTAAAAAAAAAACTGTTTTTACCTTTAAGCACTGAGAAGTTGAATGATAACAAGTGCTTAGAATGAATTTTTTCACCACTAATTGTAATAGTATACGCCTATACAGTATACCTCAAGTACAACAACAACATTAATAATATTATATTCAAATAACAAACAAAATTATTTTAGTACCTTACTACCAAGCTGCAGAATCTACTAGCTATTTTAGAAATTTTAACCTCAAATACTACAATAATAATAATGAAATCCTTCAAATGTAATTCGCCCATTACAATTTACAAAGACAAGTGCCTACGTCTTTATGTCACGCTGGTAGATGTCATACATTCCGCAATAATGTCCATTACTTGGCCGGAGTATTTCCATCCATTTAGCACATCCCAGCCGTCCATATTACAATCTGAGAGCTAGCTGCAGATGTGCGCGGCCGTTATCCACAACGGCCATATATTTTTGGCGGTTGCGAGAAATCACGAGGGGCAGTCGCCGTAATTTTGAGCGCAACGGAGTGCCAATACCATACCCCTCATAACAGACTCAATATACATACACACACTCATGCAATATTATTGTATGTATATATCCACGGAACGGTTTCCTATTCCATTAAAATTAGAAGAATTATTATATTCCCGCAAACTTCCCTTCATTTTATACATGACTAGCAATCTCATTTGCTCCGGCACGTTAAGTAGCGTATTTCCGGCTTGACTCCTCCCTCTCCGGCCAGCTGCAATGAATCACCGCCTCCTTGTCCTCCGCACAGTCATCGGCATCATCGGTCATCTCTTCAATCCTGTCTTTCTCCCTAAATCTCTTTTAAATGCGGTGTGTGTTTATATGTATTTATCTCGCCTGGCATGAATGCTTCCTATATATCTGTGTAACACAACTGATATTGATCGATGTATTAGCTTAAACTTTGATGCTGAGATACAGCTGCTGGCCGCTGTTTGACTAAAATTTGACTGAAACTTTGATATGAGATTTGATCAGACATTCTGGCTAGCTGATTAGAGCGTGCTCTAGTTCTGGTTAAAACGTGATTTTTATTTCTATCGATCTAGCTATCCGCTTGTGGCTGAACAGAGTTTGCTAGCACTGCGAACAAGTTTTTGATGTATGTTGCACTCATTTTGACCGAAAATGGTTGGCAGCGAAGACAATTTGGCTCACAATTTGGTTGTTGCTTAGATTGAAGGTTGATTGTTGATATATGATCGAATAGGATTTGCGCTAGCAATATAAATGTAATGTACTAATTGCTATATATAGTAGTATATTCCGTGCTGGTTATATATTAACGCGGAGATTTAGATCGATATATAGAATTTCAAAGTTCTAGATCTGTATGTGTGTGAGAGTTTTCCTGATAAGTTTACATTCTCTGCTAAACTCTGTTGCTTCTTGCCACAGGGAACATTGTTTCCGCAGCTCTGTTTATTTCACCAGCGTAATCTCTCTCTCTCTAGCACATATATTGAATGCGTATAATTGCTCTGTCCCTGACAATATCATTATCGAGTTTATACATTGAATTTCTGTTATGCATCTGCCGGGTGTGTAAATTCAATTGGAGCAGTGGAAATAAAATATTTGTAACTTGTTTTAGTTAAGCTCGCAATTGCAGTATTAATTAGTTGCGCTCTGCTCTGAAAATATCTGGAGAGGGTGCCCCAATGAATCTCTAATTCAATTTACAGCGTGCGTTATTATGCAGACCAACGGTTTACAGAATCATAAAAAACAAATCAGTGGAAGGCTTCCACCCATGGCCGTACCACGCGGCGCTGATGAACTGCTTAATGTGGGTGTTCTATGCCATGCCGTTCGTCCATCGACACAGCACTCTCGTCATGACCATAAACGCGGCAGGCATCGTCTTGGAGCTCTTCTATCTGCTCGTCTTTTTGTACTTCAACAATTCAAGAACACGGGTAATAACACCTATTTAACTTTCCTTCCAGTACATACGACGTTTTCTAAATTGGACATGAAATTTGAATGGTTTATCTTCCAGGCGAGAATGGTGGGCTTGTTCCTTATTCAACTGATTTTGCTTTCTGGGATAGTTGCTGGGACCCTCCTGGGTGCGCACACCTTAGAGAAGAGAACCAAAATCGTGGGATCATTGTGTGTGGTCTTCGGGATCATTTTGTACGCGTCGCCTCTTTCCGTCATGGTACGAATAATCTTAGCTCCTGAATTAGTTTGTTCGAAGACCATATACGAAGTATATAAATATTGATATTAATAATAATGTAGTGATTCTGATGATCCGTCCCATCTCTCAATTTAAATTGGTGTATAAAGCCAACGTCGTCTGTGTATATGTAATGTAATGCAGCTGACTGTGATCAGAAGCAGGAGTGCGAAGTACTTGCCGGGTTGGCTCATTGCTTCAGGCTTTGCTAATGGAATCCTCTGGGCAGCATATGCTTGCATTAGATTTGACGTATTTATCTTAGTAAGTTTTATTTAATACGGCTTTGCTAATGGAATCCTCTGGGCAGCATATGATTTCTACATTAGTGATTAATTGATGGAATATAAAGTGCAGGTGAGCAATGGTGTGGGAACCATCCTATCCTTCTTGCAGATTTTGCTCAAACTCTTTTATGGCAATGGTCCAAGGCGTGAAGATGCCATCCACAATGTGGATGACCAGAATGAAGATGGCCAGAATGTGGTTTGACCATTGGGTTTCCGGACGGTTTTTTGTTTGCATCTCTGTATCGGTCTAGTTGAGTTGATGATTCGATTCGTCGTTTTGTCTTGCACTCTTCAGTTCTGAGAATTTTTCATGTTCTCTTCTGGGGATATCCCACACTCGGCCAGTCTTTTGGCATGTCTGGCTAGCTACAAGATGAACAGCAATGTATAAACCGAGTACATATACACATCTCTTCATAATGTCTTTGTTATCAACCTTACTAAAGATGTCTCTTACGGAGTACAGTACTAGTTTTTTTTAGGAGAATTATACGTTCTAAAACAAGGGGGAAATTTTGATATTGCCCACGGTATCATCACTCCATATACCCAACTTTTTCCCCTAAACGCCATGTAGAAACTTCAAACCCATTTAGTAACCCATGTTTTAATCTTATCAGTTATATTAGTCACTTATTTTATAAAACATGTAGCTTTTGACTAAATTAAGTAAAATTAAGTAAGGTTAATATTACTTTTCTGAGTAAATTGACTGAAGTCACTATAGAGGACAAAGTTGATGATTTTTTCTTGTAATTTTTTTAATAAATATTTTGATTTTTTTTTGCTTAATTCAGCAGATTCAATAAATTCAACCATTTCAGCAAAAAAATCATAAATTTCGACCAATTTTAGTGTTACTATACATGTCCATGTTTAATTATTAGTATACCAAGAGAGCATTTCATTACAAGTTTTTTTGAATTTTAAATTGATCATTGTTAGATCAATGCCGCAATGCGGGCATTTTTGTTAAATGCCATATAATTTTATAGTTTTTAAAGGATATCTAAATATAAACTTATATTGACTTAAAAAACGTTTTTATACATATGTAATGTAAAATGTTTATATATTTTGCTTGATACTACCATTGTCCCAGTAACAATGAGATAAGAGAAGGTGACGCAATTATTAAGAAAAGTGAGTTATGTGATTGATATTAATTGATAAAATAAGAATTGAATAAGGATGATGTAGAGTCACACAAATTTTTCTAAATTGGCATGAGACATTTAATACATGACGAAAATAGATGTCATAAATACTAATAGGACGGATTGAAAAGGAAAGATTAGACAATCTCAGTGGGACGACAAGAATAACAAATACTATTTTCGTCATGTAATAGATGTCATGGAGTATAATAATAATAATAATAATAATAATAATAATAATAATAATAATAATAATAATAATAATAATAATAATAATAATAATAATAATAATAATAATAATAATAATAATAATAATAATAATAATAATAATAATAATAAAAAATAATAATAATAATGCAAAAATTAATAATAATAATAAAAATGCTTGAAAAGTATGAACTGTTATTGAAATTTGAATCGTAGAATACTTCTTCCGTCTATTAAAACTTTATCAAGTTCGATTGACATAGATAATGAGAAAATAGAAAATTGTATGATTAATTGAAAGAAGAGAAAGAAACACTATGCAGATTAATTGATTAAATAGCAAAATGATAACACTTGAATAAAAAATGAAAAACGATACTCTCTCGGTCCCTTAAAACTTCTTTGTCAAGTTTCACCGGCACAAGAATTAATAAGGTAAAAATTGTGTGGTTCAGATTTGTGCACAGAAAAGAGAATTAACTAAAACCATAAAATCTTCAATTTAAAGGAAAAATGACAACGTTAATGAGACAATTAAAAACGAAAAGTTGATAAACTTTTAAGGGGCGAAGAGAGTAAATTTTACTAGGTACATGTCTATATTCATTTTTTGGAAATTCTTTCTAATCTATGATATGTGTTTAATGTTAAAACCAACATTATTGGCTACACATGTTTTTATCATGAGACGGACGGGCAAAACGTTCAATTTGGACATTCGATAAAGAAAATTGAGATGGCAATTGCGGAGTATTTGATTGCAATAATGGTTCAAAATTGTAGCAAAATATATTGGTACCGATTTAAATAATCTCCCTACTCACGATAAAAAAAAAAATCTCCCTACTCACGATAAAAAAAAAATCTCCCTACTCATCAGCATCCAAAATTAGGGTTTTTGTGGTTCAGGAATCCGGTGATCGGAAATGGAAGACACCGCAGCGACGGACGGCAAAACGACACAAGAGCTAGCAATGGAGGGACAGAAACATCTAGAAGAAACGATCGAAGCCGCATATCAGATTCTCTCTTCAATGAACGACGAGCTTTGTAACCCTTCTTTATGGTCTATTACTTCTCCTAGCAACAGTACAATTTCTCCAACTGCTTCTGCTAATACCAATGCCCTCTCACAGAACGGCGTGGGAAATGGCGATTCTGCCTCTGAAGGATCCGTTTCAGGTGGTGTCGGTGCTGGTCTAGGTAATGGAGCTCTGGAGGAAGCTCGATTTCGGTATAAAAATTCCATTGCTGCTCTTCGTGAGGTACTTGCTGCCATTCCAAATTCACAGGAGGTAAACATCTAATTCTCTGCTATTGACGTTAATATAAACATGTTGCTAAGTTATATACCTCTATTTTTCTCCGCAAATAGGCGAAAGCATTTGAATCCAGTACAGCATCTCCAGTAGATGAATCTGGTGTTGAAGGATTGGAAGAGAAAGCCTCGAATCTAAAAAAGGTACACTAACCCGTAATAGTTATAACACCAATTATACGTCTGCCAGTTTGGCAAGGCCTATAATGACTAAATATGTTGAAGGTGGTGAAATGTTTGAGTAGGTGCAATACTCCTTAATTTTGAAATAATTCATAAGTACCCCAATAATCTATTGGTGTGGTAAAACGGCATCTGTTTTAAGTTCATTTAAAACAAATTATACTTACCCTGTGAGATAATATACTACTAGAGTACTAGTACTGAGTAGTATTTACTGATTAAGCTCATGAGTCTCAAAAGAGGTATAACAAGAATTACACATGAGTGTTTTTTGTATATTTATCCTTGATTATTTAAAATCTATGATTGCATCTATTTTCCCTTTGTGTTGCTCTATAATCTGAAATTGCTCTTCTTTTCAAATGCAGGAACTTGTCCAGAAGAATGCATACATTAAGCTTCTCATTGATCAATTACGAGGTCTTATCTCCGTTTTATCTACATGGCAAAGTCCTTGCTCTGAGTGAAGTTAATATATAGATATCATGACATCAAAGTTGAGATGCCTCCTGAGGACAAACCTTGACAGGTGTTCCTGTCTTTGGGTTCTCTCGGAATTTTTCTCAATTTTTAGTAGATCTTTACTTGAGCTCAAGATGTAAGAAGACACTCATTTTAAGAAAAGCAATGGTTTTCATGAGTGAATTTGAGCAAGAATTTGTACTCCATAATTGTTGAGCGATCTGTATGAAGAATCAAGTTACGCCCATTTGGTTTTCAATAGCTTTCCATAAGGTTGTTAGCATGAACCATGATATGATCGATTTGAATGTTTGAAAGGTCAATTATCAAATGGACAGTCATTGGTTCTTGGCAAAAAACTTTGTTCCTCCTCAATTCGGAATTTTCGGATATGCTCCAGTCAACTGCTAAGAAGCAATTCTACTTTGAGGGCCCCCGTTTGGTTTTGGGCTAGTTTGCCTTTGAATCTTTTTTTTTTTGTACTGGAAGATTTATTTTCTGGAAAGAAAACTTTTAGGTACCACCCATTGTAGTTCAAATAAGATACGTAGTACATGGTAGTTGTTCATAACCATTGTAAGGATATTTTCACTTGGATTAAGATTTTATAGTCTGGTTAAGTGTGGTAAATGTCTGACATATGGTAAATATAGTTTGGTTCACTTATGTATGGCCTGGATTACTCTGAGAGCCTGATTGGGGACCTCATTTTTCGGCTTATCAGCTTTATCGGATTTTTTTTTTATTAAAAATAACTTTTGATTTTGTGTTCTGAATTATGTAATAACAAAAATAAGTAAAGTCGTGTTAAGTTACTTTTTTGCTTGAATTGATTGAAGATACTGTTGAGGGTCATATATATTATTCTTTAGTCTTTACTCTATTTTATTTAGAAATATATATTAAGGGTGGTGTATTCAATTGGGACATTTTGAAACAATTGGAGATTTGTATTCATATAGGATTCTAGAAGACTTTTCTAGACAATCCAAAATTGTGTGAGACATTTCAAGACATTTTAAAAGACTCTTCTATACAAAGTTCAGTGGCTCCTTTCTGTGAGTAGCACAGTGCATCGGCTCTACTTCACTCCATCAGCTCTCCACTCACCTTCTGTGAGAGCACTTCCTAGTGTTTGACCCATTTCAATGGGATATAGGCAGATGAGATAAAGAGGTCAAGCTTTTCATACGATTCGATAAATTCAAAATATTTGGCCTTATAGGAAACATGACGGGGAGAAAAGCTTGGAAAACGATGGTTGCTCCGGTCTCTTTTGGCTGGGAACAAAATAGGCTGACACGGAGGTTTCTCGTGCTAGAAAAAATGGTTGAAGAGCAATTTTTGGCTTTCCGTGACCAGTCTCCCCAAATCTCACGTATATAGGTGAGATTTAATAATAAGATTTGTTAGTGTATTTTGTTGTGAAGTCCTGCCAAATCCTAGTCCCAAAAAGTCTTAAAATGTCCCAATTGAATACACCCCCCTAAATATAACTTTTTCATAATTTAGTCAATACACCAACTTTAGTTAGGACTGCACACCAATTTTACTAAAACCCGTCGGTTTAGTTGATTTCAGTGTTACGAAACGGACTCTAAAAAAGAAACAAGTCTAAGGCTATGTTTGGAATGACAAGCTGAAAAGACCTTTTTTAGACTTTATAGTAACTGTTAGCTTTTTTGAGCTGAAAAGCTTGCAGATGGAAAAGATCGTAGCTGTTTAATGAAAGTCGTCTGTTTTAAATAGTCATGTTTGGCAAAACTAGCTGTTATAAGTAGCTGAAACTATAGAATGACAATTAAGGACCTGATCAAATATTATTAATTTATGAGCTAATAGAATACACACATAGCTAATTTCACAGCAAAAACCAGTATTTTTCGTGCTTTGAGTTGGTGATGTGCATTGCACAAAAACATGGTAAAAAAGCAAAAAACATGTACACAAAGAAACTGGAAAAAACTGGAACATATAAAAACAAGTAAAAGAACCATATGGTAATAACAAAACAGCTGACACACACAAAAAGAAAAATGAAACTAAAAGTAGCAAAATATTAGGTGATAACATCAATAAAACTTGGTAAAAACTCGGCACAAAAAATAATTACAACAAAAGTTGAGGAAAAAACAGAAGTGAAAAATAGACAAATATCCAAGGAAAACCAGAGAAATAAAGACAGAAAACTAGTAATATCAACACTATAATGAATGAATAAAACATGGACATTGATCAAATAAAAATAATAATCAAAGAAGTGAAAAATACAACAACATACGGCCATTGTATTGAAGTATTTAACCAAAGAAGCAAGAAAAAATGAGGGAAAACAACTATTACCCTAAAATATCAGCACTATAATGAATGGATAGAACCTGGACATTGATCAAATAAAAACCCAAAAAGCTGGCAAGGTATTTGTTGATAATACTCAATACAAGAATAAAATCAAGAAATATATTTCAATTCCAAAAAACATACGGAGTAGATTAAATAATTAAGTTCAAACCTAAAACCAATTTCGAGTACAATTTTTACCAAGCTTGAATATCACACAAATTTTGGCTACAAATTGTTAAACAAAACTCAATAAAAATCAAGAAGCACATCTGCGAAAAACATAGATGGCTGGAAGCGTTTAAGAAAGAGACCCAGAACAATGAAGAAAATTGGAACGTAGCTGCAGATGGCAGACTTTGGGATATTCACGGTGAAGCAAATTTTAAATCGGAGAAGATGAAGGGGTGGGGACGCAAGGTTATACGAGGAATCATAAAAAAAACTGAAAAGATCTTCCTGTTGAACGCTACCCTCCCTAGCGTCTCGTAAAAGATACGGACTTCTCAAATAAGTTAACGGGCCAAACACACAACCTAGACTTTTTAATTATTTAGAGACTTTTAAAATAATAGAGAAGCTAAAAGCTATAGACTTTTTTGTGTCAAACATAACCTAAATGGAAAAAAACTTAAGCCAGATAATTTCTGAGGCGGCGAATTCAGTATATGAGAAAAAAATAAGCAAAGAAGTTTATTTAACCAAAATAGGTTTTACCAAATGTTTTGTTCTTCAATAAAATTAAATAGATTTGGCTTTTGCCAACCAACCCTTAATAAGTGATTCTTTCTAACAACATTAGCATTTCTCCAGTGCGGCAAAGCTCCTGTCTATGGTGTGGAAAGTGATTCTTTAAGAAAATTAAATAAATTTGGCTATTGTCAAACAATCCATACCCAGTGAAGCTTAGCTGAGTGGCAAAAAATATTGCGTGGCCAATTACTGGCCATTAACGCAAGTAGAAATAGCTGAATCTTTGGATAGATGGTTTGTTAAAAGTGAGTTTTTCTATTTGTTAGATTCCTTGATCAATTATATTCATGAAAATTTTACATGAATAATTCTAATATTAATATCCAATATACTTAATCTTAAAATAGTCCCAAATTCATAGGCACTCTTCCTAAAGTGATCATAAGTAACTAGAAAGCAGCTAGACCTTTAAAAAAAATTTAAAAAAAAAAAGCTGAACAGCCAAGTTCCATCGTCATGACTCATGAGGAAAGGGCTGCAAAAATGAAGGGGGAAGTCTTCCAGGCTTGCAACCTTGCGGCCATAGTTGGAAAAGCATGTGAGAGGGATACACACATTGGTGGAAGCAATGCCTAGTGCAACTAGACGACCCCATTATACTCCGGTTATCTTCCCGGGCAAAGATCCGGTTAAGTTTTGGCGACTAAAAACAAAAATTTAATTAAAGTCATTTCTTTCTCACGACAATGGGCACCAATCCAAACACAAAGCCATAGACCCCCACACACACACACACACAAGACAATTTGAGAATTGAGTTGCCTAATGATGTGAGTCTAAATGCCAAGTGTTTTGGTTAGAGTGAAGGCTGTGTGCATCAGTGCATGCTATGCAAATGCAGTGCAAAACTGCGGTTTGGAGGCTACTCACTACAGTGATCGGATTTTCTTGAATCTGCAGTATTTGTGAAATTTGAAACACTGTCACACTAATACATTTTGCAAACATGAAAAAATGATAGATTTCATTTTTAAAATGTTCAAAACGACAAGAGAAAAAACCTAAAGCAGTGCGGTGGAAAACCCCTGTCATACTGCACCAGAAGGAGCCAACACTAGTGAAAATGTTTGAATTTAAGATTTACTAAAAAATTGAGCGATCAGATCATAAACTTCAAATTAACATAGCACTTCAATCAAACCACCAAGGAACTACATTGCCAAAATCTCTCGAATCCAATTTATGCTGCATTACATTATATGTATGTAAACACTCAAATCTGAGCATTCCATGCCTTGACATACTTCATTTATTGCAACGCTGGTGGCCGAGCAGTTGTGCTTAGAAGTAGTAGTAAGCCACACTGAAACCTCTTTCAATATAATTTTTATCCATAACATTTTTTGTCTTCCTAAATGAAAACTTCAGTCATAGTGAGATTTCTTGCCAGATTCATATGAGGTGGCCCCAGAGATCTTGAAAAGAAAAAAATTCCCCAGATAATTATTTCTCGTGAACATTGACCAACTCATATTCAATGAGCGAAAGGTTGTTGTCTTCTTTAACGGTGAAATCCGCTGGCTCTGCCTCTTCAATGCGTCCCCACTTGTCCACTGCAAGCCTCATCGACCCCTTAAACATGTCAATTTTAGCATTTCTCACTATTAAAGTAGTGCCCTCCTTCATTAAATCCACTGCATCAATGCATTCAAAAAAAAAAAAAGGTCTAATTAGCTCCTCAACACAGTGTCCCTCAATCTGGAATCAATGCATCTTCTTCATGCAAACTTACAGAAACAAAAAGCACAGGGGAAAAAAAGTTTGCAATCTAAAACTCTGAAGTATTATCGAAGGGAATGTTTACAACACATGGCAGGGTGAACTCACCACACCACATCCACTATCCAATGGAAAAACACTAATATTGGTAAAAAGGCAGTTCATATTTTAGAATGTACCAAAAAGAGAATATTTTCAATAATGCAAACTGAGAAAACAAAAATGTCTTATAAAAGCTCAAACTTCAGACTATTCGTTGAGGGTGGTAAGTGGTCTCTTAACCATATAGAAACAATGTCAGTAGAGATCTAGGGTGATTTTTTTGGCTAATCTTGTCGTACTTGAAAACAAAAGACACACTCAAAAGTTGCACGAATTATCCTCCCTACCCACCACCCATTGTTGAAGTATTTCCCAGAGGTAAAAAATAATTAATGAATTATTATACTAAGATCTTTTAGAATGGAATATCGAATCTTAACATGGTATCATAATCAAACCGATCAACAACTATGGTAGGACCCCTTGTGATAAATGACGATGAATATGGCAAATTGATGAAAACGTAAATGAATGACGACACGATCCAAATGAAATGGCCGGTGTTGAAATCTTTTCCACACCGGTAAAACAAGAACTAATAAATTACTGTACTAGGATCTTTGTTACTTCTCATATAAGATTGACCAATTCCTATAAAATTGACCTTTTGGGATAGCGTCCTCGATTTCAACCTCACACTAAGCTCAACTTGAAGGGAGTGACATGTCAACTAGTTTGATACTCAAAGTATGTTGGAAGGTGACATTGATGTGATCCGATGAGTGTGTGTGTGTGTGTAAGTTGTGTGGCTTTGAGAGTGTTTTTAGGGCGGCCACACAAGGCAAAAGTAGCTTGAAAATAGAGAAAATCAAATTGGGCATCCACTAGCCTCATTCCTATAGATGGTACCAAATTTCTACATGAGTGGGTTATGAATGTTCACATAACACATAACCTAACAGGCGACCGTATCAAAGAACATTTGCTCAACCTACACATTCAATTGAAGTAGAACATAGTTATCACATTCATGAAAACGTGACAGCATTCTTGTGTACTAAACAAGGACAAAATAATCCAATCAATTGCGATGAAAAGAGTTCTTACCTTGTTCATTCCGAGAAGTGAAGAGAATGGTCCCAGTTTCATCTCCCACCAAAGATTCAGCAATCCGCATTTGACGGGTTCCATCTGGTCTCCCCCCCTTCGGCGACACAACAGTCGAGCTTACAACCTTAACCACAAGGTTGTGCCCGTTGGTTCCTGGTCGCACCTGATCAACCTTCGTGAAAACTGGTTTTCTCATGCCCGGTTTGGTTTCGGCCATCTGAATCAAACTTCTATAATGAAGAAATTTCAGCTAACCGATCCTTTAAAGACCATAATAATAAAACTAGTCGTCCGTAAAAAGTAAACAAAAAAAGATAACTGACGAAGATGAAAACTAAACCGATCGCTAACCTCAATCAGATCGGAAGCAAAGAAGCGGTAAATGCAGTGAACCAAAAAGGGACCAGGTACTTGCGGAAACAAATAAATTAATTACCTTTTGGTAAAGGAGGGGAGTGAACGGGCGAGAGGAATGAATAATCAACAGCTGCGATCTGATTAATTCCTCAACACAGTTCGTACTTCTGGTGGGTGTGACCGTCCAAATCGGGTTTCGAACGAGGTGGTTGTTTCAGATTTTCAGTGCTCACCCTTGATCTTCCGGAATCTCTCAGCTGATCTCAGCCGCCCACGTTTTCAGATGACCGTCTAAATAAATTACCGAGTATTAATTAATTAATTAATTGCAGTACTAATTAGGATTCGACAAATTGACATTCAGTGATGTTGGTGATTTTAAGTAATAAATAAATTATACTAGTACTTTTTTCAAATTTGATAAATACAAGCAGTGTTCTAAAACACGCAAAAAGGCGTCGCCTAGTCCAGCCTAGGCGTGATGCCCGGATGTAACGCCTCGCATTGTTGTCATGCGTGCAAAAAGGCGTGAAATTTTATTAAACTACTCCAAAATGGAATTTTCTCCCCTTCGAGATGACCTATCACGCTGTTGGCACACAAGGACCTCGAATGCATAAGCAAGGCATCACTACATACTACCTATCTATTTATATGGCTTTCGGAAGGTGGGATCTGCCTCTTCTTCCGGTGTGGGAAATGAATGACACGGATAAAAGCATAACACCCGGGCTTTCCTCTAGGAGATTCGAAGTCTACTACATTGGTCAACTCATTGTTGTTCCACTTATGAATTTGTAAAGATATTTATCCACTTCTTCCTACATCATGAATTAGCTAATTTATTATAATTATTATTTACTGGTGATATTACTATTATTATTTTATTAATCCACTTCTTTTTCAATTCTTGTTTTTGTAGTAAGTAAACATATTTTGAGAAACTTATTTCTATTGAAAAGTTGAAATGTGATTTTTATGTGTAATATTACTAATATTAGATTTACATATTAACAATTAAGTAATAAGTTTTTTCTGAAAAATATTACTACAAAATTACTAATAAAAATATGACTAAAGTTACTATGAGTATAATATTATGATCACTTAAATGTCTAAATTGAACATAAAAGTAATTACCAGAGGTTGTTACTGTAATCACTACATTGGAATCACATGTATGCTTTTATCAAAAGTAATTATCAGAGGTTGTTACTATGAGTATAATATTATGACTAAAGTTTTTTGTTCACCATCTATGCTTTTACTTATAAGTATGTCATTATTTCTTAAGTAACAAATCTAGAAAAATGAAAATAACAAGTAAAAATTTAAAACGCCTTTTGACGCCTAGGCCTCGCCTAACCCCACCTAAGCTTCAAAGGCTTCGGGCTTGATCGTGCCGCCTCGACACGCCTTACGCCTTTTAGAACATTGAATACAAGGAGTGAAAAAGTACGTATAATATGTAATAAATTACTCCGTACTCGTAGTTTTGATCATAGCCGCCATGGTTTGTTCAGCTCCAGACGAGAGGTATATGTTTTGTGCGTCACTGGTTGCTTTGTGTTGATGGCATTTGGAAATTTTCCCAAAATGGGACTATTTAGCTTTACTAATTCCAAAATAGGAATTCAGAAGTCAAATTCCCTTAGGACCAAATGATACGCGAAATGCCGATTATAACCTCAAGGAATAACCGTTGTATCACGATTTCTCATAACAAAAAAACGCGCCCCTCTCGTCGTGCTCTGGGAAGTTATTCGAGTCTCTCCAACTCTCGAAGAAACCATCAACTTCCGTAGAGCAACTCTACTCAACTACTCGGAGAAGAAAAAGCTAGGCGCTGAGAACAGAGAACTAAGAATCGACGAAGAAAGCACCATTGTTGTCGTCATTACTTGTCAACAATGTCCGATTTGAACTCAACGAATACGGAACGAAGAAACGACATGAATACGAAGATGGTATGTCTTGTTATATTTCTGATATACATTTGCGAAAACTAGGTTAAAATGTGTGATAAAAGATCTAATAATGTAAGTTTTCAACCTACTTTCTACTTGCATGTGTATCATTCTGAACAGAACAAGTGCGATAGGCTTTTTTTTTACTTCGATGTGTATATGGTGTATTATTTAATGATTAAACAGATGAAAACATGATTTACTTCCTTTATAGTATGTACAAGTCAAGAGAATTCATATATTTCTAGATTTCATGAGTTGTTCGTAGAATTTATTTTAATCATGGTCTGTTTTTAAAATATTGATGAATTCTTAGTGTTGTTTACGAATTAATCCAGCTACTAAACGGTCTTGCCATCTTAGATTACATATACCGTCATGTTACTTACTTGCAATGATGAATGTACATCATAATATTGAAATATAATATTCATAGGCAATAAGGAGATCATGTGACAACGACATCTTGTCAAAGATGAAGAAATTAAGGGTAAACTGCTATTGTAATATGCTAGAAGTAGTTAAGGCTATTAAATTGTACTTGAATGAAGAAGAACTGGCTGAGTTTAGGAGAATCGTGTCTGGATGGATTTTGTATGCGGGTTCTATATCTTGGATAAATGGATAGTTGTTATTGGGGCTAATTGGGAATCACGTTGAAGAGTTGGATCACAGAATAGAGACTGAGAAGATCATATTCAACATCAGAAATAGTTTGGTATCATTTATAAAAGAAGACTTTGCTCTAGTGACATCTTTTAGGATGGATGTGTAACACCCCGGCCCCACAGGACCCGAGGTAGTTACTCCAAACCACTCTCTGAACCTCTAGTACTGTCCTCACAAACCACCACTAGCCTTTTTCGCGCACTTTGTGCTCACTCGTGCGAGCCCTGAGAAACTTCCCAGGGGCTCACCCATCCTAAGACTACTCTGATGAGTTCCCTTAAAAGGAGATGCACCTTGTTGGTATGAGTAGTACTATTAATCCGTTTAAATTAAATCTCAAGTGTTACAATTACCCCCACTTGGGAACGCAACTTCCTCGTTGCGCCCATAAACCAATCTCAAATCTCAATCAAATCCCAGAATCCTCCCCCGCTAAGTTCCCGCCCAATATCCAATGGGTCAACACACTGTCGCAGGGTTGTTCTGATACCACCTGTAACACCCCGGCCCTACAGGACCCGAAGTAGTTACTCCAAACCACTCTCCGGACCTCTAGTACTGTCCTCACAAATCGCCACCAGCCTTTTCCGCGCACTTTGTCCTCACTCTAGAAGCTGAATATTCAGAAGCATTGATTTTAGTTAGGTTTCTTTTTAGCGAGATTTCAGTATTTTATAAAAGTAAACTAGTCAATGGGTTCATATGAATGCTTTAAAATGTAAATTATCCAAAAACACAAAGGATAGAGCACCACATAGTACCATTTCCAATTCTAGCATCTCTAAATTGAATCTTCTCATAAAATAAGGCAAAATGAAACAATAAATTGAATTAACATTGAAACATTGGCTCACAACCACATCAATAAATCGGCGTCAAGCCATTAATCTACCAACACAAATCATTCTTCAACCTTGAAACATTGGCTATTTGGCTCACAACACATCAACAATGTGCTGCCGGGTTATGCCAAGCAGATTGGACCTTTTTATTGCATGAGTTAATATTATGGATATTACTAAACAAAAGGGGTTTGGTCATGAATATTACTAAATAAAAGGTTGGACAAATATAGGATTTACATTTGTGATTTCCAAAAAAAGAGATCATACAGCAGCTCTTTTAAAAAACTGGAAAGGAAATTTCCCAAATACCCTCCGGCTAAACTTTGTACGTACAAGGAAAAGGGATTTGATTTGAGTTTTATACCTCCGGTTAAACTCTCTAAGCTATTTCCCACGTTCTACAGATTCCAGCAAGGACAAGGGATTTGATTTGAGTTTTATAACCATTCCCTTTTACATTTACTCGATTACAATTTTATAATTAATTGAATTGATTAGTTACCTTTATCCATCCCACCATTTATTATTATATAATTTGACCAGATATAGTTATCTAAGTTGATCAGTTACAATTGCCCAACTCGGTTAGTTGCAGTTACCCGATCCGATCAGTTACAGTTGTCTGATCAAACCAATTATAGTTACCTGACGTGACCGGTTACAGTGACCAAATGTCATAATGACCAATTTTCCAGACTAAAACCGTCCGTAGTGACCAATTACTTAGAGCATCTCCGGCGGTTAGCTAATTACCCTCATAGCTTGACTAGTCACATAAGCATTTGTAGCAAAATTGAAATATACTCCGATGGTTAGCTATAACGTTTTCCTCTTTATTTATTATTTATAATACTATAATTAATAATTCTTTTGCTCAAGCTAGTAGCTCGTTTAGCCTAATTAGCTTTCTCAAGCAAGAGGAATAACAATGCTCCAATGGTAGACTAGTAGCATCAAAATTGCAAGCAAGTCCCTGGAAGCAACCATTGGAGATGCTCTTAGTGACCCCCATTAGTGACCAACATCACCATGACCAATGGCTCAGTGACAACCGCAACCCATAGTGATCAGTCCCACGTCGCCATTGTGACCCGTCCCCACTACCCGTGACCAGCCCCGCCGCTGCCAATGACCTGTCCTCGCTACCACCGTGACCAACCCTGCAGCCGCCATTGACTTGTCCCCCCAATGACTTATCCCTACCGCCTCAAGTGCCAGTCCGCCACCACCGTCCATGGCCAATGACCAATCCGCTACCGTTGCCAATGACAAGTCCACCCTGCCGCCAGTGACCAATCCGCTACTGGCACCAGTGATAATTCCACCACCGTCGCTAGTGACTAGTCCCTACCGCCGCTAGTAAGTCACTAACCAGACCACCACCGCCCGTGACCAGTTCGCCAGTGTCCAGTTCGCCAGTGACCCGTCTATGCCGCCAGTTACAATAACCCAAACACCTCCCTGCACCCCCTTCTCCAATTGCACTCCGCTCCCCCAAGCCCCCTTCCTCACGACCCTGACTTATCTCCGTAATAATCTCAAACCTGACCTAGCCCTAGCCGCCACAGCCACCACCCAACCCTGGATCCGACGCAATCGTCGAGCATCTCTAGCCGTCGCCACTACCCCTAGCTCCGTCTCAGTCACTGACAACACAAACCTAGCCGCCGCCACTGCCCAACTTAACCAGAAATCGTTACAATCGCAAAACCATCATACCAAAGCCCACCCACATCAGGCTGCCACCACAGATCTTAAATCTATCCGCTTTCATTTCTGCCAATATGAAATTGTAGACATTTTCTAAACCCGAGGCACAACTTCATCATTGCCTTCGCCTCTAATCGAACAAAAATTAAAGAATAAGAAGAAAAGCAGAGGGCGACGACCTAGAGGCAGAGAAGACAAACCGGAGGTGGAGACGGAGAAGACGGCCTGGATGCGGAGGCGGAAGCGGAGAAGACGGCCTGGATGCGGAGTCAGAGGCAGAGAAGATAGCCTGGAGGCGGAGGCGGAGAAGACAACCTCGAGGCGGCGACATATGGAGTTTGTGCGCTAAAATGCGTTGTAGAAGAGAGTGGAGTTTGGTCGTTGGTCTCCTGGGAGATTTGCGGACGAAAATAACTTTGGGGGTAATTGTGTCCATTCAATTTTAATTAATCACTTTTTTGTCTATATTCAAATTAAGTTCTACTTTTGTCTAGCTGTAAGCCGATAGTCTTTTTTTGGTCATTCTTTCTAGTATCATATTACCCATCACATGTACAACAAACAAATTGCAAGAACATATGTGTATATATGTGTGTGTATATTCCTTTTCTTGTCGTAGTTAACCAGAAACTCTTCACAATAAGATGGTGGAGGTTGCCCATAGAAGATGGCTTGCCTAAACCTGCCGTGCCAGGAGGGTACATGGACATATGATTGCCAATAGTGGGCACCATGACAACTGGTCGCACCAGTGAAAACTGTGCTTGCAACCTTGCTCGCCTCTCCTCGTTTCATTGAGCAAGAGCAACATAGTTTGGTTTTGACACTACCATTTGTGAGTTCATTTTAGAAATAGTTCTAGAAGCTTCTTCAGGAGTAGAGAATGAAACAAACCCTGATCCTTTGCTAATACCACTTGGAATAACTAGAGAATGAAATGAACCCTTAAAAGCTCAACCTTGCATGATCTGTATAACTGTGTTATCATCCAAATTGTTGATATACAAATTTAAACCTTGATGCTTGTCCACTGTATCTTTGCAGTCTGCTCACACTTACTTTTTAGTTCTTGTTCCCTATCGGGCTTCTTCTCAACTTTTCAAACATGCTACTCTTCATCCTCAAATACTTTTTAGTTCTAGTTACATAAAGGAAAAATATTATACTTTAAAAACTGAAACGAAGACATTTGACAAAGAAATATTCAAATTTTCTTGAACACCACACTAGAATTATTATTTCTGTAAATGAAAATATGCAATATATCAGTTATATTCATTGATAAGGAAAACAACATCAAAATGAACATCTAGTTTAACGACAGGTTATGTTGTGAAGAGCGTTTTTGGATACTTAAAAGTATGGTACTTGAAATAGTCCATGTAAAATGGAAAACAACATCACAATGAACATTCAGTTTAACCACTTAATAGGCTTTGTACTTCATTAATTCCTTCAACCAGTTTAGAATATATTAATACCCATCCCATTCAAAGCAAAAAAGATCCCCTGCTCTTAGGTAGCTTTGTGAATCTAATGTGGCAGAGGTGGTAGAACTCTCTCCAACATAACCTGCCATCATCCAAAAGCACTCTTCACAACTAATATACGTAGTTCATACAAACACTGCTAAGAAGAATACATAGAAAACTCTACAGAGTGAAGAGGAATTCCCAATTCAGGGAATGAGAAAAACCAAAATATTGTTAATGACAAAAACCAATGTATTCCTAAGCGAAAAGCAAAACAATCTTCTTTATATAGTAATTCGACCTATTGTTCAACAGAGTCTGAAGATATTAATCAAAAGGGTATACCGCTTCAAAAAGCGAAGTCCGTCTCTTAAAAACCCGGGTGGCGCTATAAGATCCTCCCTTAGTAAAACCTCACCATCTCAAAACCCTAGATTTTATTCTGGGAGCATCATTCGTGGTTGCCCGTCTCTGATTTGCAGGCCTACCAAATCATTCTCTAATTGATCCGCAGTCGATGCGCGATCATGTCGGGGCTCGAGGAAAAAGCCTAAAGAGCGGACGAAAGAATTGTGCCCTTGCCCTTGCTCTATCACCTTTGTTCGTTTCGTCTCCGCGAAATACTCCGTTTAGGGCTGTGCACGGGTCGGGTTCGGGCGGGTCGAGTTTGCGAACGCTAAACCCGTTCGGGTTTTTTTTTAATTTAAATACTAGGTCTGACCCTTTGATATTTCAAATCGGGTATTTCAGATATTTTTACGTCAGATATTATCGGATATCGAGTCGGGTTTCGGATATTTCGGTTATATTAAAAAAAATTATAATTGGATAATTAGAGTGTTTAAATGCCACTTTGACAAAAATTGTACACACTAGTGCACTAAACTTCCAAATTACCCAAATAATTTAACACAAATTGCACAAATAATTGAACACAAGTATTAATTTATCATATTCAAAGTACACACTACATAATCTAATATATTTCGGATATTTCGGTTATATTAAAACACATTATAATTGGACAATTAAAATGTTGGAATGCCACTTTGATAAAAATTGTACACATTAGTACACTACACATTCAATTTACACAAATAATTTAATATAAATTGCACAAATAATTACACAAATAATTGAACACAAGTATTAATTTAAATATTCAGAGTACACACTAACCTATATTTCGGATATTCGGACGGGTCGGGATTTCACACACCCCACCCGCCACCCGGTCTAGGCCCAATACTAATCGGATTTTCGATTTCGGGTTTTTCGCGTCGGATATCCACTTCGGTTCGGATAATATCCAAAAAAAATATCGGGTTTTTCGGGTCGGATCGAGTTTTGCTCGGCCCTACTCCGTTTGCCAATTAACCACGCCGTATAGAAATCGTTAACGTAAGGACCTCCGTATTAAAATTTGGTTTCAATTACTGTTTATGTCATTTTATTAATAATCCGTATATGTTGTAGAACTAGTATCTTTACCCGTGCCGTGCACGGGTTAAAATGATTTTTGTTAGTTTTATTAATGCAAAATCACTTATTTAATTGATTATAACATTTGTTTATAATGCATATTCTAATTTATTGATTATGTCTTATTTTTGAATTAATAATCTAAACATGTTTGCAATCTTCATTTTCTGAGGAAAACATCTTTTATACTTCGTAACTCTCAATTCCAATTGCATTTAAATGTAATTAATCTTTTCAACCATCTTTACCTAAACAAAGAAAAAGAAAATCATAAATGCTTAATTTTATCCATTAATTTCATTCGTGGCTTAGTGATTTTTTTTTCAAAATTAACTACACATTTTTTGCAATTCATTTATTTAAAAATGGGTGTAGTCATTTTTTTTGAAGATAATAAGCCTTCAAGGTTTTAAGATTTTCACAAATTAGTCATTCGATCACTTTCTTTAAAAACAACATAGAATAAATAGTTTGTGACATTTCTATTTTAATGAAGGTGATGACAGCGACATCACGCTACATATTGTGATTGGTATCAACCGATTTATTTTTCATTAGATTGAGTTATTGGGGATAATATGATCTCATTAAGTAAAATAAGTGTTGTTGGACTTATAGTATGATCCATAACGTAATTTAACGAAATTTGAGTTTTCAAGTATATTGATATTATTTAAGTTGTATATGTGCACTTTAAAAATGGGAAAATGAGTACCACAGGCTAGGCAGTTCTATTCTAACTCAATAATTTCATTGGAAATTTTGTGGCTTGGAGCTATTAAACATATCTTACCTTTATTTTGAAACGTTGACATATAGAGCTAAATGACCTCATTGCATAAATTCATACATGAATAAAATCCATATTCATGATTTTGAAATGTTTTAAAGATTTGTTTTCTCATTTAGATCATAATTAAAGTATTAACTTTTGAGGTTATTTGTATAGTTTTTGTAGTCCCTTTTTATATTTTAGTACCAAATCATGTGTCATCATCTCAATTTTGGTGATTAAATACAAATTTAAATATTCTTACAATATTAACGATTATCTCCATAATAAGATATTTTAATTTTCTATGTCTATCTCACTTCTGCTTGTATTGTGATTAACTCAATAATAAGCTAATAACTCCAAGAGATTTGTTGGATTCTAATGTAATATATGTACGGTTCTAAAGTTTAGGGAGGACTCCATTAAAATTTTTTTAAGTGACTATTTTTTTTTGTCTCAGTTGTCTATTATGATCGAATATGATTTGATTTGGTATAATCTAATCTGGTCATGTCATATTATCTAAACGTTTGTGAGCTCTTTTTATCAAACAGATTTACCTTGTTCAACTAATAGTTTTGATGCATTTCAAAATTCTTGTCGAGACAATAGTTTTTTGTTCAAACAATAAACCTTAATTATATTTAGACAATAGCCTCCACATATAGTTCAAAATGCCAAACATAGACCGAATCTATGAGACTATGAGCCCGTTTGGCAACTTGTTTTGAGATTGTCAGCCATTTTGTTTTTACCAAAAAAACGTAGATTTGACTTTGTGCGCTAAATTGTGAAATTATTAAAGTAATTCAAGTGGGGTAATTTTATGAGTGAATTTACTATAGAGTACAATTTTAGCCATTTCTCATATATATTTTTCTTAAATTTATTACCAAAGTAAATTTTAAACATAATATTCATTGATTCAGCCAATGAAGTCATTTCGGCCAGAATTTCATAATTTCAACAAATTGTTCCAATTTAGCACTTTTAAGTTCAGTGTTACCAAACAGGTCCTATGTATCAAATAAATAATTGCTTTTATGTGTCCCCTAAAATTACTAAACATAACCCATGTAAGATAATTTTATCCATTTTAATTTTCCTTTATTAAAAGTGCTTCTCATCACATTCTAACAACCTTAAACATTTTTTTAATACTCTAACGTACATATGGGAAGGTGTACAATTTTTTTTAATTTCTTAGTTCATTAAAATTCTGTTTTTTTAAAAGTTCTTTTTGTTAAATATGTATTTTTACTTAATTCTGTTTATACCGTTTTGACTTTTACAATCAAATTATTAATATTAATATTAATATATTTTGAAATTGAAAACAAAAATAAAAAATAAGATTTTAAAATTGCAATACTTGTTTTGCATTTAGAAATATGTACTTTGAAATTGAAAAAAAAATATCAAAATTAAGTTTTTAAAATTGCAATACTCGTTTTACATTTGGATTATATGTACTTTAAAATAACTTATAATAGCATTTTATTACTCATAATATCACACCATATATGTATTACAAAGAATTCTCAAAATATTAATTTTCACTTATCAAACGATAAAAAAATAATACTTTTAAATAACTCTTAAAAGCATTCGTATATGTTTAAACTAAAACAATAGTCTAATTATAAATATCTATATTACTCTTGTTAGTACTGGTATTATATTAGAACATTAGAATGTGTATAATGTTTAGACAGATTTATTCTAATCTCATATAGAGTTCTAAAGATCTTAGAGGACTCGTTTTTTTTAACTGAAATTTTCTGGTATGATGTCATTTAATTTGATCTTACTTGATTTAATTTTATCTGGGCATTTTCAGCTATTTTTGCCAAACAATGTTGTCTCATTCAACAAACAGTTTAGATGCAACATTTTAAAATTCAACTCCACACAATAGACCGAGTTCAAATAATAGACATTAATTCAGACATTAGCTTCCATCTACTGCTTTAAATACCAAACATAGCCCTAATCTATGAGCCCATTTGACAACCCTTGTTTTCAGCTTATCGGACAATTGTTTTATGCCCGTTACTATAGAACACCATTTTAGCTAGTTGTTTAATGTATTTTTTCTTAAATTAATTAACGAATTGTATTTGAAATATAATATAATTTTTCAAATATTCAGCCTATGCAGTCACTTGAAACATAATTTCATAATTTCAGCAAATTTATCCGATTCAACCAATTTTAGTGTTATCGAACGGGCCTTATGTATCCAAATAAGAAATTGCTTTATGCACGCTATAGAATCACTAAACCTAACCATGTAAGATAAATTCACCCTTTTTAGTTTTTTCCTAAAAGTGCTCCTCACCACATTCTAGCACCCTATAATATTTGTTTGATCTCTAAAGGTTTTAAAAGGTTTAAAAGTCTTTTTAAAAGTTTTCTTTGCGCTTTCAGAAAAAGTTATCTTTATCATTTTTTTTAATATCGTGTTCTTACTTAATTCTGTTTACACCATATTGACTTTGTAGATAAAATTAGTACTCCTTACATCCCATTTTATCTGTTCTACTTTCATTTATGGGTTGTCCCAAAGTAAGTGTCTCATTTCTTCTTTTGGAAAGAAATATGTAGCTTACACCATTTCACTTTATTATTCTCAAACCCCAACTACAATTTTTACGTTTTCAACCACTTCATTAATAATCGTGTCAAGTCAAAGTGAGACACATATAATGGGACAGATGTAGTATTATATTTTGAAATTGAAAAAAATATTAAAAATAAGATTTTAAAAATGTAGTACTTGTTTTACATTTGGAGTAGATATACCTTAAGTTAATTTATACTATCGTACTACGTAGTACTTTTTATTACTCATAATATCTCATAAGTGGTGTATTACAAAGAATGCTCAAAATATTATTTCTCACTTTATAAATGATAAAAAATAACAGTTTTAAATAACTCTAGAATGAGTAGTATGTTTCGGGAGATAAATTCTAATCTAATATGAAGTTCTAAATTTAGGGAGGACTCCTTTAAAGATGTTTTTAACTAAACTGGAAATTTCTAGTCTGATTTTATTTGATATGATTTGATCTGGTCTGGTACGATAAATGTTTGTTACGATACATAGATATGTTTAACCTAAAAAGCATTGAAATATGTTTAACCTAAAAAAATTCAATCCAATTAAAAACATATTTATTACTCTTATTAGTATTATATCATGACATTAGAATGAGTAGAATGTTTCGATAGATAAATTCTAATCTAATATGAAGTTCTAAATTTTAGAAAGGACTCCTTTAAAGATGTTTTTAACAGAACTGGAATTTTCAAGTTTGATTATATATAATATGATCTGATCTGGTCTGGTATGATAAATATTTGATATGATACATAGATATCGAGAAAATTTTACATGAATAATGTATAGAACGTTGATGAATTATAATCGAATATAACAAAATTCTCATAATTCATAATTGTATTTTTATTTTTATTTTTTGAATTACGTAATATAGTTCCATTATTCTAACTTTATGAAGTTAATTTTTTCTACAAAAAAACAAATAGGAACATGAATTCATAAAAAGATGACATATAATTCATTGATTGATGAATTATTCCTAAACTAATGTACGTAACATGAATTGATAAATTTTAGTCTAACTTAACTTCCAACTTAGTCCTAAATTAAACTAACGTGTACAGTATGATTGAGTTTTAATCTAACTAAACTTCTAAGTTCTATTTACGTATAATTAATACGGAGTAACTAATATTCTAAAATAGAAAGAGAATAAAAAATATTATAATGATTGTTTGCTTAGAAGATGACACATGGCAAAACTTTCCATAATTGTATCTTTGAAATGTATTATCTATAGATGTTTTAATATATATACACGTGTTATGATCTTGTTTGCCCAGCTAAGCAGATATGCCGCACAATAAAAATTAATACATGCACAGTAGAATTTTCCTTATCATAATTGGTGAGAAAAAGTCAATTAGGATTGGTTTACGATTTATCATAATTGGTAAGTGATGTTTTACATAGTTACAATATGTATAATCAAAATAAATCTCAAATTCACAATTTTGATACGGAGTATTTGTGAATTAACTTGACATACAATTTTTTTTTGAACCGAACTTAACAATTTTGTATACGAACCGAATCGAGTCGAATAGTAGGATTTTGTATTTGTATTTGATTAATTTTTTCGAATACGAATTCTAATTCAAATATGAAACGAATATTAATTTCGATTTGTATTTGTATTTGTTTAACAATATGAATAGTTAACGAATCTTATACGAATATCGAATAGATTTGAGCATAGGTTAAATATTAGTCAAATATCACTTAAAATTAAATTTTCTTATATTTTTTATGTTGTAAATGTACGCTATGATTTGATATGTGTTTTTAGAATTTAAATTCAATGGATCAATGCATTTTTAGATTGTACACGATATACTAAAGTGAATCAATTTTATGATTAATAAATATAAATCCATTTCAAACTTTTTGAAATAAACACTAACATATACATATTAGAAATTACACTTATAATGTGTGAAATAAGTTGATAATTATATATATCAAAGTCAGACGACTCTAATTTTATTCTGCCAATCGAATACATAATTATTTGTATTGTATTTGAAAGACATTTGAACCAAAACTCCGATTTGTATTTGTATTTATACTCTGATTTATTACAAATGGACTTATACCCTGGGCCACCACCGGGCCAGGGTGACCTCAATTTTTGGGCTCTCCGTAGCTCTTGTTTTTTCCCCCTTGTTCCAAATTGTCTTACTTTCCTTTACTTCTCTTTTCCCTTTCCCCTTTCTTCCCCCCTCCAGCTCTCCATTTGTAAATTATCCCATACTCAATAAAATTTTCTTTGCTAAAAAAATGCGTAAATGTACATATGAACTACACTTTAGGGTATTGCTATCTTTTAAAAGTTATTATAGTGTTATTACTATTATTATTAATATTATTATTATTATTATTAATATTATCACTATTATTAATCGAATATATTTGATTAATATTCGAATCGAATACACTGATATTCTTATTTGTATTTGATAATATTATTATTAATATTATCACTATTATTACTATTCATATTTGTATTTGTATTTGAATTTTCTGAATTCGAATCGTCTTATACGAATTCGAATCGTGAATCGAGCACAAATTATTTGATTCGTTTACAACCCTACTTAACATATACTCGGTAGTCAGTACTATGGTAATTGTAGTACTGCGTATATATTTTGGTGAATTATCCAGGAATTAATGTTGACCGAGTTAGGCTCTGGAGTTTTTTCCCGAAATAATGCTAATTAAATAAATAATTCCCAAAATACTGTTGGGTTAAAAATAATTCCCAAAATACTGCTGAGTTAATCGTGGTTAAGAAAAGCCGCCACGAGGAATTATTTATTTAATTAGCATTATTTCGGGAAAAAACTCTAGGCTGTGTTTTCAAGTGATTGTGCTTAAATAAATGCATTTTTTGGAAAAAAATGATTAGATTCTACATGAAAAACGAGAAAGTAAAAATTAGTATTGTTTATTAAAATAAATATTTTTTTCTTAAAAAAAATCAAAAATACTTAAATTAATTGTTTCCAAACAAAGAATTAATTGTCATAGTTCTCATAGATGAGCGCCGGTCCACTATCCATACCCGATGGAAATTGCACCCTGTTAACCACAGCTCGTAGCCTCAACCTAACTGCTATCACAGTCAGCTGAGTGCTTTTCCCTGTGGTCAACGATGGAGTCTACGACAGGGACGAAGACTCAGGAAGAGCAGTGGATGGTCGAGCGCCAAGTCCGCGACATTTACAACTTCTTCTTCAGTATCCCTCCCAACTCTCAGTCTGTCATGTCAGTTCTCTTTGACTCTCTTAATTTATAGGCTTTCCTTTTACTTCTTGCATACACGAAATGTATATACTCCACTTTTATGTTTCTTACAATTTATAATAATCCGCTCGTGCTCTCTTATATCAACCGATCAGCTTGGAGATTCAACGAGATAAGCACACCGAGTATCTTTTCGGCGGACTACATCGCCTTGGTCCATCATTTTCAGTTCTCGATGCCAAGTATGTTTGATTCGTTTCCCTCTTTTAAAATAATAATTGGTATTTGTATTTTCTTGGATCCCACTTGAGAGGTGTGACTATGTTTTGCTTGTTCACAGCCGACCTTGGCTTTGCTATTGGATGATCCACGCTATTGCTTTACTGGGTGAATGTATTCACGATGAATTGAGAGACAACGTCATTGACTTCCTCAGTCGCTGCCAGGTTTTTCACTTTCTGGTAGTTTTATGTATGATTATTGTATGTGTGAAATGTTTGGAGCCTGTAGTATGTTTTTCATTGTTCTCGTAAGCTGTTTTTGCCAGAATGCTGTCTCATTTTTTCCTTTCACCACCACCACCACCACCGCCGCCACTTCACATTCATTGAAACTATTTTAGCCACCTAAATTTAGTTAACACTATAAGCTCATGCAAAAAGAAAAATATTGTAAAAGTCATGGACACGGTTCCTTCCTTTGTGATTGGAAAATGCATTGTGTAGGATAGCTTCTGCCTCTTTCTGCCACTGTGTTATTAAATAAGTGAGGCGTTCAGTGTAGGTTAAATGTGCAACATATTCAAATGAAGTGAACCTTGGAAAGGATGAGGGTTAAATCTATTATCAATTCTAAGCTAATTTAACTCATGTAATGAGGAATACAGGTTTTGACTTTTGAGATAATATCCTACTTGGATTCATGGTCTCAATTGTATGAGATTCATAGTCCCTACCAAGTAAAAAAACCCAAACTCCTAGTGGATCTATGCAAATGAGGCTCCTCAAGTTTCTGATTCAGTTATTGTTGCTCGTGCCTTGATTGCATTTTCTTAAACTGTTCAATTCGCCACTTGTTTTAAACATATATTTTTTGTTTGTAAATTCTCCCTGAAAAGTTCTATATCTGGCAACAAAATTATAAGAAAGGAACAGAGTGCGAGAAGTATTTATTATTGATGTGTTTTGTTTTTTTCATGATCACAGGATCCAAATGGGGGATATGGCGGTGGGCCTGGTCAGGCACGTTTATGTTCAGAATAAATCTTATTTGAATCTGATTTTTTTCTATAGATTTGTTAAATCTATTTCTGAAAGCTAAGTGTGTTGACTTGTTAACTCAAACTCTAAAGTCTAAACTTATAAATTTGTAATTTTTGAATAAAATCTTATTTCTCTTCTCATTTAGATGCCACATCTTGCAACAACCTATGCTGCAGTTAATACTCTAATAACTTTGGGAGGTCAAAAATCTTATTCATCAATTAGGAGGTTACCTATCCAAATATCTAATCACTCATTCCTCATTTTCACTTTTATCTAAATGTCGTGTTTTGTTAGGAGTGATCTTTACATACTTGCTAATATATTTCAGAGATAAACTATACTCATTTTTGCTCCGAATGAAAGAAACAAATGGTGGTTTCAGGTTGGTATTTTCTGCCTGCTTACACTTGTTCTGATCAGAGTGCAATAGTGCATTAGATCAATCATTATTTAAGTATCCCTGTTAATCAGTATCTTGTGAAGTTTTCACTTTTGCCCATAATGTTTAAAATAATTTCTCGTAGGATGCATGATGGTGGGGAAGTTGATGTTCGTGCATGTTATACTGCCATTTCAGTGAGTCTCTGCTTCCCGTTCTTTCCATCCACAATAACTTTCCTCTAAATAATTAATAACAAACATCATCATCATCATCATCTTGACAACTAAAGAAGTATATTTGGAAGTATCTCATTGCTATTTGCTACAACACATTTTAATGGTAATCATAAAATATTTGGTGAGGTTGCAAGCATCTTAAACATACTGGATGCTAATCTGACTCATAAGACTGGAGATTTCATTGTAAGGTATGTCTTTACTACTTTCCTTTTCCTAGTGAGTGAGTGCAGATCATTTGCCTTAGTAAAACTATACACCACTTTCCTTTTTTTCATGTTTGCTGATAATTATAGTTACTTGAGTGCTTCTGAGTGATATTCTGTAATTTTTCTGTTCCCAGTATGCACTACCGTGTGCAGCTCCCAGTAGCTTCTCGGCTTCTTGCCTCCTTGCACGGCGTGCGCGCCCAGTCCCGTGCTCGATTGTTTCACTTTTCTTTTTCACAAATGACCTTCTCGAGTACAGTGGACCCTTACTCCATAAATGATCTCGAAAGCATTCTGAATCAATAATCAAAAGTCTCGAACGCCAGTGTTGGCTTCTAGTTTTTGAATTCAAGCTAAAAACACCAAGCACAAAAGAAAACCTGGTAAACCTTTACTTGAGTTAAATTAGCACTTTGTGACTCACTTAAGCCAAAGAAATCATATAAAACCTATTCCAAAATGCAACAGATAAATTTGAAGAACTATAGTATTAAACACTTTCACCTTTTATGCTTGTTGAAACACAGAATTATCATGTACAGTAACCACGTAAAGTCTCACTTTTTCCACTTATGGCCTTAAACACAACAGATAAATTTGTAGAACTATAGTATGAGAAACTTTCATCTTTTATGATTTCACATTCCCTATCATCATTTGCAGTTGTGTAACCTACGAAGGTGGAATTAGTGGAGAACCAGGTTCCGAAGCTCATGGTGGGTAAGTAACATATTATGCTTATTTTGTATATACTACCTCCGTCCAAAAAAGGTTTGCCATATTGACTTTTCTTGGTCAATGATGGCAAACTGTGGACAATGATTTTAATAATTATATTTGTATATAATTTATAAATTTTATGCTTACATGAAAATATTTTGAATAAGGAACATCTTGAAATAGTTTTCATATTCAAAATAATTTCGTATTAAAAAATATCATTGGTCAAAGTTAATTATCATTGACCAAGAAAAGTCAATTCGACGAACCCTTTTTGGGACGAAGGGAGTTTGTATTAAGTGGGAAAATTTAAATGCATGTGTTTCCAGTTATGTTTAGTTTGGTCTATTCATATTTTTTGTGCTTGTATAATGAACTTTGTGTCTTCTGATGTAAATCTTTTGCTTTAGAGTTTTGCCATTTCTCTTCAAAGCAGTGATTTATTTAGCTTCTTATGTACTTAAAGTGGCTTCTTAGAGCCTGTTTGGAATTTAGGTGAAGGGTTCTGAGGGAAAGGTTTTGAAGGGCTTGGTTAGTTGGTTTATATGTTAACAAATACAATGTCTGCAAAAAAGAATAAAAAATGATTTGAAGTGTTATATGGCAGCATGCTATGCTAATTTTTATAAAATCTCAAATACATATCAAAATATAGACTAAGCTCCCAAAAGCCCCCCACCCCACCCAAGCCCTACATCCAAACAAATCTCTACAGGCTTACTGATCTCATCGGGTGTCTCCCAGGTACACATTCTGTGGTTTGGCTGCAATGGTTTTGATCAATGAAGTCAATCGTTTGGACTTGCAAAGCTTACTTGTATGTTGGTTCTTGGTTCCATAGTCTTCACAACAGCAATTCCTTAACTTATAATTTCATATATTTGTACTAGTGTTCCGTCAGGGGCGGTTGCTTATGGCTATGTTTGGGGATTTTCCAATGGGGAGGAATATAATTTTTATTAATCTTCATAACATACACATAAGTTTCAAATTTTAAAAAGTAGGGTTTGGTTCCTATTTTCTCTTCCTTACCAAATAAGATAAAGTCTCTCTCCATAATTTACCTTCGAATATCTTTCTTCTAAAACATAGTGTAGTTGTTTATGGTTGTGATAGGACTGGATGGTATTTAGGCAAGGAGTCGAAGGTGGATTTCAAGGGAGAACCAATAAATTGGTGGATGGTTGCTATTCATTTTGGCAGGTATTAGCCGTTGACTTGCACTTAAATTTATATCCAAATTCCGAGATTATTCAGCTATGTATAGCTACTTCACAGGGTGGTGTTGCTGCAATTATACAAAGGTTGCCTTTGGATGCCACAGAATGTCAATCCTGTGCAGGGAGTGACCATGATGATTCTTTTGGCGGTATTTCTTCTGACGAAGAAGACAATCTTGAAAGAACTTCCATTCACACCGATTTAGCTAAACGTATTGATCTAGGGCATGGAGGTATGAATACATTGACCACAAATTTATTTAACGAGAGGGGCTAATTGTATCACAACCCCCATCTCCATCTCCACAAAAAATAAGACTTCCAGACCCATTTATATTTGCTTTTCTAAATAGTAGTCATTCTGAATTTCTGATCACATTAAAGTAAAGGAGACAGAACTCATAAAGACTGATCCCTGGAGTTTAATACCTCGTTCAATAATTCCGTTTTATGCTTTATCCCTTCGAGAGAATGTTAGGATAAAAAGGAAATTCCTTACAATACAAGGAGTCATATTACTCATGTTTCATCAAGGTACAACATTTTGATTTTAGCTAGGCACAGCTCTTGTAAATCATCCAACCTACTTATATTTTTGAGTTTAGTTGGTTATTAAACCAAACTTGGCATAACTTGGCATATTTAAATAAATGGCACTGTTGGAACACTTTTTGGCAGAAAACATTAAATTCAATAAAAGTTAATTTCTTTTGTTGAAATAGGCTTTTTTCTTTCAGTATAAAAATAAGTTTTGTAGCAAAACTATTTATTCTTAGGCGTGGAGGGTGTAGAACTATTGAAAAACTAAATTTAAGAAATATGAAAGATGGGTCCCAGATTATATATTGTCAAATGATTGAGGGATTAGAAGTATGATTTTCCATTATCTCATTAAAAGAAGCCAACTACTGAACTTCAAAGTTTTGAATCCATCCCATCTGTTTTCCATTGGATGTTTCAGTTGGGTCAGAACATGAAGCTGAACCATCTAACCTGAGTGACATTGGGTATCATTTCATCAACGGGCAGCAGCATGCTTCTAGAAGTCCTTTATTCGACAGCATGAGCTTGCAGCGTTACATCATACTTTGCTCACAGGTATTGGGCATCCTCCTCTCTTTACATTTACTGTCTATCCAATAGAATGACCATACCATTCACTTGTGTACACGACTGTTCTCGGATTTGGTTGGACTCTTTCAGGTAGAGGGTGGTTTCAGGGACAAACCGAGGAAGGGTAGAGATCACTACCACACGTGTTACTGCCTGAGTGGGCTTTCAATATCACAATATAGCTGGACAAGAGATTTTAGAACCCCGCCGTTACCCGGGCACATCTTGGGTCCTTATTCCAAAAACCTAGTGGAACGGATTCACCCTCTATTTAACATTGTCATAGACAGCTACGATGAAGCGCACCACTTCTTCTCATGCTTGTGAGGATCTTTTTGTTCTTTTCTGCGCTATACATTGATATGCAAACGGTTCTGTATTGTATTGTCTGACTGGTGTCTTAAAGATTTGCATCGTAAATTATAGTCAAAACAACTACTTATATATGAAATCTTTGCGTTGATGTTTGAGAAAGTATGGTACAAGTCCAATTCATTGTGTCACCTTCACCTGTGTGATTACTTAGTATTCTATCTAACTGCTTAATATTGAAGAGAAATGCTCACGTCCAGCCGGAGGAAGGGGGCCGCCGTCCGAACTTCGCCGTTTGGGGTGGTTCCCGGTGGAATTTTTTGATGAAATTTGTTGAGCATGTCCCTCAAGTCTAGTTTATCCATTACCAAATTTCAGCTCAAAATTTGATTGGAAAGGCATTCAAATAAATTCTTGAAACATAGTGCACATTATACGTGCGCAGAATGCGTCATATGTTTCAAGAATTTATTAGACTGCCTTCCTGATCGAGTTTTGAACTGAAATTTGGTATGGATAAACTAGACTTGATGAAGAACATGCTCAAAAAAATTCATCAAAAAATTCCACCGGGAACCACCCCAAACAGCGAAGTTCGGACGGCGGCTCCCGTCCCTTCGGCTGGACCTTAGCATTTCTCTATATTGAAAGTGTTTTACATGAAAATATAAGTATAAAATAAGGTTTTCCATTATTATAAGAAACATTGAATATGAAATAGGAAGTTATTTTTCACTGATTCTCATAATATGTTAAGACACACAACCTTGTCCAAGGCCTCAAATTGGATCTTAGAAGAGAAGAGGAACCAATTGTGACTAGGGGTGGGGGAAAATACCAAAATTTCGGTATACCGGACTTACTATATCGAAAAATACCGAATTTACCGAAATGGTTGGTATACTGACACTTTCAGTACGGTATGATACCGTCCCGAATTACTTCGGTATGGTATCAGTATATATTTTGAAAATAAACGGTATACCGTAATTCCAAGCCAATAATTTCTTTAAAATTATAAAAATAACTAGAAACACAACATCAATTCAAAGATAAATGACTTTATATCCATGTTTCTTGTATTATTTATACTTTTTGTTGGCAAGCGGTGTTTTTTTAATTATATTTATGTTGTTTAAATTATTTTAGCAGAATGTGATGTTATCTTCATATATTATGTGTCGAAATATCTAAATATATTTATAATGTTCAAAGTTGAATAGAACACCAATAGGTTATCATTGGTAATTTACAATTAATTTCATTAATGATTTTAGTATATCATTATTAACACATGTTTTCTATATTTTATTTGACATATAATAATTTGTTATGATAAATCATGATGATTTACCGGGGGAAAAAAATTACCGATACCGTACCTTACCGTACCGAAATTTCAGTATACCGAAACAAGGTATACCGAAATTTCGGTATGGTAACGGTATGTATTTTTGCATACCGAAAATTTACGGTATGGTAAAGGTATGGGCTAAAATATTCGGTATACCGTACCGAACCACCCCTAATTGTGACGCGTAGGTCACAACTGATTCTCAAGTTGTATGTTCAGCTTCCCTTAGCTTGGCCTCATGGTCAGACACGTAGAGCATTCTGATCCTTCATTATATACTTATCTATAGAATGGATCCATAACATAATGATGCCATATATAGAATCTACAATTTCCCAGAGTATTTAAATACATGTAAAGTTCTGTTTGACTCGTGAAATGGTGCTAGTTGATCAGTATGGATTAATATTAATGGTTGATGAGGTAATATTTTTGTATTTTACTGGAATAGGTAGGAATGACAGACCCAAAAACTCGACATTGGGGCCATTCGTAATTTCGTATTATACTATAGTAATTTCATTCACGCTGGTAATTTATATCTTTGGTATGGATAAACTAGACTTGATGAAGAACATGCTCAAAAAAATTCATCAAAAAATTCCACCGGGAACCACCCCAAACAGCGAATTATACTCGACATTGGGGCCATTACGGTTCGGACTCGTAATTTATAGTATAATATATCACGCTGTAAGTTGTTACTCCCTCCGTAACATTCATATCTTCCCATTTTTCCTTTTTGGATGTAACATTCATATCTTCTCATTTCTAAATCTTCCTATCATACTCTCAATATTTTTAAAAATAATACACTATTACACCTACTTTTTTTTGGATTTATCCTTCATTCCATCACATTATTTCACTATCTTCCTATCATACCCTCAATAATTTATATCCTCTTTCACTATTCTTAATCTAGCTACTTTTCAAATGGGAACATATATATGTTACGGAGGGAGTATATTATAACTTTTATAAAATTGAAAATGTTATTAATTTATAAAATCCTTACATACAGGGGCGGACCGTAATAGAGATCCATTTTCACCCCTCAAAAAATAATTTTCGCTCTTCAAAAAATATTTTGAACCCTGGAAGATGAATTTTTTGGGTCCATTCCTGTTTACACACAAAAATAACACTTTTTTCACCTAACTATACGTCAACCATTGCTCAGGTTTGGCCATAGCTTGTGTAGACAATTTACATATAATAAAATATATTGGGAGAATATAAATAGAAAATTATGTAATAGAATAATTTGAAAATATTAAATCTTTTACCGACTTTCACTCAAATAGATAAAAGTTAAAATCGTCGTCTTTGATTCAAAAGATAGACTCTAGTAACATCAGTTTTAGCTATTTGGTATTTATGATGCATTCTCAGTAGGGATGGACCCGGGCCGGGCCAGTTCCGGTTCGGGCCTGGGCCCGGCCGGGCTTTTTCTCTGGGAAGGGAGAACCGGAACCGGCCCGGGTAGGCAGCGGTTCCGGGCCGGGCCGGTTCCGGTTCAATGTTATTTTTTTTAATTTTCTTTTGCTTTTGTAATTAACCCCTGACCCCCTCCCCTCGCCCCCTCACTCCCCCCCCAAACACCCAGCCCAATGCGTTAGAAACAAAAAAAATTGAAAAAAAAAAAAATGGTCCGAACCGGGCTCAGACCGGCCGGGCTGGTTCCACTTTTAGGAGGCCCGAGCCCGCCCCAGGAATTGAGCGGTTCGGTAGGCCCGAACCGGCCCGAAGACCGGCCAACCGGGCCGGACCGAGCCCAAACAGTACCAAGCTGGGCGGGCCCCGACCCGAGTCCACCCCTAATTCTCATGCATTGGAATTGTCTCAAATTGTACCTATCATAGAGATTAAAACAAATACACAATTTCAATCAAGAAAATTTAATGGGCAACCCAAAACATATATTTATATATATCAACAGTGTTCAACTTTCAGCACAACATAGTTTTAAATAATAATGGAACTCAATTGTGTAATAACATAAGATTAACAATACTTCACACAAATATATATCTACAAAAATAAAATATAAAAGTGCATATCATATTGATAATATTAACTTTGATTCTTGAAATAAAAACAAATCATTAAACAAAAATAATTCATTTTCCACAAAAGTTAGGTTTTCATTTATAGCTTTTGACTAACTCACTCGCACTGTTTTTATTTTTCAGACCCACACCAGACTTAAACAGATCAGACTAGACCAGATCAGACCAAATTTAAACAAATTAAATCAGGCCAGACTTAAACATACCAGACCCGACCAGACTTTTATAGTTATAAAATACACAAAGACCAGACATTTATCGGACCAGACCATAATTAAACAGACTAGACCCGCAAATTTCAGTACAAGTACAACTTTTTTCAATTTATAGTATTTAAAGTAAATAGATTTTATTTGTGCATGAAATGATTTTTTGTCCTCAAATGAAGATTTTTTCATTAACTGGATTCCTTTTAGTCTTACAAGTATTTAAAGTTAATCGGGGGACAGATTAAAATTTATTTAATTTTTGGAAGGATCAAAAGAAAAATGTATGTATACGTATAACGTACTGGTATTGTTTTTCTTTGGGGGCCATGACCCCCTTGACCATGGGCGGACTTTGGTCGGCCACGAGTAGCGAGTGTTACCATTAAGCCTTCATTTCTTTATATTGGGCCTAAATAGAACTATTGGGCTGCTTGGGTTGTGGGTTATTCATTTAGTTTGTTATAGCCTTATTCTTACTAATGAACTGTTAGTTGAATCGTTAGCTGATGTATAAAGAAAGAGGGCACGAACTGTAATGAATATTGCTGAAGTAATAATACTCCTCCCTTCTCCATCTTCTCTCTGTTACTCTGACTTTCTTGGTTTGTTATGAATGTTTTCTCTCTTCTTTATACGTTCATAACAATTTGGTATCAGAGCTTGACAATTTGCCATGGCAAAGATGAGTAATACAGAGCGTATCACTCAATTAGAGGCGGATTTGGCAATTATGCGACAAGAAATGGAAAAGTTCAACGAAGTTCAGAGGATGGACGTCGTCAAACTCACGGAGTTGAATGAAAGGCGATTTGAAGAAGTGATTGCAGCTGTCAAGGGAATTAGCAGTCATCCTCACCAAGAACACACTCCTCAAAGACCAGATTTCGGCCTAATCTCCACACCTGGACATCACTGAGGCCTTAAGCTGGAATTTCCCCAATTCACCGGAGAAAATGCTAGAGAATGGATCAGAAAATGTGAAAGGTATTTTCAATTCATAGTATGTCAGACTATGAGAAAATTGTATTGATTGAAATGTGTGTTGCCGGAAATATGGAAAATTGGTATATGGATAGAATTGTTGGAAAGGAGTCTATGGGCTGGGATGCGTTTGTATTGTTGTTCTTGGATAGATTCTCAAAAGACAATGATATCATTGGGGAATTTAACAAGTTAAGACAGAAAGGTGCAGTTGATGAGTATGTTGATAAGTTTTCTGAACTGAAATCTTTTATGCTGCAATGAAATAAACACTTGGATGAATATTATTTCCTGAAAAGTTTTCTTAGTGGCTTGAAAAGTAAAATCCGACGTATGGTGGAGATTGTAGATCCTGATACATTGGAACAAGCCTTCTTGATAGCTAAGAAGCAAGAAAGCCTTCTAGAAGCAGTACGAAAGACAGGAAAATCCATGCCAAAAAGTAATCATTGGTCCAAGATTGCTAATGAGACAAAAGGAACTACAACTGGAGAAAGGCCTTTACCAGTTAGGAGACTGAGTAAAGAGGAGCTGGATACATTAGGGCATAAATGCAGGAAACTTTTTGTGATCCTACTGGATGAAGATGCTAAGGAGGATTCTGAATTTCTATTGGATCAAGATAATAATGAAGATGAAGAGAGTTTTGGAGTATCACTCCATGCTTTGAAAGGGAAGGTTATGGTTGCAGGAGGGGGAAGAATAGAATGCAATTCAAAATGTCTTAAGCTAGAATGGGAAATGGCTGGGCATCATTTTGCAGCTAGTGTGAGGGTTTTACCATTGGGAGGCTATGATATGGTTATGGGAGTAGATTTGATGAAAAAGCTTGGACCTATCATGTTTGATTATGATAACCACTCTGTCACCTTTGATCATAAAGGAGAAAGAATCAATGTGAAAGGCATACAACAAAACATATCTATAAGGATGATGACAGGTAAGAAGACGAGGAAGTTGCTAAAAAGGAAGAATGAAGTTGTTTCAAAATTCTTTTGTATGGTTACATCCCTAAATGAAGAAGAGAAACCATCTGTTAAAGAAGGATTAGAAGAACTGGTGGAAGAATTCCAAGTAATCTTTAAAGAGCCTAAAGAATTACCTCCACTAAGGCAACATGAGCATCAAATTGATATCAAACCTGGAGAAAAGCCATTCAAACAATTTCCTTACAAGTATCCTTACTTGCAAAGATAGGAAATAGAAAAGATGGTTAAGGAAATGCTTGCTTTTGGAGTCATACAACATAGCCACAGCCCATATTCAAGTCCAGTACTATTGGTGAAGAAAAAAGATGGCTCCTGGAGGTTCTGTGTGGACTATAGGAGACTCAATTCAATTACCATAAAGAATAATTATCTTATTCCTCTTATAGATGATCTGTTAGATGAGTTGCATGGGGCCACCATCTTTTATAAAATTGATTTGAGGGCAGGATAGCATCAAGTGAGGATGAAAGCAGAAGATATTAAGAAAACAGCCTTTGTCACTGCAAGTGGATTGTATGAGTTCACTATTATGCCCTTTGGATTAACCAATGCTCCTGCCACATTTCGGGCTCTTATGAACAACATATTTGGTAGTTACTTGGGCAAATTTGTGTTGGTTTTCTTCAATGATATATTGATATATAACACTGACTTGGAGACTCATAAAAACACTTGAGAAAAGTGTTTGAACTGTTGCTTGAACATGCGCTATTTGCAAAAAGATCCAAGTGCAGCTTTGGAGTTTCTCATATAGAATACTTGGGGCATATTATTAGTGCTGCTGGAGTTGCTGTAGATCCACACAAAATAAAAAGTATTCTAGAATGACCAGTTCCTTCATCTCTCAAAGCATTAAGGGGTTTCTTAGGGATGACTGGATACTTAAGAAAATTTTGTTCCCAATATGGAAGTAAGGCTAAGCTTCTTACTAATCTAACCAAGAAGGGGATGTTCAAGTGGAACAAGTTGGATCAAGAGGCATTTGAAGAGCTTAAAAAAGCTATGTGTACTATACCCATTTACAGCTTCCCAACTTAACCAACACAACACGGACAACAACAATACCACAGGAAAATCAAACGCGGGAAACACATCGAAAGAAGCAAAGAAAAAGAACTTGTCTGATGCAACAGCTCAAGCAATAACAACCCCGGTGCGGACACTTGCAAAGATAAACATTTCGAGGACGCACTACAACCGACCTCACCAGCAAGAACGACTTACACACGACTCAGTACAACATCTTGGAACCAAAGCAATAGGAAAAATGACAGAAATCAATAATCGCTTACCTCACCTTCTGGACGATCCATGTACAAGAGGAAAGGAGAGCGTTACTATCACCATCCACACACCTCCTTTCTCAAACACTCAACATCACACCACACAGCCGATGATCAACAGCTACCATGATAGGATACCTCTCCGCGACACAGGCTGATCAAGACGTCACCACCTAAAAACCTTAGCGCCTCTCTCTGGGATCGATGAACATGAGAGGAAATAGGGCAGATCTGGGATCGTTGGCTTATTATGTTTCGGACAAGGTTTTTTGGACCGGTTACACACATTCCTCAGGGCCACTACTGGGCCATTGCCATCTCAACAAATGGGTGACCTGCAGCAAACTACTTACATTATATACTTTGTTCTGTTTACTTTCTATTTTCCTCCAATTTTCTCCATCTCAACACCTGTAAATTGTTCCACTATCAATAAAATCCTATGTTTTATTTAAAAAAAAAAAAGCTTCCCAACTTCAACAAAACTTTCATTGTGGAGACTGATGCTTGCTATGGAGGAATAGGGGCTGTAGTATTGCAGGATAACCACCCAATAGCTTATATAAGAAAAGCCCTTGGACCCAAGAACATGGGTTTATCCATATATGAGAAGGAGTTCCTAGCTATTGTGATGGCTATAGAGAAGTGGAGAGCTTATTTGTTACATGCCCCTTTTGCAATTCAAACGGATCAGATTAGTCTCAAGTATTTAATGGACCAGAGAGTATCAACCCCTACCCAACTAAATACTTAACCAAACTACTTGGATATGACTACAAAATTGAGTATAAGAAGGGACATGACAATAAGATAACAGATGCTCTATCTAGAAGGGATGTCACGGGTGTTGAGGAAGAGGAACATTGCAGTATGGTATCTGTAATTAAACCTATGTGGCAAGAGGAGTTGATATCCAGTTACCAAGGGGATGAGGAAACTAAAGAAGCTATACTACAAAAGCTAGCTGCACCATATAACATGAGCTATTTTTCTTACTTTAATGGGATGCTGAAATACAAAGATAGATTGTATGTGGGTACTGCAGGAGACTTAAGGAAGAAAATGGTGACAACCATGCATGAGAGTGCTACTGGAGGGCATTCAGGAGAAATTGTTACCTTACATAGGGTTGGGGCTATTTTCTGGTGGCCAAACATGAGACAAACAGTACAACAGGTTATCAGAAACTGCTCTATTTGTCAAGTATGCAAACATGAAAATTCCAAATATCCGGGTTTGTTACAACCTTTACCAGTACCTCAGCAAGCCTGGCAGCACATTACCATGGATTTCATCGAGAAACTACCAAAATGAAATGGATATGAGGCCATTCTGGTAGTGGTTGATAGGTACACAAAATATGCCCATTTTGTGCCACTAATCCATCCTTACACTGCCCCCAAGATAACCTGCATTTTTATCAACAACATCTGCAAGTTCCATGGTCTGCCAGAGTCTATTACATCTGACAGGGATAAGATTTTCACTAGCTTATTTTGGACTGAATTGTTCAAGGCCTTTGGAGTGAAACATCATTTGAGCACAGCTTATCATCCTCAAACAGACGGGCAGACAGAGAGAGTGAATCAATGCTTGGAAAATTATCTCAGGTGCATGAGTGGACAACTACCTAAAGAATGGAGTAACTGGCTTCCTTTAGCACAATGGTGGTACAATACCTGCCATCATACTGCAATAGGAATGAGTCCTTTTGAGGCTCTTTTTGGTTACAAACCCCCTACCCTAAACATGGGTCCCTATGGGGTATTGAATGTAGTGGGAGTAGAGCATGAGCTCCAACAGAGGCAACTCATTTCAGAAAACTGAAGTATCAACTTAATCTATCTAAGCAAAGGATGAAAGAAAGAGCAGATAAAGGGAGATTAGAAAGAGAGTTTGCTGTAGGAGATTGGGTCTATGTGAAGCTCAAACCTTATAGGCAAATGAGTATGAGGAAGTATGTACTTTGGAAATTAAGTCCTAAGTACGGTGGGCCATTTCCCATAGTAGAAAGAGTAGGAGCTGTAGCTTATAAGCTGGCATTACCTGAAGGAAGTAAAGTACATCTTGTGTTCCATGTATCATTGTTGAAGAAAAAGGTAGGAATGAGTGATTCTGTTTGCAGCAAATTTCCTGTCATGAATGAAGAAGGAAATATGGTACTAGTGCCAGTGGGAGTTTTGGCTAGAAGGATAGTCAAAAGAAATAACGCAGCTGTGGTCCAGTGGTTGATAAAATGGGAACATTTGCACCAAGATGAAGCTACTTGGGAAGATTATGATTTGATAGTCAAGTAGTTTCCAGAAATAAAAGCTTGTGGGCAAGCTTTAGAAAAAGAATTTAGAAAAAGAAGGGGGCAATGTTACCATTAAGCCTTCATTTCTTTATATTGGGCCTAAATAGAACTATTGGGCTGCTTGGGTTGTGCGTTATTCATTTAGTTTGTTATAGCCTTATTCTTACTAACGAACTGTTAGTTGAGTCGTTAGCTGATGTATAAAGAAAGAGGGCACGAACTGTAATGAATATTGCTGAAGTAATAATACTCCTCCCTTCTCCATCTTCTCTCTGTTATTCTGACTTTCTTGGTTCGTTATGAATGTTTTCTCTCTTCTTTATACGTCCATAACAGCGAGTAGCACATCAATAAGTCCGATCAAAAATAAAAGTTCTTTGTGTACTGTTTTGTATACACGCGCTATATGTTTTGTCACAAATATGGATGACGTTGGTGTTTATGTCTCAAATAATACTAAAAAAACTATGGACAAAAAAGGGACCTGTTTTTCAATTTTCCAAAAAATGAGACTAAAAATGGGTTAGGAGACTATTATACACTTATTTTAATAGAATCTCACCCATTAGTGCTACAATAACGCCACAGTGACCAATAACATTATAGTGACCAAAATTCGTCAGTGACCAAAAATCACTTGTGACAAAAAATCCAAAACTTTGTTAGTGACCAAAATCATTAGTGACCAAAAATTCTACATAGTTACCAACGTCAACCCGTCCAATGATCAGTGACCAATCCGACTAGTGACCATGACCAATCCATCCAGTGGCCAAAAATCATTTGTGACCAAAAATCCAAAAATCCGCCAGTGACCAAAATCATTAGTAACCAAAAATCATTTGTGACCAAAAATTTAAAAATTCTTCAGTGACCAAAACCTGACTAGTGACCATGACCAATCCACCTAGTGACCATGACCAATTCACCCAGTGACCAACCCGATCACTGACTATGACCAATCCAACCAATGACCAACCTGATTAACGATCGTGACAAAACCGACCAGTGACCAATCCGATCATGCCCAATCCGACCGGCGATCAACCCAATATTAACGACCATGACCAATTCAATCATTGACCAATGCGACCACCGCCGCCCCGAACCCACTGCCTCTACCACCACCATCACCACGTACCACCGCCCCTGACCACTGCCGAGCCCGATGACAGCCAGCCTTCTCCCCTGCCCCACCCCCTCCATTGCTCCAGCCCCCTCCCCAGCACCAGCCCCCTCCCCAACACTAGCCCCCTCCCCAGTACAAGCCCCCTCCTCTGCCCCAGGTCCAGCTTCCCCCATCTCCAGCCCCCTTACCCCAATTTGTGCACCACCACTGTCATGCCACTCCCACAGCCCCGCAACACCGTCGCTGCCCCCACTCCAATCCTCACCCACGCTCCCCTTCCCCATCCTCCGCCCTAATCCTTCCCCAGCCGCCGCGCCGCCACATAATAAACCCTATCCACCGCACCACTTTCTATATGCTTGTCTCGTCGCAACCTGTCACCCTAACTAACCTCCAAGCACCGCCGTCGTATCTAAGGATTACAGGCGTCGTCACTCGCATCCCCAAAATCGGACAGAAAACGAAGAAAAGAAGAGGTAGGCAGAAGCGGCGTACGACGGAGAAAGGAGGCGGTGTGCGACAGGGGAAATATGCGGCGTACGCTGGGTGGCGATGTTGAGACCTTGTGGCGGTGTACATTGGGCGGCGATGGCCGAAGTCTTCTTCACGCGACGCAATAGAAAGTAGAGAGCAGGAGCGAATTAGCAATGTTGTCCAGATCCATTTTTTTAATTTTTGTTGTAGGGGTATTTTAGTCTTTCAATTGCATATCCATCTCTTTTTTGGCTAAAGAAAGGTGTGGTCCCCTTTTTTGTCCACTCCAAACTCCCAGGTACTATATTTGCCATTTTTTCTTTTTATAGTCACAATTATGTATGTACACAAGCGTGTACAAATGGCTTTATCCAATAAAAAGTGTCACAAACATAAAGGGGGTGTTTGGTAACACCCGTAACAGCTGATTTTTAGCTGTTTTGACCAATACTTGGCCTTTTGACTAGAGTATGACTGTTTGGTTAATGGCTTTTTCCCTTGGCTGTTGATTCTGAACGGCCAAAATAAGAAAAGCTGAAAAACCTAACGTTTTGGCTTTAGCCGTTCAAAAATTTATTGAATATTCCTAGAATAGGTCTTATGTTCTTACCCGTACTGTCTCCCTCCGTATTCTTTTCGTCTTCCACAACCCAAGCCTAAAAGAAAACGCGGAGGTGAAGCTCTGCCAACCTCTTCCACATCATCTCTTATCCTAGTATCCTACAACAAACTATCTGGGTTTGTCCGCCAAGGTATTCTTCTTTTATCAAATTAATTTTCGTTTGGATTTTCTGTTTAAACATGACAAATAAGTAACTTTGAGACAAAAAAAATAAAACCGTTGTTTTGATGTTTAAGACGGGAGATTCCATAGGTCTTTAACTCCACTATGCTTCATATGCTCTGTATCTCTCTCCCTGAAAGAGACCCGGTAGCTTGGAGAGCCATTATAAGCACATGATTCTCCCTGCCTCATACGTAATGGGGTGTTAAAACTCAATGTTTAACTATTTTCCAAACAATATCCAATAACTTTCAAGCAACAATCATCTTTTCTCTCACACATAATGGGTAAACGGTCATCAAACTTAAGGGATACACACACATGTATATATATGCATCAAAATAACAGGAACATGGAAAGTTCAAGATGTGATGATTGATTGTTAACTTCTAACTGCTTTGGATTCTTTGCTCTGACTGATTATTGGAACATAATATTTTTTCTCATCTTTTGTTTAATTGCATCTTAAGTTTTGCTGTGAGAATTGCTGCACCTTGCTGTAAAAAATTTCCTACCTTGTCATCTTTTGAACATATTTGATAAAATCATGCACCTTATGTTTCTGTTCAAGAAAGTAAGTTAAATGTAATATTCTTTTTTATGCGCCTCTATGACAGTGGCGGATCTTGCAACTAAATGTTGGGTGTTCGAAATTACTTTACCATTAAGATGTCATCTAATAGCACAATATATAAATTATTACATCAATTATATATATGTTTTTTTACACTTACTTTTCAAAATTTTGGGTGTTCACATGAACACCCCTGCATAAAGAAGGTCCGCCCCTGCTCTATGAGTCTGTAAAGTTTCTTTAAATTTCTGCCGCTTGAGCATAAGTTGAATGTCAATTTTGTTAGCAAAATGTTTAATACGTATATAAAAGTGGTTAGTAGATAAAATAAATTAATTCAAATGTCCTTAAAAGTCATTTAACAAATTATCAGCCAATTTCAAACAGCCATTTAACCAAACATTGTTTTATAAATAACTAATACAATCCGCTAATCAAAACAGCTAACAGAATCCGCTATCACCAATCAGCCAACAGAATCGGCCAACAGCCAACAGCCAACAGCTGATTGCCAAACACCCCCAAAGTGTGGGTACTAATAAGGTAATTGATTACACGAAGATGAACGTGGAAGACTTGGCGGAAAAGACTTGATACAGTTGATAGTAGGGTAGACATGAGAAGTTTACCAAAATGTGACTAAACCATTCATAGATTTTTAATACGTATCTGACTAGAAGTGGGTCACAGAAACCGAAAACCGAAAACTGAATCGAAAAAACCCGAACTGCAACCAAAACAACCGAACCGTAAGAAAACTGAAACCAAACTCAAAAAATCGAACCGAACCGGAGTTGTTTGGTTTCAATTTGTGTTTTCACATCTCAAAACCGAACTGAACTTTTAAAAACTTGTTACTTTATGAATAATTAAGTATGATATTTTATTTAGTTCTTAATTCTTAATTCTAGAAAAATAATGTTTGATACCAGATTTATTATGATTTCCAAGATATTAAAATTTAATATTTATGGTTTAATTAAGTAAAACACATGTACACACACTTAAATCTATTGCTATAATACTAATATGTTGATATTTTAAATCGTAATTTACATTTTGCATTTTTGCTTGTTGTTGCATATATGACAAAGATATTTTGTTGATATATTATATGTATGCTTGTTACCACCTAATTTTTATATTGAATAGATATATATTAATATAAACTATACTTTAAATAACATAGCAAAAAATGTGAAACTTTCGAGCAAAAATATCTTTGAATAAAAGAAAGTAGAATAAGTTATTTACTAATAAAATTTTAACTTACGAATACATTGTATATAATTCACAAATAAACTCATGTGTTTAATTAGTTTAGAAAATGTTTAAATTGGTATACACGTACTTTCTAATTCATTATTTAGAAGTACATTTATTTCTTCTTTCTTTTAATTATGTATGTTTTTATTGCATTACTATTAATAATAGTTTGATGTACTGTATTGTTTTGTTTCTGTTTTCTAATTACTACTTTTCTAATCAACACACATACTTTGGTAAAAACCGAAAAATCGAAATCGAACCAAAATAAACCGAACCGAACAAATCGTGGTTCCAAATTTTTGAGCATAAAATCGAACCGAACCAAACTTTTTACTTTGGTTCGGCATTTGGTTTTAGGTGAAAACTGAACCGTTTGAACCGAACTCACCCCTAACTTAAACACATATACACACATAAAACATCATTAATTTAGGAGTACAAAGTTCATTTTTGAATTACCACATCTTTTGGTCATACTCCTAATAATTTTCTCTTCTATCTTACTACAGATAAGAGCTACATACTACTCCCTCCGTCCCGCTAAGATTATCCCAAACACTATTCACTTGGTCAACACAAATCGCTCTTAACCTCTTACTTTATAGATCAAATTTTTATCAAATTTGATTCTGGTTTTTGCGACTTTGTAAAGTTTTTAATGTTGTTTCTGAATATGTAATTTATTTTTTCTATAAATAATTTGAGTGCGGACAGAGATCAGTTTGCTTTATCACCAGTCAAGCAGCGTAAACCGAATTGTCTCAAACATAGTGGGACGAATGTAGTAAAATGTTACGTAGTACAGTTTAGGTACAGTTTACCTTTTTTCATTAAGCTCTTAATAAATTAAGACGTCTGTCTAAATTAAGATGTCTAGCTGGATTAAGTGACACTAATATGGCAAATTGGTTACTATGTTTGCGGAATGAGATATTTGAATTATGTTAAATGACCAGATAACCCTCATGTCTAGAAGAAACACTAAATGTATACTGTCTGTTTCTTTTCCTTGTTGTGAATGATAATGTCACATGTCTAGAAAACATTATATTTTGAATTACTTAAATAAAAGAGCCAGTTACATGATAAAAATTTCTAACTAGTCTATTAGCAACTTCATCCCGTAAATTTGTCATATATAGTAGACTCTCGGTACCCCATTATACCATATACGTCATATGTTTCATTGTTTCTTCTCCAATGTCCCCGTCTTCCTCTTGTACTTCAGTGTTGAACATATTGTCATCACCTCATTCATATATCGAAAAAGTCATGTACATCCTCCTAGACAACACCCCTTAATGAAAAATATATGATAAGGCATGTCCTATGAAATGCATAATAATTCAAAACAGTAAAATCAATACATATTCAAGCAATTATGATGTTATATAAAAATATAAATTTTAGACTTGTGTATGATTTAGAGCTCATTCGGTAACACTGAATCGACTGATTCTGATGAAATTCTGACTAGAGTGATTATATTGGCTGATTCTGCTAATTTATGAAAAATTATTTTTAAAATGTATTTTATTGTTAAAACAATTCAACAAGGAAAATAAAAAATTAGGTGTTCGATTAAAAAGTTCGCTAATAAGCCTAATAAACCGAAAAACAGAGTTACAAACGCGTTCTTAAATTGTATGTGTAACACCCCGCCCTCGCAGGACCCAAAATAGTTACTCACACACACCCTCAAGGCCTCTAGTACTATCCTCACAAACCGTCACTAGCCTTTTCCGCTCACTTTGTCCTCACTCGTGGGCGCCCTGAGAAACTTTCCAGGGGGTCACCCATCCCAAGTATGGGTGGACTCGGGTCGGGTCAACCGGCCCGGACCGGGACTGTTTGTACTCGGCCCGGCAAGGTAACTGGTCAAGGTGCCGATTCGGGCCAACCGACCCGTCTTAAAGCGGTCCGGGCTCGGGCCTGCAGAAAGGTGAACCGGCCCGGCCGGGCCCGGTTCGGGCCACAACGGCGGCCATTTTTTTAATAATATTTAAAGGCTTCTAGCCGTTGGGACTAGTCCCAAACGGCTCTATAGCCGTTGGGGGCATAAGAGGGGGGTCTGGGGGGTTTGGGAGGTGGGGTATACAAAAAAAACTATTTATACTCCTATTTTATATACATTTTTTACACCTCTTCTTCTACAACTCTTCCTACTCTCTAATTCTCTATTCTCTCATATTCAATCATCTTCATTCTTCATCTTCTCCAAATTTTTTCTACATATATATTATTTATATAATTATTATATCTACTTATATATTAATTATCTACTTATAAATATACACACACACACACACATATATATATATACACATTCATATTATAATTCTTTACACATTATATATACTATATATACTTATACACATTCATATTTACTTGATATTTAGTTATTATCCATACTATTGTTTTTGCTTATATTTACATATTACATTTAGTTAATATATACTTATATATATTAAAGTATTAAGTATAAGTGTATTACTCATCTTATCGTAATATACTTATATATTATATACTATAAACATTATATTATATATTACTTATAATACATTTACACATTATATAAACTATATATACTTATACACATTCATACATTTTATAAAAGTAGTTAATTGTTAGACTTCTCATTTATCTATTAAATTAGTTAATTGTTACATTTCTCTTTAAAGAAAAAAAAAAATTAGTTACTTGTTACATATCTCATATTAATATTAGTTCATTTTTCCACATTTATCTTTAAACTACAAAGAGTAGTTAATTGTTACATTTTTCATTTTCCTATTAGTTAATTGGTACATTTCTCATTAAAGTTAAAAAAACTAGTTAATTGTTACATTTTTCATATTAATATTAGTTAACTAGTACATTTCGCATTAAAGTAAAAAAACTAGTTAATTGTTACATTTTTCATATTAATATTAGTTAACTGGTACAATTCACATTAAAGTAAAAAAACTAGTTAATTGTTACATTTTTCATATTAATATTAGTTATTTAGTACATTTCTCATTAAAGAAAAAAAACTAGTTAGTTGTTACATTTGTCATATTAATTAGGGGTGGACTGAACCGGGCCGGTTCGGGCCTCGGGCCTGGGCCCGGCCGGGCCTCGGTTCAGAATATTGAGGCCCGAGCCCGAACCGGGGGTGGCCGGTTCCGGGCCGGTTCCGGGCCAGACCGGGCCGGTTCCGGGCCGGGCCACCCGCCCTATTTTTTTTGTTTTTTGTTTTTTGGCTTCTTTATTTAATCCCCTACCCCTCTTTCTCAACCCCAAACCACCCCAAACCACCTCAAATGGACCAAAATACCTAATCTAACCCAAAACATAAAAAATTTTCAAAAAAAAATAAAAAAAAAATTATTTCCGGCCCGGACCGGGCCCGAACCGGCCGGGCCGGTTCACCATATGGAAGGCCCGGGCCCGGAACCGGGAACCACCGGGCCGGTTCGACCCGAACCGCCGGTGAACCGGGCCACCGGGCCGGGCCGGTTGCTACAGTGGCCGGGCCGGGCCGGTTCCGGGTCGGGCCGCCCGGCCCGAGTCCAGGCCTAATATTAATATTAGTTAATTGGTACATTTCGCATTAAAGTAAAAAAACTAGTTAATGGTTGCATTTTTCATATTAATATTAGTTAATTGGTACATTTCGCATTAAAGTAAAAAAACTAGTTAATTGTTATATTTGTCATTAAAGTACAAAAACTAGTTAATTTTTACATTTGTCATATGAATATTAGTTAATTGGTACATTTCTCATTAAAGTAAAAAAACTAGTTAATTGTTACATTTCTCATATTAATATTAGTTAATTGCTACATTTCTCATTAAAGTATTAATTAGAAGTAGTTCGATTTTTTTTCAAGGAAAAAAATTGTTACATTTGATATACTCATATTTTAGTTCGAATTTCCTATAGTTTTCTTAGTCACATTTTATTATTACTATTGTACTCATATAAAATATTTGATATCATTTGATGTTTGTTCAATTTTAAAGATGAGCCGTGGTAGACATTTTGTAGATATGGGTAATCTCCAACGCAACCGCAAGAGGGAGATTACGGCGACTCGTCCTACTTCACGCAAAGGTAAAGCGCGGGCCGAGTCTTCTTTTCAAAGTCGAGATGATTTTGAAACGGATTACCAATGGAGAGATGATATGGTGATGCCCGACGAGCAACTACAAAACCTATTGTCCCAAAATGATCCACGCTTTGCACAAGAACAACAATTCCCGACAACCATTGACGAAGATGAGCTCGAGGATGGGGAGGAGGACGAAGGGCAGGGGGGCGACGGCACCCCAGATGATGAGCAAGAGTTGGAGGACGAGGGGGTTTCATCCCAAATTGGTAAGAAATCTAAATCTCCTATTATTGAAAACAACTTTACAAAAATGAAAGACAAAAATACCGATAAATGGTACGCAAGTTGCAATCATTGCAACAAAGAGTATAGCTTGGGAACTTCTGGCGGATACGGGAGTCTGACAAGGCATCTTAAGTCCGCACACTTTGTGGAGTATGCGAAAATAGACAAAGGCAAGGGGAAGCAAACACAAATATCAAGGTTTGCAAATTCTCAATCTTTTGGTAATTTCTACGATGATGATCAAAAACATTTGACTGGTATGTCTCATTTAATTGTTGAAGAAAATTTACCCTATATTTTTTCCCAAAGTCTTGCTTTAAGAGATTATGTTCAAGGTACTTTAAATCCTCAATTTAGAAATTATAGTCGCAAAACGATTAAAAAAGAAGCTACAAGGCAATATAACTTGGAAAAAGAAAAATTACAAACATTTTTCGCAAACTTTGATGGATGTGTTAGTATTTGTAGCGATATATGGGAGGATACTTATCATCATTTATATTATTTGGGTCTTACTGCACATTATATTGATGATGATTGGAATATGCATAAACGTGTTCTTGCTTTTCGTGAATTCAAGGATAGTCATTGAGCATATTTTAATTGAGTATAATTTGATTGATAAGGTGTTTGCTGTAAGTTTTGATAATGATAGTAATAATACTGCTGCTATACCTAGATTGTGTGAATTGTGTGGTGCTTCAACATTGATGGGTAGGTTTTTCATCAACGTTGTGCATGTCATATTCTAAATTTGTGTGTACAAGATGGGTTAGCGGCATTAGGAAATGTTTTGGAGGTAGTGAAGGGAGAATTAAAATGATTTGGGTAATACTCCACTAAAAATGCAATGACGGCAATATTTGAAGGATAGACGTGTCAATTATTGTGCTTTTTCTAAAGATTTGTCTATTCGTTGGAATAGTACTTATAACTGAATTAAAGTATTTATTAAATATAAAGATCATTTTCCTGCTTTTTCAAGACAATCTTGTAACTATATTATAAACCTGACTGACATCGGTGAAAAAATTGTTAATGTTTTGGTATATTTTAATAATGCAACTCAAACTTTTAGTCATGTTTATAAACCTACCGCAAACGAATTTTTTGTTGAAACTATTAATCTCGCCGGCGCTTTTTGTGAATTTGCCGATGCCGCTTACATTAGTTATTTTCATGAAACAAAAGTTTTTAAAATATTATTCACATACTCCGCATATATATGGTATTGCATTTGTTCTTGATCCTCATTATAAACTTGCTTACTTGGGAACTTGTATAGATTACTATTATGCTTCTTTTTTTCTAACTCAAGAGTTCGATGATAATCCCATAAACCCTAAACAAGAATTCAACAAGGTTAGTAATTTATTTCATCAATTCTATAAGGAATTTTATGCACAATATGGTAATACACCCCCTCTCATGCCGTGAACATCTTCTTCATCTAAAGGAAAATCACTTTTAAAATCTGTGTTTGGTTCTCTTTTGAAAAAAAGTAGAGCAACTCCCGCTACTGTACAAAGCTCAGTTAACGAGCTTTTTTTGTATCTAACATTGAATGTTGATTATGAAGTTGGGAATGACTTTGACATTCTTAAGTAGTGGAAGGAAAATGAAAGAACGTTCCCGTAGAAAAGTTGCCGTAGAACAACAATTTAGTGCGGCCGGCAACGTCCTAACCGATTATAGAATGAGGTTGAGCCCGAGCTCTCTTGAGACGCCAATTTGCTTCCACGAGTGGTTGAAGGCTCAACGAAGAACTCAAGAAATGACCGAAGGCAGAGATTCCGATTGATTATTTATTACAAAATTTAATACATTTATTAAATTCATCCTAATTCTCAGTTGTACTTATTTGAAATAAATATACTTGAATTTTTTATATTATTGTGTACATCAATTCAAGAATAAAAAAAATTAAAAAGCCAGGAACCCACCCGGCCCGGCCCAGTAAACCGCCGGGTGGCCCGGCCCGGCCTGGAACCGCCAGCCACCCGGGCCGGTTCCGGTTCCCATTTTCCCAAACCAAGGCCCGAACGGGCTCAGGTGCGAACCGGAACCGGCCCGACCCGGATCCATTCATAATCCCAAGACTACTTCCGTGCAAGCACGCTTAACTTTGGAGTTTTTAGCGGATGAGCTCCATTAAAAGGAGATACATGTTGTTGGTATGAGTAATACTATTAATAATCCATTTAAATTAAATCTCAAGTGTTACATTGTGCAACCTAGTTTATAAGGTTACTACCTACTCGGTATTACACATTGTGATAGATGAAATAAAACACAGAGCTTAGGGTAAAAAGTATTGAGTAAAAAGTATTGATTGGGTTTAGTTCATGAGTTCGAAACACGCTAGCACATAAGTAGTCTTGGACCCGGTTTGGGCCGCCCGGCCCGCTTCCGGGTCAGGCTCGGTCGGCCTCCGGTTCTGGAATGGGAGGCCCGGGACCGGCCCATCCTTCGCCCGGTGCCGGTTCGGGCCGAGTCACAAGAATTGTGCATAATATTTTTAAAAAAATTCCTTCATAAAACCACAAAAATAACTCACGTAGGTGGCATTCTCAAATTCATTAAAAGCACCGACGAGATTAACAACTTCACGAATAAATTCGTTTGAAGTAGGTTTCTAAACATGACCAAAACTTTCAGTTGGATTGTTATAAAATATCAAAACATTACAAAATTTTTCGCAAGTGTCAATGTTAGCGGAGTTTAAAATATACAGAGTAGTTATCATATTGTCTTAAAAAAGTAGGAAAATATTCTTTATATCTAAGAAGAACTTTAATTAATTAATAAGTACTATTCTAACGAATAGATAAATGTTTAGGAAAAGCAACATATTTCACACCTCTTTCAATCAAATAATTTTTCCATTTTAATTTAAGTTGACCATTACCCCCAAATACATTTAATCCCTCTCTTGACTACCTCCATAGCATCTCCTAACGCTTTTAGACCGTCTTACACACATAAATTTATAACATGGCATGCACACCGTTGATGAAAAAATCTACCCATCAAAGTATTAGAACCACACAATTCATGCAATCTAGGTATAACAGCAGTATTATTACTAGCATTATCAAAACCTATAGCAAACACCTTATCAATCAAATTATACTCATTTAAAATACATTCAATCAAAATATAAATATGTTCAGCGGTGTGACGATCATTAAATTCACGAAAAGCAAGAACACGTTTATGCAAATTCCAATCATTATCAATAAAATGTGCAGTCAGACCCAAATAATGTAAATGATGATAAGTATCCTCCCAAATGTCAGAACAAATAGTAACACAGCCATCAAAGTTTGCAAAAAACATTTGTAACCTATCCTTTTCCGCACGATAAAGCCTTATAATTTCTTTCTTAATCGTTTTGCGACTATAAGCTCTAAATTGAGGATTTAAATAAATTTGTGCATAATCTTTAAAAGCAAGACTTTCAGAAAACAAATAAGACAAATTTTCTTCAACAATTAAGTTAATCATACCAGTCAAATTTTGTGCATCATTGTATGAGAAATTACCAAAAGGTTGGTCATTTGCAAACCTCGATATTTGAGTTTGTTTCCCCTTGCCTTTGTCTATTTTCGCATACTCCACAGAGTGCGCGGACTTAAGATGCCTTTTGAGGCTCCCGTATCCGCCGGAAGTTCCCAAGCTATACTCCTTGCAATGATTGCAACTTGCGTATCATTTATCGGTTGTTTTGTCTTTCCTCTTTGTAAAATTATTTTCTATAATAGGAGATTTAGATTTCTTACCAACTTGGGATGAACCACCCTCGTCCATCATCCGGGATGCCGTGACTGCCGTTGCCCCCCGCGTCCTCCTCCGCATCCTCATCCTCGAGCTCATCTTCATCAATGGACTCCGGGATGTTTTGTTGATGGAAAAAGCGACCATCATTTTGCGCCAATAGTTGTTGTAGTTGCTCGTCGGACATCGCATCCTCATCTCGCATTTGGTACTCCGTTTCAAAATCTTCTCGACTTTGAAAAGAAGACCCGGCCCGCCCTTTACCCTTGTCTTTGCGTAAACTAGGATGAGTTGTCGCAATCTCCTTTCTTCGATTGCGTTGGAGATTACCCATATCTACGGAATGTCTACCACGGTCCATCTTTAAAATGTAACAAATATATATTATATCAAATGTTTTAATATAAGTACAATAGTAATAATAAAATGCAACTAATAAAATTATAGCAAATTTCCAAGAATCCACTTGCTAATAAAATTAACTAGTTTTAAACTTTAATGCAACAATTAACAATTAACTAGTTTTCTACTTTTATGATAAATGCAACAATTAACAAATTAAATAATAGGGAAGTGAAAAATGTAACAATTAACTAGTTTTATACTGTTATGATAAATGCAAAAATTAACAAATTAACTAATAGGGAAATGAAAAACGTCACAATTAACTAGTTTTATACTTTAATGAAAAATGTAACAATTAACTAGTTTTATACTGTTATGATAAATGCAAAAATTAACAAATTAACTGATAGGGAAATGAAAAACGTCACAATTAACTAGTTTTATACTTTAATGAAAAATGTAACAATTAACTAGTTTTATACTTTTATGATAAATGCAACAATTAACAAATTAACTAATAGGGAAATGAAAAATGTAACAATTAACTAGTTTTATACTTAATGAAAAATGTAACAATTAACTAATTTTATACTTTTATGATAAATGCAACAATTAACAAATTAACTAATAGGGAAATGAAAAATGTAACAATACGATGAATTTAATTACTATGAATAGAAAAACGATGAATTAACTAATAGAAGAAACGGGACAAGTATTAATTAACTAAATTAGGATAATGAGAAATGTAAAAATTAACTAATACAATGAATTTAATTACTATGAATTCAAGTGTAACTAATATAATTGTATAACTAATATATAATATAATGTTTATAGTATATGATATATAAGTATATTACTATAAGATGATTAATACACTTATATATAATGCTCTAATATATATAAGTAAATAACAATAAATATAGATATAAGTAGATATCAAAGCAAAAATTAAAAAGATGGAGATGTATAAGTAGATAATAAGTATATATTAAGTAGATAATAAATATTAGTAATATAATATAAGTAGATAATTGTATAACTAATATATAATATAATGTTTATAGTATATAATATATAAGTATATTACTACAAGATGAGTAATATACTTTAATATATATAAGTAAATAATAATAAATATAGATAATAAGTAGATATCAAAGTAAATATTAAAAAGATGGAGATGTATAAGTAGATAATAAGTATATATTAAGTAGATAATAAATATTAGTAATATAATATATGTATATAAGTAGATACATGTATAACTAATATATAATATAATGTTTATAGTATAAGTATATAAGTATATTACTATAAGATGAGTAATACACTTATATATAATACTTTAATATATATAAGTAAATAACAATAAATATAGATAATAAGTAGATATCAAAGTAAATATTAAAAAGATGGAGATGTACAAGTAGATAATAAGTACATATAAAGTAGATAATAAATATTAGTAATATAATATATGTATATAAGTAGATAATTAATGTATAAATAGATATAATAATTATAATATATATATATATATATATAGAGGAATGTTCAGGTCCGAACATTCCCCGTCCGAACACCGTCCGAACATCCCCATTTGGGGTCCTTCCCGGTGGAATGTTTTGATGCAATTTTTTGAGCATGTTCCTTATCAAGTCTAGTTTGTCCATACCAAATTTCAGCTCAAAATTAGATCGGGAAGGCATTCAAATGATTTTTTGAAGTTGACTGCGTCAAAATATACATATAAAAACGCAGTCAACTTCAAAAAATGATTTGAATGCCTTCCCGATCGAATTTTGAGCTGAAATTTGGTATGGACAAACTAGACTTGATGAGGAACATGCTCAAAAAATTTCATCAAAAAATTCCACCGGGAAGGGCCCCAAACGGGGATGTTCGGACAGAGGATCCTGTCCGAACGTTCAGACAGGATCATTCTTGTATATATATATATGTAGAGAGATTTGTAGAAGATGAAGATGGAGATGATTGAAAATGAGAGAATAGAAAATTAGAGAGTATGATTGTATGAAGATGGTGTAAAAAATCTAGAGAAAATAGGAGTATAAATAGGATTTTAGAAGTATAAATAGGATTTTTTTGGTACCCCCCACCCCCACCCCTAACCCCCCCCCCTCCCCCTCCAACGGCTATAGAGCCGTTTGGGATTATTCCTAACGACTAGGGAGCATTCTTTAATTTAAATAGCCGTTGAGGCCCGGACCGGGCCCGATCCAGCCGATTCGTCATTTGCAGGGCCCGAGCCCGGACCGCCTACCTACTGGGCTGATTAGCCCCGAACCGTCCACCTGACCGGTTCCCGGGCCGGGTCAGGTACAAACAGTATCGGTCCCGGCCGGTTCCGGTCCGACCGACCCAAGCAGGCCTACTTTGCGGGCCCGGCCCGACCCGGTCCTTTTGTCCCAAAATCGGCCCGGCCGGTTCCGGACCGGTCATATATATGTTTAAGTCATATATCCACAAGGAAGTGATGAATCCGCCCGGCCAGTTCGGGCGTCTTTTTTTGGCTTTGGACTGGGTGATTCCGAGGGGTTTGGGGGTTAGGGGGGGCAGGGGGGTAGGGGTATGAAATAAATAATAAAACAAAAAAAAATAACAGGCCCGGCCCGGAACCGATAGCCAACCGGGCCGGTCCCGGGCCTAACTCTAAACCTTCCAGGCCCGGCCGGGTCTAGGCCCAAACCAGGCGCGGTCCACCACTAGGTAGCATGACACGTTTATGTCCTTAATATGAGTCAAGAAACATAGGTCTACATTACGGAATTCATTTTTAACCCGTTCTATACTCGGCAATTTTCCCTATTAGGAAGAGCCAGACAGCACATTAGCTTCTAATCAAAATTTTCAAACTTTAAAACACCAACAATATTTTCTATATTTAGTTCCCAGACCAATCAAAAGATCAGAAAAAATAACTCAAATAAGCACTATTTGTCCAGATTTTGTGATGAAAACCTACCTCATCAGTGATAAGAAATGATAAAGCCCAAAAATAACAATTTCAGATACTCGTTGACAAGTAAAAGATCAAATACATTACTAAAAATTTCCCAATTTGACAGCTTTAGTATAGTTTAGTATAAATTGACAGCATCAATATAATCTTCCCTGTAGTTCACTATAAAAAAAGCCATCACTCATTGAGTCAATGCATTCTTCTCCCACAAATCATAAAAGGAGTGAATTTACCTGGAAAAATGAAATTGATTTCACCTAGCCCTAACAAGTTGCTTAAGACTCTGTTTGGTTGGAGGATTTCGGAGGGAAGGGGGCGGGGTAGGGTGGTGGGTGATTTGTGTGTGCTTGGCTGAAAGGAATGGGGGGGGGGGGGTCGGGGGGTGATTTGTGTGTGCTTGGTTGAAAGGAATAGGGGGGAAAGGAAGGAAAATCGAAGGCTTCCAAAATCCTCCACTTCCATTATCAACCCACCAAATCGGGATATTTCGGAAGAAACGTGTTGATAACGACAAACTATCTACATTTTTCTTCTACGTGAATGGACAAAATGTTACTACCTCCGTCACGAAAAACTTTGCCATTTCAAAAAAATTGAACCTTGATTTTGAGTAGTATAATATCATGGAAGTTAATAATTTTATACTTGTATGAAAGTATTTTTAACAAAGAATATTTTCATATAATTTTTATATTAAAAATAATTTCCAATAAAAAGATATAATTGGTCAAAGTTTTGAAAATGGCAAAAATTTTTGGGACAGAGGTAGTACAATATAAAAAAATGTAAAAAAATAAAAAATCTTAAAAAATTAAAAAATTAAAAAATCAAAAAAATTAAAATTAAAAAAATAAAAGATCTATAAAATTTGAAAAAATAAAAAAATTCAAAAAATATATATATTATGACTCATGACCTTAGGAGTAATATTCATAATAGTTAGAGATGTATCTAGCTTTTTTAAGGAAGCCATCAAATAAAAGTAAATTGGTATAATTTCAAGTCACCAATTTGAGAATTCTTCTCCCTCAATTTGTATAATTTCAAAAGTCAAAATTGGAACCAAAAAGCCCAATTCTTCCAAAACAACATAGCAAGGGGCTCAACTCAAGGAGTGTTTGCAAATGCTTTTGTTTTACAAAAAGCACTTTTTGAAGTGATTTTGGAAAAAAATGATTAATAGTAAAAGTTGATAGTGTTTGAGAAAAAATTGATATTAAAAAAGTAAAAGTTGGTAGCGTTTGGTAAAATAAGTGTTTTTTGAGTAATAGAAAAGGTAAAAAAACACTTCACCCAAAACCCGAGAAGCACTTTTTAAGTAGAAGTTGTCTCTTGAAAACACTAATTTTAGCTTTTTTAAGAGTAATGGTTTAGAGAATGCTTTGTGCTAACCAATATCTACAAACCTATGTAATGAGATCCGGACTGGACCTGGAACCCAGTCACCCGGCCCAGAAACCGGTCTGGTTGAGTGCAAACTGCAAACCTGGTCCGATTGAGTGCAAACTGCAAACCTGGTCCGATTGAGTGCAAACTGCAAACCCATTACTGTATGTAAACCCGGGAAAACCAGAAGCTTTTGGGTCAAATGCGGATCAGGTGTAAATTTTGTAGAAATTACTTCAAATAGGACTAAAACTATGGCAAAAACTCAAAATAGGACTTGTTATGTTTTTTTTTCCAAAATAGGACCATAGTGGTCCTATTGGAAACATACTCATTTCTTCCTTCCATTCTTACCCCTCATTTAAATATTAGTAAAAGATAGCTAAAAGTCATAATTAAATGTTTAATTCATAATAAATTCGAAAAAATTTCAATAATTCGTAGAAAAATAATAAAAAAATTAATAAAATTTTTATAAAATAAAAAATAAGAAAAAAAAAATTTTTTAATTTTTTTTTTTAAAAATTAATAAAAAAATAGTAAAACTCCATAAAAAAAATTAAAAAAAATATGGATACGTTTCCCACCGCCTGTACTACCTCCCTGAACCACCACCTCCGATCGGTGTAAAAAATGCCACTTTTTTTTTAAATTCCACAAAAATGGCATATTTCTCTATGAGAATGCCAACATTTTCATTCTGCCAACTTGAATCCTTTTGACTTTTGTCAAAAATATGGCATTCATAATTTTTTTGGCATTTTTTTACCCCGGTGACAGGAGGTGGTGGTACCGCCTCCCTGCACCACCACCTCCGACCGTTAAAAAAAATGTCATATTTCCTACAAACTTCCATTTTTTTCGGAAAATGCCAAAAATATGGCATATTTCTCTTTGAGAATGCCAACATTTTTTTTCTTCCATCTTAAATCATTCTGAATTATGCCAAAAATATGGAATTCATAATAAATTTGGCATTTTTTCCCCAAATGACTAGAGGTGGTGGTGCTGGGGCGGTATAGGCGGCGGGTGACAAAAAAATATTTTTTTGATTTTTTTTTTAATTTTTTTTATTTTTTTTTTTTATTTTTTTTTAATTTTTTTTTTAAATTTATTATTATTCAGAATATTTTTATTAATTTTTTGGTATATTTTATGAATTTTTATTATTTTTTATTATTTTATTATGAATTAAAACATTCCAATAGGTATAAGGGTATATTTGTCCAAGACAAACATAATTAGTCCTATGGAAACATAGTTTATTTTTTGGTCCTATTTGTGCAAAGTGAATGACTTTTAGTCCTATTTTGATAATTAACTCTAAATTTTGCTCAAGTAATGGTTTTGAGAATGCTGCGTGCTAACCAATATCTACGAACCTATGTAAATATTGAAGCAATTTTTCAAGGAAAATATCAAAGTAACTAGTAATCTAAACAATAAAAAATATAACCTCCAATGTACTATAATGTTAATACAATGAGAAAGGGTACATGTGTCATTTAATTACATTTCCTCTAAATTCCTTCTCTTTTGAAATTTGTAACTCCTAAACAAGAGGAGGCCAGGAGGGAATCCCTTCCCTTCCCCCTCCCCTTCCCTTCTCTCTAGGCATGGGGCCGGGCCGGGCCTAGGCCCGGTCGGGCCTTTTGTGATTAGGGAAAGGCCCGGGACCGGCCCGGGTTGCCAGCGGGTCCGGGCCGGGCCTCGGGCCAATTTATATATATATATATATATATATTGCTTTTTCTAATTAACCCCTAAACCCCACCACCACCCCCAAACCAACCCAAATGGCCCAAAATACTCGCCCCAACCCGGAAAATTAAAAAAACAAAACAAAACAAAAAAGAATAAAGCCGCGTCCGGAACCGGCCGGGCCGGTTCCATATTTCCCAGACCCGTACCCGCCCCGATTACTCCCCCTAAACCGGGCCTAGACCCGGAACCGGTACCCGGTTCCCGGGCCGGGTGGCCCGAACCGAGTCCAAGCCTACTTCACTCTACTCCCCTTCAAAGCCTTCCCTTCCCTCGTCCTCAAACTCCCAAACACACCCTAAATCTTGGTTCTCAAACACAAGTCTCAACCACCAGTTATTAGATTACCAAAAAGAATACAGAACATTCAACCTGAAACATTTCAGGGATGATTTCTTAGGGCCTGACCCAGTCGATCAGTCAGTTATCACAAGTCAAATTTGCGCCCAACAAAAATAAAGGCTACAAGTTGAAACTTGAGCAGCTGAGCTAATAGTATATACTATTGAGATTCTTTTGCGTAAATGAGATTAATGAATAATCTAGCATCACATAAGCGGAACATTGAAAATGTATTTACTCAAAATACTGAAAGTTTGAAATACTACGAGATATATGAAGGCATACTAGAATCGAGGTGGTAACAAATTGAAATCAAATGCCTCAAATTCAGGAGCTGCTAACTCAGTAGCCTCTACTGTGATGTGAGCCAACTAGTTCAACATTCTATACTTAATAGCACTGTGAGGTATTAACCAACTCTATAAAATAAAAATATGAACAGGCAAATACAACATAACGAATATAATGGACACCTATGAGCAAATTCCTCCACGTGTCAAACTCAAAGCGGCAAACACGCATTCCCTTCAACCAAAAGCAAGACCCAAGTACGGGCAGAAGCATCACATGCTAATTTATACAAGTAACGCCGAAATATTTAATTTTAAACAAGTGAGCTAACAAGTTCATAATAATTTAGAAAAGATTCACTAGATTTAGAATTTTAAAAAAATCATACAAGGAGGGGAATGTCTAAGATTATCCAACAATGTTTTGAGATCACAACCTGTAACTATCACTCTCCTACATTCCCAAGCAACATAAAATTGTAGATTGGGCGGGCCAACACTAGTAAAAACATTCAAAATTAAGATCATTAATTTTTGCATTAAATTGAAAAGTCAATTGCTCTAAATCTTTTATTTGCAGTTGGTATGAAATTCAAACAAATCTCAAATCTATTTTGTGAGAAGAATGAAGGAATTTTCTCTATAAACAAGGAGTTGGTGTCAATATCCTTACTACAGTGTAAGTGCATGTGAAAACTAACCCTCCAATCAAACTAATCTGCTATAGTAACAAGAATATGTACAAGGTGTTAACAGGGAAGATACATAGTGATAAGCTCTCCTAGTATGAAAATCTTTTTTTGACACTTTCCACATGTGTTCACCTCCATAAGTCGTTGGTATGCATATTGTTGACAACAATTCTTTAATACTTGTTGGAGAGTATCATTTGATTCAGAAATAAGAAAAGAAACAATCCTAGAACCGAACAAGTAGTAAAAAATTATTGTCAATAATATGCATACCAACTACGACTTATGGAAATGGACACATGTGGAAAGTGTCGAAAAAGTTTCATATCACGAGAGTTTATCACTATGTATCTTCACTGTTGGCACCTTGTCCATGATTCATGTTACCAGGATAAGTATGAATGAAGGGTTGATTTTCACGTACACTACACTTGCCACTGTGACAGAATATTGACACTCAATCTTTGTTTAGAGGGCAAATCACTCAATTCTCCCCATTAAATAGATCTGGAATTTTGTTTGAGTTTTACATCAGCTACAAACAAAAGATTCAAAAGCAATTAACTTTTCAATTTAGTTGAGGATTTTAATTTTGAAGGTTTTGCTAGTGTTGACTGATGAACCACCTAATCTACAATTTTTTTTTGTTTGGGAAGGTAGTAAAGTGATAATTACACATTGTGATCTCAAGAAATGTTGGATAGTCTTAGATATCTCCCCTCCTTGTATGATTTTTTTAAAATTTTAAATCTAGTAAATCTTTTCGAAATTGTTATGAACTTGTTAGTTCACTGTTTGAAATTAAATGTTTTGGTGTTGCTTGTACAGACCAACATGTGTTGTTTCCGCCCATACTTGGGCCTTACTTTTGGTTGAAGAGTATAAATATTTGTCGCTTGAGTTTGACACGTGGGAAATTTTGCTCCTAAGTATCTATTGTGTCCTGTAAGTTATGTTATATTTGTTTATCCCTATTAAATATCTATTGTGTCTTGTTTAATATGCTTCTAAAATATTGTATTAGAGATGTGTGTCGCAATGCTATTAAATATAGAATGTTGGGCCAATGACCAACATCATAATGCTAAAGATGTACCTCACTAGGCTGACAGCTCTTGAATTTAAGGCATTTCTTTTCAGTTTGTAACCATCTTGATTCGTATATACCTTTATGACTTCATATATCCTCCAATATTTTAAATATTTAGTATTATTAGTAAATGTATTTTCGATGTTCCGTTTATGTGATGTTAAGTTACACAAACTTATTTGGGCAAAAAAAACTCAATTGATAAAATCACTCGTGGCGGTCTCTCTTGTTCAATGCAATGGAAAGACTGTGATGGTGGTTTTTGGAATTTTAAAAACCGGGCACATGCTGCTTTTTTTGCATAACAGTATAAGGTACATTCATCCAAAATACTTGATCAAATCATAGAATTTGGACCATTGTTTTTATTAGTATAATATTATGAAAGTTATAAATTTTATACTTTTATGAAAATAATTTTAACACAAAACGTTTTAATATCATTTTATATTATAAATAATTTCCAATATATATAATAATTGGTCAAAGTTTTGAAATTGACAAAGTATTTTGGGACAAAGGTAGTATACCGGACATATACTATTACTACTAGCTCAACTACAGATATTCCCACTTGTTAAATAGATTTTGTGGCCAGCGTATACAATACCTCCTCCATGGCTCCATGCCCAAGATCATTACCTTCAAGCTAAATCAGTGTGAATGGATTTCTTTCAAGATTGTCTTCTCCGTCAGAACAAATAACCCCAAAAGAATAACCATTGAAATTCTGTGGCCTCCAAACACAACCATTGTATAATTGCAGCAATCCACCCTGTAACGAACCTATACATTGCTGAATAATCTCGGAATTTGTATATAAACTTAAGCGTAAAGTCAGTGGTTAATACTTAATACCTGCCAAAATGAATAGCAACCGTCCACCAATTTATTGGTTGTCCATTCAGTGGTTGAAATCCACCTTCGGCTCCTTGCCTAAATACCATCCAGTCCTACCACGACCATAAACAACTACACTATGTTTTGGGAGAAAGATATACAGAGGTAAATTATGGAGAGAGAGAGAGAGACTTTATCTTGTTTGGTGAGGAAGAGAAAATAGGAACCAAACCCTTTTTATCCTACTTTTAAACGTTTGAGACTTCTGTGTATGTTATGAAGGTTAATAAAAAGTATGATCCTCCCCTTTGGAAAATCCCCAAATGGAACACTAGTACAATTATATGAAATTACATGTCAAGGAATTGCTGTCGTGAAGACTATATAACCAAGAACCAACATACAAGTAAGCTTTGCAAGTCCAAACGGTGATTGACTTCTTTCATCAAAGGGGTTTTTCATAAAATAATATTAGTCCGCAGTACTAAAAATAAATGTCAAAGACAAAAATAGGACCACTTTCAAATAATTTCAAAAATGAGACAAAAGTACCATGACTAATCCGAGCAGTGACCAACCCCACCAATGATCAAACTACACCAATGATCAAACTAGACAAGTGACCTAACCCGACCAATGACCAAACTTGACTAGTGATCAAACCCGACCAATGACCTAACCAGACCAATGACCAAACCCGACCAATGACCAAATCCGACCAGTGACCAGTGACCAACCCAACCGGTGACCAAACCCGACCAGTGACTAAACTCGACCAATGACCAAACCCAACCAATGACCGGCGACCAGTGACCAAACCCGACCAATGACCAAACCCAAACAATGACCCGTGACCAATGACCAAACCTAACCAATGATCTGTGACCAAACCCTGCCAATGACCTCAGTGGTGAGCTCCACTGCCCCTACAATGACCTCCGCCTCCCCGGCAGTACCACCACCGCCCACCCTCGCCCACCAGCCCCATCCGCAACCCCTACCCAGCCCCCTCAAGCAGCCTCCCCCAGCCCCCAGCAGCCCCCAACCCCGTTCCATCACCCTCCTCCATCCCCCACCCCCCCTCTCCCAGCCCCCCAGCAGCCACCAGCCCTTCCCCTAGGGCTCCGACACCACTCCAAGCCTTTGACCCCCCTCTCCAACCTCCCCAACCACCGCAATACCCCTACCCCACAACCCTAGACGCCACCAACATGTACCTCAACATCCACCACGGCAGTCGATCTGAACCTTAGCGGTAGATCTGAAACCGTAGCCATCCGTTCTCATGTGGGGCGACGTTCGTTGGGGCGACGTAGTGGGAAAGGTCGGCGACTCCAAGGACAGGGCGCAGCAGAAGCGAGGTGATATGCGAAAAGAAGAGAAGAGATGCTAGGAGATGAAGACGAGCTGATATGCGATGCGATGAAGATGCGATGCGCCTGAGAAGAGAAGAGATGTGCGGCTGGAGAAAAAACGGGTCTCTTTTTTGTATTTTAATGAAACACAAGTTCTATTTTTGTCTAATCAAAAGTCCTGGTCACATTTTTGGCTTTTTTTCTTTGAGAAAACTCCGTATTCTGGTCAAATCCTCAATTAAGCCCTCGTACTTCCGAATCACCCAATTGAACACGCGTACTCGGCAAAACCACCCAGGCACCCAATCAGCCTTTTTAGCCAATCGCCTCCCGATTTGCCTGTTAATGGCTGACATGGCCTCCAGTGTGTCCCTCTCCTTACCCGACACACTAACGCTTACGTGGATATTCCCATCGCCAAATAATAACCAAACACTCCTTAAGACCTAATTTAATCCCTAGCAAACAAATCTTTCTCCTTCTCCATTCTCCATCTCTGCGAATGTGAGCCATTTGAGGAGCCTTCGCGAGAATGTCGTCTTCATCATCATCATCAGCGTTTGTCAAAGAACGGAGTCGTACCTTTGACTACGAGCATGCGGTTCATTGTTGGTGTGGATTGAAAGCACCACTATGTGTTGGGCGAGAGAGTGGGAGAAGCTTTTTTGGGTGTCAAAAATGGAAGGTTAGTGTGTGATGTGGCATTGTGGTTTTGAATTACAGTGGCAGGCCTTATTTGTTTGCATACGTTCTTCTTGATTGTTAAAAGTACCATGAACATGTTTATGTCAACAGGTTGGTAGTTGCGGTTTTTTCTTATGGAAGGAAGACGTAGAGATGAAAGACATTGTCAAGGTTGAAGAGAAGAAACAAGTGGTCATGGCTGAAGCTAAGAGCAAAATTTCAGATGATTTGAAAAAGTTGCTTGAGGGAATTGGTGAACATATTTCTCATTTACACACTGCTGTTGATTGTGTCCAGACTGTGGTTGACAATGAGGCTTTGGTGAACAAAAAGAGTAGAAAGTTGTATGGATTTGCTATGATTGTACTTCTAGGTTTAGTTTTTAGTTTGTATTTGAGGATGTAATGGCGTAGTATGTTAGTCAACTGTGATGGCTTGGTGAACTGTGATTGTACTGCTAGGATTGTGTAATGTCAAGGTCATGTGTAATGTCTTTTACTTTCTTCCTTATGTAATGCCTTAGTATGCTAGTGCTTGAATGGCAGAATGTTGCTTGATGTTATTGATTTCCAATGGCATAATATTGTTGAATGAAACTTATTTATGATAAATTTCTTCACACCTTTTACCTGGTATAGTATATGATCATGACTTGCACAATATATTTCTTGAAGTACTGAGGTAATTAGAGTGCCCGAACTGAATTTCTTATGCACACGCATTTCAGTACTCATTTTCTTGTACAGTTTAGGTGAATTAGTATGCAGAAGTTGTTGTACTCTTTTCTTCCAATGTGCACAGGCATTTGAGTACTGAGCTTGTTGTATTATTTTGGTCAATAAGTGCACTGCACTACAAGTACTCTTTTGATAGTTTGGAATGCCATACTGATTTTCAAAAATTATCCATTTTGGTAAGTTGTTGACTATCAATAACCCTAGGACCCTTAACTCAGTACCCTAGGACCTCAAAAACCAGTACTTCATCTCCATGTTGGTCAATATACATTAACCAAATCTAACACCCAACAAACTCAATACTTCATACAACATAAATCAGTAGTTCATACACCCAAAAAAACAGTACTTCATAAGCATGTTGGTGAATATAAATTAAGTACTTCATACACCATAAATACCATTCAAGGAACCAAAATACTGCAGATAGCCTAAGTTTTTGCAGTGAACAACACCATTACATGATAGGATAGGTTTTTCAATAACTACATTAATACTAAACCATGACCAACATCATTACATCATACGAAATGTTTATCCAAAAACGACTGTTAATAACTGAATCTTCCAACACCCTATTCCACGTCATTCAGCTTCCTCTCCTCCACCTCCACTAAGCAATGTTTCTCCTCTTTGTCCAGGCTGCAATCACGCATTAAAAAAACTTCTTCAGTCTATATCACAAGAACATCAAATGCTGAATATAAAAAGTACAAAATTAAGTTACTCACTTCCAATACAGCCATCCCTGTACTTTCATATAAAAAAAACTCAAACCCCCTCTCTCCTTTACCCCTATTACCTCACCCCCTCTTCCCTCTCCCCCTCTGTCCTTTGCCCTTTTGAACTCCCCCTCTCTGAGCACTTCCACTTTGTACACTACCCCCTGAACTGTCCCAGTTTCAAGACTACCCCTCTCATCTATGTCAGTCTCTTCTCTCCTCCTCTTCCAAACCCCTCTTCCACCCCTCTTAGGTCTACCCCTTTCACCTATTCCACTTTCACCCGGCAATGTATGACCTTCATTTGGTTCTGTTCCACTAGCAGAAGATATTTTACAAGATTTCCTATTGTGACCTTCCCCTTGACAGTTTGAACATTTCATGATTCTTCCTTTTCTTGTCAGTTGAGTCATTGATGGTGGAGGGGCTTCAGTTTCTTCTCTCACTCTTTTCTTCTTGGGACGGCCAGTCATTTTCTTGGGAATGGGAGGAAGAATTTCTTCATGTTGGGTTCTTGGCCACAGTAACTCCCCATTAATTGGTGGCAGCGTGTAGGAATATGTCTTTTCAAAGAGATCCTTATTGTAGCAGGAGTTTACATAGCTTTCAGGTTCATCCACTTTATCAAGGATTGCACATATGGCATGTGCACAGGGAATACCACAAAGGTCCCATCTTCTGCGTGCACAAGATCTTGTGTTCAGGTTGACCTTGTATTGGAACCTACCCTTTTTAATCTCATAGCCATCATCACCATTATAATCAACATGCCATCCCTGACCAGTTAATATATTTTTGTTCAATTTCTTCATTATGAGTGGACCAAATGCACCTAAATAACAAACATCAAGAAGTTAGTGTTAAAGTCATACTGGTCTGACAAACATACTTAACTTCATCGTATAAATATGAAGTTAAGAATAACAGTTCTTTCTATAATGTGTGATAACAACATACATACTAATATATAGTTCATTTAGCAGTTGTATTGAATAAAAACTACACATAATTTGATGGTCAGAAGAGTGGTATAAAGCCTTTTCTCTATACTTACCGGGCCACTTCCTCACATACTTCCTTTTCTTAGCTATTCTTTTCATCATTGCCACTCTCATTCCCTCAAGCATTGGTATAAGTGGTTTGTCTCTAAGATGCACCGGAGTACTGTTGAATGCTTCAGATAAGTTGTTATCTACTGCATCACATTTGACCTCAATCTTAAAGTAAGCCTTGCACCAAAGCTTGAATGGATGCCTGCGTAAATCAGCACCAGCTTGTCTGTCAAGCTTATCCAACTCATCCAAAGATGACTGCAATTGCCCTTCTGAGGTGGACTTGGCACACTGACAGAACAACTTCTTAAGCACCATTCCACTATGATTTTTTGTCCAGTTGGCATGTATATGCCTGGCACAGTTCATGTGCTCAGCCTCAGGTAGAACTCTACTAATGACATTGGACAGACCCTAAATGCATCAAGAAATTAAAATTAGTAAAAATTCAATGCAATTTATGAAAGCATTTAGTATTTTGAATGTCAGGACACTTACTTTCTGTTGGTCATTAATAATTGTCCATTCAGCAAGGTAAGTTATCTGGAGATCTTCCCTCAAAAGCTCTAAAAACCAAGTCCATGAAGATGTATTTTCTATCTCTACTACTGCCCAAGCAATTGGATACATCTGATTATTGCCATCTCTTCCTACAGCACTTAAAATCTCTCCCTTCAACTGCCCTTTAAGGAAGCAACCATCTAAACCTATCACCTTCCTACACCCTTCCAAGAATCCCCTTTTCACAGGTCCTAAACACATGTATATTCTTTGGAAAACCATAGGAGCATAAGGTACTACTCTATCTGTCTTAATTACCACAGTACTATCAGGAATTGCCTTGAGTATTTCCTCTCCATAGTTTCTAAGTTTCTTGAATTGGTCCTTAAAAGCAGTCTGGGCTTTATCTTGCATTAATTTCAGAGCTCTAGTTGCCATACTAATAGAGACATTCAACTTTTTCTCATCCTTAAGCAATTTTTTTAGCTCTGCATTACCCATGGAGGGATTCTCAGTCAACTTCTCCTCATAGGTCTCAGCAATCCAATTCTGACTTACTATTCTAAGCTTGAACTTCAAGTTACATAGATGCTCAGAATTCCAAACTTTTAGTTGAAAGCACTTGAAGTGATCTTCCCAACTACCTAGTAGAGGCAAAAGGGCAATTGTTTGCACATTTCAGTCTGACTCTCAGGGGTTCATTCTTAACAAACACTATATCTCTTTTGTGATATACAGCATATCTAATCATAGCACTTTTAAATTGCTTACCATCTTCAAACAACATGCCCACCTTAAAGTGGGGAGGATCAGATTCTGGGTTATAGGATCCATTCCCATAACCTGCCCTCTTTGACTCAGCTTCATCTTCTCCCTCTGAATGCAAGCTAGGTGAGTTAGATGAGTCATATTCAGCAGTATCATCTTCACTCTCATTCTCAACCCCATGCTTAGGACTTGGTATGTTATCCATTTCAGGAACATTATGTCCGATTGGTATGTTAGTATTGGTCAGAACTTCAACATCTTGTAGCCCCTCTTCTTCTTCATCCTCAGTGTCTTCCTCAGAACCCCAACTATGATGTTCTTCCTCAACATCAGTTTCATCACCTGGAGCATCACTACCAACATCTGTGTCATGATTCTGGTCATCCTCTTCAACAGTTGCATCATGAAATTCACTTTCAGCTTCCACAACATCTGTTTGGGTGTGTAGCTCATCTTCTGCATGGACTACAAAGATCTCACACTGTCCACAGGTTCTAGCTAATTCTATTAGCGTCAGTGCAGTCTGATCATCAAACAACTCATGCAAGGACTCCATATTGGCATTTGGCTTCTTGAAGAAAATACCTTTGATGGACCCATTGCTTTGACCTTCTAAAAATTTCTTCAAGTGGGGATAGCTTATAACATCAGGATCTGCAGGTACAGTCTGAACTACCCCTCCAACACACATCTTCTTTGATTCACAGTTGAATCTGCCACCATGGTGCACAACTAGTTCTACTGTCTCAAACATTCTGCATATATTATAATTAAGATGTAGCATTTCATATGCAAGTAATGTCATAAATAGTAAGCAGAAGTAGTAAAAGATTAGAGAATAACAAACATTTTCAGATTCATGTCTGACTATAATGATTGTGCAGTAAATGATTGTGTAGAACATTAGGCAATAAGTAACAAATCATACATATTGTCATGATATTGTATTGCACTGTATTGTCATACATATAACAACTTTTACAGTGCAATACAATATCATGACAATATGTATGATTTGTTACTTATTGCCTGATGTTCGAGCATTGGCAAATTCTTTTTCGAGCATTTCTTTTAGTCATGTTAAGCTGTCGGCGAATAAGTCTGCTCATTTGTTAGCTAGGGTGGCTTGTTCTTTGCCTGATTCACAATACTCGTTTTATTCTCCTCCTTCTTTCATTGTATCTGCTTTAGCAAATGAATTGATAAATGTTAATTAAATCTATTTCTTTAAAAAAACGACGAGGATGATGATCATAAAAATAACATCACTATTCACTATATTGGTCATTCGAGCTAGTAAGGTGGCCTCAACGCACTCCGAGCACTCCTAGGGGTGGGGTCGGTCCGGTCCGGGTCGATGTTTGCGAAACCCAGAAATTACCCGGAAGGTCTCGGGTTATGAAAATTAGGGACCGGAACAAAGCCCATTATATTTGATCCGAGTCAGGTTTTTGGTAGCGCTCGGGTTTTTACGTCCTTAATCCAAAAATACTTTTTTGGGTCCTTGGGACATCATACACATCAATTTATAATATTTTCACTAATCAAACTTACATATCATATGCTTCATGGCAGGACATGGAAAATATAGTTATCCAAGCGTGTTCTATATTAACTCGGTAGTAAGTTTTATTAATAAACGTGTCTCGTTATTAATAACTATCCCCGATGAACTGGATATACTCCTCGATTGAGTATTCGAGAGGAAGATAGTTACAGATAATCATTGAGGAGTATAAGCAGTTCATCGAGGATAGTTATTAATAGCAAGACGCATTCATTAATAAAACTTACTACCGGGTTAATATAGAACACACTTGGATAGCTATATTTTCCATGTCCTGCCATGAAACATACGATTAGCGTATACTTGAATTATGCATTTGGAGAAACTGAAATATACATTAGGTAAAAGTAAAATGTGTTGAATACAAGGTAAAACTAAAATGTGCATTAAGTGAATCTGAAATGTGCAGAATCAAATATATTGAAATGTCACATTATAGTTTCACCTAACACAAATTTTTTTTGGATAAACTATAAATTTATAACTATATGAACAAATGTTACACAACAAAAGGGGCATACCCGAGTTGTACAACACAATAATCCTATCAAAACCCCACAATACTAGAATGCAAATGCAACATAAACTAGACCTCCGCTTTACCTCTGCTTATTTAACCAAAATTTAAAGAAAAAACACAAATGCACATTTCAGTTTCATCTAGAGCATGTTTGGTAACACTAAAATTGACTGGATTGGTTGATTCTAGGGATGACAATTTAACCCGACCCGATGGATACCCACATCAAACTGAACCGGTCAAAATGGGGAAAACCGCTTTGACTGGGTAACAGGTACGGGGTGGGGAATACTCGATTCATGTAAACGGGTAATGGGGCGGTTATGGGTTTATACCTACCCGCCCCATTACCCGCCCCGTTACCTGCCCCGTTTAATTTGGATACGGTTACCCGCACCATTACCCGACCTACACAATTAACTTAAATATTTTAATAGTTTATGTATTTATTATTTAATATATTAAGTATATATGAATATTAGTACATTAGTATATGACACTTATTCCATCTAGTACCTTGAAACAATATTCAACTTAACTTCTACAATATTCCTTCAAAAAAAACTTCTACAATATTTATTTTCTTCACATATTGATTAATTGATTTTCGTGACTTTCTCTACGCAATTTCCACATTGTGACTCTCTTAATTTTTCACCCAATAACTTTCATAAAACTCACGTATGAGTGTAAAGTCAAAATATTGCGAAACATTACTCTAGTTTGCTTTACTTTATGTAATTGATAATAATTTTGTAAAGGTGTATTGGATGATTAGATTAATTTTGATTGGTTGCTCTAATTTATATCAATTTTTAAAATTTAAATTATGTTTTTTTTTTCTAAAACATAGTATTGAAAGTGCCTTTTTTAGAAATACTTCCAAATCTATAATCAAAATAAAAGTTGTGGACAAAAATGCGACTTTAGTAACGTTAGTGTTTATAATTTTATTCAAATGTTATGTCGTAGTGATTACAAAACTTACTCATGGTAACTTATAGTCACATTTATGTTCATATCTTTTTCATTAGTGGTATTTTAGGGAAAAAACTTCTCATTTTCATTATGCTACTTGTATACATTATTGTTCTTAAATTAATTTAGATGTTGAATGTTGGTGGGGGTATGCTTATTGAATGTTTGGAAGTTAAGATGCCGTTTGGTAATACTGTTTTTCGGCTTATCAGGCTTATCAGCCAGCTTTTTCACCAAACACGTAACTTTTGCTTTTGCGCGCAGAATTGTGTAATAAGCAGAAAAAGTAAGGTTGTGGTTACTTTCCTGGCTGTATTGGCTGAAGTTACTGTAGATAACCATTTTAGCTATTTTTACATATAATTTTTTCTTTATTTTATTAATAAAATATATTTTAAAAATAATTTTTTTCTTAAATCAGCAAAATCAGCCAATGCAGCCACTTCAGCCAAAACTTCATAAATTTCAGCAGAATCAGCCAAAACAGCCGATTTTCGTGCTACCAAACGGGATCTAAATGTTTTAGTGATTCATATTTAGATTTTACTATCGAGACAAGACTTAATCTTTTGATGTTGACGTGTGAATATTAGATTCAAATGATTGTAACTTTTTGTCATGTTTTAAAAAACTTTATCAGTGGTACTATTTAATTTTGATTTTTTTAAATTTAGGTAGTCAATGATAAGTAGTTAGTAATCATTTTAGGATCTATACTAATTTGAAGAAAAAAAAATTATTTTTTAATAAAACGGTTACTCGCGGGTAAAAAATACCCGACGGGTAACGGGGCGGTTTCGGGAAAATTTTTATCAAACGGGGCGGGTACGAGTAATGGTATACCCGACCCCGAACCGCCCCGTTGCCATCCCTAGTTGATTCTGCTGAAATTTATGAAATCCTGACTGAAGTGACTGTATTGGCCGATTCATGAAAAAAAAAATATTTAAAATAATTGTTATTAATAAATAAAATAAAAAATTATATGAAAAAATAGCTAAAATGGTTTTCTACAGTAACTTCAGTCAATATAGTCAGAAAAGTAACTTCAACCTTACTTTTTCTATTTATTACATAATTCAGCGCGCGAAATCATGCAACCAAATTTCATATAATATAGTGTCAACTGTACCCTTTGTGGTGCACATTTCAATTTTATATAATTTCAATCGTATACTTTAGTTTCATTTAATGCACATTCAATTGCATATAATACAATCCAAATTTTCAGATTCATTTTCATTTCTCTCATAATATTATTTTTCTGGTTTCACAAAATTCTCTTTTTGACCATCATTACATATAATTTTTTATTAGTAAAAAGAATGTAAACACAAATTATGAAACTTTATAATGAAATGGATACAATATTTTTTGAAAAGAAACAATTTTTATACATTCATATTCATAAATAAAATGCATTCCCTTGCTCCTAAAAATTCTTCTCTAAGAAAAGTTATACATTAATAAATTGAGTAGATAAATTAGAACCCTCAGTAAAAAATCAACGTTGTGGTTGAAAAGAAATTGAGGACAGTATATAGTTTGGTTCCGCCTATTCCTTCTCTGAAAAATTGAAAGTTTGAAACCATGGCGCCTGAACCTAAAAAAATTCGCCCTGTAGCATCTTCGGACGAAGACGCAAAATCTTACGCAACGTCTGATGAAGACGAGAAGATGTCCGAGCATGAAGTAATAATTGATCAGAAACCTGAATCGTCTTTTGAATCTGAGGAGTGCTCTGCGGAATCCGATTGCAGCACTGAAGAAGAGGACGAGGGAGAAACAACTCAATCTTCTTCCGAATCTGAGGAATCTCAGGCCCCACCACCCGCATCCGGCTTAGCCCTACTGTCCCGTGTTGCTTCCAAGACTACTTCGAAGCAACTATCTTCAAGGCCATCCGGAAAGCGTGCCTTGGAAGCCGAAAAGGAAGTTTCCCAGAAAAAGAAGCCTGGGGCTCAACGAAAGTGGAGCGAGAAGGATGAGATTACCATCCTCACGGAAAAGATTCACTACGAAGCCCAAAGAGGGGCTAATAAGGGTCGTTCTCCTCGCTTCTTCTATGACTTCATGAAAAATAAATGGAATATTTCTGTTTCGAGGACTAGCTTAACAGATAAGCTTAGGAGGCTCAAAAAGGATTTCTTAACCCTTTATAAGAAAGGTGATGTCCCTACTTTTGCTAGCCCTCACGAGTCTAAGCTTTATCAACTTTCTGAAATGATTTGGGGCACTTCTAGTAATGCCAATTGTACTAGTGATGCTGCTAAACCAATTGCAAAAAATGCCAATGGGAAGGTAAAAAGGCTTGCTGAGGAAAGCGTCATTAGCCACTCCATGAATGCAGTTGAATCTGAAGAAGTGACTGAAAAGAAGAAGAAGAAGAAGAAGAAGATTGCTCTTACAGACAAAGGGAATGAGAAGAAAAGGAAGCACAAGCCTGATCCAGAGGAAAAAGATGAACACACTGCTCCTGTTGAAAAAGATGAGAAAACTGCTGGTAAGGTTGAGCACAACCATTCTGCCCCTAAGGAGAAAGACAGCCATTCCGATAAGAAGAAGAAAAAGAAGAGGAAAACTGCTCCAGAGGGAAAAGATGAACGAACTGCTGCTGTTGAAAAAGATAAGCAAACTGCAGGTAAGGTTGAAGGCAGTCATTCTGCCTCTAAGGAAAAAGACAGCCAGACAGATGAGAATAAAAAGAAAAAGAAAAACAAGACTGGTCAAGAGGGAAAAGATGACCAAACTGCTGTTTCTGAAAAAGATAAGCACACTGCCAGTAAGGGTAAAGACAACCAGACTGATGAGATGGAAAAGAAAAAGCCACAGAAGACTGCTCCAGAGGAAAAAGAAGAGCAAACTGATGTAGAAAAATATAAACAGGCTGCTGATATGGGTAACGACAACCATTCTGCCTCGGAGGAAAAATACAGCGAGGCTGGTTGCTATGAGGTAAATGATGGAAAAGGTGAAGCAAATCATGGTGAAGCAAAGAATGAAGAAGGGGATTTTCAGTACAAATACCCTTACTTGTTTAAATCTTTCAACAAGAAAAACTATCCAAAGAGTGGTCAGGAGACATTGGATATGTTGAAGAAAAATGTGTTTCTGATTGATAGTTTCAAAGCCGCTGAGCTTGAGGAGATGTGGATCAAGCTATGGGAACAAAAGGTTGAGTGCTGCGTGAAGTTGGGAGATATGTTAGCACTGCAGGCCAGATTTATGCTTGATGCTATGAAGAGGTAATTGTGAACATTGCCACGTCTGATTGATGTATGATATGTAGCATATTTTTTTGCACTTTTGAAAACTAAACTTGGGATTTTGCTGCTCTTAGACTGCTAATATTGATGCTACTATTAAGATGAATGCCTTTATGAATGCACAGAATGTGATATTGTGCTTAAAAAGTTGTACATTATTGCTAAAAACGCAGCCTTATTTTTCATGTGACTTGTTTACTCTTTAATATCCCACTTTGAAACTCCTCTACCGTATCTTCATTGATATGGCTGAAAGGCATGTTCTGCACAAATGGCAGCAGAAGGCCAGAGCCTGGAACATTTGAATCGCCGCCTTCGCCTAATTTTCATGAATATAGTGGCTATAAATCATAGGTTACATCTCTGGTCTCCAGAGCAACCTATCTCAGGCAATTTGAATTTCATCCTCATATTAGCAGCATGTTTTCATTCTATAATTATCTCATTAAAGACTATTAATCCAAAATTCCAAATGGGTGGATTCCATTACAAACTTGAGGAAATAGACAAGTGTCAATAATCTTGTGGAAAGAATTGGTTGCCAGGGATATCTCAGCATGTATAGTTTCATGCTCACAATCATTTTTGTTTCAATTCGAAGTGTTTATAGATTATCTTTTCTTGAATATTGAATTATATTGTTTGCAAGATAGTATTAGTAAAACTCAGAGTTGAAACAAGCTCAATGTGTCTAGAGATGCATTTCTTTGGTTAATGAACAAATAAAATCACCCATTATTTTTATATTTGGTATGGGCTCTTGCACTTTGGGCATATAAAATTATAAACGATTACATGAGTAAAGTCTTTATTAAGGAGCATGCCGGGATTTGAGTTAGAGCCTTCAGACTTCAGAGTTTTTGACAGGGGTAAAATCTGCTACATATCAATAATATCATACTAAATTGATTTTGAATGCACTTAATAGCTAAATGGAAGTTTCCAAAAAGATATTGATATGGAGTATATGAGTATGCAGTATCCTGGCGTATATAGAACGGTGTGTTTTCCGTCCATATTCAAACAACGTTTTGAATGAACGGTGTGTTTTCCGTCCATAATGATACGGAAGTACTCTACATCTATGCTTCTTTCATATAATAATCAATTCATGACAAATGCAGCGCCATCCATGCTTGGGGATAGAGACATAGAGTAATCAATTCTTTTGGTTTTGATGTGATTGACAAGTGGAAAGGAAATAACTAATCCGTTGTCAAAAGACTCAAAACATTGCATCACGTTTAATCAAAATCATTTAACTTAGAACATTGTTTTACATTATAATATTTGCAAATTGAACTTTTTAAACTTTAAAATTGAAAGAATGGCAGCAATATTAGTTGGGGAGTTTGAATGGACAAATATATGATCCCTTTTATACTTGACAAAAAAGTGACCCAAGTCTAATATCCCCATTCTCGTTTGCCGTTCGTAGTCAAGACTTCTGCCATCTATCTGCGTCTCTCCTTCGGCTCTGCATCGTTCTTCTTCTCCTACACGATCTATCTACCATCTATCTGCGCTTTCTCTCTGCTTCTCCTTCTCTCTTCATTGCTCTTGCCTTCTCTGCTCACGACGTCCCCCGCATTATCCTTCTTCTCCGACATGACCTCTCCATCAGTGACGCTCTGTCACGCCCCGGACCTCCCCGGACACGTCAACAACCCGCCGTACAATACGAATAGTCGACCGCAGTCCAACACATTCATATTATACAAGGCGTCATGAATATCATTCACACATAAGTCATCCATAAACAACATAATAAGTAATTCATAAAGCAGCGGAAAACATTGTTTAAAACAAAAGGGCCACACAGGGCTATTCATGAGCACGCAGGCTCTATAATAAAATATCCATGAGCATGTTTATTAATGTTTAAAATCCGAATGGAGGAAGCACGAACCAAGTCTTCGCTCCTAGATGATCTCTCGAGCAACGAGCACAGGAAGCAAGCTCTAGCCTCAACCTGAAAAATGGTGGTGGGACGCCCCCGAAGGGGTCAGCACTCTATAGGGCTATAAAGTGCTGGTGTGGCAGGCATCTAATAGATATACAACAAGTATTTCAAACACAAGACCCTCAAATAGGGTGATAGTATATTATGATTGTAACCCTAAGTTACCCCGTTTAAAAATATACTTACTTTATATAAAAGTCAAGTAGCCGGCCCGTGGGCCCATGTTCATTTGGAAATCACCATTCCCAACCCCGTGACTAAAAGCCACGACAACTCCTAGAGTCCAACCCTAGTACATGACATTGTATTCTAGAGCTCGGCTCTACTACATCACCATACAATTCATATACCTCGGGTCAATTTCCTTACCTTGCGTTCTAGAGCTCGGCTCTATTACATCACCACGCAAGTCCTAGAGCTCGGCTCTAGCTATACAATACATAGACTCCAAGTCTACACCTTACATGCATTCTAGAGCTCGGCTCTATTACATCACCATGCATTAAGGTCCAATTCTCAAGCAACCCTATGCCTAGAATTGACATATCATTAAACTACTTTGGGTCATCCTTAAAGACTTCCCATAACTTAACCTTAGTTCCAAACTAAGTTATTATATACACTTGAACTATATTCAAGTACCTTTCATACAATCCAATCCCTAGGATCAATTTAATCAACAAGTTCCAATAATCACTAACTAGTATTTCAATACTATTAAGATTATTGTTATCATACCATTATTCTCATTATTTGTAATTCTCTACATATTTATAATTATGTAGCAGCAACTTAAGTATTCAATCTCAATACACAAATATTCATTTATGTATCCACATAATTCATACATGAGCAAAATGCCCATTTTCACAAAATAGTTCATTTATACTCATTTAATCTCATATTATTCATACCTTCTCAAATCATTTCAAATTTCATTCCTTGGCAACTATATCAATATTTCATCAATATATAATCATCATAATCCATGAAAAATCATGATTTAAGCATTTAGGTAATCTCATGCTTAACCTACAAGTTGTAAGCAATTAGATGTCAATCCTCACCTCAATTGAGCTTTAAACTTTCCCTTCTTGGTCCAATGGTCAAAGCTTTGGTCAAGGTGGATTTGGAACTGATTCCTTGCTCAAATATGAGTGTTAAACAGCCTCCTCAAAGTGCTAGTTCAACCCTTAATCGTTGATACGAAAACAGCCCCTAGAACGGGTGTTTCCCGGTCAACTCGTTTCCTAGTTTTTCCAAGATTTGTTCTAGGTTAGTATCTAACCTTTACATCAATAAAATAACTTTATAAGGACATATTATACACTTGGATTAGTGTATGATAGTCCCACCAATCGTTCATATCATTTGGAAAATGAAAAGTAAAGTTTTGGGGCTAAAACTCACTTTTAGAAGATCAAATCCTCTCCTGCGAGGTTGTGTTTTGCTCGGACGATTTGGAAGCCTTCCACAACTCCGATTCCTGCAAACCAGACCTTCACGGATTCCTCGTCTTGAGAGCTTTCTGTGGGTATCTCACACGCCTTAATTGGATTTGTAAAACTCGAGATATCGACCAAACAGTCTCAGCACTCCCACAGCTCGAGTTCACAGACCACTGCTCGTTCCAGATCGATTTTTGGATGATTGCTCTCTCTACTCGAACAAAGGCCACTCAATTATGAAACTACACTTCAAAGGCTATCCAAGGACACCTTATACACCTCATTTGGACGAGTACAACTCTCAAAATGAAGGGAGACAAAACACACCCATGATTTGTGCGGAAATAGACAAGGTGGGTCTCAAGGTTGATTCCAATCAAGTCTTGTGCAGCCCTCCTCCAGCTTGTGCGGCCAAGGTAAGTCTCCCCACTTATTTTTCTTGTTTTGAAGGTACTATAATCATGTGGAGTGGTTCCCAATTGATCCCAATTAATTTGGGGTCCAAATTATCTACCAATACTTCCAAAAATGGGGGAAATGGGTCCTATTGTTTTATCTTTGTCAAAAGATGTCTTTTTGCACTCATCCTAATTTATTTAGAACAAGTCAACTTCCTAAATCACATTATTGATCTCCAATATGTGTAGGATCATCCCAATAATTTACATGATGAAAATTATAAAAGAATACGGGTTTGAACAATACAATATTCAATCGCGTACTTCGTAAAATATTAATCGTTTCTTCCATTGCTTTGAAATCGGAAATTCAATACATCACTTTTGAATTTTTAAATCGAATTTTCAAGGACGTTCGGGTGCGGTGTCACACGCTCTTTGTTGATGAATCGTGCAGCTCTCCCCTGTTGCAACAAAGAAGAAGACCTTTCTCTCAATGCACGTCTTCATCTTTCTTCTTCGCATCTAATTTCTAGGGTTTCGAATTGCAAAATCGAACCCCCAAATCATCATGAAACCCTAGATTCAAAGCTGAGGGGGAAGGGGGATGTTGGCGCAAAAGTGAGTTGCCAAAGAGCGATAGAGGTTGGGGAAGGGGCTGAGCAGGCAGGGTAGGGGGTTGGGGGTTGGGGAGGAGCCTGGTGGGCTGGGGGGGCTGATGTCACGATTAGGTGGCGGCCATTATTGGTGATGGTTGCCGGGGCTGGGTATGGGGGTCGGATTGTTGACATGTCATAGTGACACGAAAAACCGCAGTGACATGAAAAATATGGTTGACGGGGGCGTTGGTGGTGGTGCATAGTTGCAGGAAAAGGTTGCCAGAAAATTTTCCGGTAGTTATAGTGACATTCAAAAGTGACATAAAAATTTGATAGTGACGTATAATAGTGACATGAAAATCTTGCATTGACATAAAAAATAGTGACATCATGTTTTCCATATATGTGACTTTCTTAGTCACATTTTTGTCCTTTTATCAAAATGGTCACTTTTTTTGGAAATTAGCTTCAATTAGGTAATGTTCAAGGAAAAGGGCCTTGAATAATTCACCCAACACCTAAACTCTAAGTAGTTGTATTGTATGTCCACATAAATTCAGATAGCCAATGGGTCCAACATCATAATAATTCATTATTAAAATCTAGGGAAAAATAATTTAAATAATCCAGATTTTGAAGGAGTGTGAGGTGTACTACAAACTTGTGTAAGTAAATTTATGATGCTAATAAGTAAATAATTTTAAAAAAAAATTGTATTTGTGATGATATAATTAATTTTCTAAACTTCCATTGTGAAATAAGTGATATTATCTATGACTTTCATTATTAACATATTTGAATGACTTTTACGTTATTCACACTCTATTTTGACTTTATATTATTAATTAATTGATGTAATAAACAATTTTCTTATGTAGAACATTATACTATTTTTCTTAGATAAAAAATTGGGAATTTATCACAAATAGGCAAAAAAGAGAAATAATATCACTTTTTTCAACTTTTAAAGTTTCTTTCAAAAGTATAGCAGCGAAGTTTTTCTTTTTCAACAATAGACCTTAAGCCTATATACGGTAACTAATCCTCCGTAGATCAGTAAACCCTTGTCATTACTACGTACTCTAAATGAGTAAAGGGTCAGTTTGGTACTCGAAGTTGCAAAAAAGGTGTCAAATAAGTCCTTATATAGAAGATTATGTCTGGACGTGCCATTTGAGGTGGCTCCCAGTGGAATTTTTTGATAAATTTTTTTGAGCATCTTATTCATTAAGTCTAGTTTACTCATACCAAATTTCAGCTAAACATTCAGTCGGGAAGACATTCAAATGAATTCTTGAAGATAACTACGCTTTTAACGACACAATTATCTTTATGAATTCATTTCAATGTCTTCCCGATTGAATTTTTATCTGAAATTTGATATGAGTAAACTAGAATTAACGAATAAGATGCTCAAAAAATTTCATCAAAAAATTCCACCGGGAGCCACCTCAAATGACACGTACGGGCAGAATCTTCTATATAAGGACTTATTTGACTCTTTTTTTGCAACTTTGAGGACCAAACTGACCCTTATCCCTACTCTAAATTGTAAACCCAGATACTCCGTATTAAACTTATACCCCATCACAATTGAAAAAATAAAAGTAATAATAATGATAACTATAGCAAAGATTTTCTCTATGTAAACATGGTATAATTAAAATGTAAAAACTCTAAACATTATAAAAATTTGAAAAATTATAAACTCTGAATATTATTAAAAAATAAAATTATTAAAGGCAAAAATCATAAAAACATACAAAAGTTTATTAAAAAAAGGGAAAAGGAAAACGTAATGTAAATCCTTTATTTAGTTTTGAAAATTTTAAACTTCAATATATATAAGGGTGGGTTCAAGTAAAAAGTAGTCTTCTCATGAAAAGTGAGAACAAATCTTGGCATTTGATCACTTGAAAATGGATGGATAAGATGAACTTTAAACACAAGAGACGGTTCTATAAAAGTGCAAATGTTTATACTATAAAGTGGATAGTTACTGATTAAAATAGCACTCATGCGTGTCAAAAAAGATTGTCAAAATCTTCCAACTTGTGCACTTTTTATTATGTACTGCATTGCACTTTTGTGCTCTACGGCTGCACTTTTTGACTATTCAGATACACATTTGCCACAACATTTTCATTAAAAGTTCTCCACAATTACAACAGTCACCGCGTTTCAACATTAAAAATTGATCTCTTCCATCCATTTCTTCACATCAATAGCCAAGTAATTTTTCACCTATATATATATATATATATATATATATAAAGATGGTAAAAACTAAAAAGAATAATAGTTTGTAAATCTAAATAATCTAATATCGTCAAAATTATTAATTAAAAACAGGGAGTATAAACTAAAACAAAAAACATATTAAAGAAATTAGAAGTTCTTCCAAAAAAATAGAAGTTTTTATGAGAGGGAAAAGATATAAAAATTGAAAACAAGATGCATGAAAACTCTAGCAATAAATAAATATTACGGGAAAAAATAGAATGAAAAAATTGCCAGGTTATTACTTATTGACTTTTGATTTCTAAATCTATGAGTTTTTTCCTATTTTCCAAAAAGTTACCCGACGCACACTGCTTTCCCCTTTCTTCATTCGACGCAAGCATCGGGGCATCGACGGCGTACCATTCTGCATCTTACGGTCCTGCACCTTCACAACACCACTGACGCGTCGCGAACCACTGCCGCCGCGTCGCTCAACGCCACCGCCATAAGCCATCGGCCCTCTAGATACTCTCTTCTTTGTGAATCCGTCTTCTCCATCGAGAATGAAAGTGTGACCTTTCTCCTCTGCATCGACGCCGTTGTCCAGCATCGTCGATGCCTTCTCCGCCTTCGCCATTGCACCTCTCCTTGTTGTTGCTTTCACTATTCTTCTTCTCTCTACTTCGAATACACCTCGAATGGACGGATCTGGCAAGCAGCCAGATCTGGCGGAGGATGGCGGCTAGGGTTCATTGGTGGTGGTCGGGGCTGGGTTGGACTGTCAAAGGTGGGACTGGGAGGGTGCATTAGGGTTGGGAGGGGTGGATTGGGGCTGAGAGGGGTGGATTGGTGTGCAACAAGGATTGGGGTGGCTGGAGATGGTGGGTATGGCGGAGTTGGTGGCTGGGGATGGGATTCTGGGGAGTCAACTCAGGGTAGGGAAGTGGTGTTGGTCACTAGGCTGTGGCGGTGGTCAGCTGAAGTGGTGGCCGCGACTGTGACGGGGAGGGGCAGTGTACAGGGCGTGGTTGCCAATGGTGCACAGGGCTTGGGGCTTGGGTTGGGGTGCGGTGGCCGCCTGATCGGTCGGGGTGGTTGATTTGAGGTGGTTCAATGGAAGGGGCAGACAAGAACATTGACTTGCTGGGGGGGAGGGGGACGACAATGACTGGCCGGGGTAGTGACTGTCTGGCGGAGTCATTGTCGATGGCGGCGGAGTGTGGCAGCGGAGTCATTGGCGATAGCGGCGGCAGTCACTAGCCGGTGAGCAGGCAGTCACCGTAACCGGAGACTCCGGAGTCACTGTGGCCAGTGAACGGTAGTCACTATGGCCGATAAGCGGGAGTCACTGTGATCGCCAGAGTCACTTTGGCCGGAGTCACTGTGTCCGGAGTCACTGTGTCCGGAGTCACTGTGGCGGCGGGACAGTCACTGTCGTCGGTGGGGCAGTCACTGTGGTCGGTGGGGTCACTTTGGTCGGAGTCACTTTGTCCAATGTCACTTTACACTGCATGGTTAATTATGATGTTAGTCACTTTTTTAGAATTTTTAAAAACAGATCACTTTTTTATCTTTTATCTTATTTTTAGTAATATTGGAATAAAAAGGCCTTATGGGATCATGACATGAATATTACTAAAAAATAGAGAATTGACCAAAGGCCCTTTTTAATTTCAAAAAATGTGACTAAAAAGACAAACAAGATTGTTATACCATTACTAAATCAGCTAACTCCTTGGAGTCACTAATTTTCTTACCCCGCCTGCTACAATGAATTGTTCAATATGTCAAATAAGGGGAGAAAATGAGCCAAGTCGAGCTTCAACATGGGAATGCTTGAGCTTGATAAAAATTAAAGAACTCGAACTCGAGCTCAAAATAAAATTTATATTTTCCAAATTATTAAATTGCATTCATATATTAGATAAATGATATGTAATAATTTTACTTAATCATTCTCATTTTTTAGTTTCCCTCTTTCACTCTCTTTTTTACTCCTTATTTTACTATCAATTAAACTTTAAAATATTCAAAGAAATAAACATCAATAAATAAATCAATATAATATATTGTATATACACAAATATATACTCATAAACTCCATATTTATTTATTTATTTATTTATTTATTTATTTATTTATTTATTTATTTATTTATTTATTTATTTATTTATTTATTTATTTATTTATTTATTTATTTATTTATTTATTTATTTATTTATTTATTTATTTATTTATTTATTTATTTATTTATTTATTTATTTATTTATTTATTTATTTATTTATTTATTTATTTATTTATTTATTTATTTATTTATTTATTTATTTATTTATTTATTTATTTATTTATTTATTTATTTATTTATTCATTCATTCATTCATTCATTCATTTATTTAGTTATTTATTTATTTATTACTTATTTACTTACTTACTTACTTATTTATTCATTTATATATTATGGTTCTCGAACTCACGAGCTCAAAAGAATTGAGCTCAAGCTTGGCTTGTTTGGTTAACGAACCAGCTCGAACTTGAGTCGAGTTTTGACCGGGCAGCTCATGAGCGGTTTGACTCATTTACACTCCTAGTGTCAATGACCAACACAAGTGACAAATAGCCTAGCGACAAACACTTGTGACAAATAGCTCAATGATCAAACGTGTTACAATTACATTTACAAACGTTTGTCACATAATTTTTCAACCACCATCGCCACTCCATCTCTCCTCACCGCTGCAACCACCATGGGCGGGGGGCAAGTATAAGAGGGTCATATCCTCATCCCCTCCTACCAGAATTTTTTGAAAACACTACTATTAGAAATTATTTAGAGCCCCCAAAAAATTATGAAGGCATTAGGCAAGCCGTAAGTCTATTGTTTCAAATTTTAAATTTGCGAGATTTGCAATTTTAGTCCTTTAGTTTTTTGTTGTCCCCATTATTAATCCCGTAACTTTACTCACATGTTGATTATGTCCTCTAACAAACAGGTCTTTGCAGTTTAACGATTTTTTCACCTGGAAGTATACTTTATGGCAAAAAATCGACATTGGCGGCATTTTTTGCGGTGAATTATCTCTAGGAAAGTGTACTTTCTGGTGGGAAAGCACTTAAATTTCAAAAAATGTTAATTACTCCCTCCGTATCACATATATCTTCCCACTTCCAAAGTGGGTGAGATTAAGAATAGTGAAATGAGGTATGAATTATTGAGGGTATGATGGGAAGATGGTGAAATAATGTGATGGAATGAAGGATAAATCCAAAAAAAGTAGGTGTAGTAGTGTATTATTTTTTAAATTATTGAGGGTATGATGGGAAGATTTAGAAATGGGAAGATATAAATGTTACGTCCAAAAAAGGAAAGTGGAAAGATATGAATGTTACGGAGGGAGTATATGACAAAATTTACGAGCAAGTAAAGTACTAGGACTAAAAATAGGCACATAATAAATTTATGGTACCAAAATTGCAGATTTCTGTTTACATTTTAATACTTGTATTATATCTTGTAGTGAAGTTTGGCCCCGCCCCGGGCCGCCACAGTTAACCACTAACGTCGTTCCAACCAGTCGTCTCCGGCGATAGAGACTCCAGTCCGGTCTTGTGACCTCTGCCCCACCACTTTCGGTGATCAACGTTACTACCGACGGCCACAATAACCATCACTGGCCGTGGCTCCACCATTCATTGTGAGAAAAAAAGGTGGGACTAACACCTATAGAAGATAAGATGCAGGAGTTTCGTTTGCGGTGGTTTGAGCATGTGCGTAGAAGACCGGGTGATGCACCTGTTATACGACTTGAGTGATGGGGAGAAGAGACAGAGAGGAGAAGGATGGGAAGATCCTAACAGACTTGGATTAGAGGAATCCGAGTTGATATGCGTGTTCTTGGGTTGGACGAGAGTATGCCTTTTGAAAGGGCAAAGTGAAGGACACACATTCCCAAACCACAACAAACGAGACTACTATATCTTATCTTCTATAGATGTCACTCCCATCTTTTTTCTGATTACCTCCTTTTTTTTATTATTATCTCGTTCATTCATCAACCGTCTCAACCCGTTTGCGGCTGCCGTTACTCGTCAAAAACGATACTGGAGAAAACAAACCACAGAGAGGAAAAAATATGCAAAAAAAAAAAAATGATTTGGACAAAAGCGTCTTTGTTTCTTCAAAATCACTTTAAAATTCACATAGCAGAAGGATCTCAAGTTCAGTTTGGCAGCTGACATAGCACATGCCCGGATATTATCCAGTCGCCCGCACACTCTGCTAGCCAACCACTGACTGCCGGAAATGGCTTCCTGCTCACACTCTCTCGTATCCTCTTCTTCTTTCGTCACTGTGAATCGAGATAGAGCTATTCCTCGCTCACCTTCGACAGGCACCAGATTTTCTCTCTGTAAATCTCTAATTGACAGACGCAACCCTAGCATTACGATTTGCGCATTTCGGTGTAGCTCCTCCTGTGATAAATCGCGCTCCAATAAGGTTTTCGATTATATCCTCGTGGCATGCACTTCCGCAGCTTTGTCTCTCTCTTTGTTCCTTGCGGATGTGGATGCTGCATCTGCCTTCGTAGTGACTTCGCCAAGGAAGCTGCAGACTGATGAGCTGGCTACTGTCCGGCTTTTTCAGGAGAATACGCCTTCCGTTGTCTATATCACTAATCTTGCTGCCAGGTAGTTCTCCATACTCATTGCTAGATTGTGATCACGTGTAGGTTATTGTACAAAATGGCTAGGTAGTGTCTAAAATGTGATTCGTGGTTTTGGCACGTATTCTTAATTTGATCCTGTTAGAAATCAAAATCAAAATCCCATTGCGGCTTGGTGTTAATTTGTTTGGTTATTGTATTTTACCACTTACTGCTACCATGCAAGTTGTCAGTTTTAACACTATAAACCTTAAAATCATGTCACATAAATTTTTATAGTAGTTGATTGGTATAAAAGAATTTGCTCCAAGTAAGTAGGACTAAAACATAAACAAGGTGCACAAATAGGACTATTTATGTTTTATTCTCAAAATAGTACTTATTTGATCCTAATAAAAGTATAAAAATTTCTCAAATAGGAGTGAACGAGTCCTATTTTAAGAAGAAAATATTGGTGGTCTGTGGTCCTGTTTGTGCACTTATCTCATGTTTTAGGCCTACTTAAGGAATTTTCTTATTTGTATAATTCAAATGGTATGAGATGTTTATAACACACGAGAGATTGATTTGTTTCAAATTTTGAATTATTCGGGTTTTGGTTGTTGGGGGACTTGTTGAACATTATGTAATCCTCCCATTTCTTTAAGTGAGATAAGCTTCTTTGCTCTTTCCCCGGGGACTGTGGTTAGGAAATTAATGTATACTCCGTATAATTATAGCAGAACCAATGGAACCCTGTGTGCTCATTTTTTAGCCTGCTACTCTCTCTTCCTCTTTCTCAATTTTTGACTTTGTTGTTCACACGACTATTGGTTGGCTTCTCTGTCCATATTAGTCTCCCTCTTTGATATTTAGGCAGGATGTGTTCACATTAAACGTGCTTGAAGTGCCTCAAGGTTCCGGTTCGGGCTTTGTGTGGGATAAAGATGGTCACATTGTCACCAATTATCATGTTATCCGTGGTGCATCAGACCTCAGGTAGTTTTATTTATAGCAGTCTGACATCAGCTTAATAACTTTCCCTTTTCATAACCATTGGCATTTTGTTAGCTGATATTTTGACAATAGATCTTTTGTATAACTTCCATGTTTTAGATGATGTATATGCTTTCCTAAATCTAGTCTGGGAATCTTAACCAAATACACGTAGTTCCTTTCTCGGTTCAACTGTATGTTTAGCTCTCAAATAGAAATAAGTGGACATCATAGCTGTCTTGGAAGAAAGACAAATGCTCACTTAATCTAATGTCTTTAAGTAAAAGATGTAACAAAATCAAGGGCGCTTAATATTATGTCTTAAGTAATATAAGAGCATCTCCAATGCAAACGTTTTAATGGTGCACGGGTGGCAGGAGAGATATAGACACAAAAAGAGATAATTAATAGAAAGTTTCTCACTTTCTTTCAACAGCATATTAAATCTTGTTACTTTTTATTCGTAATGTCAAGCACAATGTCAAGATCTAGACGGTGAGCTTGACATTGTGAATAACAAATAACTGAGAATTTATTACACCTTGGAAAGAATGTGAAATATTATCTGTTAATTAATATTTTTGTGTCTATATCTCTCTTGACACGCGTGCACCGTTAACACATTTGCATAGGAGATGCTCTAATGATTAATGGGCCTAGTCAACATTCCAATTACTTTAGACTATAGAAAAGAGAGACATGGGTGAGAAACAAGGCATAGATTATAGGCGAATAGGGTAGGTTTTCTTTTGTTGTTTGGTGATAGAAGTATGGAGAAGTAATGGGTAAGAAATCAGGAGGAATGCATTTCTCTCCACGAGGGAAAGAACTAAAAGTGGTGCATAAGATTTCTCTCCTAACTAAACAAGGTAACTTCTACATTCTCTCCTAGCTCCCCTTCCTCCTTTCTATTCTTCCCAACCATACAAATCCTTAAAGATGTTTCGTCACTCATATGGTCTTTTTTGTTTCACTCAATGAAAGTATTTGACAATTTGGCAATAATTCTTGAAGTGTTTGCCTCCTTTAACATTTGCATTCCGGAATGAATATGATGTGTGTTTACTTGTTATGTTCAGGGTCACTCTTTCTGACCAGAGTACTCACGACGCAAAAGTTGTAGGGTTTGACCAAGATAAAGACGTTGCTGTACTTCGAATTGATGCGCCTGAAGACAAGTTAAGACCTATACCAGTTGGTGTATCTGCAGACTTGCTTGTTGGTCAAAAAGTTTTTGCTATTGGAAATCCTGTAAGCAAACTCATTGTCCTCACTGACGAACAGTGAATGGATTGCCCTTTGACTTGCTGCATTAACAAACCTAATTTTCTAGCCTCTTCTTTAGGTTTTGCTACTCAAAGATTTTTCTCCCTCCATCCCAAAAAACCGAGCCATGTTCAAACATAATTTGTGTCCCAAAATGACCCTATATCAACAAAAGAATCTAATTCTCATTGAATCCATTGCAACATTTCCGAAAACATGTTCCAAACAAGTTGATTATGCTAAATTTAGTTTAATAAACAAACAAATTTAAAACTGAGATCGAATGATGAGAGTTGTACCTTTCTGAAATTTTGCATTTCATAGCATCACTTGTCAGTATTGGTGCAAGAAAGTGAAGAAACATGACTTTCCATGAATTTTTGATTAGTTAAATACTTTCATAATTTGTTTCTCATGTGTCGATACCTGCTATTTTTAGAGCCATAGGTAAAAAGTAATTCCAAAGGAATTTTAAATAGTTCTGTGATCTTTGTTAATGTGGTTGTTGCTTCTCATCTATGTACAAATTACATAGAATAGGTTGGTCACTCTGTATATGCGGAATTGTACCTAGATTGGTGTATACTCGATGTTTTTATTGAAAAAAATTATATTTGCAGTTTGGTCTTGATCATACGCTCACTACCGGTGTCATCAGGTAAATAAGAGAAATTTGTAATGGACCCTGTTATGACTTTTACCGTTCTAACACTTGCATGTCACTGAATGCTGTCAAATTCATGCCATGCAGTGGCCTGAGAAGAGAAATTAATTCTGCTGCCACTGGTCGCCCAATCCAAGACGTTATCCAGACAGATGCTGCTATAAACCCAGGGAATAGTGGAGGACCACTTCTTGATAGTTCAGGAAACCTAATTGGCATAAACACAGCTATTTACTCCCCTTCTGGCGCATCCTCTGGTGTTGGATTTTCAATTCCAGTTGACACTGTGAGTTCCTCCTATGTGTTTCATATTCCTTGAATGAGAGTTAATTCTGACCATTTTCTGGAAATGTCAAGCTACTACCCCCCCCCCCCACCATGTGTGCTAGGTTGGGGTATTGACCGTGGCATTCTAATGACCAGATTGCTAAATGCAGGTAAGTGGCATTGTTGATCAATTGGTAAGGTATGGGAAAGTGACCAGACCAATTTTGGGTGTTAAGTTTGCTCCAGATCAGTCTGTAGAACAACTTGGAGTGAGCGGGGTGCTTGTCTTGGATGCTCCTCCAAATGGTCCAGCTGGGAAAGCTGTAAGCTCAATATTACTACTTTGTACTGTCTAATACGTAGTATTTGGTATTTGATTTTCCCAGTGCTTGTAATTTATAAAGTCAAGAATGGCTTCGTTATGGGGTGTTTTATGAAGCACAATCAATTAATTAGTTTTAGTTAGTGATCCTTAATCACTTCCAAGGATCACTTACAATTGAAGAAGCTGGTGGCCATATGCTCCTTGATACTGATTCTGCTCATTGAATATTAATTCCCAAAATATACCACCTTACTTTGTTGTGGGCAATATAGGGTATATGATATAAGATTAGCATGTGAGTAGCCACACCACACCACCTTGATGTTAATGAATACTTATTCTTCTCTGTTCATCTTTTGCAGGGGCTTCTAGCTACTAAACGTGATGGATTTGGCAGGCTTGTTTTGGGGGATATAATTACTTCTATAAATGGGAAAAAAGTCTCCAATGGCTCCGATTTGTACAGAATTCTGGACCAATGCAAAGTGGGTGAAAAGGTTAGTACCGATTATTTTTTTTAAAGATAATTACCCCCAATGCGAGTTCATAGAAAGAATTCAGTACTTGACAGTTGACACACACCAACTTTTCTTTACGAAATAGGTGATGGTGGAAGTCCTACGTGGTGATCACAAGGAAAAGATACCTGTAATTTTAGAACCAAAGCCTGAGGAATCATAGAAGCCAGCAGCAGCCTGTGTCGTGGATCTTGAGTAACCTCCCTATGGTAATATTGCTATAGAATACTGGACAGCGTACATAACGCACGCAAAAGGTTTAGACGTCTTTCTACCCCCACCCGATTTATAAACATCAAACTTTACAGCTGTATATATTGTGGCCTGGTATATGATTGGGTCACTCTGTAAAATTTGAATGCAAATTCGATATAACTGTCATACTCTGTAATCTGTAACCAACCAGCCTTTTTACTCCCATTTTACCTGGAAACAAGGAGGGCTAAATCTGTAATACTCTGTAATCTGTAACCAACCAGCCTTTTTACTCCCATTTTACCTTGAGTAACTCACACTTATGGAGTAACGTACCAAATGTACCACGCACTTTGATACTATAAACCACTTGTGGCATCAATTGTCATGTGTGACATTTGTTTGGCACTCGATGTTTAAAAATTAAAATGTTTTCGATCTATCTGATCTCCAGGTAAATTGATATATTCCAGTTCGCTGTTTTCAACCCCAAAAATTACAAGGAAATTTGTCAATCCGAGACCTAAATTCCTAAAAGATAGAAAAATTATAATAAATATTGTACTCTTTCCGTTCCTTTTATTTAGTCAAATTTGACTTTTGAAATTTGACTTTTGAAGTCAATAATGTTAAACTTTGATTTGATTGGTCATATATCTATTCACACTAGTATTGATAATATAAAAATGATATGAAAATGCTCTTTATTAAGAATACTATCTCACCTATCTGACTATCATAATAGTATATATTTATTGAATTTCACATTAATATATTAATTAAAATAATGGATCAAAGTTTACTATCTTTGATGGAAAGAGTTAAAGATGACTAAGAGAGTGTTTGCAAATGCTTTTGCTTTAAAACATCACTTTTTAAAGTGATTTTGGAAAAAGTGATGAACAGTCGCAAGTGGCAATGTTCGAGAAAAAATGATTTTGAAAAGTAAAAGTTGTTAGTGTTTGATAAAATATGTGTTTTTTATGTAATAAAAAAAGTAAAAAATATATTTTAGCTTTTAACTTTTAATTGTTTAATTTAAGTAGAAGTCCACTTGGAAACACCTTTTTCAATTTTTTTAAGCCTAAGGCTGGAAATCATTTTTTTGCAAACATACCCTAAATAAAAAGGAAAGGTAGTATCAAATAATTTGAACCTTTATCTCTAGTGGATGTTTAATTGATGTCATTTCATTATAAATTTATGTTTGATTTAAAATTTGGGGTTATTACAAGAATATTACTAAAATAAAACGTATTTACATAAATATGACTATTCATTACTCCAACGTAGTGTTGTGATAACTTATGTTCAAAACTTGAACATGAATTACTATGATTTCAATATAATAGTACTCTAGTAACTAGTCATATTTTTGTAATCCATCTTTATTTTTGTAATTCTTCCCTTTAAAGATTTTATATATACTCCAAATTTTTATGTTAGTTTTCCAAGATTAGTCAAATCTTCACTTTATTGTTTCGGATCAATACAATATGAATATTTCTGTCGATAGTATTTAGCAATTTATCTAGGGATGCCAATATCTTCAAGCTTGCTCGCACTAGAATATCTGCTCACCTTCAACTCTTTCCAGGCTCAACCCCTACTTGCATTAACATTATAATATAGGTGGAAGTATTTTAAATTCAGACTCGAACTGAAAAACGGGAAATCCAAAAGCAAATTGATATTTCAGTTTTTTGGAAACTCAAAATAAAAAATTATTCGATAAAAAATGATTGGGTATTTGGGTACCAATGTCCTGGAAATTAATTTTTTTGGTTCGGTTTTATGGTAATTCGATTTTGGTAAGAACTACTACGTAATTTCTTTGTCCATTTCAAAGCTTAAAGTAGTGTTTGTTTTAGAGGAAAACAGTGTTTTTGAAGATGGAAAACTTGCAACTGAAAAGCCACACACGGGTGCATGATGTGATAAAGAGTTTTACAAATTAACCTTAACTTATTAATTATTTGTATATTAAAGACTGAATTCCCTAAATATGAGCAAAAATGTTTTGAAATTCCCAAGCAGAACTATTAAGTTTTTTTATTCCTTGAATATGAGTAAATTTCTGCCAAGTTTGACATGATTAGGCTCTAAACATGACTTTTTTTTTTCAATCTTGGCATATTACTTCTATTTAGGAAATAAAAAACATGTTAGTTCTATTTTGAAATTTTAAAACGTTTTTACTCCTATTTAGAGCAATTTATGTATATTAAAATTTATTTATTCCAATCCAACACCGCCATAGTCGACCAAGCGGACTGTTGGATAATAATACTCATATCCTATAAATAAGGAGAGATTGAACAATAATCAAGAAGAGTAATGGAGAAGAAGAATGTGTATAATGTTGAATGAATTGTGAGTTATCTATGAGTTATGGTTTACAAATTACAAGCCTCCTATAAGGAGTATATATAGGGAAAATCCGGGTCTGGGCCTCTATTATGGGCCTGACAGACCCGGTTACATAAATGGACTGATAGTATAAAAATCTAATTTAGAACATCTGAATAATAATAATGTACAATAATAAGAATCCGCTAAACGTGTGTGGGCCGCTGTCCAGGTCCAATAATAACCGACAAACCGGGGGTCGGAGTTCATATACTCCATCACAGACCATTTCACGATTCATTTAAGGACTAGAGAGAATTCCCTAAATAGGAGTAAAAACGTTTTGAAATTTCAAAATAGGACTATCATGTTTTTTATTCTTTAAATAGGAGTAAATTTTTGCCAAGTTTGGAATGTTGTAAACATGATATTTTTTCTCAAACTTGACAGATTACTTCTATTCAAGGAATAAAAAACATGATAGTTCTATTTTGGAATTTCAATTTTATTATTGAGATAACAAACCTCATAAAAAGGGTCCGCTTCTTCGGCAGTAAGATGTTGAAAAAACATCTTAGTGTCGCGGTATACCACCATTTTCTATGGTGTGACGAGTGGCGTATGAAATATTTTCTATGAAGCGACAAATATACACTATGAAGATTACTATCATATGCATTTCACAAATATGCATTTTACTTTTCATGTCATCCAAAAAATATCGTTACGTTCCATTTAAGAAATACTCCGTACTTTTTATCGATCATGTATCTTACTATCTTCACAATAATAGTACTTCTTCTGTTTCAAAATAATTTGTAAAGTTAAATTTTCATAGTTAACACAATATCATTATATTTACTCATTTAGCATATAAATCTTTTAATATATTCTAATCTGGATTTTGCTAGTTTATAGACATTTCGGTGTAGGTTCCAAATATTAAAATTGATTTAAATAGGGAAAACTGTCAAATAGGTCCTCGAACTTTCATAAAAAAGTCAATTAAGTCCTTCTATAGGAGACTCTGTCCGGTCGTCGCGATTTGGGGCGGTTCCCGGTACAATTTTTTGATGAAATTTTTTGAGCATCTTATTCATCAAGTCTAGTTTGGTATTCGAGAACGCAAAAATGAGCAGTTATCTTCAAGAATTAATTTGAATGTGTTCCCGATTGAATTTTTAGCTGAAATTTGGTATGAGTAAACTAGACTTGGTGAATAAGATGCTCAAAAAATTTCATCAAAAAATTCCACCGGGAACTGCCCCAAATCGCGACGGCCGGACAAAACCTCCTATAGAAGGACTTAATTGACCTTTTTATGAAAGTTCGAGGACCTATTTGACAGTTTTCCCATTTAAATATGTGTAAAGATATTAATTCTATCGAATTTAATGAATTCGAGATGGATGAATTGAATTAAGTAATACTCCGTACTAATCATATAATTTATATATTCAGGAAATTCTGTTAATATTCAGTGGTTTACATGCTAAATGAAATAAAAGATTAAGACTATACTCAAAAAAAATATCCAACATTAAGCAAAATTGGAACTAAGTTTTAAGAGAAATGAAACAAACAAAAGAACTGGCTAGGAAATGAACCCGCATCGCAAGCTAGCAACGTAACACAACACATCCACCACTCCACAACATCCCAATTAATAACAACCGGATATTGAAGTATATATACATACATTAAGCGCATGTGTGTGAATATAGATGACACCCCATCCCTGAGGGCCCCCAACACCGACCGGACGGCACGATGAGAGAATGTAAATTGGACTATAATCACAATCTAACAAATAGAGAGTGAGGCCATGTCCCCGATACAATAAAATATATATGTATATGTAAGGGTTGGATGGAGGTTGAGAGGGGCAGCTGCCCCCTCAATAGATCCACCCCTAGTTGTGACCGTGTAGGGCAATGGGTAAGGATATTTAAGGAGTAAAGGGTCAGTTTGGTACTCGAAGTTGCATAAAAAGAGTCAAATAAGTCCTTATATAGTACGCTTTGTCCGGCCGTCTCCATTTGGGGCGGTTCCCGGTGAAATTTTTTGACGAATTTTTTTGAGAATCTTATTCATTAAGTCTAATTTACTCATACCAAATTTCAGTTAAAACTTCAATCGAGAAGGCATTCAAATGAATTCTTGAAGATAACTGCGCAGTTAAAAACACAGTTATCTTCAAGAATTTATTTGAATGTCTTACCGATTAAAGTTTTAGCTGAATTTGGTATGAGTAAACTAGACTTAATGAATAAGATGCTCAACACTTTCATAAAAAAAATTCCACCGGGAACCGCCCCAAATGGCGACGGCCGGACATTAAGGACTTATTTGACACATTTTATGCAACTTCGAGTACCAAATTGACTCTTTACTCGACATTTAAGGTAGGATTTGAGCACATGATGACCAAAGCTATATAAAGTAAGATTTGAACACATGACCGAAGATGTTAGATGGTGAGGCTCTACCACTTGACGACAATAACAATTCATAAAATACTAGATTAGACTGTTTAATTGTTTTAGCCTTGTTATATCTCCTTCCCAAATTGATGGTCTTCCACTATTTTGAACCGTTACGTTATTCTAGCAAAACCGGGTTCAGTACCGGGATATCCCAATTCCCATCCCAGACCATGCCCATATCTAAACTCTACACTGAGGTTAGGTTAGATGGTTCTTTCTACACTCTTGATATTTGATCCTAAAAATATAGGATCATCAATTTGGAACCGAGGGAGTTTTAAATAAATGAAATAGGTAAAGACCAAGTATTGTGGTGATGGTTCTCTCCCAACTCTAAATCTAGCCACGTCTAGTGTTCCTTCAAACTTGCGAAAGAGGTAGGCTTTTTACTAGGATTTTGTGCTCCGTTTTCTTCGGTGAGTTGGGAATAGCATGCAGTATCATCGTTTTTCGGGTTCACTACTTTGGAGTCTTGAAGTGTAACGATGCAGGGATGGAGCGGCTGGTTATATACTTATATATAGATTGTTCTTATGTTTTTTTCTCGAAGATTTGTGAAATCCTTTCAACCCTAGATCTATTTCTATAAAAAAAAATCATAATGATACCATCTCATCTATTGTGTCACTCATGACCCATCTCCCTCATGAAGGGATAAGGGTCGGTCTTCGAAGTTGCAAAAATGGGTCAAATAAGTCCTTACATAGAAGATTCTGTCCGGACGTGCTATTTGAGGTGGCTCCCGGTGGAATTTTTTGATGAATTTTTTTGAGCATCTTATTCATTAAGTCTAATTTACTCATACCAAATTTCAGATAAAAATTCAATCGGGAAGACATTCAAATGAATTCTTGAAGATAACTGTGCCGTTAAAAACGTTGTTATCTTTAAGAATTCATTTGAATGTCTTCCCGATTGAATTTTTAGTTGAAATTTGGTATGAGTAAACTAGACTTAATGAATAAGATGCTCAAAAAAAATTATCACAAAATTCCACCGGGAGCCACCTCAAATGACACGTCCGGACAGAATCTTCTATATAAGGACTTATTTGACCCCTTTTTTGCAACTTCGAGGACCAAACTGACCCTTTACTCCCCTCATGAAGCACCGCCACGAAGTGGATGTGTTATCAGGATGGGATGATTGTATTTTTATTTTCATTAAACGAAAGAGTACATTAGATTGGAATAATTTTCGATCATGTTAAGTCATGAATGTTGGATCTAAAGGATCAATGGATTCTTTAAGAGCCCGTTTGGAGAACTCTGTTTTCGGCTTATCAGGCTTATCAGTCAGCTTTTTCACCAAACACGTAACTTTTACTTTCGCGTGCTGAATTGTGTAATAAGCCGAAAAAGTAAGGTTGGAGTTACTTTTCTGGCTGTATCGGCTGAAGTTACTGTAGATGACCATTTTAACTATTTTTACATATAATTTTTTCTTTAATTTATTAATAAAATATATTTTTAAAATATTTTTTTCTTAAATCAGCAGAATCAGCCAAAACAGCCACTCCAGCCAGAATATCATAAATTTCAGCAGAATCAGCCAAAACAGCCGATTTTGGTGCTACCAAACGGGCTCTAAGTCGTTCTGTTGTAACGTTGTTATGAGTTTTTCCTGTTGTTACATTTTTATTCATTATGTTACTATGTTTGTTAGGATGTTTGGCAATTATGTCGTTTTGATATTGCTAGAGATATGATGATCTGTATGCTTAGGAATAATTGTTTTATGTCCACTTACAGCCGTTAGTGATTTGGTATTACTTTTCCATCGAGGATTGCCTCTATTTCTAATCGTAGAATTTTTAGTTGGGATTTGAGGAGAATTGCAATTGTTACTTCGTATTAGTTTTGTCGAGTATGATATCAATAAAGGCGATTGGAATTTAAAAACCTGGGAAGGGATTTGATCGCAAAAAATGAAGGCGTACAGCCGGCTGTACGCTGAGAACTGTACAACCGGTGGTATTTTTGTAATTTACATGAAGTTCGCGTCTTGTACTAAATGAGCATTAAAATACGTCTAGTGAGCATGAGACATATTTGGTTGAGCAATAGAAGCATAACAATGAGCATCGTGATCTCTACTTCATCTCTTCAAATTTACGTTCTTTTCCTTATTTTTTTCTTTATAAAAACTTATTAATTATATCTATAATCAACTCTTTTGAACTTCAATATGCGAATTTAATGCAATATGATACTTTTGAAATATGCATTGTTATGTCATTTTACAAATGAACATAACATGAGTACCCGTTGAGCATAATAACTTATAAAATGAGAATTGATATGAAAATCATAAATACTTTTAATTGAACATCAAGCCATTTTTATTGAACATTAACTTGAAATTATAAGCACTAATAATGATTTTCATTATGTGATTGTGATGAGTATCGAGTCTGTTCTTTTGAGTATTATGGGTCTAACAATGAGCACCAGTGATTTGTGCTTCATATCTTATAATTCAATTTCTTTTTATTATTTTTTCGTTTATTATTTCAATATTGGAATCCAATGTAGTATGATGCGTTTGAAATATGAAACATGTTTAAATGAGCATAAAACAATACCAAATGAACATACATAATTTATAAAATGAGTATAAAAAAATTCAAAACTTCATTTGTGTATGCCAATTGATTTTGGGCGTTATATTCGATATGTCCATCATTTTAAAATGAGCATAAAGCAGTACCAAATGAGCATACCTTACAATGTGATCTCTGCTTCATACCTCACATATCACTTTATGTTTTTTATGTGTTCGTTTATCAAAAAGTATTAAATTATGTCTATAATCAATTTCAGTTTATCTCAATATGTGAATCTAATATAGTATGATATGTTGAAAATGTGCAACCTTTTAAAATGAGCATAAAACAGTACCAAATGAGCATACATACTTACAAAATGAGTATAAAAATATCAAAACCTCAGTTGTATGTGCTCATTCATTTTAGCTTTATACTCATTGGAGTCTAAAACAAAACTCATTTCTAATTTGAGCATAATGTAGTATGATATGTTTGAAATGTGTACCCTTTTAAAATGAGCATGTTAAGCAGTAGCAAATGAACATACATGATTTACAAAATGAGTATAAAAAAATTCAAAAACTCATTTGAGTATGATCATTCATTTTGGGCGTTATACTTATGGGTGGACCGGTTCCGGTTCGGGCCTGGGCCCGGCCGGGCCTCGGTTCAGAAATGGGAGGCCCGGAACCGGCCCGGGCCGGGCCTGGCTGGGCCTCGGTTCTATGTTTTTTTTGGCTTTTCCTAATTAACCCCCAACCCTCCCCCCTCACCCCCAAACCATCCCAAACCACCTCAAATGGCCCAAAATACCAAGCCCAACCCAAAAACTTAAAAAAAAAATAAAAAAAAAATTAGTTTGGCCCGAACCGGGCCGGGCCGGTTCGCCAATCAAAGGGCCCGGGCCCGAACCGCACAGTAATTGGGCCGACCCGAACCGCCCCCTGGACCGGTTCCCGGGCCGGGCCGGTTCAAACAGTAACCGGGCCGCGCCGCCCGGCCCGAGTCCATCCCTAGTTATACTCATTTGAGTTTAATATAAAAATCATTTTAGGCGTTAAACTATGATTACTATCTGTCAGAATGGATAATAAATGTAATGTTCCTGACAACTTAAGAAAGCATCTTAACAACACATGGTAGACTCTATAGACTCTATAGCCTATACTATCGTATATTTGAAGCCTTAGGGTCGGTTTGCAACAACTTCTGCTTTTAAAAAAGTGTTTTTTAATGAAATAGGGAGAAGTGATTAAATAAAAGTTGATAGTGTTTGAGAAAAAAGTGATTTTGAAAAGTAAAAGTGGGTAGTTTATGGTAAAATAAGTACTTTTTGTGTAATAGAAAAAGTAAAAGCACTTTTGACGCGGAAGCCGAGAAAAATAAAAGTTGTAGTGTTTGGGAAAATAATTGCTTTTTTAAAGTCAAAAGCTGAAAAATGCTTTTTTAAAAGTAGTTGCAAACCAACCCTTATGCTTCGAAGAAGATCAGGTCGGCAAAGGGTTCAACAATTGTGATTTGATATTTGCAGGTATATATATTCATAAAGTGGAAAGATTGGATTGCTTGAGGTTTATTTACGTGAGACCGCTCACAAAGGAGGGAGACAAGCATAGTAAGCCGAATCTGGAAGCAGAGACAAGCATAGTACGCCGGTATTGGTCGTATTCCTTCGTCGATGGAGTTGCAGCGAGCAAGTGAAGCAGATTTAATTACAAAAATACCCAGCTGTATGATGCTCACCGTACAGCCGGTTGTACGGTGCTCACCGTACAGTCGGTTGTACGGTGTAATTTACCGCAAAAAATCTGCTCATGCATGGTTAAAATATATTACTTGGAGTGCAATGATTGTTTGCAAATTACATAATAGTCGTTTATTTTAAAAAAAAACAAAATGCACTACATATCCTAATTTGCAAACAACCATTGTAATTCAATTATCTTGATTCTAATAATATTAATGTAAGTGATTTTATATAAAAAAAAAAAGGAGGATGGGTAAAGAGTGAAAAGAAAATTCAATTAATAAAACATTAAAAAGGGATTTGAACAAAAAAAACCGCTCATAGATGGTTAAAATCTACTGATTGCACTACACATCAAGGATAAAAAATAGGATCACTATATTTTTATTCCCTAAATAGAAGTAATTATTGTCATATTTTTGTGCAATTAATTATTTATTTACTCCTAATTAGATAAATCTCCAACAAGTTTATGAAAATGTAAGCCCTGTTTCACTTGCCTAACCAAAGTTCAACATTTGTTACCGTTTTGGGTGCAACAAACAAACAAACAAGTGTTACTCTACAATCTACATGGGAATTACTCTACATGGGAAGGGTTTTAGTGAAACCCTTCCTAAAATGAAAACTCTTTATAAATAGAATTCTTAATCCCCACCTTTGATATATCAAATCAAGGGTTAAATTCAACAAGGTAGCATTTTTTAAATAATTTTATAATAATTACAAAATTACCACGTTTGAATTTTTTTTTTGATCATCAAACGGGCCTCTATTCATATCAAAAGATTCAGGATCATTACATCAAACAAAAGGAAAATAAAACTGACACCAACTGAAACTTCAACAACTACGACTGTAACCCTATGGTGAGACTTTGAGACGGTCACCCCTGAGAGAGCAACACGAATCACTAACCATGTAATGGGCTTGACACAGCCAAACCTATTCCCATAGATCCAATCATACCCAATGACATAAAGAGAGACAAAAAACTCAAACAAACTGTCAAAACCAACAACAAAAGTGGACACAAGAAAACAAATAACAAACAGATAAAAACTACAAGGAAAGCGTTCACGAACTCTAGCACCTCGTACATCCCATGGTGGTGGTTCAGGAGGAGGTCTTACCACCGGTACCATGCTAATTGATACTCCGTGACCTTTGTCTGCCAAAGGCCATGCATCAATTCTCCGTCCCTGCATAACCAAACTCATCCCTGCTTCATGCAACCAGAGTAAACGGATAGGCGGTGCCGATCTTCTCCAACGACGACAGCAATACATCATCCTCGAACCTTGACCACAACGCCAATCTCCTCGAGCCATGACAGCAAATCCGCCCTTCGAGTATGAAGCACAAACAACAACAGCCGTCCTTCGATTAAAATCGAAGACGGAAATAGCAACCGTCCTTCGATTAAAATCGAAGACGGAAAAAACGGCTGTCCTTCGATTAAAATCGAAGACGGAAAAAAACTCTAAGCGGCCGAAGCCCTGGAGAAAAGCTAGAGACGATCGAAAAAAACAACTTCTTAAATACCACGTTTGAATTTTAAATAACACAAAAAACCTTGTGTGCATCCTATAAATGATTGAATAAAATGAAAGGTTGTGATTAAAAAAAATTCATTACAAGGGGTTCTCCTTTTGGGAGTGGTTCTCACTAGAACGGTAGAACCCTCCCCTACTCTACATAATACATTGTTGCTCTGCACTTTTTTTAATCAATTGACATACATTAGAGTGAGAAGATCAGTTTGTATAATTGATTTATAATACATGCGTCATTCTCATTACTGGTTCGAGGTTTGACCTCTGGCAGTTTCTGTTCTGCTTCTGAACATGTCAGGCTGGAAATGATCGGCAGCGTTGACAAACTTACCGAACAATTTCATGAGTGAGCTGGATTAAGCATAGGCTGTGCCTGCTATTTGGGGGATAGGCTTATAGGGCAAATAGAAAATGCAATGCATCTTGCTGCTTTTGCAAGCATAAATCGCTCGTTTTCTGTCAATGGTCTCTCTATAACCTTCACGATATTTGCATCCTACCAGAAAGCATGAGGAGATATATTTAGTATATCAATGAATTTCCCTTGCCATGTACATTAATTACAACACTCTACCTCCTATTCAAATCATTTTTCTTGAACATAGTCACATTCTGGAATGCTATTTTTCATTCTAAATGCACTTTTAGATTGCCGAGAGAATTAAATACTGCTCTTTTTCAACTCTACCCATGTCATGATGTTGGGGTATAACTAATTTAATAGTTCTAATTTCTTACTCCCTTCACCGCAAATTAATTGACGTTTTAAAAATGTTCGCACATATTAAGGAACATTGCAATAAGACCCATTTATCCCTATTAAAATTCAACACAGAATGCATCCTATTTTTCAAAGAAGAAAAACATTTAACATAACAAATTTGAGATATTGGACCCAAATATGCATTCATTTCCAATTTGAGATATTTTGGGACAATATTTGGCTAAAATGACATTTAATTTGGGACAGAGGGAGTAACAAAAATGTAATGTGCTCCTCTAAATCTCTAAAATGAAGACTCATACTTATTAAATGATATTCTTAATTCATTATTGTACCTAACCCTTGACTGATGGAGAGAAAGAAACCAAGGGGGTACTGGTATAGATTAGGATGAGTTTAACTGATTGCATATGCTATCTATCCTGGAGGGGGGAGGGGACTAACCTTCATCTGCTGTTGCATTGAAGGCCTCACACTGGCAATATCGCCCACCACGATAACATTGTTAACATTGCCACTCTCATCCCTTTCAGTTGGTGAGGATGTAGAATGCCTCCATTGTCCATTGATAATGTACTTATAGTAGTACCTAATAAACAAAGATCAATTCCTAAGCTGTAAAAGCTAATGCTAACACCAAGACAAGGTGCAGAAAAAAAGGATAGAGAAGAATGTACAAGTATTGAAGTTTTTTGCACCACTGCAATTAATTCAGTACTATAAGATTATAAAGTAACAGATGGAAATGATCAAATAGGCATCTTCTGCCATTTTGTAATGGAAATGGTCAACTAAATGAAAAAATGATGGTTTGGCTCTAGTCCTAGACCCTGTGCCACAACTGCTTATGGATCCTATGAAAAAAAGATGCCACAATTGCCTCGAGTCCGAGACGCTATGTCATAACTGCTTATGGAACAAATCAAGAAAACATCAAAAATAAAAGTGTTGAAGGAAACCCACACTTGACATGGGCTTCCAATCAGTACTCCAAAGCTTGATGATAACCGAAATTGAATTGCCAATTTTCTTATGTCAAAGAGAAGCATTACTTACTTTCCCTGTGAGAGACGGACGTCAGCCTCAAACCTAGGGCCACCTCTGTGGACTGCTTTAACTGGTCCTTTCCAGTTTTCTGTAAAATCCCCGACCAAGTACACTTCCTCTCCCTGCCATAAGAAACAATGAAAATATTATCATTGCATTGGGGATAATATACTCAAACCACACACACATGAGTTTCAAAGTGTCAATCCTACCAAAGAAAAGATAATAATTCATAAATTACAAACTTCCTCTATGATTGTCAGATTTTCATCATCCAAATAATAAAAGGAGCATGATTAAGTGTTCAAGCTTACATACCTCATGTCCATTCCACACGAAGGTAACAGCATGTGTTGCAGGTCCATCATGTGCACCAGTTTCCACCATAGCTATCAAATCCCATGTTCCCCAGGCAATAGCTGGCCTGCACGTTATGGTACAAAATATATAAAGCATTATATGACACGAAAAAAAATCCAGGGGAATATTAAAATTTAATACTATTCACTTCAATAAAAACATCTCATTTCATCATCCATTTTCATTTACCCCAGTGCCGCAAAGGCTCCCACCCACGGTGGGGTAAGGGGGGGTCGGATGTACGCAGTCTTACCTCTATACTGAAGCACCGAGAGACTGTTTCCGGATGACCCATAGTGAAAATCGCGTCCAAAATTGCATGGGCTGACTGCTACTTCATAACAAAGAAGCGCAGACAGTTTAGTGAGCCATTTTGCTTTATTCCATCATATTCTCAAGCCAAAAAATAATGAATCTTTGGCTCCATTGCAAATGATGGAAAAACTTCAATAAAAACATCTAACATAATTATGGAGGAAAGTGGGCGAATGATGCGTGCTTCGGTGAGGAATTAGAGGGTAATGGGGGCAAGCGAGGAGCTATGTGCATCTCCAAGCTCATTACATCTCACTATTCCAATTTGGGGTATTTGAGAGGAGTTATATTTTTTCTTAATTTCATTTTTCAACTGTTTTAAATCACAACTGTTTTAGCCTACTTTTGGTATGCATATACATTGCTATATTTCTAATTACAGGAAAAATTATCAAACATATTATTTTACTTTGTACGAAGTTCCTGTAACTCTGTAAGAAGTAGTTTTACCTTTTTAGAGTTCCTATATATACAAAATTCAATAAATAAGAAAGATACAAACATGCTAAAGTATTTTGAGGGGAGAAATAAAAAGAGTATATGGAGATAACAAAAACCTGTCAGGCTTGCAAGAATGTAAACCAGTAACAAAATTATAGGCTGCATGAAGGGAAGTATCAGTCATCCAATGAAGGTATGCAATCACACAAGCAGGGGACCGATCAAAACCATTGGTGCATGTGACATAAACACGGTGATTCTTTTTCAATAACCGAAGAAGGAGGCCAACACAAAATGGTAGTTTCTTTCTCATATCAAAGGAATCACCTTCTCTGCAAAAGGAATGAATACTGATCAACAACTTTATTTTACCATTTGACGCTATACAATAATGAAATATAGTACTTCCTGAGTCCTTCCCATACTGTAAGAACATTTAACATGACTTTTATGAAGACAAGGGAGATTGTTACTCATTATTTTACAACTATGGCCCTTTAGAAGAAGAATTAATAGTAAGAGTCCCGCAAAAAATAAAAATCGAACTGGTAGGTAAAAGGATTAAATGAGAAAGTAGAAAGTTAGTAAAGTTTGAATGGGTCTCGCAAAAAATAAAAATTGAACTGGTAGGTAAAAGGATTAAATGGGAAAGTAGAAAGTTAGTAAAGTTTGAATTAGAAAAGTGATGGTAATTTTGGAACTGACAAAGAACTGATGTGTATCAAACAAATGGGACGGAAGTCAGAAGGAGTATTATAAAACGGAAAATGGCACCTTTGGTCCCCCGAGGTAAACCTTTGGTACACCTTAGTCCAAGCAATTGACCTCTCCCTTTTTTGTTACCGACTTTTCCCAATGTGACCATATTAGTCATCTAGAACCTTCACAAGCTTAATGGAAGATTAAAAAGCACTTCTGAGGAAACTGGGGTACGAAAATGGAGAGGCCACTAATCTGTGGAATAAAAGTTTACTGTGGGGTGCTGGGTGACTAAACCTTCCATTTTACCTATAATTGAGTTGGTATTCTCATTCATTGCGTATTCAACACATATAAATGTATGATAGATGATATACTAGTATTAGACATACTGCCATGAAATATATTATGACGATGCACATGATAAAGTATAAAAAGGGGCAAACCTCTATGCGTGCTTGCATAGAGGCTGACTAATAGCTAGGTGCCTGTATTATTAGTCTACTCCATATATATTACGGGGAAACAGTTGAATGGAGGAACAAAACAGAAAACCAACAAGTCGTTGATACCTTATGGGATAGTTGATCATAAGAACATTAGATCTTTGGCATGATTCATTAATTACTTTAGAATTGATTCCCCAATTTTCTGTCTCAATTGCACTTTGAAAATTCAGCACAGCAGTGATCCCCTGATGCAGACATGCCTTGGATTATAAAACTGAATGGGAAAAAACAGCTTAATCCACTAATAAACATACCCCTAGATGAATCTTATATTTGTTTGTATATCTATATGAATATATTACTTCCCCCAGCTACGAAGGACATCTTCGAAACCGTTGTAAAATGGAAATCCCTTCTGTGAACATATCGATAATGGCGAAAGAAAAATATGCATGCCAAAACAGTTCATGTTTAAATTTAGATTATAATTTTGCATAATAATTGACTAAAATGAAAAAGAACAAAAAATGTGCCTCAAATCAGAAAAGCTAAAACTCTCACCACTGCATTACACAGCATCTCAACATCAGCTTCCCTTTGAATGCATGAGCCAACATATATTTGTTCTGTGATCTGACAAAACAATAATGCAGGAGTAAGTAAAAAAGGTACAGCATTGAGTTTTTCTATGAAACATTAATTGTTTTATCCCATTGATTACACCTTTACATATATTCTTTTCATTTTTATTAACTTTATTTTCTAAAAGGCAAAAGCATACATTTACTCGTCATAGTAAAAGGGGTAAAGTGTGATTATCATTTATAAATTTTAAGAACACAAGGATATAACTTTTCTTGGTTTGTGTCATTTTGTGCCTTATAATAATTTTCAGAGAAAGTAAAAACTCAATCAGCATTAAAAAAAAGTAACTTATATTCAGTTTGAGAGCATTTAACTCCAAAAAACATTTTCAAACTATGAAAATTTGAGATTGATATTAACCAATTAACATTTAAAAAATATTGTAGGGAGTATTAAGAAAGCATCTCCACGGATTGTCTTAAAAATCACACACTATTACGTATATAACTTCATATAAAATGGTAAATAGTTGAAATTGATATTGACATTCCAGTAACAAACAATTAGAATAAAATCCAAACACATGCTGTTTTGAGGGAGGGAGGTTTAAGATTACATAGTACCTTACTATATCTCATTCCAAGTGCGTGATTGTAGTACAGATCCCCCTTAGAACGATCCAACGCCTTTATATATTCTTCTAACTGGAAATTCCCATGAGCCCATTGAGCATCTCTCGTGCCTTTCTCACAAAAGATATTCACTAGCGGGCTAAAAGGTATGGGAGGGGTTTTATTCAGCATAGTTTGCTCTCTGCTTTTGTTTGATTTATCCAACACCTTCCATCCTTTTGAAGTAAGATATTTAGATGAAAACAATGCAAATCCACTATTCCCACTGCTTTCAGTTCTTAAGTTTGAGGCAAGCAAATTCTTGTTCCATGTGGCTACGGGTACACGGCCACGATTAAATAGAATATCAACATCATCCATAAGATACATTTGGTGGATGGGAAATGGGGAGAAAGGTCTCTCAAGAATAAGGCTACATGATCCTGAATCACCCTCCTGCATTATCTTCCTACAGAAGCCGATTATAAGAGACTAAATAGCATGTGATATTTATACCTTCAAAAAGAAAATATATTGTATTCCGTACTCTGTATCGCCAAAGTCCTTGATCTCAATAAGCCTACCGCCTAAAGATTCACTGGCCTTTTTCAAAGTATCACCCACCATAATTATTCTCGACTTTTCAGCATTTCCCTACAAAATAATTCACCGAACAGAAGTTATTGGGATGAAGTAAGTCCAAAGTTGAGACTTGAGAGAATACTGACCCCTTTCTTGAGGGCATGAACAAAAATCTTTCCGTCAACGGAGAGGGCGAATCGAATACCCAAAGGCTTCTCCAGCGTGACCATGTACTCGTTCAAATTCATCGTGAGGCTCGAAGAAGTCTTCGCCGTGATCCGGAGAACTCTTCGGCGGGGCAACCGCTTCTCCACCGGCATTTCATTGCTGAAACACAACTCTCTGCTCCAAAAGGCCGAAGGATTGTCGGTTTTCCCCAAACTCTGCCTCCGCGAAGAGAAGCTGCCGTTGAATGAAGTGTGGTAGCCTATGAAACTGGGAATTCTCAGCGAACACATTTTGAGCGTGTCCTGCCTGACGATTATTGAAAACGGAATGTCTTTGAAATGCTTTTATTAAGACTATTTACATGCAATGAGCCTCGAGCTGGTTCTCATAACTTGGAAGGCGGGGAGACGGCGGTTATCGGTGGACAATTGTGGAAGAGGCGCCGTAAGATCGAGCTAAGAAGTCACAAGCGAGCTCTGTGACGGACTGTAAGTAAGGTGGGGTACAAACTACAAAGCGGTGTACACGCAGAAGGTTTACCTCATCTCATCTACACGCCCGTTTTGTTTTTGGACGGACAATTATGGACAGTGGCGGAGCCAGATATTTTTCGCAGGAGGGGCATACTTAAGGCTAAAAATTTTGTGTATTTGCTCAAAATTTAATAAAAACAATAAAAGCTTAATACATTAGCACATATTAGTTCATTACATATTTCTTGACTTATATCTATAATCTCGGTAGATCAATTATGCGAGTTTTAATTTGTTCAAAATGTTGTATAATAATTTTATGTTGGAAAAACACGACCCTAGCCTTTTTCAAGATCACGAGCTCATAGACTCTTGTACACTTATATATCCACACACTCACAATACAAATTCTCGATCTGACAATATCACTTTGTATTATTCTCATTCACTTTTTGTATATGAGACTACTTCATTCCACCTTGATCACATACACTACGTCAAACGATATCTCTGAGCCTTCTTTTCTCACAAGAAGGCTTTCACTATTCTCTTTCAAGGAGACTCTCACTTTCACTCGCTCAATATATCTCCTCAAAGTTCTCATATAAATGAGAAGCTTCTCTATAAATCTCATCAAAGTTTCTCTAGAATTTTTTATACACCACTACACATCAAACATCAAGATTCTTCCAAAAAGTATCCACAAGCTTCTCTTGTCTTTTGGAAGGATTTAGAAAACCTCACAATTCTTCAAAATGTTCTAGAGGCTTCCACATGATTTTGTGAGTTCCATATTTCTCTAAAAAAAAACTCTACATTATTATTCTAGAACACTCAACACATCTCTACACACATAAATAGAATCTTGGATGCTCTAAAAATTCTAAAATTCTCATGAATTTCTCCACCAAGGAGGGAATCCAGCATAGTATCGAAAATGTTTTGATGATATTTTTGTTACAAGAAAAGTGACAACATATTCGTCAAACTCAACACTTTCTTGCTCACTATAACCACGAAAAGCTAACACATGCGTCATTTAATGTCTAAAACAATCCGCACTTGCATTCAAATGAGTGTGATATGCTACCGCCAATACTTGTATTCTTAGAGACACATACGTTTCCTAAAAGACTTTTCCTTTTATTTTAACATTTAACCTAAAATTATCCTTAAACAGTATTTATTTTTGACAAAAGGAGGGGCATTAAATATATTATAAGTAGTAGTACTAAAGAAATTTGCCTAAAGCGGAGGCGCTTGCCCCCTCATGCCCCTCCCTAGCTCCTCCACTGATTATGGACAATGCCCCATTTACTTGTGAAAGAATTACAAAAATAAGACTTGTAGTACCTCCGTCCCAAAAAATGAGTCACGTTTCTTTTGACCACAAATTTTAATAAAATGGTTGAAAAAGTAAAAGTTGTGATTGAAATTTGAGTAGAAAAAAGTGAAATCATGAGGAGCACATCTTTCTTTCTAAAAAGGGAAACAAGACCATCATTTTGGGACGGAGGGAGTAGCTTTTCATTTGACAAAAATAGGACTGATTTACGTTTAAGACAAAAAAAGGGACTAAAGTGATTGAAATTCCCCAAATGCCCCCTGAATCCCTAAATTCCAATTTCGCCCACCTCCCAGGTTCATCCTCATCGAACTTCAACTTCATGCGCATTGGAGAATGGCTGTGGTGAATTGGTGACGACGATGACACAAAATTCGTCGACGAAATCGTCCACCTTCAGTGGCTATGAAGACGACGATGCAACTCTTCTTCACTGATGTCAGCGGCGGAGTTGTTCGAAGATGACTATAGAGATCTGGAACATAGCTACGGAGTTCTGCGAAGATGAAGACAACCTTTGTTCGCTCTCGACGTCATCTTCTCCTTTCGCATATAAATTCTCCTCCGACATCACTGTTTTTTCACCAATCCAGTCTTCACCAATCTTTTTTCTTCCTTCTGTTTTGGCGTCTTGGTATTTGGTGGCGGTGGTAACTCATCGGGTTTGTCGGGTGGGTTGTGATTGTTGCAGGGGTAGGGAGGGGGCAGGGCGAGGCAGGGGCTAGATGCAGCTGTTGGGGCTACGACGGCGGTTGTCGGGGATGCGGCGGCAGTTGCGAGGGCTGTGGCGGTGGTTGTCGGGGCTGCGGCGGCAGTTGCTTGTCGGGCAGCAGTTTCTCGATGGGGTGGGGCAGGGTAATCAGAGAAATAGGGTGTCGACGCTAGCGGCACCTGTCACTTGACGGGGTGCGACGACAATTACCGAAGCGATTACCGAAGGACGCGTTAGTGGTCACTAATTGGCAGTGATAATTGTGATCACTATCGAATTGGGTAACCGTAATTGTAACTGATCAGGTCAGATACGGGATAACCCGCATACATATATGACAACATACAGACAACCAAAACTCCCAACTATGCACAACAACACACATGTAAACATACACACCTATAATGGCACAAACAAAAGCACACATAATCAGAACATCTGAGTTTCCAGGACAAGAAGTAGGCGAGACCTTGGATAAACCACCAAGTGCACAAGACAAAGTTTCAAAACACACCTGATCCCAGATAAACCACCAAGATACAAGGGCAAGGTCAAAAGATGTCCAAATAATGCAATGAAACACAAATGAAACAGTTCAAGACATACTTAAGAGTCAGCCTCGTCATCTGACTGACCCACGTCAAAATCATCATCAGCAATCGGAGGGTCAATTTCAGTCTGGAGTTTTTCCCAAGTAGTGATGTCTTTGGCAGCGTCCCAATTGGAAGTGTCACCCGCAAGGAAGGAAACCATAAGATCACCACGTGTCTTCCACACGTAAAAGCAAGCCGCATTGATAACCTCCTGCTTTTTCCTCCTCCCGAAGGCCCCAGAGCCTTAACCCTCTCTCCAAGCCTAGAGATCTGTGCAGATTATGTTGTTACCTCTACCTGCAAGTCCTGGATTATCTTGGCACGAGATTCAAGCTGGGCAATGGGAAATAGTCTCTTTGCTCTTCAGCTCATCAAAAGCTTTCTCCAGCGAGGTTACTGTGACACCGCACCCGAACGTCCTTGAAAATTCCATTTAAAATTCAAAGTTTACGAAGTGAATTTCCGACTTTCAAACAATTGTAAAACGATTAATGTTTTGCGTAGTGCATGGTTGATTTTTGTACTGTTCAAACTCGTACATTAGTATCGGGTTCGCAAATACTTATTTGGTCCTTATTAATGAATATAATAGCCCAACTTTTCCCAAATAAAGATATACAACCTTGCAAGACAAATTGAGGAAGGACGGGCGGCCCAAACATTATTTCGGGCCCAACCTGCTAAAGATAGCAAGTATTCGAGAATGGCGTCCTAGACCCACTCGGGAGTGACCCACACGGCTAGTAGCCCAATAATATGTATGACAAATGTCAAAATAAGTGATAGAATGATTAGAGAAGAATACAAATGCCTATAGCCCCATCTTTGGCCTTATGGAGCTAAATAATGGGAGTAGGGTTTTTCTTCTTTAATATTCATCACATGAATTGTTGGGATGATCCTACACATATTGGGAATCAATGATATGATGTAGGAAGTTAACTTGTTCTAAATAAATTAGGATGAGTACAAAAAGACATCTTTTGACAAAAGATTAAACAATAGGACCCATTCTTCCATTTTTGGATGTATTAGTTAATATTTTGCTCCCAAAATAATTGGGGAACAACATTGTAACACCCCCATTTTCCCTCCCAACATAATACTTGAAATAATAGATTTATTGATAATAAACTTGATTTCAAAACAGATAAAAAGTTTTGCAGCGGAAATAACACTAATTGGGAAATGGGTGTTACCGCCACATCCGGTCATCTCTTAACCGAATGCACAGGCAATCACAAAACTAAACAAAGTAAAACAAGTGTTCAACATAATTAAATTATAATTCTTGACTAGGTTTGACTAAGGCATCTCTAAACCGCTCTCGGGAATCATGTAATCATCAGTCAACATAAGCATCATCACCTGCACAAATAAAGTGCAGAAAACAAAACAAAGGAAAGAAAACAAAAATTAGCTTTAGAGCTAAGTAAGTACTACCCAACCCCGTAAAATAATCAGGTTTGGCGAAAAATAGTTTTTCATATAATACTATATAAAAATGACACACTCCACCAAAATTCTTTTCTCTTTGATATTTCTCAAAATCACTTCTTTAATAAAGTCCTCAACTTTTCTTTGAAAATACCATAGTAACTCTTCTCTTAGAATTTCTCAAAGTTCACTTCTTCTCTATCTTCCTAGTAATTTAGAAGGGCGGTGCTCAACACTGGTTGAGCCCGGTGGTTACGTTGTTATGTACGGCCACCCCGGGACTTTTGCCGGTACCACAACTGCTAATGGAAACGAAACGACTACCTTAAGTGTGCACACCCCCTAAAAGGGATTCCAAGCCCTCCGAGTAGTAAGTCGTCACGAGTAATCGGGACTCAGTCTACCAACTACCCCACCTTTAAAATTCTTGAATGATTAGGGACTACTACTATAACTTCTTCTTAAAAGGGATCATAGATCCAAACGTCACTTCAAACTCAAACTGTACTTCTTAGTAGTAGTAGCCTTAATCACCCTCCACATTTATCCGGATGTGGAAAACCGACACCACGGATTTCTCCCGGGTGCTCACCTCTTATGAAATCCTTAATTTTATCTTGAATTAAGTATACTTCAAAAATATTTCTCAATCTCTCTAAATAGTCTCAAAAGTATCTAAAAATATTTAATACCCAAAAGAACTTCGTTTGCACTTCAAAAATACCATAAATCTAATATCTCCTCAAAATCACATACACATAATTCAAAATTCACTCTTTATCACAAAATGCATAATAAGCATATAATACGAGGAAATCATTTTGGATCGGCAGAGAAACTTACCTCGATTGGCAATAAATCTTATTTGAAGTATCTATCTCGGTCTCCAGAATCACCTTCTAAAATATTAAAATTCGAGCATTAATAATTATTCTAATCCTCTTGGTAATTTTTAATTTATGGGTTAATTATGCCATTTAAATTCTGTAATTCTCATTAATCCATTTTGTCAATAATAATCCCTCCATTTATTCATTAGTCCAATATAAATACTACGTATTATTATAATTAAGCCTCAGCCCATGCTACTTAAAATATTGATCCAGCCCGGTTATAAATGAAGGCAACTTCATACGGAGGAAATAATAGGGAGGAGAGAAAAACGACGACATACTCAGTTCATCGTCGGGGAGCTACGGAAACGGGGAAGAATGCCGGTGTCCATCTCCGGTGTCTGGAGGCGTCCTTCTACGTCCATCAAAACTTTCCTAGATCCCGATGGCTCGGCGTCCATCCAACGAAGCAGTAGCCGCGGTTCCGTCGTCTTCCCAAACTCCGGCGGAGTTGCCGTTCACCCCCCTCTACCCTACTTGTAGTGTTTTCTTCATAATGTATACCACAAGTATATATGTCTTTGTTCTCTTTTCTGATCTTCATCCCTTTCGATCACTCTTTTCTCTCGATGGAAATGATACTAAGCAACTGATTGTTCTAGACTGAGGTTATGAGTCTTTATATTTAACATTCAGTAAGTTTCAACGAATGTTAAATATAAGAATATTATGTGTGATGGGCGTATATTATATGTGATATGTGAAACATTAGTAAGAATATATGGCTGGTATTGCAATGACGTGTTATCTTGGATACTACTTATGTCATACTAGCATGTGATGGGCTTCCATGTGGGTTTGTTGGTCATTCACGCAGGTTCACACATGCATGATATAATCATGTTTGTTTTATCTTGCATGAGTTATATTATTGCAAGTCCATTATTTATATATATATATTATTGGTATTGTAGTACATATTATTATTATCATTATCATTATCATTATTATTATTATTATTATTATTATTATTATGTACGAGTACTTCGTATATATACATATGCATTATGCGTTACATGTATGTGTGATTATGGATCAGTCTGCAAGTTGCATTATTGTTATTGACATGGTGATGTATCATTGTGAATAGATACATTGCATAAATCGTAGCATACATCATACATGTATGATGCATTAGCTAGCATGTACGTTTTTATATGTACATATATAATATATTATACATATATGCTTCTTTGGCTATCATTACTTAGATGGATAGATTATAAGTAGTAGTATAATTTGTATACAAATGAATTAAAATATGTTATATGTCGCTTTTATTATTTATGTCATAGGTATAGTTATCATTTGTGATAAAAGTGTCACTTCTATTATTTAAGTCAAGGTCCTATTTGGTCAACATAATTACTATAAAAACGTCACGTTTATTATTGAAGCATTTTATCTGATTAAAAGTGTCACCGATGTCAAAATTTTATCTGATTCACTTAATTATTAAAAAAATGTCACTTCTAACCTTTTATCTGACTAATAAAATTATTTATTTTATTTCAATTTTTTCGGGTTGTCACATTCTACCCTCCTTAAAAGATGCTTCGTCCCGAAGCATAAGCTAAGAAAGATATCTACATATACAATTGACCAGTATCACATAATAGTTTATATTAAATAGGCAATTTTAATTTTTTGGGGAGTACTTTTTGCGGCGGTTGTTAAAGGACCGCAGCAAATACCACTAACCAAATTTAAAATATTTCCACCCATTTATCTAATCGTATATATATAATACGAACCGCTTCCGCCGTCCACTTTCTCATCACATCTCCAAATGGACAAGAAACATGTTCTCCACCAACAGAATACCTTTTTAATAAATCATCACCAAAGTCACTTATAAAGTATCTCAAAAATATTATTCTTGTCCAATACAACAAAAATTTAATCTGAATACATACTTTATGAATAGAACGGAGTAAAGAGTTTACAAATTTTAATCGTAGAATACAATTCAATCTTAGAATATGCCTATTTGTTAGCTGCTTCATTTTTCTTTGGCGTTGCTTCCCTGCAAGTTTCTTAGCTGGTTCCATATTTCCTAGAAAAAATGAAGATCAAATAAACATTTCAAAATGTTTGTTTCATTCAAATGTATAAAAAAACATTTCAAAAACATTATAAAAAGGTGAGGGTGTTTTTTGCCTTTCTAAAAACTAAAAGGCATTAAGTATAGATATAATCAATAAATTTAAGGACCTTCTCTGTCAACCAGAAAAAAATTGTGTCTCAGATTTATATATTTGATTAACTTTCCTATATAAGAGATGAAATAAAAAAATATCAAATTTTGTTGAAAAAATTATGCATTTAGAATTGGTACTAATAAAAACAAGGAAAATCTTAAGCTATTCACCCAAGAAGATGAGATGCAAACTGGCCTTGATTCACCCAAGTCCCAAACGAACCTCTACAAGCTTTGACCAATCCCTTCAACTGCCCAGGAGGAGGCTTTCCAATCATAATTTATAATAGAGCTCTAGAGGAAGAGTCAACCTCTAACTCCTTATAACCTTTCACTCAGACCAAAGGGCTGCTAATAAAGCCATTGTAGCTACCTGCAATACTCAAGGGCAACACTAAGAGCAATACCTTTCAGTGCATTCATCATTCATAAAGGTCTGGGCAAAATTAAGCTTTACTTTTTAGCAGCAGTCATGCACTTTCAAAGAATTGTGAATAGAATTGTGAATAGAATTGGTACTAAGATAATCTGTATGCTAGGTTTGTGAATAGAATTGTGAGGCATAGATCAGCCCCTTAGCTCCCTCTGAACTTCCTAGCAAACTTCTTAGAATGAACATTACACCAAGCAGGGTCTGCTTTAAAACTGTATAAATTTGGAGCCTTCAATTTACTCATCCACCTAGTTGATAAAACAATACGACTTTCAAAGAAACCACCAAATAACTCCACGTAAAAGTGTAAAACCATTATATTGTCCTACTAGAGTAGGGTTGATCACCAACAACCTGTCTCTCATCTTCCATGCAATATCAGTCTTCCCATGGTATGCATTTGTTGACATATTGTGTCAGATTTAAAACTGATAAATATTCAGATTTAATTACATAACCCAAAATTGAACTAATCACTTAAAATTCAACAAGTGAACAACTATAAACTAATCAACTAATAACTTATAAAATAAGCAGAACACAACATTAACAAAGAAACTATATCAGTACTCAAAATCCAAAAATTTATTTAATTAAGAAATCAACTAATCTCGACGTCAACAAGGGCCGAAGGCAGAACAAATCAACCTAAAACAATCAACAATTATGATTTATGAATACGATTATATGAATTAATTAACAAATCAACCAAGTATTTATCAACAACTATGAAATATGAGGTAATCGATAAAAGAGTTAAAGAGGAGTACTAGAACTCACAGAAGCCAGGAGGCATGGGGCGCACCAGAAGGCCTGGCACTTCAAAAATACATACAAATTCAACTTCATACAAACATAAACATCAATACTTATTTCAGAAATTCAAACAAATACTTCACATTATTTTTTTGTAAAATGATAAACAAATAAAGCAAACTATTTGAAATTATGATAGTTTGGGGGAATAAACCTCTAATTAGTGAAGAGGAGGCGTCAATAAGCAAGAGGTGGAAGAGGACCGGAGGGGGCGAACATGAATAAGCGACAATTGAAAGTGTAGTGGTCACTCCACTTTGGGCGGCGACTGTAGCTTGTCCCGAAGAACTGGAGGAGCAGTGATGTCCGATTGATGTTGATAGGCAGACGACGGCTATGTGCTGCTGGGAGATGGCGGTGTGCTGTTGAGAGACGACGGTGTGCTACGAAGAGAGGGGCGGCGGCCACTTGGGCAGAACGGTGCTTAGGGAAGCTTGTGGAATTTGCAGTGTAGGAAAATGCCCAAGTACTAAAGAGTAAATACGTTCCACACAATTGTTGTGGTCAGTGTTCGTCCGCATCACATAGCTTAATATCTGTATACATATTGCTACGGTCCTAACTTAAACCGCAGCAAAAAGCTAACCAGAAAGGCTATTTGCTTCGGGTTCTCTTTAACCGCAGCTATAAATACAAAAAATGTAGTTAATTGTTGCGGTTCGTTAATAACCGCAGCAAATAAGGAGCAGCAAATGAAAGAAATTCTAGTAGTGTTGAGTACAAGTTCAGGGATCTTGCCGACTACATACCTGAGTATGCTTGTGACGAAAACCGGATGGTGAACCACTTTTGGGATGCCCTAGACTTGGAGATACGTGATAGGGCAACACAATTGCCTAACATGACGTTCGCCCAAGTGGTTGATCAAGGATTAAAAGGAGAGAAACAATGGGAAGAAAGGAAGAAGAAGGACGCCGAGGAGGCGAAAAAGAGAAAGTGGAAGAGTCATGGCTCTCAAGGTTCCAACAAGAAGGGGAACCACGGGGGAGGATCTTTCCGGGCACCCCCGCCACCATCTCGGGGAAACCAAGGCCCGAGTGGGCAAGGCTCGAGGACACAAGCCTCAGTGGTGACTCGTTGCAGCAATTGCAAGAAAACCCACTCCGGTAAATGTCGCGACCCCCCCTAGATGTTTCCAATGCGGGGATGTCGGGCATTTGAAGGCGCATTGTCCACAATTGGGTGTGGCAAGGGCATCGGGACCGAGTAGTGGCGCGACGGGCACACGGAGTCAACCCGGGGCTTCTCAAGCAAGCCGGGGACATGGGGGAGGAAGCACGAGCAACGCGCCATCCGTGAATCAAGGAAGGACTCAAGCTAGAGTCTATGCGATGACGGAGGCGGATGCTCGAGCAAACCCGGATTCCATTGCCGGTATTTATCTCATTAAAAGTGTGGTAGATTAGCCCAACTTATGTGTATATCTTTAGGGATTAAGCCCCGAACAATTTAGGATCAAAGTGGGAATGTTTAAAGTTAAAACATGCAAAAAGGGGGGGCAACCGGCGCCGGACATTTCATAACCGGCGCCGGAGATGGCGATTCGGTGAGCCTGTTTGGAACCGGCTCTCTCCAACCGGGGCACAACGAGGCATTTTTCCAGCCAACCGGCGCCGGACACCCCCTAACCGGCGCCGGAACTGCCCTGGGACGAGCCTATGTCCGACCGGCTCTCCATAACCGGCGCTGCTAGCCTGGAAACCCACCAACCGGCGCCGGAAACCCACCAACCGGCGCCGGACCTTCGATGGAAGCAGCCTGTGTTGAACTGGCCCATTATGACCGGGGCAGCCGGGACATTTAACCGGGACAACCGGAGCCGGTCAGGCCTGAACCGGCGCCGGTCCGAAGTCTTTTTCGGTTGAAAATTTTCCGTACCCAAGCGGGACCCATCCCGTTTGAACGGTAAATGCACCCTAACCCTAGATAAAGTTTAGGCATGACAAGAATGGTGTCTTACATGGCTTATACATGTAGGAACATTAAAGATTAATGGGAAGGATGCACGAATCCTTATCGACACCGGAGCGCAACGTTCATTCGTGAGTGAGGCGTTCGCCGAGGATTTAGGGATGCAATCAATCCCAATGACGCAAACTCTAGTGGTATCAATACCACTAGGGGATGACATTGAAAGAGCTAGTTACTATCCATCTTGTGAGGTGGAAATCGATGGCCAAACCTTGACGTGTGATTTCGTACCGCTGAGTATGATGGAGTTCGATGCAATCCTAGGGATGGATTGGCTAGAAAAGCATCATGCTAGGGTAGATTGCTACACAAGGTTTTGGAACTCGAAGGCAATGATGGGGACACCCTACGCTTCGAGGGGGATCGAGGAAAATCAAACAATTGTATCATATCCGCCGTGAGAGCGAGAAGTATGATAAGAAAGGGGTGCCACGCATATCTAGCATACGTGGTTGACAAAACCAAGGAGGAAACGAACATCGATGACGTGAGGGTGGTTTGTAAGTATCCGGATGTCTTCCCTAAAGACCTACCGGGGCTTCCACCTGATAGGGAGATTGAATTTGTGATCGAGGTCGAGCCTGGTACCAAACCAATCTCCATACCTGTGACACCGCACCCGGATGTACTTGAATTTGAAATTCGACTTGTATTTGAAATTCCTAGCGAATAAATTTCGTGTAATTGATTGATATATTTAATTAATGTGTGATTAATTAAATAATTTATCGGGCCCGTAATATTGAGAATGAGCTACCAAATATTTAGTTGGGTTATCGTAATAATCCTAAGAGTCCAATAAAGTGCCAACCAAAGTTGATAAAAATATTTGTACAACCCGATCGCTATTTTGGCCCAACCTGCCAGAAATAGCAGGAATAATTGGGAGGGACTTCCTACACTCACTTGGGGTATGCTACACACTAATTTGACTCAAATAATAAGGGAGGAGGGGCCACACATGTTGACTTGTGCGTGCAAGGGGAGGGGAGCATCATGGAGACAAGTCCACACACCCCATGTTGGACTTATCTTGGGATTGATTGGGTTGAGATAGAGCTACTCCTCTCCCATCCTATCATTGCTTCATACGAACAACCAAGAGAGAAGAGCCTAGGGAAAACTAAAGCTCTCAAAAGCCATAGTTGGGGGAAGCAACACGAGAAGAAATCCAAGGAGAAAAGAGTTGTTCTTGAGGTAAGAACACAACCATCATTCTTTAACTAGTATTATTTTTGTATGATTTTTAAGAAATCATATGGTGGATTAAACATGAAGTTCTACACGTTTAAAAGTGTAGAATAATGTTATAAAGTGGTGGTATTTAACTTAGAAGAGTCGTGGAATCGATAGGAGTTGAAATCGCCGGAAACCGCCAAGTATAGGAGGCTGTTCGTAGCTGCAGACCACGAAAGCCGCCCACCTTTCACGAAAGCCGCCCGGCTTTCGTCTGCTGCCCAGATTTTTCATCTCCAAACGGCTTAGAACGAGGATTGATCGGAGGGCTTAACAAAGGCAACTATTTCAGCACTTCATAAGGTGAGGATGGCTGACTATATTGCTTATAATCTTTGGGTTAATTTCATGAGATTACCTAAGGTAATTAAATATGTTTTTTAAGGATTATTAATGATTAATAATGCCTAAGAATGAGAAGACTATTGTCTATGAGGGAAAGAGCATAATATACAAATTTGTAAGAAATTGTGTATGATTATGTGATATGAAAGAAATGGTATGGTAATGGAATTAACTATGAAAATTGTGATAAAATATACTTTTACTTCATGTATGAAATTCATGAATGGATAAAAGTGATATTTTTGATATTGGGATTAAATCATATTTGGATTGGAAAATCAATTGAGATAAACTATTTGGCTATGAACTTAGAACTTGGTTGTTCTAAGGTTATTCGACTAGTATCGAAATACTAGTCGGGAGATTTATATAAATAAATGATGGAATTAATCCTAAGAGATAGGATTGTGAATAGATATGCCTTAAGTAGTCTTAAGAGATGCTTTAAGGTTGAATTGTATGAACACTAAGGTGTGCTAGGGGTAGGCCTAAAGGCTATCCAAGTGAATTGATTCTAGGCATAGGATTTGCTTGAGAATTGAGCTATGAAAATAAATTAGAGTCGGACTCTAGGATTACATGGAAATGTAGTTGGGCCGAGCCCTTGCCATGTAACGTGATTAGCATGGAAATGTAGTTGGGCCGAGCCCTTGCCATGCATTGTGATCTTCATGGAAACGTAGTTGGGCCGAGCCCTTGCCATGAAGTTATGGTTGGTATGGAAACGTAGTTGGGCCGAGCCCTTGCCATACAAATTTAGATATATTAAATTGAGTTAAAGGTTGTATAGAAATGTAGTTGGGCCGAGCCCTTGCTATACAATCGGGACTCGAGGGAACCCTATGGGGTTGTCGTGACTCATGGTCACGGAAAGTGAAAATGGAAAATTCTAAATGAATATGGGCCCACGGGCCGACTACTTGACTTTATATAAAGTAAGTATATTTATAAAACGGGGTAACCGGGGGTTACGGCCTACGATATAATATCACTCTATTTGAGGGTCTTAAGAAATTGAAACATTGATTATACTTAGTATAGTTGTCATTGTACTTGTCAAATGCTTCCAAGTACTGACCTCCCCTTCACGGGGGAGGCCACCTCACAGTTTCAGGTAGAACTTGAAGAGTTGCTGCCACCACCCGTTGCTTCGGGGAGATCAAGGGAAGAAGACGTGGTTCGTGCTCCTTCCGTTTCTGTTTTGAAAACAATCTAAATAATGCTCATGGATATTATTTTGAATATTTATTTGGGGCTTGTATGCCCGTGTTTGCCACGTGTGGCTCGGATACTATATTAATGTTTCCGCTGCTTAAATTAAATGTTTTACATTGTGATTGTTTATGGATGTACTATTGTGAATGGTATTCAAGACGCCTTGTATAGTATGGATGAGTTGGACTGCGGTTGACTGTTCGTACTATACGGCGGGTTGTTGACGTGTCCGGTAGGTCCGGGGCGTGACAATTTAATTGGTATCAGAGCCTTAGTCCGTAAACTTCATAATGAAGCTTCAAAATTTCCTTTTTGACAATGATTTTGAAAACCATGAGCATAAAGTTTTGTACTTATAGAACTTTTGGTACTTGAGTTGCAAGGTCTCTAATTGTTAAGATGGTACCCTTAACAATTGGCATGGCGGCGATTTGAGCCAAAGGATGTCTTAAGTACTTATCCGTCAATTGACATTTGATACGAGTCTAATGACTCATTCTCAATTTCTTTCAGAAATGGAACGTACCGGGAAAGTAACTAGAAGGAACCCGACTGGCCAGGCACCGAGAGGGTCCGTGCATGGCAGTAGAGGGGCTTCTAGAGTGTCCAGGGGACAAGGCCGTGGAGGCCAAGCTCAGACCGTGAGTGACGGTCATGTTGAAACAGTAAATGAGTCTTATGAGTCCGAGGAGGATTCGACGTATCAACCGGGAACAGAGCCGGTTGAGACCCCATATGATGGGGAATATGATGATGATGATGAGGGGAGCGATGATGATGACGCTCTAGAAAGGATGGAGGAACTACTCCGCCAATATCAACAGGATCGCCAAAGGCGCCGGGCTAGGCGTGCTTTGGGAGCGGCTTCAGGAAGAGGAAGCCATGTGGGTTCTAGGGGACATGTGGAGTCCCGTGAAGATCGAGGTGCCGAGGTTCCGATAATAAGGATCTCAAAGTACCTCAAAGAAGCAAGAGATTTGGGGTGTAAACCGTTCGATGGAACGGGGGACATCTCCATTGCGGCCGAATGGATCAAAAGATTCAACGAAGCGGCTCTTGATATGCAGTTGCCGCCAAACATGAAGATGAGGGTGGCCACGAGGTTGCTAGAGGGAATGGCGTCCACGTGGTGGGACGGAGTCAAGGGGAAATATGGCGAAAATGTCACTTGGGAGAATTTCCGGCAGGAATTCTTCAACCAATACTACTCCGACTTCGAGGTGAACTTGAAGAGGAGGGAATACACCAACTTGACCCAAGGAGGCAAGTATACCGTGAGGCAACTCGAGCATAAGTTCAGGGAGCTTGCCGAGTTCATACCGGAGTATGCATGCGATGAGAACCGAATGGTTAACCACTTCTGGGATGCTCTGGATTTAGACGTGCGTGAGAGGGCAACACAGTTGCCTAACATGACGTTTAGTCAAGTGGTGGAGCAAGGCTTGAAGGGAGAGAAAGAATGGGAGGAAAGAAAGCTGAAAAACGCCGAGGAGGCGAAGAAGAGAAAATGGGAGCACGCCGGCCCACAAGGTTCTAGCAAAAGGGGGAACCACGGGGGAGGTGGATCTTTTAGAACACCCGCACCCCCATCTAAGGGAAATCAAGGCCCAGGAGGGCAAGGTTCGAGGTCGCAGGGCTCGGGCGTAATGAGGTGCAACAATTGCAAAAGAAACCACTCGGGCAAGTGCCGTGATCCCCCACGGTGTTACCAATGTGGGGAGGCAGGACACTTGAGATCGAATTGCCCACAACTTGGGCGAGCCATGGGTGCAGGACCTAGCAGCGGGACTACGGCAAGTAGGAACCGGGCAGGAGTACCTCATGGGAGCACGGGGCACGGCGGGCCAAGTACAAGCAACGCACCCTCCGTGAACCAAGGGAAGGCCAAAGCTAGGGTCTATGCAATGACGGAAGCCGATGCTCGTGCTAATCCGGACTCGGTTGCGGGTAATTCCTTAAACTTTTGACGTTAATCCTTGTTGAACAATATAAGTGTTTAAAATGAACAAGTTGTAAGGCCTTTGGCCAACCGGGCATGTTTTTAGCTCGAGGAAGGGAAATTATATCCACCTGGGACGAAAGCCGCCCGGCATTGACGGAAGCCGCCCGGCTTCCGCTTTCGAATTTCTTGCAAAATTCTACGGTGACTATAAGGCGCCCGACTTTGACGAAAGCCGCCCGGCTTTCGTACTTAATTTTGTTAAAATCTTTCGGCGGAGGAAAACCGGCCGGGTTTCGTAAAAACCGGCCGGCTTGTGTTCAGGCATCTCCGGGTGAGGCGCTACTAATGAAAACCGGCCGGCAATCGTAAGAACCGGCCGGCTTTTATAAATGAAAACTTTGTAGTTCCTTCGGTGACCGAAAACCGGCCGGCTTTGGCAAGAACCGGCCGGCTTACGTAACCAACCATTCCGAGCCGTAGGCCAAGGCACGAAAACCGGCCGGCTTTCACGAAAAGCGGCCGGCTTTCCCTTATTGGTGTACGGTGTTGGTTTTTGGGTGGGAACCGGGATGGAGTCGGGATGGGGCGTTAGATGACGATCATCCAAACCATAGCCGGGGTATTCTACAACCTAAGAAATGAGTCTAATAAGTAGGGAGTGTGTCTTACATTGCTTATGAATGTAGGAACACTAAAGATTAACGGGAGAGACGCGAGAATCCTTATTGACACTGGGGCGCAACGATCATTCGTGAGTGAGGCGTTTGCCGGGGGATTCGAAGAACCACTTGTGCCGATGGCTCAAGCCCTATTGGTATCCACACCTTTAGGGGAAGACATCGAGAGAGATAACCACTATCCATCGTGTGAGGTGGAAGTGGAGGGCCAAAGCTTGACGTGTGACTTCGTACCGCTGAGTATGATTGAGTTCGATGCAATCCTGGGGATGGATTGGCTTGAGAAACATCATGCTAGGGTCGATTGCTACACAAAGATACTTGAACTCGAAGGCGATGAAGGAATAACCTTACGCTTCGAGGGGGATCGGGCCAAATCCAATAGTTGTATCATATCCGCCGTGAGAGCTAGGAGTATGATGAGAAAGGGTTGCCACGCATATCTAGCATACGTGGTAGACAAAACAAAAGAAGAGACAAACATTGATGATGTGAGGGTGGTGTGCAAGTATCCGGATGTCTTTCCTAAAGATTTACCGGGACTTCCACCCGACAGGGAGATTGAGTTCGTGATCGAGGTTGAGCCCGGCACCAAACCAATCTCTATACCGCCATACCGTATGGCACCCGCTGAACTTAACGAGTTGAAAACCCAATTGCAAGAGCTTTTGGACAACGGTTTCATTAGACCAAGTCACTCCCCGTGGGGAGCACCGGTCCTTTTTGTGAAGAAGAAGGATGGAACACTTCGAATGTGCATTGACTATCGTCAATTGAACAAGGTCACAATCAAGAATAGGTATCCTTTGCCTAGGATTGACGACTTGTTTGATCAACTACGAGGAGCTACCGTGTTTTCAAAGATTGACTTGAGGTCGGGGTACCATCAATTGAAGATTAAGGAGGAGGACATACCGAAGAGTGCTTTCCGCACAAGGTATGGGCATTTTGAGTTCCTTGTTATGTCGTTTGGGTTAACAAACGCCCCGGCGGCATTCATGGACTTGATGAACCGAGTATTTCACAAATACTTGGACCGATTCGTGATCGTGTTCATAGATGACATCTTGATCTACTCAAAGAGTGAGGAAGAACACGAGGAGCACTTGATACTCGTTCTTGAGACACTACGGGAGAAGCAACTCTATGCCAAATTTTCTAAATGTGAATTTTGGCTTAAGGAGATTGGCTTTCTCGGGCATGTGGTTTCGGGATCGGGAATTGCTGTTGATAACAAGAAGATAGAAGCCATTACCGAATGGGAGAGGCCAAAGAATGTCAAGGAAATTCGTAGTTTCCTTGGTTTGGCAGGCTACTACAGAAAGTTCGTGGAGAAGCTCTCTGTTTTGGCATCACCATTGACGAAGCTCACTCGTAAAGGAGCTAAGTTTGTATGGGATGACAAATGTGAGAAAGGTTTCATTGAACTAAAGAGGAGATTGACCGAGGCACCGGTACTCGCATTACCCAAACAAGGTATGGGGTACGATGTCTATAGCGATGCTAGCATCCAAGGACTTGGATGTGTGTTGATGCAGAATGGGAGGGTAATTGCCTATGCTTCACGACAGTTGAAGAAGCATGAGGTAAACTATCCTACTCACGATTTAGAACTGGGGGCAGTGGTATTTGCACTGAAGATTTGGAGACATTATCTCTACGGGGAGACATGTCATATATACACTGACCATAAGAGCTTGAAATACGTGTTTACTCAGAAAGAGTTGAACATGAGACAGAGGCGATGGATGGAGTTGATAAAAGACTACCATCTTATCATTGAATGCCACCCCGGTAAAGCCAACGAGGTGGCGGATGCCTTGAGCCGAAAGAGTTCGTCTGGGGCATTGTTGACTAGTTTGAGGGCATTGAGAGCCTAATTGGAGATATCTAGCGATGGTGCCTTGTTAGCTAGATTCGAGGTGAGACCTACATTACTTGATGAGATCAAGAAGGGTCAAGAAACTGACGAAGAACTGATGAAGGTCCGTGAACGCATGCTAGCGGGACCGGTTGAGGATTTCAGGGAAAGAGATGATGGTCTCTTATTATTTCGTGACCGAGTGTGTGTACCATCGGATGAGGGGCTCCGAAAGTCCATCTTAGAGGAGGCTCATTCATCGGCGTATGCTATGCACCCGGGAGGTACGAAAATGTACCGTGATCTGAAAGAAAGTTACTGGTGGTCTGGTATGAAGAGAGAAATAGCCGAGTACATCAGTAGATGCCTTACTTGCCAGCAAGTTAAGGCAGAACATCAGCATCCAGCTGGGTTATTGCAGCCACTTTCCATTCCCGAGTGGAAATGGGAGCATGTGACTATGGATTTCGTGGTAGGGCTACCACGGACAGTGAAGAATTATGATGCCGTATGGGTTGTGGTTGATAGGCTTACAAAGAGTACACATTTTCTACCTATCAACACTACCTATGCACTTGAGAGGTTAGCCAAGTTGTATGTGGATGAGATCGTGAGGCTACATGGCGTTCCTATAACCATTGTGTCCGACAGGGAACCACGATTCACATCACGATTTTGGCCGAAGTTCCAAGAGTCTATGGGAACGAAATTGAAGTTTAGCACTGCTTTTCATCCACAGACGGATGGACAATCTGAGAGGGTCATACAGATATTAGAAGACATGTTGAGAGCTTGTGCATTGGAGTTCCAAGGGAGTTGGGACAACCATTTAGCACTCGTGGAGTTTGCCTATAACAACAGTTATCAGGCGAGTATTGGCATGCCTCCATACGAGGCATTGTATGGGAGGAGATGTCGTACACCTTTGTGTTGGGATGAGGTTGGCATGGCCAAGCTCGAGAGCACGGAATTGGTTGAGATCACCAAGTCAAAGGTGAAAATGATTCGAGAGAGACTTAAGGCGGCCCAGGATAGACAGAAGAGCTATGCCGACAAGCGCCGGAGGGCCTTAGAGTTTGAGGTGGGAGATGAGGTATTCTTGAAAGTTTCACCTTGGAAAGGAATCATCCGATTTCAAAGCCGAGGGAAACTTAACCCGCGCTACATAGGGCCATTTGTGATTCTTGAAAGAATTGGGGCCGTAGCATACCGATTACAGTTGACTCCAGAATTGGAGAAGATACATAACGTGTTCCACGTGTCTATGCTAAAGAAATATGTACCGGATCCGTCTCACGTGTTAGAGAAACCACCTGTGGAGATACGTGAGGACTTGAACTATGCCGTTCGACCGGTAAGGATACTTGATAGGCAAGTAAAGAGGTTGAGGAGCAAGAAGGTTCCAATGGTGAAAATCCTTTGGAAAAGTGACCGAGTTGAAGAAGAAACTTGGGAAACGGAAGCCTTGATGAAGGAACAATATGCTTTTCTATTTGAGTAAACATTGTGAATTTCGGGGACGAAATTCCCGTTAAGGGGGGGTGAACTTGTGACACCGCACCCGGATGTACTTGAATTTGAAATTCGACTTGTATTTGAAATTCCTAGCGAATAAATTTCGTGTAATTGATTGATATATTTAATTAATGTGTGATTAATTAAATAATTTATCGGGCCCGTAATATTGAGAATGAGCTACCAAATATTTAGTTGGGTTATCGTAATAATCCTAAGAGTCCAATAAAGTGCCAACCAAAGTTGATAAAAATATTTGTACAACCCGATCGCTATTTTGGCCCAACCTGCCAGAAATAGCAGGAATAATTGGGAGGGACTTCCTACACTCACTTGGGGTATGCTACACACTAATTTGACTCAAATAATAAGGGAGGAGGGGCCACACATGTTGACTTGTGCGTGCAAGGGGAGGGGAGCATCATGGAGACAAGTCCACACACCCCATGTTGGACTTATCTTGGGATTGATTGGGTTGAGATAGAGCTACTCCTCTCCCATCCTATCATTGCTTCATACGAACAACCAAGAGAGAAGAGCCCAGGGAAAACTAAAGCTCTCAAAAGCCATAGTTGGGGGAAGCAACACGAGAAGAAATCCAAGGAGAAAAGAGTTGTTCTTGAGGTAAGAACACAACCATCATTCTTTAACTAGTATTATTTTTGTATGATTTTTAAGAAATCATATGGTGGATTAAACATGAAGTTCTACACGTTTAAAAGTGTAGAATAATGTTATAAAGTGGTGGTATTTAACTTAGAAGAGTCGTGGAATCGATAGGAGTTGAAATCGCCGGAAACCGCCAAGTATAGGAGGCTGTTCGTAGCTGCAGACCACGAAAGCCGCCCACCTTTCACGAAAGCCGCCCGGCTTTCGTCTGCTGCCCAGATTTTTCATCTCCAAACGGCTTAGAACGAGGATTGATCGGAGGGCTTAACAAAGGCAACTATTTCAGCACTTCATAAGGTGAGGATGGCTGACTATATTGCTTATAATCTTTGGGTTAATTTCATGAGATTACCTAAGGTAATTAAATATGTTTTTTAAGGATTATTAATGATTAATAATGCCTAAGAATGAGAAGACTATTGTCTATGAGGGAAAGAGCATAATATACAAATTTGTAAGAAATTGTGTATGATTATGTGATATGAAAGAAATGGTATGGTAATGGAATTAACTATGAAAATTGTGATAAAATATACTTTTACTTCATGTATGAAATTCATGAATGGATAAAAGTGATATTTTTGATATTGGGATTAAATCATATTTGGATTGGAAAATCAATTGAGATAAACTATTTGGCTATGAACTTAGAACTTGGTTGTTCTAAGGTTATTCGACTAGTATCGAAATACTAGTCGGGAGATTTATATAAATAAATGATGGAATTAATCCTAAGAGATAGGATTGTGAATAGATATGCCTTAAGTAGTCTTAAGAGATGCTTTAAGGTTGAATTGTATGAACACTAAGGTGTGCTAGGGGTAGGCCTAAAGGCTATCCAAGTGAATTGATTCTAGGCATAGGATTTGCTTGAGAATTGAGCTATGAAAATAAATTAGAGTCGGACTCTAGGATTACATGGAAATGTAGTTGGGCCGAGCCCTTGCCATGTAACGTGATTAGCATGGAAATGTAGTTGGGCCGAGCCCTTGCCATGCATTGTGATCTTCATGGAAACGTAGTTGGGCCGAGCCCTTGCCATGAAGTTATGGTTGGTATGGAAACGTAGTTGGGCCGAGCCCTTGCCATACAAATTTAGATATATTAAATTGAGTTAAAGGTTGTATAGAAATGTAGTTGGGCCGAGCCCTTGCTATACAATCGGGACTCGAGGGAACCCTATGGGGTTGTCGTGACTCATGGTCACGGAAAGTGAAAATGGAAAATTCTAAATGAATATGGGCCCACGGGCCGACTACTTGACTTTATATAAAGTAAGTATATTTATAAAACGGGGTAACCGGGGGTTACGGCCTACGATATAATATCACTCTATTTGAGGGTCTTAAGAAATTGAAACATTGATTATACTTAGTATAGTTGTCATTGTACTTGTCAAATGCTTCCAAGTACTGACCTCCCCTTCACGGGGGAGGCCACCTCACAGTTTCAGGTAGAACTTGAAGAGTTGCTGCCACCACCCGTTGCTTCGGGGAGATCAAGGGAAGAAGACGTGGTTCGTGCTCCTTCCGTTTCTGTTTTGAAAACAATCTAAATAATGCTCATGGATATTATTTTGAATATTTATTTGGGGCTTGTATGCCCGTGTTTGCCACGTGTGGCTCGGATACTATATTAATGTTTCCGCTGCTTAAATTAAATGTTTTACATTGTGATTGTTTATGGATGTACTATTGTGAATGGTATTCAAGACGCCTTGTATAGTATGGATGAGTTGGACTGCGGTTGACTGTTCGTACTATACGGCGGGTTGTTGACGTGTCCGGTAGGTCCGGGGCGTGATAATACCGCCATACCGTATGGCACCCGCTGAACTTAACGAGTTGAAAACCCAATTGCAAGAGCTTTTGGATAATGGTTTCATTAGACCAAGCCACTCCCCGTGGGGAGCACCAGTCCTTTTTGTGAAAAAGAAAGACGGGACACTTCGAATGTGTATTGACTATCGTCAACTGAACAAGGTCACAATCAAGAATAGGTATCCCTTACCTAGGATTGATGACTTATTTGATCAACTACGAGGGGCAACCGTGTTTTCAAAGATTGACCTGAGGTCGGGTTACCACCAATTGAAGATTAAGGAAGATGACATACCAAAAAGTGATTTTCGCACAAGGTATGGGCACTTTGAATTCCTTGTTATGTCGTTTGGGTTAACAAACGCCCCAGCGGCATTCATGGACTTGATGAACCGAGTATTTCATAAATACTTGGACCGATTCGTGATTGTGTTCATAGATGACATCTTGATTTACTCAAAGAGTGAAGCAGAACATGAGGAGCACTTGATACTTGTCCTTGAGACACTACGGGAGAAGCAACTCTATGCCAAATTTTCTAAATGTGAATTTTGGCTAAAGGAAATTGGCTTTCTCGGGCATGTGGTTTCGGGATCGGGAATTGCTGTTGATGACAAGAAGATAGAAGCCATTACCGAATGGGAGAGGCCAAAGAACGTCAAGGAAATTCGTAGTTTCCTTGGGTTGGCAGGCTACTACAGGAAGTTCGTGGAGAAGTTCTCCGTTTTGGCATCACCATTGACAAAGCTCACTCGTAAAGGAGCTAAGTTTGTATGGGATGACAAATGTGAGGAAGGGTTCATTGAACTAAAGAAGAGATTGACTGAGGCACCGGTACTTGCATTACCCAAACAGGGTATGGGGTACGATGTCTATAGTGACGCGAGCATCCAAGGGTTTGGATGTGTGTTGATGCAGGAGGGGAGGGTAATTGCCTATGCTTCACGATAGTTGAAGAAGCATGAGGTAAATTACCCTACCCATGATCTTGAGTTGGGAGCAGTGGTGTTCGCACTGAAGATTTGGAGACATTACCTCTACGGAGAGACATGTCACATTTATACTGATCATAAGAGCTTGAAGTACGTGTTTACTCAGAAAGAGTTAAACATGAGACAGAGACGATGGATGGAGTTGATAAAGGACTACCATCTAGTTATTGAGTACCATCCGGGTAAGGCAAACGTTGTAGCAGATGCCCTCAGTCGGAAGAGTTCGTCTGGGGCACTGCTGACTAGTTTGAGGGCACTGAGGGCCCAATTGGATGTATCTAGCGATGGTGCCTTATTGGCACGATTTGAGGTGAGACCGACCTTACTTGATGAGATCAAGAAGGGTCAAGAGACTGACGCAGAACTTATGAAGGTTCGGGAACGCATGCAAGCGGGACCGGTGGAGGATTTCAGGGAAAGAGATGATGGTCTCTTGTTATTTCGTGACCGAGTGTGTGTACCGTCAGATGATGAGCTCCGTAAGTCCATCTTAGAGGAGGCTCATTCATCGGCTTATGCCATGCACCCAGGCTGTGAATTTCGGGGACGAAATTCCTGTTAAGGGGGGGTGAACTTGTGACACCGCACCCGAACGTCCTTGAAAATTCCATTTAAAATTCAAAGTTTACGAAGTGAATTTCCGACTTTCAAACAATTGTAAAACGATTAATGTTTTGCGTAGTGCATGGTTGATTTTTGTACTGTTCAAACTCGTACATTAGTATCGGGTTCGCAAATACTTATTTGGTCCTTATTAATGAATATAAGAGCCCAACTTTTCCCAAATAAAGATATACAACCTTGCAAGACAAATTGAGGAAGGACGGGCGGCCCAAACATTATTTCGGGCCCAACCTGCTAAAGATAGCAAGTATTCGAGAATGGCGTCCTAGACCCACTCGGGAGTGACCCACACGGCTAGTAGCCCAATAATATGTATGACAAATGTCAAAATAAGTGATAGAATGATTAGAGAAGAATACAAATGCCTATAGCCCCATCTTTGGCCTTATGGAGCTAAATAATGGGAGTAGGGTTTTTCTTCTTTAATATTCATCACATGAATTGTTGGGATGATCCTACACATATTGGGAATCAATGATATGATGTAGGAAGTTAACTTGTTCTAAATAAATTAGGATGAGTACAAAAAGACATCTTTTGACAAAAGATTAAACAATAGGACCCATTCTTCCATTTTTGGATGTATTAGTTAATATTTTGCTCCCAAAATAATTGGGGAACAACATGCTGCGCCCCATCCCTTCCTTCCACCTGCAAGACAAGAAAAATAATGTTAGGAGGATGCCATAGCTGACTTTAGGGGCTGGAATTGACAAAGGAAGCAAGAGGGAACCCCACCTAGTCTATTTTCGCACAAAAGGATGGTGCTGGTTGTCTCCCTCCATGAGTGATGTTATACTCGACCAAATAAGGTGAATGAGGTGTCCTTGGATAGACTTTGAAGTCTAGTTCCTTATTTGAGTGGTCTCTGTTCGAGAAGGGAGAGTTTATCCCACAAAAACCGAGCTGGAGTGAACTGCTGTCTGTAAACTCGAGCAGTGAGAGTGCTGAAGCTGTTTGGTTGATATCTCGAGTTATACCAATCCAATAAAGGCGAGTAAGATACCAAAAGACAGATCTCAAGACGAGGAATCCGTGAAGGTCTGGTTTGCATCAATCGGAGTAGTGGAAGGCTTCCAAATCGTCAGAGCAAAACACAACCTCGCAGAAACGGATCTACTCTTCTAAAAGTGAGTTGTTAACCCCAAAACCTTTCCATTCATTTTCCAAATGATATGAACGATTGGTGGGACTATTATACACTACTCCAAGTGTATAATATGTCCCTATTAAGTTATTTTATTGATGTAAAGGTTAGATACTAACCTAGAGCAAATCTTGAAAAACTAGGAAACGAGTTAGCCGGAAAACACCCATTCTAGGGGCTGTTTTCGTACCAACGATTAGGGGTTGAACTAGCACTTTGAGGAGGCTGTTTAACACTCAATTCCAAGCAAGGAATCAGTTCTCAAACCTTCTTGGCCGAGGCTTTGGTCATTGGAGCGAGAAGGAAGGTTTTAAAGCTTATTTGAGGTGAGGATTGACATCTAATTGCTTACAACTTGTAGGTTAAGCATGAGATTACCTAAATGCTTAAATCATGATTTTTCATGGATTATGATGATTATATATTGATGAAATATTGATATAGTTGCCAAGGAATGAAATTTGAAATGATTTGAGAACGTATGAATAATATGAGATTAAATGAGTATAAATGAACTATTTTGTGAAATAGGCATTTTGCTCATGTATGAATTATGTGGATACATAAATGAATATTTGTGTATTGAGATTGAATACTTAAGTTGCTGCTACATAATTAATAATATGTAGAGAATTACAAATAATGAGGATAATGGTATGATAACAATAATCTTAATAGTATTGAAATACTAGTTAGTGATTATTGGAACTTGTTGATTAAATTGATCCTAGGGATTTGATTGTATGAAAGGTACTTGAATATAGTTCAAGTGTATATAATAACTTAGTATGGAACTAAGGTTAAGTTATGGGAAGTCTTTAAGGATGACCCATAGTAGTTTAATGATATGTCAATTCTAGGCATAGGGTTGCTTGAGAATTGGACCTTGATGCATGGTGATGTGATAGAGCCGAGCTCTAGAATGCATGTAAGGTGTAGACTTGGAGTCTATGTATTGTATAGCTAGAGCCGAGCTCTAGGACTTGCGTGGTGATGTGATAGAGCCGAGCTCTAGAACGCAAGGTGAGGAAATTGACCCGAGGTATATGAATTGTATGGTGATGTGGTAGAGCCGAGCTCTAGAATACAATGTCATGTACTAGGGTTGGACTCTAGGAGTTGTCGTGGCTTATAGTCACGGGGTTGGGAATGGTGATTTCCAAATGAACATGGGTCCACGGGCCGACTACTTGACTTTTATATAAAGTAAGTATATTTTTAAACGGGGTAACTTAGGGTTACAATCATAATGTACTATCACCCTATTTGAGGGTCTTGTGTTTGAAATACTTGTTGTATATCTATTAGATGCCTGCCACACCAGTACTTTATAGCCGTATAGAGTACTGACCCCTTCGGGGGCGTCCCACCACCATTTCAGGTTGAGGCTAGAGCTTGCATCCTGTGCTCGTTGATCGAGTGATTCCTCGGAGAGAAGACTTGGTTCGTGCTTCCTCCGTTCTATTTGAAACATTAATAAATTTTCTCATGGATATTTTACTATAGAGCCTGCGTGCTCATGAATAGCCCTGTGTGGCTCTTTGTTTTAAACAATGTTTTCCGCTGCGTCATGAATTACTTATTATGTTGTTTATGGATGTTATGTGTGTGAATGATATTCAAGACGCCTTGTATAATATGAATGTGTTGGACTGCGGTTGACTATTCGTATTGTACGGCGGGTTGTTGACGTGTCCGGGGAGGTCCGGGGCGTGACAGTTACCCTCTCTGCTGCAGCAAAAGAGGTTTGAACACTCTGCAAGCGCAAGGAGAGACAGGTTAAGATGTGTCACAATTAAATCATAAAGATAACCAAATCAATAATCAGAACCTGAAAGGCATGCGCAGAAGAAGCTAGCAGCATCCCTGTAGGCGAAGGCAATTGAAGACCTCAACTGACGTGGGGAGCAACAATTGAGGCATCTCTTTCCTCTTACAGAAGGCATCTTTCAAACGACAAAAATCCTGAGAAAAGCTCAATTGCGTCTTGACAGGGGATGGATTGGTGGTATCCATAGCTTCATTAGCGATATCAATAGCTTTGTTGGCAGGTTTGGAAGCCTCCAAATCAGAATACTTCGAGACATTAGGGGAGGATGGAGGCAGCTTAGAAGGAACCCTTTTCTTGCGTGATACCATGTCCAGAAGCGCATGGTCTGAGGGGGTTGGGCGCGAGCTAGAGGACGAAGCAGGTACACTTAAAAATTCAAGCGTCACAATGCAGCAGGTTGTAAGTTAAGTAAGTGTTGCAAGGCGAATTAAAAGAACAATTACCAGACGATGGGAGAGGGCACTTGGTGGGACAGATATGTTTCTTAGTGTTCTCAGGATAAACCACTTGCATGGGGACGAATACGTCGACGCTTTCCACCTCACAGGCTTTGGAACTCCTAGACTCCTGGACTGAATCCTCAAGCGACACTACAGGCGAGCTTCGAATCAAATTAGGGGACGATTTTACATTGCGACAAGAACGTCTTAACCCGACGGACCTATCGGAAATGGGTTCGAAAAGCATACCTGAGGACTCGGCAACTAAATTCACAAACATAAGCTCCTTCATGGGAATAACCAAGATTCTCACGGTCCTCCCTTCAGAATCTGACCCATGAGGAATAGTAATCGTCTTTTGCTCTAAAAAACACGAAAGAATGAACAAACAAACCCAAATTGCAATACGCTTCAAAATACAGTACCCAGACAACATAAAAGACCAAGTCACATTTTTGCAGGTTATCTTCGAGGATAGATCCATCGGCGCCAGGCGAAGCTTTATGGACATAGAAATACCAACTCATCCATCCACAGTCATTGGCTTTGTCTACCTTGTGGATGAGTTTCTCCTTCTTGCCTTTCACTGTCAGACTAAATCGTCCAGGGCCAGAGGATCATAACTCATAGGTGAACCCGATATCCGCAAACTCAAGAGGAATATTGTACTTCTCACCTAGAACCTCAAGAGCCCGAAGGATCCTCCAAACATGGGGCATGATTTGAGATGGAGATATGTTGACGAACTCTAGGAAACCACGAGTCAAGGGAGAAAACGGAAACTTCATTCCAATCTTAAATGGATAGAACAAGAAATTCACCCAACCAGGGCAAGATCAGTCCAATCGTTCGTTCGCTGCAGGGAAGCGGACCGTTGCTTCCGTCGGGAACCCATCGGAAGTCTGAATGAAGCCCACCCGAGCCTCGTAAAGCCTCGCCTGCTTAGAGCTCTTCGGCTCCAAGATATTCTGAGGGGTGAAGTTTTGGGAGGCCATTGCAGTGGAAAACTGGGGGTACGCAAGGGGAGCAGAGAAAGTTGTTAGACAGAAGAAGTGTGATAAAGATGAAGTCGGTTGGGTATTTGAGAGATATGATTACTCCGATTTCCAAGGCAGGGGGTTTTCATTCAAAATTCAAAGAAGCAACTGAGCTTAGCGCCATACCCTTCTATGAATTTGGGGGCAATTGTTAGGCCTGAATTACTTTGCAACCAAACCGGCCCATTATCGACGGATCGGCAGAGCATACATATGGGTTGGCATTTAAGCCCAATCCGAAACACCCCAAAATACATGCAGGGCCGGTTCTGGGGGGAGGGCAAGAGGGGCGACCGCCCTAGGCCCGGCAAAAAATAGAAGAAAAAATAGGCCCAATTTTTTTCTTTATGTATAGTGTTAGTAGGCTTCTTTTTTTAATTCTTAAGGTCAATTAATTAGGCCTAATGTTTAATTTTATTGGCAATTTGAAAATTTAAAATGTAAATAATTTTTTTTAAACCGAGCCAAGTTTTAAAAAAAGAATATGTACATTAATATTAAGTAGGATCAGTTGTAGTTTTTTAAAGCAATACAATTGTTGCTCCATCAAAAAAAGAATATATACATTAATTTTAAGTAGGGTCTGTTGTATTCTTTACATCTCTTTAGCCTTAAGGCTTTTTATTCATTTAATTATAACATAACAAATTTATATAATTATTCTAGAGCCCATCTCTCTCAAATCTCATCCCAATTATTTATTTGTTTCCAAATTTCAATAAACTATAGTAGTTTAGAGGACGCGACGTCAAATTGGCAGTCTTCTTGCGAGAGTGTTCTTGGCGGCCATACATTTTGTCTCTTTGAAACCCTTCATTCTTTTGAGACTTCAAACTTTAGACTCCCATCAACGGTCAATAAATCATTCTCAACTTATAAATTCAATATGTAGTGACATTTTTTTTAAATATTTCCTTTCAAAAAAAAGTTTAGTGTTGTTATATGTGGCAATTTTATTGTTTGTCATGTATTAATAGAAAGAAGGTCGCCTATGAAGCTATTATTGATTATTTGCTTCATATTGTTCTACGAGAAATGTTTTTTACTGATGTTTTTTCTTTTTATCTGATACTTGTGTTGTTACTTTTGCCCAAATATGTAACTTAAATAATAATAATAATAATAATAATAATAATAATAATAAAGTGATTTTTGAATTTATTTTATGAATTTCATTGGACATTTTTATTATAATTCTTATTTCAAATAAGTATACGGTCATAGGCCCAGAATAGCGTACCGCCCATAGGCCCAGAAATGGTCAAGACCGGCCCTGAATACATGCTTCTAGATGCCCATTCAAATGGAAAGTTTCCCCAGACTGGTGAGCCGGTCAAAAATAAGGCTGGAAGCACAGTTGTATGAATTAAATGTAAATAATTTCATTTCCTTATCAAGAGCACTTACCATATAGTTTAGTAATAGAGGAGCGTACATAAATAGAGACATTTTGTAAATGAAGGGCCATTCGAGAACTGAAAGCTCGTACTACCTTTGTATTTGGAAATTTTCACCATACACTATTCTTGATCTTGGTCTTTAATTTGATTCTTTGAATATCTTGTGCGAAGCCCACATATTATAATATTTTATTTTTTAAATAGACTGTCGAGTTCTTACTTAAACATCCGTCCATTAAGCAGGGCCAACTAATAGCAAGTGAACTGGGTACTATAGAACAGGGGCCCACATTGCACAGGGGGCCCATATTTTTTATACAATAGTAGTACTATGTAGTTTTTATCCCTAGGTCACTACTCATAATTAGTACGGAGTAGAAACTATGGGCCGATTAAATTGACTGCCGGCAGAATTGGATTGCCCAATAGTTAAGAAGCAATTAAGTGCGCTTAAAATTTCACAGAACCAGAACGGCGCATCCCATTTGCAGTCGGAAATGGGTCTTTTTGAGTTTATTTGACTATTTCTCATCTTGAGATATATCAGTTTCTATCGATTCATCTAAAGTGAAAGTCTGGAACAAGACTTACAAAATATGAAGTAATTTTGTGTAATCGCATAATATAGACAGGGTGATTTATGTGATTCCAGATTATTGAACTTGAAAAGTTTATTAATGTAGTTTATTGTGTAATTTTATGCTTAAATATATGGGGCCTCATTATGACGTTTAGAACGGGGCCTCACAATCCATTAGCCCGCCTTGCCATTAAGAATGTTTTCATTGGACTAAATTTTTCTTATATGTCTGTTATGTTTAAGCCCGATCTAATCTATTTAAGTTTTGTTTGGTCTTTGATCCGATTTGTTTTTATTTTGATTTGTTTGATTTGATGTATGTTTAAGTTTGTTTTATTGAAGTACTTATGCATGTTGTCGCATGACTCGCATGACAAACCTTTGCAAGCTCTTAGAAAAAACAAAAGTTGAAGTGCTGTTCACCCTCCAATACCATGAGCAGAATAGTACTCTGTCTCTATCAGACTATCACCAAACAAATTAGGTTTTTGTCCATACAATTATTCATCAAAGTAATTAGAAGAGCTGCTACATACTGTTTGCCAAAGAAGGACAAATACGGAGTACAATTAGTGGAGCATAACTAATGAAAATAATAGAAAAAATGGCAAAAATAAGACTTGCAACTTTTGATTAGACAAAAGTAGCACAAACTTTTGTATGGGACAAAAAAGAGACTGAGATTATATGAAATGTCTAAAATGCCTTACTAACTTGACTCTTCCCTGCAGAGTAGTACTTCCCGTCGATAGCTTGGATCTAGAATTAGGATAGCAGACAACCATGGAGGTCGATCTCTGCTTCGAAGATTACCTCCACGTCACTGCCTCGTCGTCGCTCCGCCTTTCCGTCCAAGCCGCCGTTCCACCTCACTTTCAGGTCGCACGACATGCTCTGCTTGAATCTTCGATGCTTTGTTTCTCGATTCACACAGCCGCACTATCGCATGACATCTCCATTGTAGCCAACGTTGACCCTATCGCCCTTGGTCCGCTTCTATTAGTCGAAGTTGCCTTCTTCTCTAGCTTGTTTCTATTTCTGTTCGAGCGCCGCCGGAATCGACGGACGGTGCAGATTCAGATCTACTTGGAGCGGCTGTGCGGCTAGATCTGGACGGCTACGGCTAAAGCGCCGGTGGGCGAGGATTGATAGGACGGCGCCGGTACTCCACTTTATCGATGATCGTTTGTACAGTGCCTTGGCCATTGTCCGGAGGGGAGGATTGGACAGGGTTGTGCGCTGGGGGGTTCGTGTTGGCCGGGAAGGGGGGAGGAGCTGGTACCGGGGTGGGGCTAGTGGGCTTGTCACTGCCGGAGCGGAAGATGTCACCGCCGAGGTGTGGAGTTCACTGGCCGGTTCGTGCTGGCCGGATTGGGTCATTGGTCGGGTTGGTCATTGGTTAGGTCAGTCATGAACGTTGGTCGGGTTGGTCACTGGTTGGATTGGTAACCGTCAAATTGGTCATGGTAGGATTGATCTCGGTCGAATTGGTCACGGTCGAAATGGTCACTGATCACGACACTAGCAACAAGTGGTCCAAATGATTTTTGGATTTTTTGTCACAAATGATTTTTGGTCACTGGGTGGATTGGTCATGGTCACTAGTCAGATTGGTCACTGGACGGGTTGACGTTTGTAACTAGGTAAAATTTTTGGTCACTAATGATTTTGGTCACTGACGGATTTTTGGATTTTTGGTCACAAATGATTTTTGGTCACTAGATGGATTGGTCATGGTCACTAGTCAGATTGGTCACTGGACGGGTTGACGTTGGTAACTAGGTAAAAATTTTGGTCACTAATGATTTTGGTCACTGACGGATTTTTGGAATTTTGGTCACAAATGATTTTTGGTCACTGGGTGGATTGGTCATGGTCACTAGTCGGATTGGTCACTGGACGGGTTGACGTTGATAACTAGGTAAAAAAATTTGTCACTAATGATTTTGGTCACTGACGGATTTTTGGATTTTTTGTCACAAATGATTTTTGGTCACTAGATGCATTGGTCATGGTCACTAGTCAGATTGGTCACTGGACGGGTTGACGTTGGTAACTAGGTAGAATTTTTTGTCACTAATGATTTTGGTCACTGACGGATTTTTGGAATTTTGGTCACAAATGATTTTTTGTCACTGGGTGGATTGGTCATGGTCACTAGTCGGATTGGTCACTGGACGGGTTGACGTTGGTAACTAGGTAGAATTTTTTGTCACTAATGATTTTGGTCACTGACGGATTTTTGGATTTTTGGTCACAAATGATTTTTGGTCACGATAATGGTTTTGGTCACTGTGGCGTTATTGTAGACTAATGGGTGAGATTCTATTAAAATAAGGGTATAATAGTCTCTTAACCCATTGTTAGTCTCATTTTTGGAAAATTGAAATAAAGGTCTCTTTTTTGTTCATAGCTCTTTTTTTAGTATTATTTTAGACATAACCCCAAAATAATAATGACAAAAAACATTTTAAATAGATGAACCAACTATGTTGGCCAATTAATCGCAACTCGTCATCGCTTACGGGTGGCATTGTCTCGATGTTGACAACATTAATTAATGTTAATTAGGTTTGATGGTCAATTAATTCATTTAAAGTTGGTTTATTATTAGTACTAGTACTTCACACTGCCATGGCCTATGGTTCCTTACCCATTAAGACTGAATGTATTTTATTTTTTATTTATTTATTTTAATAATGTACATTTTATCTACGAAATCCGAATATTCCTAAAAAACGAAATCCGAAATGACAAAAAAAGCGAGTTTATGCAACATTATTAAATCCCTATTTTTTGTGTAAATTTTTATGCAGTATGGGTTTTATTTAATAAAAAGTAGAATTAGAGTGATAATAAAAAGTAGAATTAGGGTAACTTTTCCTAATTTGATAATCTATATTTCGGTAATAATAATAAAAACCAGAATTAGAGTAACTTTTCCGAATTGATAAAGAAAACACAATTTAACCGTGACATCCTTAATTTTACCAATTTATGCATATTCTTTCAATTTAATAAATTCTCGTGTTACAGGAAAATGCTCCAAATGACCAATGATGTTTTCTTTTGGACGGTTTTCAGTCCTAGACCACACCAGACCAGATTAGACTAGACCAGGTCAGACCAGACCAGAACAGACTTGACTTCTGTAGTTATAAAATACACCGAGACCAGACGTTTACCAGACCGATTCAGACCAGATCAGACCAGACCAGACCAGCAAATTTCAGTCCAAAAGAAAACATCCTAAACGTATATCAAATTAGAATGCACTCAAATAGAATACAATTGGAAATCATTTTTTTCATTTTATTAGTCAACTTTTTTTTATTGAAAAACAAAATTTTTATTTCACACGTTAAATTATCATCTTCAACAATTTTAGTTAAGTAGTAACTTCAACTTATTTTGATTATTAGATAGTTCAACTTATATTTGAAAGTTATATACTTGGTAGAAAATACGGAGAGTACAGTTAAATTGAAAATATTGATTATCAATGGGACCCTAATGTCAAGCTATTTTTTATTTAATTAATTTTGATTGACAAATTCTGTTATGTCATAAGGGTGTGGTACATTCACTGACATGAAGAAATCTATATATTTATTACGGAGTATATGACAACATAAAAATGTTATAAAGGGGGTACGGTATTTGCAATTGATTTTACTTCTACTTTTTTTTAAAGAAAAAAAAAACAGAATCAAAATTAGTTTTTCTGAAGTTGTACTTCCTGATTTCTAAAATTTTGTTTCTAAAAGTAATTTGGAACATCCATAAGTACTTCTGCACTTCCACACAAACACTCCAATATCTGCTTTTGCATCTTGAAGAATCATAAGCAAAGTTTTAAGAAGCATATCCAACCACCCAATAGTGAAATGTATAATACGTAGTATGCATTTTTGTACTTTACGTAACTACATACTCATACATTAACAAAGTACATCCCTATTGCTCATCTTAATTAGGAGTTTAAAATAAGTAGTCACCTTAATTTGGTTGAATGTGCCAAATTTCTAGTCATTGCCGGTAACTAGGGCCTGAGTCGAACTTCATTAAAGGGCCCTATATGTAGTACTACGTATTTGTTTTGTAATACAACATATTTGGAAATAAAAAATAAATATCACAAAAAATCAATATTTAAATAAAATTCTTACATTATAGCATAATAGTACTGAATTAATTAAAAAACTAGTTAAATACAACTTTCCGAACAATTTTAGATGCAAAAGTATTAATAAATTCGGCATAACCAAAGGATTGATAACATAGCTAATTCATTCAACGTACCTTTTTACATACATCATTAATTGTAAAGATGTCATTATAAACTTCAGTTTTGAGAAACTTCTTTCTACATTTGGTATATACTTTCATGGGTATAGTCAACAAGATTTTTCAATCTTATTTTACAATTTTCAAACATTTTTACTCCTATTTTGAGAATTTTCCCTATATAATATAAAAGTATTTAATTTTTTGGGCCCTAATTTTTTGATGTTTTTTGGGGCCCTGAGGCCCGAGCCTCACTGGCCTAGTGGCCTAGGAGAAGGCACGGCACTGTTTCTAGTTTCTATTGTGATATAGAATGTATGTTAATTTGTCCATCTAATTCGAAAAATGTGTCCACAATTTATCATTGACGTGTGGGCCTAGAACGGCAAAGTGAAATGTTATGTAAAACATTGGTTTAGTCAAAAGATATCCTTTGATTAAACATTAAAGGACTGATCTAGTTTGATCTAATTTATCTTGAGTCTAATCTCAACTTGTCTTATCAAGTACTCCCTCTGTCCCGAAAACAACTTCCCACTTTCATTAAATGGATGTCCCAAAATTAACTTCACACTTCAATACTTTCCTTATTTGGCAAATTATCTACATCAAAAAAGTGATAAACAGTGCCAAACAGTGTTTAAACAGTGCCAAACAGTGTTTAAACAGTGCCAAACAGTGTTTAAACAGTGCAAAACAGTGCATTCTACAGTAAAGTCAAATTTATTTCCTAAAAGTGTGTGAAAGTCCAACCGGGAAGTTGTTTTCGGGACGGAGGGAGTAAATGTCTGATTTGTTATATATTTTACAATTATGAATGTATGATTTGTACATACAAGTGTATAATGTGTACATACAATTGCATCTAAATTGGGATTGAAACCAGGGCTTATGTAATGATCTTTTTCTCTATTAATTATGGAGTATAAATGTATAATGGTATCAGTCAGTATTCACGCAGTAGCATTTAAACTTATGTGCTGGCCAACTTGAAATCAAAACAATCACAATTAAATGCGAATCGATGAAGTCAAAGTAAAAGTGAAATTAAACTACTCCGTAATAAACTGTACAATAATTTAACATTATGTCTCCACGGATCCCGAAATAATAAAGAAACAAAAAGAAGATCGTGAGATCTGAATTTGGTTTTAATTGGAACGAGAAGTCTTCCCAAATCCGGCTGGGTTGGCGTTAGCGAAGAAGCCAACTAATTCTCGTCGGTACGGTAAATACGATTTCCGTTTCTCGCCTTCCTTGGCCGCTTTACTCCGCAAGTAAAACGCCTCGTGAGCCGCCATCGGCGCCGCCGCTGGGCCGCCTTTAATCTTCTTCGCCTCTGTTTTCCCGGTGAACTCCGGCACAACGCCAGACTGCTTGGACTTCTCGGCCCCTTTCGGAGTCAGAAACACGAAACGTTCATTTCCGTCACTGTTAATACGGCGCAACAACTTTCGAAGCTTCCCTCGCTTTGACACCGATCCGGTAGAACTGCTCTTCTCGCAGACACTCGGAAACGTCTCGATCTTCTTCGGACGCCACACGCAGTACGTTCCCGGCGGCACGCTCTCCAGCTCGTCATCGGCTTCAGATGACGACGACGACGACTGCGTTCGTAGAGTGTTGGAAAAATGATGATATAAATGTTATTGTTTTTAGTTCTCTTAGAGTTCTAAAATAATATGTATAAAATATGAATTGAGTGTGGCTTATTATACATCAAAGAACAATTTTTTACGTTTGGATTTATATCATTTAATGATTAAAATCCATAGTTGTAAAGATTGTAAAAGTGATGTATTGAGAATTTTTGTTCTATTTATAAAATGATTGGTCTTCTTTAGATGTTATATGATAAAGGAACGTTATTCAAGTATCATATAAAGTGGCTTAGAAATTATCCTATGAGAATCACTTATTCGTACAGATAAAATTAAATGAGTACGGAATAAGAATGTCTGGGATGTAATTTCAAGCTAGTGGCCTATCTAATTTTAGAACAAATGTTCAAATTATGTTTTATTTATCATTTTATAATGATAAATACGCATGTGGCTATTAAACATATTTCGGAAGTTTCAAAATTGAAATTTTGAAGTGAGTGTCCGATGTATGAGGTGTGAGCTTGGTCAATATTGTTTGTGATCCTAATTTCTTGGATGGTGGATGCAAATTGATAGGACCGCACTCAAATTGATATATTTTATTTTGATTTCCAAATTTAAAAATCTATCCACATGCATGCTCTCGGTTATTAATACACATACGTATGAATAAAAGCCAGTCTACACTCCGATTCATTTTGGCTTACTTACGCAATACAGAGCACTGAGAAGAATAGAAAAGGCTTCATTTTTTTTCTTTCACTGATTTTACCCTTGTACCGAGAGCATATTAAATCCATAGCATCCTCATAAAGTTTTTATCTACTTAACGAGTCTACGGCATATTGGGCAACGGTCGAAGGTTTCAGTCAAGGTAGCTACAAGTCTGAAACGGTGTAGGATTATCCTGGGAGCGAGTTGGCCAGTCCCGTTCGAGTAGCTATCGAGATACGGGGGCTATCTTTCTTCAAGGCCAGTCCGGTTAACGGACGATCTTACGCTAAGTCTTTCTTTCTTTACTTTTTACATTAATATTTTATATCTAATTGTTGTTATTATTTTATTTGTTCTTGCATTTGGTGGTTTGTCTGGTGATTTGTGATTAAACTCGGGATTTTATCTGACTGAACTCGCATTATTTATACTATTTTTCTAACAATCTTGAAGAAAGATATTATTTCTCGAGTTTTGAAAATCCAATATGACGAACTTGGAAAATGCTGCTACTTCTGAAAACGTTGTTGTTGAGAATAATGTGAATGAAACCCCTGAAAATAATGTTAATTCTGTGTTTGTGACTAATTCTGGTGACACACCTGAATTTGTTGCTACGGGCTCTCACAGGGTTGATTTGACGGGAATGCCTGAAAAATTTTCCGGGCATTTTTTCAAGCGTTGGCAACAACGCATGAAAATTTGGTTAATCACCAAGGGATTGCTCTCGGTAATTATGACGGTGTGTCCCCCCATTGTCGAGTCTGATCCCAAAAGTCTTGAACGCCAAACTTTATGGCGTGAGAGGAATGAAATAGCCAAAGGAATGATATTGTTGGGACTCTCCGACATGTTATTTGATGTCTATTGCACCCTCCACGGCACGGCTAAAGACCTTTGGGATGAGTTGGATAGGAAATATAATACTGATGACCACGGTCTAGAAAAGTATATTGTTTCCAAATTCTTGAGATTCGACATGAAAGAGGGAAAATCTGTTTTAGAACAAACACAAGAATTTGAGCTTATCTTACATTCTCTCCGTGAAGCAGATATGGAATTGCCTGAAAAATTTAAAGTCATGGCTGTAATTGAAAAATTCCCCAAATCGTGGGAAGATTTTGGTTTGACTTTAAAACACAAAATGAAAAAGATAACTTGGAAAAGTTTGATGCATTCCATTACTGTTGAGGAAGAACATAAGAAAGCGGGTTATATTGTGCCTGTTGAATTTCAGCCAAAGGCTCATGTTGTAACCGGGGGAAAGCAGTCACAAAATTCTAAAAATAAACAACCATCATCTTTTAAACCAATAAAGGCCAAATTAAAAATTGCAAAGAAACCAAAGGCAAACCGGCCATGCTGGAACTGTGGACAGATGGGGCATTGGGCCAAATTATGCCCAAATAAAAAGGCTAAGGCTCAATCTGGTGGACCTCAAGTCAACGTGGTGACTGGAGGAACTAGTTCCGATGGGTATGTTTCTATTAACCCTCAAGTTTTCACTATATATAATTCCAATGAGTGGCTAATAGATACAGGAGCGAATGTGCATGTATGTGCTGATAAATCGCTCTTTGTTTCTTATCAGCCTGCGGTTGGAAGAACAGTGATGATGGGAAACACAAGTGCTGCTAGTGTGCATGGAGTTGGAAAAGTAGAAATAAAATTTCCTTCGGGAAAAATACTTACTTTGCATGGAGTGCATCACGTTCCCGAAATTAGAAGGAACATTGTTAGTGGTTCCATTCTAGTTAGGGAGGGTTATGAGTTATCTTTTAAATTTAATAAAGTTGTAATTTTATTTGGTGGACTTTTTATTGGCAAGGGTTACTTGTCGGATGGACTTTTTAAGATTGTGGTTGATTATTTTGAATTAAATTATGTATCTGAGAATTGTGATTCTTCAACTTTATGGCATTATCGTTTGGGTCACGTTAATTTAGATTCAGTAAAAAGAATGATGAATTTAAATTTAATTCCTAAACACTCTATTGATAAAACTAAGAAATGTATGGTATGTGCTACTACAAAACAAGTAAGAAAACCATATCATTCAATTGATAGAAATTCTGAATTACTTGATTTAATTCATACCGACATTTGTGAGTTTAATGGAGTGTTGACTCGTGACAAGAAGAAATACTTTATCACTTTTATTGATGATTATTCTAAATACTGTTATGTGTATCTACTTAAGGGTAAAGATGAAGCTCTTGAAAAATTCTTAATTTTTAAGAATGAAATAGAGAATCAAACCGGCAAGAAAATTAAAAGGTTAAGATCTGATAGGGGAGGAGAGTACACTTCTAATTTAGTTGTACTAGAATGCCAAAAATATGGTATAGTACATGAAGAAACACCTCCTTATTCACCACAATCAAATGGAGTAGCTGAACGGAAAAATAGAACCTTTAAAGATATGATTAACAGTTTATTAGAGAATTCTGGATTACCTAAGTTTATGTGGGGGGAAGCCTTGAATACGGCCTGCCATATTCTGAACAGGATTCCCATGAAACATAAAGACAAGTGTCCATTTGAACTCTTGATAGGCAGAAAACCAAGTTTAAAATATTTTAAAGTGTGGGGCTGTCTTGCAAAAGTATTAGTCCCTGAACACAAAAGAAAGAAACTTGGGCCTAAAACTGTTGATGCTATTTTTATTGGTTATGTTGAACATTCTTATGCATTGAGATTTTTGGTTATTAAATCTGAAATTTCTGGCATAGATGTTAATACTATTATAGAACTTCGTGATGCTACTTTCTTTGAAAATGTTTTCCCAATGAAAACGGGTGTTCTCCAAAATATTTCTTTTAAAAATCAAGAAACCACATTTAATTCAATTCCTGATCAAGTGGAAAAGATGACAAATGTGGGGGTAGAATCTAGTAGTACTAGTCTCGCTAGTTTTGAATCAAATGAACTAGATGAGCCTAGAAGGAGCAAACGGGCTAGGATCACTAAGGAATTTGGAAGTGATTTTATCACTTACAATATTGAGGGTGATCCAGTTTCCTTTAAAGATGCAATGGCTACTTCCGAAGCCATGCATTGGAAGGATGCCATTAAAAGTGAAATGGACTCCATTGTTCAAAATGGAACATGGGAGCTTGTTGATCTTCCTCCCGGGTGTACTACTATTGGATGTAAATGGATTTTTAAGAAGAAATTAAAACCAGATGGAACCATTGATAAATATAAGGCCAGATTAGTTGCTAAGGGTTACAAACAAAAAGAAGGTATTGATTTTTTCGATACATATGCTCCGGTTGCAAGAATGACCACAATTAGAATGCTTATAGCAATGGCCTCCGTATATGGTCTTAAAATTCATCAAATGGATGTTAAGACAGCCTTTCTTCATGGTGACCTTGAAGAAGAAATTTATATGGACCAGCCTGAAGGATTTGTGGCAAAAGGCAATGAGAGAAAAGTTTGTAAATTAGTTAAGTCTTTATATGGACTTAAGCAAGCCCCTAAGCAATGGAACGAAAAATTTGATAAAATAATTCTTTCGTTTGGATTTACCCTTATAGATGCTGATCAAAGTGTTTATTATAAATGTAAAGGTGATGTTAGTATTATTTTATGCCTATATGTTGATGATATATTATTATTTGGCACTAATGATAATATTATTTTTGAGACTAAATCATTTTTGAAAACAAAGTTTGAAATGAAGGATATGGGGGTGGCCGAAGTAATTCTTGGACTAAAGTTGACTAGATCAACTGAAGGAATTTCTATTTCTCAGTCGCATTATATTGAAAAATTAACTGAGAAATTTGGATTTAAAAATAGTAGAATTGCTAAAACACCCTATGATCCTTCAGTAGCTTTGTATAAAAATGAAAGTGGTGTTCCTGTGTCTCAATTAAGATATTCTCAGATGATTGGTAGCTTGGGTTACTTAGCTAACTGTACTAGACCTGATATTGCATTTTCAGTGTCTAAGTTAAGTCGGTACACTTGTTGTCCGAATAGAACTCATTGGGAAGCCTTAGATAGAGTATTTAGATACTTAAAAGGAACTATTTCCTTGTGTTTGCATTACGGTAAATATCCTCCTGTTCTTGAGGGATATAGTGATGCAAGCTGGATAGCTAAGAACTCCGGGAGTTATGGATGTACCGGTTATGTGTTTACGTTTGGTGGTGGGGCCGTTGCCTGGAAGTCCACTAAACAAACAATACTTTCTCGGTCTACTTTTGAGGCTGAATTGTGTGCGTTGGATACTACTGGAATTATGGCTGAATGGTTTATGGGACTAATGTCTGAGTTACCTATATTCAGCAAGCCAATTCCACCTATTTGTTTGCATTGTGATAGTATGAGCACAATTACAAAAATTAGGAGTACCAAGTATAATCAAAAGACTAGGAGACACATTCAAGTTAGATTAAAAACTATAAGGAAATTTGTGTCTCAAGGGGTGTTTGCTGTTGATTTTGTTGGATCCAAAGATAATACAGCGGACCCTTTAACAAAAGGACTTGATTTAAATCAAGTGATAAAATCCAGGTTAGGAATGGGACTGAAACCCAACAATTATTCAACTACGGTAGCAACCCAACCTATCTGAGTGGAGATCCCACAAAGTAGGTTCAATGTGGTATAAACAAACTGTAGAGTGAACTGTGCATCTCATTAAAATATTTAATGAGTTCTATTCCTTGATAAGCCTGAGAGATGCTGAAATTGCTAAGTAAGTAAGAGTTTAAGACTCTGAATGGGATCGAGCTTTAATTAATAGCAGAGTGTTAGCAATGCACTCTTGGAGATGCCCAACTATGAGAATGTTATTGTGTGGCCGCAATAAGAGAATAGGGGTTAATTCTCGATGACATTCTTGAGACAGGATCGGGACGCACGGCCGTAAAGCGTCAACCCTATAGATCGTTGCCATTGCCATTAGTGTGTTGCTTTTATCCCACGCCAACACTATCAAGGTTCGAGTTCAAGAACTCTGTTCACTCAGTTCCTGTGGGGGTTAGGGATAAAAGCTTAGAAGTTGGTTCAAACCGGAAGGTACCATATTCGAAAGCACACTATGTCTGTTAGAGTCTAGTCTACAACTATGGATTTGTGGGGGATTGTTGGAAAAATGATGATATAAATGTTATTGTTTTTAGTTCTCTTAGAGTTCTAAAATAATATGTATAAAATATGAATTGAGTGTGGCTTATTATACATCAAAGAACAATTTTTTACGTTTGGATTTATATCATTTAATGATTAAAATCCATAGTTGTAAAGATTGTAAAAGTGATGTATTGAGAATTTTTGTTCTATTTATAAAATGATTGGTCTTCTTTAGATGTTATATGATAAAGGAACGTTATTCAAGTATCATATAAAGTGGCTTAGAAATTATCCTATGAGAATCACTTATTCGTACAGATAAAATTAAATGAGTACGGAATAAGAATGTCTGGGATGTAATTTCAAGCTAGTGGCCTATCTAATTTTAGAACAAATGTTCAAATTATGTTTTATTTATCATTTTATAATGATAAATACGCATGTGGCTATTAAACATATTTCGGAAGTTTCAAAATTGAAATTTTGAAGTGAGTGTCCGATGTATGAGGTGTGAGCTTGGTCAATATTGTTTGTGATCCTAATTTCTTGGATGGTGGATGCAAATTGATAGGACCGCACTCAAATTGATATATTTTATTTTGATTTCCAAATTTAAAAATCTATCCACATGCATGCTCTCGGTTATTAATACACATACGTATGAATAAAAGCCAGTCTACACTCCGATTCATTTTGGCTTACTTACGCAATACAGAGCACTGAGAAGAATAGAAAAGGCTTCATTTTTTTTTCTTTCACTGATTTTACCCTTGTACCGAGAGCATATTAAATCCATAGCATCCTCATAAAGTTTTTATCTACTTAACGAGTCTACGGCATATTGGGCAACGGTCGAAGGTTTCAGTCAAGGTAGCTACAAGTCTGAAACGGTGTAGGATTATCCTGGGAGCGAGTTGGCCAGTCCCGTTCGAGTAGCTATCGAGATACGGGGGCTATCTTTCTTCAAGGCCAGTCCGGTTAACGGACGATCTTACGCTAAGTCTTTCTTTCTTTACTTTTTACATTAATATTTTATATCTAATTGTTGTTATTATTTTATTTGTTCTTGCATTTGGTGGTTTGTCTGGTGATTTGTGATTAAACTCGGGATTTTATCTGACTGAACTCGCATTATTTATACTATTTTTCTAACATAGAGTACCTCCTTCTTCCCTCTCTCCTAGGAACAAATTCCGCAACGGAATCCGAACCGGCCTATCAACTCCATTTGGAATGCGAATTTCCTTACCTTCCTCTCCCCGATTTCGCACCACAAAACCTTCATCTAACAACAGATCTCGGTTGAAGACTGGAAAAGCCGTGCCAATTTGACCGCCGTAGAGGAAATCACCTGAAACGGCCTCGAAATGCTCTGGAACCAAAGAGAATTCAAAATCATCACTGCCTTCATCCTCCTCCTCTTTATGGTACTCCGCGGCGACAGATTCGGCAGGCTTATAATTAGAACTTTGCGGCTCAAAATCATCTGGGGATTCTCCGGTGTTTTTGACAAATAAATGTGATGAGTAGCTACTGTTGAAGCTGGGACTGAAGTATAGATCTTCTTCTTCCATTTTCTGCATTTTGATCGAGAGATCGAATGTGGATTGATGCTGGCTTGGCAGAACTAGTAATAGATTGAGAAGAAGGAAGGGGGTGTTGTATATATACGGCGTGTAGATTGACGGTAACGGTGACGTAACGGCCAGGGTGGTGCTTAACGATTGTTGTGGTTGGGTTGGAGGCATGGGATGGGGGCGGGTGTTCCATTGTTCTGTTTATTTTAACTTGTTACGCACGATTCGGCAGAACGGATACGCTGTCTTCTAGAAAGTGGCTGTCAAACACCCGCGTTTTATGCCCAATTTACGTAAAGATTAGGCGGCTATTATTGACCTCTTTTTTCCACATTTCTTCTCTACGCTATGTTATTATTCCATGTGACTTCCGTCTTTTGAAATTACCGTAAACCGAGAATAATTGATAATAATGCAATGATGATGAGATCGGCTAATAGGACTAGGAAACAAATCCGAGTACCTTTTGCCTCGTTTAAAGGGTGTTACTTTTCATTTAATCAAACAAGCCTTTTGGTTGTTTGATTTCTTTGAATTAGTTCTTCCTATGTATTTAACCTTTTGTTGTTTGACTTGATCTAAAGTTATAAAAGTGAAATCTTTATCTATACTAATGTTAATATAATAATGGAATCTGTTGTTAATTACAACAATGTGTAGATGTGGTGCTAAGGCTGCAATAGGGGGCCGCCCTAGGCACGGAAAAAATTAAAGTCCTATATTACGGGTATTTGTTTATGTATGTTTTGAGTATTCTTCTTTTTTCATTTTTAGACCCAATATTTTCATTTAAATATGCTTCTTTTTTCATTTATACATTATTCAAATACATTTTTTGTATGTGAATAAAACATTTATTTATTCACACAATTGTTGTTGGTTACTTAATATGATGGCATAATTCCAACTCTTCAAAGTATAAATGCATCCATTATATTATAATGTATTGATTGTTGTTTCGTGGGGGTTATGGCCTTTTAATTCTGAAATCCTTATACATATACAATTGTTGTGGAAGGAAAGAAATTTCTCAACGTTAAAAATTCCCAGCAGTTATTTATAGCCAGTGAGCCAACCGTGTCGCAAGAAGACTGGATGCGTGGATTGGTTGGATTAAGCATTCAAATTGAAATGCTAGAAAAGATAGATGCTGATGCTATGGTTAATTATTTCACTTCAAAATGTTCTGCTATAAATGTTTTCATATAATATTTATAGATTACTCATTAGTTTTGGTTGATACTTATGTGTACTTTTATTTAAAATACGAGATTCTCCAATTGTAAAACCTCTTTCAGTTGCTTTTTATAGTGTTACTAGTAATTCACCCACGGTTTGTAATGTTTTTTCTGCTTTTTGTGCGGCAAAAAATAAAAAAGATATAATTGTGTGAGGACAAAATGTATGACGTAGCAAAATTGATATAAGTTTTAAAGTAACACAAACATGAATGAATTAACAAAAATAACGCAGGTTGGCACCAATAATATAATTATTACATGTAGAGTACCAAGTATTGGTGAAATGACGGGGAAAAGAAATTAACAAAGAAAGTAACATTACATAAACGTATATAATATAACACTACATTAAAATTTTGAATCTTGTTTGTGATCCCTTCATCTTCATCACAAATTAAAATTTTCAAACCATGACGATTGTAACTCTTGATACTGCAACATATAATGAGAGCATAATGCTAAAAGATGCGAGAGAGTTGCAACTGGAGGCGTGCTTTTATAGCAGAACATGCACGCAGTAATAGCTGGTATATATATGCACGTACCATTTTTTTAATAAAGGTGATGAGATGAGATGGACTACTACTTTCATTTTTACGCATGTACTATTAATATGCACGTAGTAATAGCTGGTATATATACGCATGTACCATATTTTAGAATAAAAAAATGCAAGTTCTTATATACGCTTTTAAAAGGTTCCTTGCCTTGACTGAAGTTGCCAAAGATCGAAAAGACGGCCCCTTCAGGAAACTTTTCAATGCCTGAAAATGCTCTTTCTTTTTTGGGGTTCGTCTATCTTCTCTCACTCTCTGGCTCACCCAATCCTCACCCAATCCTGAAAGATTATTTATTACTCCCTCCGTATCACATATATCTTCTCACTTCCAAAGTGGGTGAGATTAAGAATAGTGAAATGTGGTATGAATTATTGAGGGTATGATGGGAAGATGGTGAAATAATGTGAAGGAATGAAGGATAAATCCAAAAAAAGTAGGTGTAATAGTGTATTATTTTTTAAATTATTGAGGGTATGAAGGGAAGATTTAAAAATGGGAAGATATATATGTTACGTCCCGCTAACATATCCATAAAATTTGCTGTGACAACTTGTGATGATGACGAAATACTGTAGACTGTCGATGAGGCCTTACCTTCAAAAATACCTTATCTCCAACTTCAAAACTCTTCATTAATATAGAGCAAACACGCAAGACAAAAACCCAGACAATTATTAAAGATCCGATCGTAAGCCCTATGAATAGACTTAGAGTCAACCACCCATACAAAGCAACCCGACTCGCTAGACACAAAACGGGCAAGAAGAAGCCTAAAACGATCGAAAATGAATTACTACCTATCAAAAGTTCTTCAAAAAACAAAACACTCTAACCACACCCGCTCGAGCTGAAATAAAAATAAGTATTACGAAAGGAGGTAGTTCCAGAGAAGGGCGAGTCGTTGTAGTATGATAGAAGAGTATTTCAACCCCCGGAGAATTCGTTTGAAACCATATTCTTCTTGCGCTCGCCCATTTGCTCCTTGAGATTTGCCATTGAAATTCATGTCCGAGGTGCCGAATAAAACTCTATCATGTTGCTTTATGTTTCTTCGCCCACAAAAATCCAAGCCGCGCCTCACCGCCCTTGCGCTCCACTCACTTTTCGAAACTACAAAGAGGAAAGCCGCACGAAGCTCTCTTCCACGAAAAACCCAGCCGCACGAACGAAGCTCTATCGGCGGAACAAAAAACCCTAATAGGTGTAGGGAAGACGGCCGCTCCTCGAAAGAATCGATAACGTAGAAAAAAACCCTAGCAGTGGAAATTCAGTGAGAAGTGATTTAAACCCTCGATAGTAATAATAATAGTGGTAAAATGTTGTGTTGGTCCGCATGCAAACAATTGTTTTTATAATGTTTAAGTTTTGAAAATTGCAAGTATGAAACAATAAAAGAGTGCAATGATTTTTCTTGAATGTATGAATATATGAATAAACATACCAAGATCTGAATTTTCACCAGTACAAGTAATGGAGTTTAAAATGAGTTTTTTGCTTCCAATTCTCACGAGTACGATGCAGCTATTATATTCCCTCCGATTAAGACCATGAGAGTATGTTTTCCCTATGTGTGAGTCACCCTACTCTTACATTTATCTAGAGAAAACCTCATTGAATATCACCATATAGGATCAGATATATTTCCATTCTTACTAATTGTTTGGGTTTTGAACTTTATTTTGTCTGTAACGCTCATTTTAATCAAAATAAAGTACTTGTGACTAAAGATAACATGAAATTACAATTTAAATAACATCAAAACACCTAGATTATAACAAATGATCATGCTCTCCTCAAGTACTCCATAAAGTAGCAAGAACGAGTATACAAAAACAACAATTCGATGTGATTCTAGTGATTCCAAATCTTATTGAGTCCATATTTGTTCTCGATCAGAGAAACATCTTGAATCTATCAAATGATTTTTTAATCACACAAAGTTTATATGAATTTTGACCGGTAGTTATTGTTTCCCTTTATCGGATTTCGTCCTCTTATTTTCTTCCTCCCTCATTGCTTGTATGAAGGCTCTTGTTGTGCTCCACCTCCAATAGTTCGAACATGACTATGAAAATGAGATGAGATGAGACTCCCACACATATCTCTAAAATTATAAGTAAAGTGGACCATCTTTGTTGTATTTGGGTCATTGGCCTCCTCCTCTTGTAAATACTAATCTCTTGTAAATACTAATCTGATCTGATGCACGTTTCCACCCCTTATTATTTTGGGCTAACAATGTTTATTGGATAGTCCACCCGACATATGGAGTCTGATAGAGTGATACTCAATTTGAGTAACCAATTACTCCCTCTGTCCCCCTAAGTTTGTCCCGTTTTACCTTTTTCGTCCGTCCCATTAAGTTTGTCTCATACCATATTTGGTAATATTTGGGTGGTTAGAATTCATTCTTACTTTATTCACACTTTGTCAATTCAATACCAACCACACAATTCCAATTTTTCTTAAAAGTTGCGCCACACCCTTTGTCCCAAACATAGTGGGACAGAAGTAGTATTAACTAAATCTGCTAATGATTCCTACCATTAATAATAATAATAATAGTTCAAAATACCTTTATTAATCACGAGTAATTAATGCATGCACAACCGAGTGTGGTGTCACACGTTCACCCCCTTCTAACGAGAATTTTATCACCAATTATTCGCATTGATAGTGAAAAATGCTAATGCTTCATAATCATAGCTTCCGTTTGTCCAGCCTCTTCCTCAACTCTACCACTTTCCCAAAGAATTTTCACCATTGGGACATCTTTGTATCTCAATATCTTCACTTGCATATCCAATATTATCATCATTGGTTGCACAACATAATTCAACTATTTGAGTGTCTCCATCGTTGGATTTCTAGCACCTACATTTGGAAGATCAGGGCCAGATCAAGGAATGCGAAGTGTGGTGAGATAGAAAACAAAAATGACGTTAATATACACACAATATATGCATATACATTTAATCTATATAATATGAAATTTATTTTAATGTTGATTAGTAAAAATTTCCTTTATTTGCACAGGTTGGTTATGCATTTAGCTCTTAAAAAATGACAAAAGTAATACTCAATCAATAACTAATATATTTGATAAAATTAAATACAACTAATGATATATAAATAAACATAATTTTTACATGTTGCAATATGAAGTTACTCATGGGCGTTTACAAGATAAGTTTTAAATCCTTGTATTTTATAAGTTTTTAGTATTTACATATTTTGTGACTAAATAATGCTCATTCTATAAAAAAAATTCACTAAAGAATACAAAAGATGACCATTTTGTATTAAAAAAATGTCATTTTATCATTTGGATGTGCCATAACTGGTAAATTCATATGTATAATATATGACATTCAATATACTAGACTTTTGACCGATGTATATACTAGTATTTGATTGTGCCAAAACTTTGTCATTTCATATCTCCTCTCAAAATTTTCTATTCCATTTGATTTGATGTTCCAACTTGGATTTTTTTAGGGATAAGAGAGTAAGAGACTGCACATTGAGTTTATTAAACTTATGCTAAAATTTAGAGTAGGCCTATCACTAGTTATATCAAAATTTTATGTACTACTTACCTCTGTCCCTTAAAACGTGATCAAATTTGACCAGTACGGGGATTAATAAAATAAAAACTATTTGGTTGAGATTTGGGCAGATGGGAGAGAATCAATTGGAACCAAAAATTCTTTACTCAAAATAGAAATAGACATAGTTAGTGGGATGATAAAAAAAGGAACAGAGAGAGTACTTATAAAAATATCAATGATTTGGGGTGGGCTTGAGCTAGGGGAGCTCTCCCTTAGCTCACATCTACGCATGTGAATTGTGAAGGATCTGAAACTATTAACAACTACTTTGAAGCTATGTTATAAAAACACAATATTTGGGGCTTCAAGACACTATCTTATGCTGGAAAATTGGAACTCATTAGAACTATACTTCAAGATGTTCATTCCTTCTGGATGCAAGCTTTCCCGATTCCCCAAACAGTGCAAGACCGGATTATCGCCTTGTGCATGTTTTTTTTTTTTTTGGGGGGGGGGGGGGGGGCAGCTAAAGTTGCTTGGGCGGATATTTGCTTACCAATTTCTGAAGGTGGACTTGGTCTACGGGGCTGCCGGGAGTGGAATTGGACATTACAGGCCAAAACTCTTTGGGACATACGCGGAAAAACATACTCTCTATGGGTACGATGGATTCACGCTGTCTATCTTAAAGGTCGTCTGGGAGGTAAACGCACATGGCAGAGACTCCCAGCTAATGAAAAAAATCTCTGTCATCAAGGATCTACTATTGACTCACTTCCAGGGGCACGATGCAACCATTGCAGGGTTACAGATGTTCTGCCACAATGACAAACTGTCCTCTTCCATGGTCTATGATGTTCTAAGAGCTATAGGCTCTAACAGAACGTGGATGACCCTTATTTGGAGGCTGTTCATTCCATCAAAGTTTTCATTTATTACTTTGTTGGCCTTTTGGGATAGGCTCGCCACTTTGGACAATTTGAGATATTTGAATGTGGTGAATATTTGTACTTTCTGCCAGTTGGAATCGGAATTTGTTTCCCATCTTTTTTTTCTTTTTTTTCTGTTCCCTGGAGGGATTTGGATGAAAATTCGGAAATGGCTTGGGATTAAGAGAGATATGTCAACTATACTTATTGGATTACAAAAGAACATGGGGGGGGGGGCAGGGTTCGTAACAAAGCTATTTGTATTGCATTTTGCTATGCTATCTACACTATTTGGAGGATCCGGAACACCTACTACTTCGACCAGGCCGGAACTTCAATCCAGGCTGTTGTTGCGAAAATTAAAGTGTCGGTATATAGGATTTTGTTCAGCTTGTATCCTACTGCTGATGTGGATTTTTGATTTCTTTGTTATTTTGCCAAACTGTTTGGCTTGTGTTTTGGTGTTATGAATGTTTAGATTTGATGGTTTGAATATGGTTTTTGCTGGGGCATAGGAGGCCTGTCCCTTTCGCCTCTTGGCTTTCTTAGCAGGTTATGTAATGTATTGTATTGTATTGTATGAGCCTGCTTTTGATTTCTTTTTGGTCAGGGGTATGCCCTGTTGTTTTTGTATTCAAAATTTTGGATGAGTTCAACATGTACATTTTACCCGTAAAAACTCGATCGGGAAGCGATCATAACAAATGATTAGGTCACAAACTCATGGGTCAACCCAAACCCCGGCGGTTCAACCTGGTCAATGTCGGAAAACCCGATTAACTTTTATATAAAGTTTTACAGTAATAAACATATATTAATATATTTAAAAATTTAAAATATTCATTCTTCACTATGATAAAATAATTATAATAATATTTAGTCAACAATTTTGTTATATTGAAAAATGTTGCTTCATATTCTATACTAGGTTTTAAGCCCGTGCGATGCACGGGCAGTACATAATTCAGCAAATTTTTGAATTTGATTTTTTTCAGAATCATATATAATGCGATGCAAAAGCAAAATAAACTTACTCTAAATATAGAGTTCATTGGATAATACTAAAATTGGTGGAATCAGCTTATTTTACTAAAATTGATTAAATTCTAGTTGAATGGACTGAATAAGCAGAATCTCCTAAATCATGAAAAAAAAAACATTTGTAAAACAAAGAAACAATTATATGAAAAATATTTAAAATGTTCTTCTACATAAACATCTCAACTAAACATAATGTTGTGAATCCAATTTTAAAGAATTCGTAAAGAAGCTTCTTAGTTAATCTCACATACTCTAAATTACTTTATTATGCACCTCAATTTTTTTTCATATTCCTCATTCAGCTTGGTATGAAATATGGAATATACATATTTTTAACTTTTAATAGTAAGATCCTACATTTTACTCATTATTTCATCACATTGAAAATGTAAAAAATTGGTGTTTTTACAGTTTACTCATTATTTTGTCACATTGTAAACATCATTAATAAGGACGTTTTTAATTGAATTAAAAATTTTGAGTTTGATTTGGTCTGAAGTAATATTATCTGGTAGATGTCTGTTTTACATTTTATGTGTCCTATACTCGTATTATAATTAAAGTTTGATCTGGTTTGATCTAGTTTGGGAATGAAATCAATCTAATTACAAACATCATAAGGATAAAAATAAAATTAGGAATTTGTAAACATATAAAGATTTCCTACTTTGGATTTGGAATCTGTTTCAACAGTAATAGCATTTTTTTTTCAAAATTGATAGCATATTTAAATTGTAGTTGTAAAAAAAGAAACGAAATAACCAAAAAACGAAGTATTAACACAATTGCATATCCGGGGTTTAGAATTTTAATCATGATCTCAACATTGAGTTAGAAGAATAAAATATTAACGAATAAGTTCTTTGTGAAGAGAGAATCTTAACCAAAATACTTAACCATGAGTTACTAAAAATATGGCTTTTGGTTATATTAACAAAATATTAACGAATATGTATCACATTTTAATCATGATCTCACTGTCATATTCTCTCTTCACTTACCAAATAAGGTGGATTTTGTCATACGGTCTTTTGTTTCTATATCATTATGCAATCAAAAATACTAGTACAATCTAATAAAAAAAATAAAGGTAAATATTGACATGACAAGATTTATGTCATACAGTCTTTTATGCAATCAAAAAGTTTCCATTTCAATATTCTTTCTTCACTCCAATTTCCGTAAGATTCCAACTCAAAAGTATTAAAAAACTAAATATTGACATGGATGACATGGCAGGATTATGTTGTCACGTCCCAGACCGCATCTGAGCGTGTGTACAACCGCCGTATGACTAAATGACGTCACTCGCAAGTCAACGCGACTTAGTCACACAAGGCGTCCATGAACATAGTCCATACCATACTCAGTAAATAAACATAAATAACAACATCACATCTTGGGATTGAATGAATAGCGGAAATATTCAATATTCAATCATGGACCACACATGGCCAAAACGTAGGCACGCAGGCCCAAAACAAATGTATTTATTACAAAGTATCCATGAGCAAGTTTGTAGTTTAAAACAATAAAGGAAGCACGAACCACGTCTTCCTTTGGAATACTTCACCGAGCAAAGTATGGATAGCTAGCCTTAGCTTCAACCTGAAATGGTGGGCCCCCCCGAAGGGGTCAGTACAAGTACCGAGCGAGTAGCAAGCTAAATGTAGAATAACTAACGTTTTAAGTATAAGACCCAAACATAGGGTGATACATATACATATAGTCCTTCCCCCAAGTTTGAAATACATATTAGTATGCATACACTTGGAAATACCCGACCCGTAGGTCATTGTTTATTTGGGAAAATAATAGTAGCAAATATCCTTGAATTAAATCCCAACCCACCCATATACCCATGAGTGTATAGAACTCCTCCTTGTTCAAATAAATTATCATAAGGACACCGCCCGGTCCTAGATCATTAAATGTAATCTTATGAGTTTTGAGGATACACGCCCGATCCTTGGGTAATCCACCCTATAACCGAGTTTTGAGGATAACCGCCCGATCCTTGGGTACTCCACCCTATATAACCGAGTTTTGAGGATAACCGCCCGATCCTTGGGTACTCCACCCTATATAACCGAGTTTTGAGGATAACCGCCCGATCCTTGGGTGCTCCACCCTATATAACCGAGTTTTGAGGATAACCGCCCGATCCTTGGGTACTCCACCCTATAACCGAGTTTTGAGGATACACGCCTGATCCCTGGGTACTCCACCCGACCTATGACTTACCACATATCACACTAGATAGGGTCTATATCATATTATTACTAAAGACTAAACCAAGTCTTAGAATTAAATCAATAAATATCAACCTTGACATTAAATCATCATATTCCATGCAATTCCATGCACAATATACACACATAGGTTGTACGGGGTCAGCCCCTCCTTCGAACCAGACTTCGGTTCGCGTTTTCGGTGAAATTAAAATGTGGAGGCAGTAGCTTACCCGGCCCCGGGTATGCCCTATACCCGGCGCCGGGTATGTTCGGAGTTTTGGGTCAACGGCCCGTTGACCCCCGAGTTGACCCCCGAAACGTGATCCGTTTGATCCGAAATTTTTATACAACCTATATCATGTCTAAAACAATCAATAAATGCCATTTTGGCCATCCAAAACATCACATATGTTTTTTTTTTATATATTTTCTACTTCCCACATGCATAATCATGTAGTTTCATTCACATAAGCCTAATCACCTTGGCTAATCACATGCTTAAACTCTTTTAAACATCATTATGAATACTTATAACATTTATTTAGGTAATCTCATACTTAACCCAAGAGTTATAAGACATTAAGCCGTCCACTCACCTCGAATGAGTGTGATGAAGTTCTACCCTTCTCGGTTGAACTCCGGTGAAACTCCGGCGAACTTTGATGAATTCCGGCGATAACTCCGGTGACTCCTTCAACTTCGTGAAAGTTCTTAAATCACCCTTGACAAGTGCCTAACAAGGTTTTATCATCACAAAACCCATATCAATACAAATAACCTCCAAAAGGTTATTTTCCGGTAAACCGGTCTCTTCGGCCTCTAAGTCCGTTCTTGGACTTAGAGCCATCTTTCAACCCCTCTTTCTACACCTTTAACATGTATAGAAATTTTAGGGTCCTTCATGACCTCCTTAATTAATAAGTTGTCCAAGAAAGGAGAAGAAAAGGTTAATGAAGTCATCACCTTAATTCCTCAAGCTTTTCTACACTTTCAACAACTCAAACCCCTTCCTTGAGCTCCCCCTTGCTTGGCTTGCCTTTAGCTATGGAAGAACAATGTTTGCATAGCTTCTTTCCTACTCTTGAGGATGCTTGGTCGAAATTTAGTGGGTGAGGGGAGTAGGGATAGTCTTTTTGTCTCTTTGGACCAATGAGTGTGGATGAGAGACCCACCTCATGTCCTTGAGATGCCTTTTCATTCAACCCAACATCCCCCCATCCCTCTTCCTTTATTTCAGCCGCCCAAATCCTTGAGTGTTGTGACCAAAATCGTGGGTTGGCCCCCACACATGTGGGAGGTCAACCATTTAAGTCCCGATGTGTGCAATCGGTCCCGAAAGTTGTATTTCTAGGACTGTTTTAAATCTTTTAATTATATTTTATTTTATCGGGTCAAATAAAATATATTACATGTCCACAACAATTATGGATCTTAAGAATGAATATACATTCCCCAACTTTAATTTAAAAGTCTCCGAACTTCATTTCGGACTGTTATCTGAAAAATTGTCGGTACTGGTAATTGGGCCCTGTTTGACAAACCGGTCAACCCAATGCCTTTCTCATGGCCCATTATGAATGTCCACCACCATGTAACTATTATCTAGACCAAGATGAATATAACATGTGGTCTCGTGCTATCGGGTTACCCCCGCTCCGAGTGTGGGCCCCGCGTGGAATTTACTCTTCACGCAAAAGAAATAACAAGAATTTACAACCTCGTAAATTCATTACTAGACACGCCATGTTCAATACATAATTTACATAAAGGTAAATATATTTGGGGACGGTGTTACATATGTGGCGCTTTGTATGCTCTTAAAAAGTTCCTCTTATATATATATTGATTTGTTTTGTTTTAAATATTTGAATAGTTAATATTTAAATATAATCACACGTTCATCGTATCCTAAACATATAGCTTTAGTCCTATTTGAATCTATAATGTTATTTGATATTTATTTTGTACATCAATAAAATATTTACATTTGATTTTCTATTAATAATAAATATTTAAATATATAACATACCTTGCATAAAAACAAAATTGGAACACCTAAAGTTTTTATTTTTTAAATATCAGTAATACCAAACTATGATAATATGATAATACCAAAATACTGTCGTATGTAAATATGATAATACCAAAATATGTTACTACATTTATAATTATTTCATATTTAGGTAATAAAAATAAATGAAAAATGACATGTATATTACTAATAGAGTTTCACCAGATAAAAATATCACTAGTTATGTTTTTGAAAAAAATGACTGGTCACTAGCTATGTATGAGTAACTGGACAAGAGCCACTTGTTGGTGGAAATTCGGCCGGATATCCCTGCAAAAAAGGCGTTAGAAAATAGTATAGCTCGAGTCGCGTAAACGCTGTCCTCAAGAAAGTATTTCCGACTAGCGAAAATCTTTCCCCAAGATAAAACGAGCTCTTCGGCGTAAGCCGGTAACAGAACAACGAGAGTAAAATATTATTAATCCAGCAGAGTTAAAGTATTAGGGGATCTTTGGCTCAAAAATGTATCTGACCAAGTAGCTGGCCGAACACATATTTATATATGCAAAAGTTGAACGTTGCAGGCTCATTAATAATTTTACTCCGTATAAACGTTAGAGCATGTATAATTGACACCATGTATTCATTGTTTAAAATTCATTAACAATGAATGTTAATAATAATTGATAAAGATGCACGTTTCCAAAGTAAATGAATATTTATGGTTCTTGCCGTTACTATTTGGAAGAACTCAATGAACTTTCATTATTATTATTATTTTTAATATAATATACCAAAGTGTCTGATGTATAAAATTGATTAATAAAGTAATATCATTAGATAATAAGAGATAGTTTATTCATTTGAAATACTCTCAATATTTCCAACAATCCCCCACATATTTCAAATGAATATTTTTAGATGTTAAAAGTAGTTTAGAAAATATCTGCTGGATTAAAGGAATGAGACTTTAAGTTTGGTGTCCGTAGACTTGAAACCAAACCGAGACGATTAAGTCTTAATAAACCGAGCTTGTGGTGAAACCTATAGTTTCTTGAAACCAACAAGCTACTATTGGTAAATCAGGGTCTTAACGGTCGTGCCTCACCCTACACAATTTCTCGTTATTACGCCGTTGTGCGCCGTAAGGCCATGCGCGTGCTTGGTTTTCATGAGTGCTCTAGAAGTTTTGTCATGCTTCATGGAGGCGGCCCCACCTCACACTCATATAGGTGATATCATCAAGTGTGTACCGCTTTTGCACACCACCCTAAAAGTAAGGGCTATGATTGATAATCATTAAGAGCTTTTAGCTCATCCTCTCAAAGTATGCGGTTTCTAGCCAATATCTCACATCATGGAAATGGGCAATTTTAGTTAGGCTAGCAGAACTAAATGGAAGACTTGTTATTACCCATTTGAACTTGCTTCATGGGATCTCCAATCACACAAGTTGGGTTCCCATCCCCATTCGTTTCAAAGTGACACTAGTCCCATTTCCTTAGATGTTTCGGTTATTAATTTTCGTCCTAGGGCTTTTGTCAAAGGATCCGCTAAATTTCCTTGTGACTTCACAAAATTAATGGACACAATTCCATTCTTCAATAATCGTTTAATGACTTTATGCCTTAAACGAATGTGTCTATTCTTCCCATTATAACACATTTTCTTAGCAGTATCTATTGCACTTCTGCAATCACAATGAATAGACACAGGTGGTATTGGTTTTGTACCAACCGGAATTTCTGCTAAGAAAGATTTCAACCACTCCGCTTCACTACAGGCTACTTCCAAAGCAATAAGCTCGGACTCCATAGTGGATCTAGAAATTATAGTTTGTTTGGTTGATTTCCACGTAATGGCACCACCTCCAAGGGTGAATATATATCCAGTATTGGATTTTATCTCATCTGAGTCAGAGACCCAGTTAGCATCGCTGTATCCCTCTAGTGCAGCGGGTAACCCACGATAAAATATACCATAATTAATGGTACCTCTCAAATATTTGAGTAACCGCCTCAACGCGGTCCAGTGATCCCCACTTGGATTGTGAGTATATCGACTCAATCTTCCGACAGCATAAGCTAAGTCGGGCCTCGTATAATTCATCAAGTGTAATAAACTTCCAATAATTTGGGAATACTCATATTGAGCCTCGGGATCACCTCTATGTTTTTTCAAATGTGTATGAGAGTCATAAGGGGTGCTCACGGGGCTGACATCGAAATGTCCAAACCTCTTTAGAAGTTTTTCAGCATAATGCTCTTGAGATAGTATAATACCATCATCCTTCCTTATGACTTTCATACCCAAAATCACTTTTGCTTCCCCCAAATCTTTCATAACAAACTTTGAAGCAAGAAAGGATTTTGTCTCAATTATTAACTCAAGGTTACTACTAAAAATTAACATATCATCCACATATAAGCAAATAATAATGCACACACCATTTTCACATTTAGTGTATACACACTTATCTACTTCAAGTGAGGTAAAACCATGAGCAAATAACACTTCATCAAATTTTTCATTCCATTGTTTTGGAGCTTGTTTCAAACCATATAAAGATTTGATCAACTTACACACTTTGTGTGCCTGACCAATAACTACATGACCCTCCGGTTGCACCATATAAATTTCTTCCTCTAGCTCACCATTTAAAAACGCAGTTTTAACATCCATTTGATGTACAAAAAGTTTGTGAATAGAAGCCAAGGCAATTAAAGTTCGTATAGAAGAAATACGCGTTACCGGTGCAAATGTGTCAAAATAATCAACATCTTGCTTTTGAGAAAAACCTTTTGCCACAAGCCTCGCTTTGTATTTATCAATTGAACCATCCGGATTTAACTTCCTTTTAAAAATCCATTTGCATCCGATTGGTTTGCAACCTTTCGGTAAATCGGTTAAAATCCAAGTTTTATTTTGTTTGATAGAATCAATTTCGTTTTGTATGACCTCAATCCAAAAAGGAGCTTCTTTGGAAGAAATAGCTTGTGAATAAGTTAAAGGTTCATCATTAACAAGATATGTATAAAAATCATTTCCAAAAGATTTTTCTATCCTTGGTCTCTTACTTCTTCTCAAAAGAGAAGGTTCATCACTAAAAGAATCATTTTCTTTTAATGGCTCACTATCACTAGAGGGTTCATCATTAAAGGTTTCATTTCCTTGTAATGGATCATACTCACTATATGGTGCAACGGTCTTGTGTTCACACTTCAAAGGAAACACATTTTCAAAAAATTCAGCATTTTTTGTTTCAACAATTGTATCACATTCAAGCACATCACTTTGCAAAACAAGGAATCTATAAGCAGCACTAGATTCAGCATAACCAATAAACATGCAATCAGAAGTCTTAGAGCCAATTTTCCTCTTCTTAGGATCAGGCAATAAGACTTTAGCCAAACACCCCCACACTTTCAAATATTTCAAATTAGGTGCAAAGCCTTTCCACAATTCATAAGGGGTTTTCTTATAGTGCTTACGAGGAATCCTATTTTGTAAGTGACAAGCAGAAAGAATAGCCTCCCCCCAAAGATTATCAGGTGCACCGGAACTAATTAAAAGAGCATTCATCATCTCTTTTAGTGTCCTGTTTTTTCTTTCAGCTATTCCATTAGATTCAGGTGAATATGGTGGAGTGACCTCATGGATTATCCCTTCTTTCTCACAAAAATCATTAAATAAAATATACTCACCCCCTCTATCCGATCTAACTCTCTTAATCTTTTTATTTAATTGATTTTCTACCTCAGATTTATACACTAAAAATTTATCAAAAGCCTCATCTTTATTTTTAAGCAAATAAACTTTAGTGTATCTAGAAACATCATCTATAAAGGTGACATAATATTTTTTGCCACCTCTAGTGATGGTATTTTTTAAATCACCTAAATCCGTGTGAATTAAGCTAAGCAATTCCGATTCCCTATAAGTGGAGGGACAAGGTTTTTTGGTTAGTTTAGATTGAACACAAACATCACATTTTTCTAGTGTCATTTTATTTTTACTAGAAATCAAACCACAATCATTTAGCATTTTAATATAAGAATTACTTGCATGTCCTAATCTAGCATGCCACACATCATAAGAATCAACTAAATAGACAGAAGCATTATCATGCAATATTTCAGAAATGTCAAGTATATAAAGTCCTTTCTTACAATAGCCATTTCCCACAAGAACATCATTTTTGGTCATAACGAAATTATCACAACCAAAAGAAACTTTAACCCCAACTTTTCCCAAGAGATAAACGGAAACTAAATTAGTCCGAATCTCGGGCACATGAAGCACATCATTTAGTGATAAAGTTTTCCCCGATGTGAGTTTAAGAAGAACTTTCCCTTTTCCATGCACCTTAACGGTTTTAGTGTCCGCTAGGTACACGAGCTCTTCGCCATCTCCCATAGTAGTATAGGAGGTAAAAGCATTTTTGTTTTTACAAATATGCTTGGTAGCTCCGGAGTCTACCACCCACTCATTCACATCATTCGTTTTACAACTTTGAGAAACAACCGCAATAAAATTATCATCACTACTAACCAAGTTTAAACTTGATTTTAGTGGGTTGTTGTTTTTCATAGTTGTCATTTTACCACTAAATAAAGGAATAATATTTTTCTCAAAAATTGGTGTTAAAGTATGGCTTATTGTAAGTAGGAAAGTAAAAAGAGTAAGCATTATACGTAGAGATATATCCAAATACCAGTCTAAATCACACCACACATGCAAGAATAACATGGTCGTGATGAGTGCAGCGACAACGCCTTGTGAGATCACACGTGCAGACATATCCGACGCCAAATACTTTCTTGAGATTGTTGGTGGAAATTCGGCCGGATATCCCTGCAAAAAAGGCGTTAGAAAATAGTATAGCTCGAGTCGCGTAAACGCTGTCCTCAAGAAAGTATTTCCGACTAGCGAAAATCTTTCCCCAAGATAAAACGAGCTCTTCGGCGTAAGCCGGTAACAGAACAACGAGAGTAAAATATTATTAATCCAGCAGAGTTAAAGCATTAGGGGATCTTTGGCTCAAAAATGTATCTGACCAAGTAGCTGGCCGAACACATATTTATATATGCAAAAGTTGAACGTTGCAGGCTCATTAATAATTTTACTCCGTATAAACGTTAGAGCATGTATAATTGACACCATGTATTCATTGTTTAAAATTCATTAACAATGAATGTTAATAATAATTGATAAAGATGCACGTTTCCAAAGTAAATGAATATTTATGGTTCTTGCCGTTATTATTTGGAAGAACTCAATGAACTTTCATTATTATTATTTTTAATATAATATACCAAAGTGTCTGATGTATAAAATTGATTAATAAAGTAATATCATTAGATAATAAGAGATAGTTTATTCATTTGAAATACTCTCAATATTTCCAACACCACTATAGTGTATTTCAGAGTGACAAGTCACTAAGAACTGACCACTAAATACGTCACTTTCTTGAAAATTTTTAATCAAGTAATATTTTTGTTCTTTTGAATTTAATTTAGTAATGTTTATGGGAAAAGGCCTAAATGAATTCATAAACGTTTGTGCACATACTTTCATCGATTTCCCCTACGATAAAAATCATATATTTTCCATTTCAACATTGCGTATTATTTTAGAGTAAAATAATTTAAATATCCCAAACAATGAATAAATGTGATATAAGTACCTCAAACTTGCACATGTAATATATATACCTCAAACTTTATATAAAAGTTATTTTTACTCCACGATCATATATTTTTTACAAATGTATCTCTATGGTGTTAAGTACATAATTAAAATATACAAAATATTTATGATAATGTAATTAAAATTAAATTTTACTGGATGAAATATTATTTATTTCACAAATAAAATTTTAGAATGTTAACTGCATTATCACAAAGCTTAGAGTATTTTAAATTATGTAATTATTCTAATAAATTTGTATTTGTAAAAAAACATACAATCATGGTGTGAAAAAAACTTTTTATATAAAGTTTGGGGTATATATTACATATGCAAGTTTGAAGTACTCATCTCACAACCCATTTCAATTTGGGGTATTTAAATTACTTTCCCTTTTAAGGTTGGATTGTTAATTTCCATTTTCCTCAGAATAACATACTACAACCTTTGCACCCCATCTTTCATTCGCTGGTGCCTGACCGGTTGATGACCTGCTATTCGGCTTTTTTCATTTTCTTTGCAAATCATTCAACCATAAATCACACCATTCACAAAACTTCTTCAAACGGTCCCACATATCATTTTTCTTTTTTCTTCCTAAAACTTTTTCCTTTTTATTTTTATCTTCATGACTCTTTTATTCCCTTTTTGTCTTCTTATTCTTATTTTTTACTATTTTTCAATTTATTTTATTTTTCCCCAATGTTTATGTATTTCATTTTTCTTTCGTTTTCTTCTTCCCTTTTTTTGAAAGGAAACTAATTATATTATAGCAATCAAAGAAAACAACAACCCCACAATCACGAAACACCAAACCTCCCTATATATATATATATGAGGCTCCGCATAGCCAAACAACCCTCTCACTTTCTGACTAGACACCGAATAGACCACCCTAAAAAGAGCGAGACTATTCGCTAACCATGTGAGAGCTTCGAAGCTTTTAACAGCCATACAAGCCTTATCGCTCCCACCCAAAAACTTAACCTGAATAATGAAAAAACAAGCAAAGAACCTACCACTAATGTCTACAAAGCAAAAATAACTAAAAGAATCATCCAAACCCTAGCAGATTGTTCCTTCCCTGGCGGCGGTTGAGGATGGGGGGAGCCAATAACACTCCGCCCTCTGGCTTCACACCAGACCAATCACAGACCAACTGGTTTCCCTTGACTTCGTTCCCCCATCTCCATTCTTCCACAAGCTTGAGCCAACTCATGTATCTTCTCCTGGTTGTTACTTCCATCGCTACTCCCTTGTGTGATGTTAGTGCCAACAAAAAACTATGCGGCCGAATCCAATTGCGTTAGCGGCGTTGTTGCTTTGCTCGAAGGAGAACAGCGCACCAAAACTGCGGACAAAAGCCGCTGCTAAACCCTAGGCAGAGAGCCTACCCGTCCGGTGAAACTTTTTTCCTTCTTCTTCCCATTTATTATTTCATCTTCATTTTTATATATTTTTTCGGATTAGTTTCTGTTGGGTGTGTTTCGAAAAATAAAGAGAATTAATTAAAATAAATTAATTAAAATGACGAAAGGAAAAACAGAAATGAGATGGAGCAGAAATTAGCCAAATCTCGTGCTACGCACAATGTCCTTAAAACGTATTCGTTGCCTCCCACGGTGCTAGGAGCGTTGCAAGAATCGTTTCCCAGGATACGATGACTACGAACTATTGTTTGAGCACACAAACAAAAGTTCTGGCGAACGAAAGCCAAGCAAGAACACTAAAGAAATTTTCGAAAGTAGCTGAAGGTGTTTTTGAGCTTAAGAAAACGTGCAGTTCGTGTATGATTGCATGTGTTGTTGCAAAGCATCTGTCAACCATTATATAGGAGGATTTGTTGTGTGTTAATGGTGAATTAATGGACCTGAACGTTGGACATCAATGACCAGTCTGTTGGGCATTGAATCGTCCATGAACTGTTCATTTAACACTGCATAATGGCATAAGAACGTTGGACATTTATTGCTGTAACGGTTCAGAACGCGACCGGAACGTATTCTGGTTCCGTAGCGGACAGAAGACCAGACGTCTTCTGTTTCCGGACAGAAGACCAACGAGCAGAAGAGCCCATACGTCTTCTGTTCTGGAGCGATCAGAACAACACACACTTAGGAAAAAAATAAACGTTACGGGAAGAAACAAAAATTAAACCATGTCTGCAGGTCGCCCGCGCACACAATTTGCGATTTTCCTTCTCCGATTTCTGAGGTTTGATTTTTTGATTTGCAAAGAGATCCTTTCACCTTAGGAATCTTAACTCGTTAAAAGAGGCTTCCCTCTATAAGGTGTTGCAAATCCCTTGGATTTTCCGGTGTGGGAAATAACACACTACAAACACATCATTTTCCCCAGTTTTTCCATTCTAACGGATAAACTTCGAGAATCAATTTCTCATTCACCCGTTATCCATTTTGAGCGTACAATATATCGAATTGTAACCCTTAACAAGGACAGCCCGAAACCACTTTGACCCGACCCAAATCGGAAGTGGACCCCACTCAAAATATTGTCCCAAAATTACCATTTAATGCAATTTTTAACACATTTTTCCAAAAGTTTCCTTATAAAAGATCCTTTTCCCACCGTACTAACTTCTTACTTTATTTTCTTTTTACTTACACTTATTTATTTCCTTTTCTTGCCTTTATTCTACCACTAATATATTTTTTGAGAAAATAGCCCGAAAATAGGACTAAACTAATCCCTAATTGCACAAATAGGACTATGTTATTTATCTTCCCAAAATAGGACCAAAATACCGTCTATCTTTTTATTCTACATTTCTACCCTTACCATAACTTAATGGGATAATCATATTTTACATTATAATAAAAAAGAAAAATAACAAAAGGTATTTCAATTTATAAAAATATAGTAACAAAATAAAAAGAAAGTTAAAACAATTTTTATGTGTTTTATTTGGTTTTATTTACTTTTAAAGTTTTCTTTAAATTATTTTTTATCACTATTTATTAATTTTAATTTTTAATTTTTTTAACTTTCTTTTTATTTTGTTACTATATTTTTATAAATTGAAACACCTTTTGCTAATTTTGTTTTTTATTATAATGTAAAATATGATTATCCTGTTAAGTTATGGTAAGTGTAGAATTGTAAAATAAGAATATAGACAATAATTTAGTCCTATTTTGGGAAGATAAATAACATTGTCCTATTTGTGCATTTAAGGATTAATTTAGTCTCAAATATATATTTGTGGTAGAATAAAGGTAAGAAAAGAAAAAAAGAAATAAATAAGTGTAAGTAAAAAGAAAATAAAGTTAAAAGTTAGTACTGTGAAAAAAAGATATTTTATAAGGAATCTAATCTGAAAAAAATATAAAAATGAAAATGAAATAATAAACGGAAAGAAGAAAAAGAAGGAAAAATGGAATACATAAACTTTGAGAAAAAAAATTTGAAAAGTAATAAAAATAAGAATAAGAAGACCAAAAAGGGAAATAAAAGAGTCAAGACGATAAAAATAAAAAAGTAAAGTTTTAGGAAGGGCTAGAAAAGAAAAATGATATGTGGGACCATTTGATGAAGACTTGTGAAAGATAAGATTTATGGTTGAATGTTTAGCAGAGAAAATGAAAAAACATGAAATAACATGGAATAACGATAAGATGTGATTACTGTAAGAATACCGCTAAAAGTTGAATTATTAATTTCAATTTTCTCTGTTTTTTTTTTAATGAATTTTCCCTGTTATTCTGGCTCTCAAAACATTTTAACTCGGGTAAAAAAAACATTTTAACAGTGAGGATTCAATCGCGAAATCAGTGGACGTTACCTACGACTCTTATCAGGGAATAATTGATAATTGTACTTGGCAACCTGTTGTCTGTATTTCTCTTACACCGTCTATGGTGGAGTAGTCAAAGACTTTCAAAGGCCTTTCAACAAGTCTCTCATCGTCAGCCGAAACGACGACGTCTATCCGGGGATTCTGCTCGGAGCTCTTCAGTCTTGTCTGATCTGGATACCCTAGGTCTGTACCATTACACTAAGCCTTGAAACCTGCTGATTGAGCTGGAAGTTCATTCCGCATCTAAGCATATACCAGTAATTATATGATGAAGTAGTTTCTGATGGATTATCAAATTGCATGGGCTTGTTTTATAAGTTATTGCTCATAGTCGTTGCATCCCCATATATTTATCAAATCAGTGGTGATTTCTGCTGTTTGCTGGCAAACTCAAGCAGAAAAAAAAACTCTAATACACTTATTGTGTATTAGTTCGGGATTTTTTTTGGTATATGTAGTTTTTTTTATTGCAATTCTGAAGCAAATATTTTATGCTTCTTAAACTGCACCATCAATTTTTACGATTTCATTCAACTTTACAATGACTTGGCTGAGCTTCCTTTTCTATGTTCAACTGCCTTTTGTATTTTCATTCCTTTGCCCGTCCCTACCCTTGGAATGCGTGTTCTCTTATGGTTAGGGGATTTTGTAGGAGGGGGAGGGGAGGATTGATTTTTTACTCTATTAATTTATCTGAATTTGTTAGTTTCAGACTACAAATAACTATATAATTAGTTAAACCATGTATTTTTATATACTATCTTGTCTTTAGTTCATTTCAATTTTTGTAAATGTAAAAATTATTTTAAATTTAAATATGACCCCTGCCCTTCTTTCTCCTCCGAAATCCCCCAACCAAACTGGCCCTTAATGTGCGTGTGTGTTTTCTGGGGAGTGGGAGAGGTTGGCGCCTTTGTTATATATTGCTGTTCTAAAATTTATATTTATTCTTTTATTTACTTTCATAAACACATCTCCGTACTACTTATGTGGGGCATTTACATTTTCAGTCAATCTGCAAATGATCAAGATTCAGGAGCATAAGGGGTGTTTTTCACGTATTCATAATGCTATTGAAACTCATAAATAGATTTTTTCCCATAAAAGATCATATCCAATGTAGTTTTCTATGTATTTGGCCTGTTGCTAATTCTTAGATTAGTTAGCTTTAACTCCCAAAAGCACCTTAAATAATATAATGAACGAGACACAGCAAGGGAAGGAAGAATTGATTATGTTGATAACCTGGCTTGGCACATTGTTTCTTTTGCTCATTTTCAGATAACTCCGCTGTTGCAAATTTCCATTCACAGTGGGTCTGCTTTCTGAGAAAAAGTGACGGGCATTCAATTCAACCGACTGCCACATAAATATCAACTGAATAGCTGAGTGGGCTTTTCAACTCAGTTTTAATAACTGAGGGCCATCTAGACAACAATCGAAACTGCTACCTCTGTGGAGCTCATCATCCATTCTTTTCTTGAATGGGTTCTTTATTAAAATCTGGTTTAGACGTTTAATGAGTCCTATCTTGAGCCACAAAAATTCTCCATAGAATGGTATGCAATTGAAAGAAAGTACATGCATTTTTTCCCTACTATCCTTTTCCATCACCCTACTCGTAGTTCCTTTAAGTGCACTAGGTAGAAAGTGCATTTTATTGTGGGGTATAAGAACAAATAATGGAAGAAAGGGTAGAGAAAAAGTTCCCTATCAATGCCAAGGATTACGAATTATATGAGGAGGTTGGAGAAGGTGTAAGTGCCACTGTGTACAGAGCTCTATGTGTTCCTCTCAATGAGATAGTTGCAATCAAGGTTCTTGACCTGGAAAGGTGTAATAATGACCTGGTATGTAGGACTCTTCAATGTATCACACTTTGTTTTTCGAGCACTTTTGGAACGGAATCTTTTGTATGGAAAAATAGAATGCCTTTTAGAAGTATATTTCAATATCTTACAAAGTAAATTAGGTGGTTGAGGGCAGGATGGTCTGTTTCCATCCATGCTGCATAAGATGATGATTAGAAAGCTAGTTGTGTTTGCAAATTTTGCACTCCAAAGTAATATTTTTTTAAAGGAAACAGCATGGATTTCTTGCGTCTGTCCTCACTACGAACACTTATAATTATTTTCATTCATCTTAATTTTGAAGTATTCTATGTAAACTAAAGCTGCTATTGATTAAGAGGAGTGTTTCCTTTTTATTTTTGAAGGATGGAATTCGCCGAGAGGTGCAGACAATGATTTTGATTAACCATCCAAATTTACTCCGTGCACACTGCTCATTTACGGCTGATCATAACCTGTGGGTTGTGATGCCATACATGGCTGGTGGATCTTGCCTTCATATAATGAAATCGTCTTATCCTGAAGGGTTTGAAGAGCCGGTTATTGCCACATTATTGCGTGAAGTCCTCAAAGCACTCGTGTATCTTCATTCACATGGACATATCCACAGAGATGTAAAGGTATAACATGCATACATGGACTTCTCCTTACATATGATTCATTGAATATCCGCGAACATGTGCAAGTTGATTTCTAAACACATTCTGGGATTGTGATAAGAACAGGAAAATAAAATCAACGGGGTGAACCGTTGCCTAGATAATCAACGATAAACAAATACCGTTGTCCAAAGCCAAAAGGCTAAACCAACTTTTATTCCAAGATGATCCAGAATGAATCCTAACAAAGGGTTTAAATACCCATCTACTAACTCTTAAACTAGGAAACAAAATCCTAGAGATCCTAATCAACTCCAACTAGGAAACAGAATAATAAATATCCTAATCACTTCAATTAGGAAAGAAATAATAGAAATCCTAATTAACTCCAAAAGGAAACAAATCAGGAAAAATAAAAAGAATAAATAATAATTAAACAGCCCACAACCAGCCCACGAAGGTGGGCTCAAGTCCGTCCCGCCTTCGGTAAACCCACGGGGGCTTCTGCCCCTCTTCTTCCAAGCCCAGATTCTGATTCATATCAGATTGGCTGTATGGTAGGTGTATTTTTCACATTATTTTCCATTTCAAACTTTCCTTCTGCGCATGGTTTAAAAAGGCGCTTACAGGGCGGGATTTGAGGCACACCATAAGGTGAGGCGTACAGAGAAGGTTTCGATGCTTAGTTTTTTTCGAAGGACAAGAGGCCTACACCTCAAAAGTTAAGGCGTACGCCCTGAGGAGCGCCTAGAGGCGTATTTTTGAGGCAGTTTTCCTTTATTTCTATCTTTTTAAGTTGGGTGTAGTTTAAAAAAGATCTAGTGTTTTATATATTAAAAGGCCCAATGTTTTTTATTTATTAAAAGGCCCAGTGTTTTTTTATTTATCAAAAGCCCCATACATTAAACATGCATCCACTCTAAACTCTAACAAGTCTTGTTTCATTTAAAATATTCATTTAAACCCGTACATATACTTTCTATTAAGCACTCTCAGTGCCGTTAAACTTTTTTCATACATCTGCATAAATATGAATATCGCTACCCCAAAATCTAGTCTATTTTAATACTAGTCTAACTATTTTAAATTTCATTTGTTGGTATATTTTGAAATATGAATATTGCTACCCCAAAATCGTTTTGGACTAAGGCTCGGATGTTGTTGTTGTTGGTACGTTTTGAGGCTTACTCTTCGTCTCTCTGAAACAAACCGCCTCGATACCCAAACTAGCCTTTTTAAAAATTGCTTCTGCATAAAAGTATGACCTTCTCAATTACCTTCTACTGCTCTCGTCCATCCCCAGCTGAATTGAAGTTGTCCTTAGGGAAGAGTGGAATAATCCATATTAAAGGACCCAGTTGACCAAACATTACCAGTTCCAGGTTATCAGTTAGTTGAGTCTGTGTATGATGTATCTCTCATGCTCCCCTGCATCCTGTCCACTTCAGCTCCATGGAAGGAGTTTGGTCTTGATTAAGCCGAATCTGGCATATCCATGTGATGTGGGGTTAAGAGATCACACCTTTTTTCTTTATCTTCACTGCTCTATTTTTGTGGATTGGACCTTTTGCAGGCTGGGAATATTTTAGTTGATACAAGTGGTGCAGTCAAGTTAGCTGATTTTGGAGTATCTGCGTGTATGTTTGATACTGGGGATAGGCAAAGATCAAGAAATACATTCGTTGGGACACCCTGCTGGTAAGAAGTTGACTAAGCCACTGCGTATACTATATGCACTTTTACTTTCACGGAAAAGAAACAGTTATGAGTACAACAACATCCAAGCCTTAGTCCCAAAAGATTTTGGGGTCATTTAACATGAATAATGCATGGCAATGGGTTGGGGCAGAGCAGATACTGCAAGACCCAGACCCGCCCCGTGACCCACTCGGGTAAAAATTTGTTAGCCTGACGCCCTGAACTGCCCCATGCAAGGCGGGTTCGCCCGACCCCATGAGGGGTGGGTCCGCCCCGCCTCGCTGTAACCTAATTAGCTAGTATGCATTTTTATTTGCGTGAAGTTGTTACCACTTGAATTTACATAAAGTTCAACTCCAAATAATTATAAAAAAATAGTATATATTAAATCAAAGTCACAGTACATTAAAATGTCAGAAATTAAGAAAAAAGCCTCTAGACTTAAATAGTTAATTTTCCATCATTTGCAATGGAGCCAAAGACTCACTTTTTTGACTTGGGAATATGATGGAATAAAACAAAATGACTCACTAAACTGTCCGCACTTCTTTGCTATGAAGCAGCCGTTAGTCAATGCAATTTTCGACTCGATTTTCATCATGGATCATCCAGAAACAGTCTACCTTTACTTTAGTAAAGAGCTAAGGTGGCGTACATCTGATCCCCCTTGCCCCACCGCTGGGGTAATGTTGTTGTTGTAGATTTGAATAGTTAATCTATGTAAATTAATAATTGAATATATGAAATGCTAAATACGAAAAAGATATTGATAATTAGCCGTTCATCTCGTTCATATATATATATATATATATATATATATATACACACACACACACACACACACAGGAATATTCCGGTCAGGAATTTCCTGACCGGAGCCTCGTCCGGCCTCCTCCTTTTGGGGGCCTTCCCGGTGGTATTTTTTGCTCAAATTTTTTATGTATGTTCGTCATCAAGTCTAGTTCATCCATACCAAATTTCAGCAAAAAATTCAATTGGGAAGGTCGTCAAATCATTTTTGCAAGTTAACTGGTCCGGAAAATACATATTCCGGACCAGTTAACTTGCAAAAATCATTTGACGACCTTCCCGATTGAATTTTTTGCTGAAATTTGGTATGGATGAACTAGACTTGATGAGGAACATACACAAAAAATTTGAGCAAAAAATACCACCGGGAAGGCCCCCAAATGGAGGAGGCCAGACGGGGCTCCTGTCCGGAATTTCCGGACAGGAATAGCACTCTATATATATATATATAATATTACTACCTCTGTCCCCCTACGATTGGGACAAGAGGGTGTGGTGCGGTTTTTATGAAAAGTGGAATTGTGTGGTTGAAATTGAATTGATAAAGTGTGAATAATATAAGAATGAATTGTGACCACCCAGATGTGACCAAATATGGTATGAGACGAATTTAATTGGATGAACCGAAAAGGTTAAACGGGACAAAGTTAGGGAGACGAAGAGAATAATATATAATACGACCATTTTTTTAAATTATTATACACACATATAAACAAAATGGCTCACTAAACTGTCTGCGCTTCTTTGTTATGAAGCAAGCAGTCAGTTCATGCAATTTTGGACGCGATTTTCAGTATGGGTCATCCGGAAATAGTCTCTTTGTGCTTTAGTACAGGGTAAGACTGCGTACATCCGACCCCCCCTTACCCCACCCATAGGTGGGAGCCTTTGCGGCACTGGGGTAAATGAAAATGATGATGAAATGACATATGAACGTATATGTATATTTGTAGTATAATTTTTTTATTAAATTGTATATACTTATATATTGATTGGGGCGGGTCAAGGCGATACAGATCAATAGTTCAATACTAATACCCAGACAATCTCCATTGTGTGGGCGGGACCGGGTGGACCCGCCCCATTTGCAAGATGGGGTGGGCTGGACTTGCTCCAAACGTCTCGAGGCAAGGCGGGTCTTTGCGGGCAGTGTTTTTTACATTCCTAACATGAATAGGTACATGGTACCAGAGTCAAAAAAGATAAAAGTGATAAGAAAGATAAAAAGATAAGTTAAGAATCTTAAGATAAAAAAGATAATAAAGATAGGATAAAGATAAAAATTGCAAGATAAAAATATATATAAAATAAAATAGGACAAAAGGATAAAAACACTAGAAAGATAAAGAAGATAAAAAGATGAAAAGAGATCAATCATGAATCCTCCACACAAATATTCTACCTCTACTTTGCTCTCTCCATAGCTTTACTTTCATCCTACCCAAGAAGAAACATATCACTAACATATCACTGCTCACAACCAGTTACAAGTATTATATAAAAATTGAAAATGAAAAGTTATCTCTCATTGCTGTATAGGATGGCTCCGGAAGTTATGCAGCAACTGCATGGATATGATTTCAAGTGAGTAGAATCCCACTCTTTGGCCTCTTTCTTTAGATGAATATCTAGTTGTTCTATAATTAGTTTCACACGAACAGAGCAGATATATGGTCACTCGGGATAACAGCACTTGAACTAGCTCATGGACATGCACCATTTTCGAAGTACCCTCCAATGAAGGTTATATTTACATGACAAAGAGATTTTTATTGCATTTGGAAGTGATTATTGATTTCCTGAAAACCATTGTTGCTAATCTGTCTCATTTCGCTTCTCAATTTAGGTCCTGCTCATGACCCTGCAAAATGCACCACCAGGGCTGGACTATGAAAGGGACAGGAGATTCTCCAAGGTTTATTTTTGCAGGATAGAATAACTTCTTAATAGGTGAAACCTTGTTTTGAGTAAAGTATTGTGCATATGCAGTCTTTCAAGGAAATGGTTGCTGCTTGCTTAGTGAAGGATCCGAAGAAGCGTCCCTCGTCAGAAAAGCTTTTGAAGCATCCCTTCTTTAAACAAGGACGTTCAAATGATTACTTAGCACGTACCATTCTTGAAGGACTTCCCCCTTTAGGTGATCGTTTTAGGATGCTTAAGGTCTCGTGCTACTTTTCTATCTGTAGTTTAGACTATACCTTTTTTGTGACTTTTGACTTACGTGTTCTTGAAATTTGTCGTGTGACTGCATTGACTGCATTTTTCAGACCAGAGAATCAGACGTTCTTGTACAGAACCAGGCATTGTATGAGGACAGGGAACACTTATCTCAGGTGTGCAATAAAAAATGCATGCTAAATTTGATCTCTTTTCAAGACAAATATCTATGCATATTTGTCTTTTTCAACCAGACTTCTGGTACATGAAAATGTTGGTTGTATGGTGGGGCTTTTCTTGTTACTCCTTCTGTCACTAAAGCCAAGCGACAGGTTTAAGTCGACTATTTCAGACAATCTCTGAAAAAAGTTTTATGATTAAGTGACCATTCATAACTTCTTGAAGCTTATACCATGATTGAGTTTATAAAAAAGCTACTCCCTCCGTCCCGCTAGAAGGTTCGGGTGAACGGTTTACGATGCTCGACCGACGATAAAACAACCTAATCCTTGTTCACACTCTGATTATTTTTAGTAAATAAAATTTATATGTTCAAAAACTACATTAAAACCGCTACAAAGCCTGATAAAAAAATGTAAATTTGATAAAAATTTGATATATAAAGCAAAAGATTAAAAATGATTTAAGTTGACCATGGGAATAGTGGACGGGAACCTTCTAATGGGACGGAGGTAGTATGATTTTAGTCAAGCAAGACTCTTATTTGGGATGGTAAGAGTATATTCTTTTAGCTAGAATGGTTACTAGAGTTCTGTTATTTTGTTTTTTTGTGTGCGAGTGAGAGGTTTGAATTAGTCTCTGTGGTCCATGGGTGTAAGGCACTAGATTTTTGGACGGATGTATTTGCATAGTTTTTGGCTAAGAAGAATCTCGGTTCTTCTTTCCCCTACCTCCCCTCCTTTTGGGGGAATTGAGTTGTCAAAGGAAGATGGATTTGTAAAGTTTGATCTTTCCAGCTCTCTGAGCGACTAATTTGCGTTTCTTTATTTGTTAATTCCATGCTTATGTTACATCTTCACTATTGTTGTGTCCCATTGGCACTCTTATATAAATAATTATGGATGTGCATGAAATAAGTGTAACTTTTGCCTTAAAATTAATAGGTACCATGCATTTCCTCCTGACTAATTCAGTCATCATCTTCAGGAGTGTTTGCAGTTGCTTAAAAAAAGCGCTTTTCAGCTTTTGGTTTAAAAAAAGCTGAAAAGAGTGTTTTCAAATCACAGCTTCTGCTTAAATTAATCACTTAAAAGCTAAAAGTTGGAAGCATGTGGAAGGTGCTTTAAAGTTTAAACTGCTTTTCACTTTTTCTATTACACAAAAAGTACTTATTTTACCAAACACTACCAACTTTTACTTTTTCAGAATCACTTTTTTCTCAAACACTATCAACTTTTACTATTAAGTACTTTCTCCAAAATCACTTTAAAAAATCACTTTTTTAAAGTAGAAGCAATCGCAAACACTCCCTTCATCTCCTCCTATCTGGATGCCTGATGCTCCTCCTAATGGAGAGAGAGGAGGGTCAAACCATTGTGCATCACAGATTCACAAATAATAAAGCATATTTTTTTTTAGAATTCAAAAATCCCTTTTCCTTTTATAAATGTGCATCTTTAGTTATCTGAGCCTGATTTGTGCTATTATTGCAGCAAGAATACATCCGCGGAGTCAGTGCATGGAATTTCAATCTTGAGGATTTGAAGAACCAAGCTGCTCTTGTACATACACATTATGCAACTTTTTGTTTAATCTGTTCATTTCATACAACCAAATACAAAAACTATTTTTCAAAATGTTCATTTACAAAGAACTTTACTAAATTCGGAACTACACATCTAAGGACAAATTTACGGTTAAGGATAGATGTCGTGGCTGCATAAGAGCAGCATTGTTGCTGTTACTGCTGTTATCTCCAGCTTAGAGGCAGCCGAACTTGATAGTAGTACTGCAAAGCAGTGCCGTACACAGCACATTTCTCTGCCGAACTGTGACACTCGCTGATGGAGCCAGATAATGTCTGCATTCAATGGCAATGCTAGATTGTAGCACACAAGGCAGACAATGGCGGCGGCAGGTAGTAGCAGCCGCAGTTGGTAGGACATCATATAGTAGCAACCATCAGTGCTACTATTAAAACACCTACTGCTACTATCGTCCTTATTTGTGTGGAAAACATTGTACGTGTTTTTTTTTGTATTTAAAAACTTGGAGGTGTAGCCATGTAGTGGTATGTAATTCTCCCTATATTATATGGAAAGCTTTATCTATGTTCATTAATTGTTTAACTAAAGTACTCATTCTTGTAGATAGCCGATGAAATTTGTAGTAATGAAGATCCAACTGGAAGTGGGACTCAGATGAATAGACATGACGGCGTCTCTCCAGCCGAGAGACTATCCTCAATGATAGCTAATCAGTCAACTAGTATCACACATGAGGTAAATCGTGTTATTATTATTCAAGCCTTTTCTACTTTTTTGAATCATTACACAAACTTTTGTTACTTTATATTGCTGTATCTACCTATATTCAGTTCTATGTGGATTGTAATATCATGCAATGATATTTAAATGTTTCTTCTACCCAGGATGGTATCAATGACATCCATGATTTGGAGAACTCACTTGCAGGATTTCCCATTAAACCCCTTCAGGCACTCAAGTAACGATTTCTTTCCATTTACTTTGTGTGTTTGTGTGGTGTATGATTATTTCAACCATTTTCCACTTTTGATGTACAAAACTGATTACCTAATTAACCTTAAATTAAAACATATTTGAACGAGTGAAAGGTTCATAAGTTCATGGAAGTATAGACATATTGTATTATTACAATTACGAATCATCATCATCATTACCCAGTGCCGCAAAGGCTTCCCACCTATGGTGGGGTAAGGGGGGTCGGATGTACGCAGTCTTACCCTTGTACTAAAGCACACAAAGAGACTGTTTCCGAATGATCCATAGTGAAAATCGCGTCGAAAATTGCATAGACCGACTGCTACTTCATAACAAAGAAGCGCAGACAGTTTAGTGAGCCATTTTGCTTTATTCCATCATATTCTCAAGCCAAAAAATAGTGAGTCTTTGGCTCCATTGAAAATGATGGAAATTTCAATTACAATTACGAATACTTCAAAATTTCACTTAGGCCGTGTTTGTCTCATGTAAAGTTTTTACCATGGTTCAGATAACAATGACAAGTCAACTACATTACAAATGCTGTAGATGACAGGATAAGCGTAATTTGGTGCACATTACGGTTATTTCATTATTGTAGATAACTAGATATTATTATTATAATACAACAATTCATGTTTGATATGATGAAGTGCATTGGTTCACAATCTTTAAATTGATGATTTTATCCTTGGGGTTGTGTGTGTAATACAGTACTGCCTCTGTTCACTTTTAGTTGTTCCTCTTTCCGGTTTTGTCAACTTATCCTACTTATTTTTCTGTGAAGGACATCTATATCCTTACTGTTTCATCTTCTCTATCCCACTTTTCCTATTTTCTCATCGTATCTCTCCAAATCTATCACTTATTCCACCTGTTCACTACCCTACAACTTTATGCTTAATTTTTGTAAAAGACTTAGTAGAGCAAATAGAAATGAGTGGAAGGAGAGAGATACATTGGCGTACCCATGGGTGGCCAACCTGGGCCACCCGAACAATATAAAATCTAAATTATTATAAGCAAGCATATATTATAATAATAAGCTATATTATGTTTTGTTATTTGAAATACATTATAACAAATTATTAATTGATTACACTAAAATAGAAGCTAGGAATCACATCAATGAATTATCTGCATGAAGCAATATATAATTATTTAGGTTATTAATACTTTAATATGATATCCCTTTGGAAAATTATAAAAAATAGAATAGAAGCACAAGGGATTATATGGAAAAGAAGAGATGATTATGGGATTTTGGCGTAATTTCATTTAACCACGCCTCATTTACATCATTTTAAGTTTTTGACACAATTCAGTGATGACAAACTACATATGTATCAGTGTATCACAGTGGCAGATTACACTAGGTAACTTTCAAAACAAATGTAGGAATTCAATTATCAACAGTCTAGATTTCGGTTTATGGGTGCAATCCAACATTACAATCTATACCCAACCAAACACAGCCTTACGGTATGTTTGGATCCCTGAAAATATTAGGGCGAGTTTGATCAAATTTGCAAAAATTTAAATACAAAAAATAATTTATATGTGAAGGAGTCAAGGACAATAGTAGCTGTAAGACACTAACAGTAGATGTATAAGTAGTAAAGCCCTCCATCGGTGCCAGTGTGCCACCAACGACGAGGCTGTTACTCTTCGACGTGGCACTGCCAACAGTGACTACTACTATCTTTTTCCGTTATTGGCAGCATTTGGTACTGTCAGGTGTCACTGTATACCCCGCTGGTATGGTCCAGCATCGGCGGCTGCTATTCTCAAGCGTCACCACCATCTACCGCTACTTCTGGTGGCACTTATGGTCTGGTGCCCCGGTCGATGGTTGATGCTATTTTGTGTTGCTGTCACTGATGGCAAGTGTTTGTATTACTATCTGGGGCCGACATTTGCCACCGGAGACAATACCAATATGGCAATATCAGTAGTAGTACAAGGGACTACAAGCAGTGTACGACCACAATCGCCGTCCGTATTTGTAAAACATTATCTTTTTCTCTAATTTCAAATTAAGTCAAATTATTTGTAAACCAGAATTTAGTTTTCTCAAGAAATGCTATGGAAAGTTAATCTCCGTTTTAGGTTCTACGGTTCTACCATGTAAACCATTTTTTGATTTCTTAGTCTTTGTATAGTTAGAGATGGATTAATAAATTGAGTTTGGACGAATATCAAAAGTGTTTTCGGCAACAATGTGCTAGAGGAAAAGTGAAAGACAAAAATATTACTTTTGTAACATCCAAAATAGTGATTATGCAATATATCATTGCCTCACCACCTCATTTTCTACTCCTACCAGCTGCTACTTCCGGTGACATTTCTCGGCAACTTTTTTATATTTTTACAATGTTTTTCTGGGAAACTTTAAGCAGGGGAGACTGGTCGGCGGATGGGAAGTTGTTGAGAGAGAGAGAGAGAAGAGATTGGGATATATCATATATGTAGGGTTTGAGATTATGGGGGTGTTGGGATCTATTTCTTAAAACTGCTTCTGCTCATTCAGCTCATTCAGGGAGCAGAAGCAGAGTGTTTGGGGGAAAGTGCATAAGTACTTTTGAGGGCTCCAAAATGCTCCCAGAAGCAGTGTTTTAGAAGCCGAGGGACACCAACATCTGAAAACTGATTCTGATTCTACTTCTGCTTCGAAAAAAGAAGCAAAATCAATTTCAAACACCCCCTATGTTCTCACTTTAGAAATATTGAAAAGTAGTAATGTTCTTGTTCATTCAAACACTCGGAGTTATATGTTTTCCATTTTTCTGTATCAAAAATAAATTTATTGATTTTGAACCATCGCTATAATTTCCCTTGCATTTTCTTTTCTTCCAAATTTTCCTCAATGTTTTCTTTCCAAGGTTCCAAACAGATCCCTAAGGATTATAAATTACTTGGCAAAACAACAACGCTTGATTGCTTCATTTTTTACTCACATGCTTTCTTTTCAATGTAAATTTTATTTTATACCAGGGGCTGTTTTGATGTTTGCAATGATGACATAGATGCTGGTAGTCCATGCTGGAAAGATGTTGTTCCTTCTGATTCTGAACAACAAGATGAGGTCCAGCCATTGAAAAATGATGGGGATCATGAAAGTGGAAAAGATAATGAAAATCTTGGTCAAAACAGCTCCCTGGCACACACTACGACTCTAGGGTGTAAAAAGTTTTTGAGTGGTTCACTACTTCAGGGAAATGATGTGATCATGCATAAGAAGGGAATAACTGATGGAGAGAGGTATGGTATTCAATTCGTCATTTTTTAAACTTCTGATCTATATTGTTCGTAGGTAGCTTAATTGGCCATTTGTTGTGAATTGGGTTTATTCTGGGTATGGTATGATCTATACTGTAAAGGAGCATCTTACAGTTAGGGCCTACTATAGACACCCTTTTGCTCATAAAAAAAATGAACAACTAAAATAAGCATGTAATAGTAGGTAGAATTTAATATACGATAGTATATTAGAAAGAATTCCCTAAATAGGACTTAAACAAGGTAGAATTGTAAAAAATAGGACTCCTATGTTTTATAGGACTAAACATGTACTAATGTGACAAAATTACCCTTAATGAAAAAATTAAAAGTTCTCAAGGTTCTGTAGCTCTGCGATGCTATGTGATAAGTGCACGCATAAGGCCTCGTTCACCCTCCAGCAAGTCCACCGCCACCGCCCTTCGCTGAGTTTGCCAATGCCATCCTCCAACAAAGCTGCCGCTCTCCGGCAAGTCCCCGCAACCTCTAGCTAGAATGCCACTTTATATGAATAATAATGACATAATAATGACATTTTCGTATAGAAACATGACATTTTCAGATTGTAAAAATATAGAAATTTTAGATTAAAAATAAAGACATTTAAGATTTCCATTTTTATAGAAAATAATGTAATTGTCATATTACTATTGAAAATATGAAATATGAGAAGAAAATGAAGAATGAAAAGTCAGAAACAATATCGATTTTTATACATTTAGTGTAATAAAAATGACATCATTTGACAAACACGTCAAACATATGGCATTCCAAATACTATAATTTCAAAGTGAGATTGCCATCTTGATAAATGTATTGCCGTAAAAGTGACAGTTTTTCAAATAATCAATACTTATGACATTCTCAGATTTGAAAAGTGACATTTTCGTGAATAGTAGTAGTTAGGCATTCTCAAATTTAAAATTAATCAAAATTGATGAATAGATACAAATTCAAATCCAGATATATGTGATCACTAGTCCTTTAATCCAGTCCTTTATTTGAATATTTCAAATTCAAATTTTGATTTAGAAAAACAACAAAAAGCAGGGAACCAGGAATAGGAAGAAGAAGAAGAAGAAGAAACGGAGGAGAAAATTACCTAGTATTGCCGGAGAAATCAGAGAACAGGTGAGCTGCCTGCGACGAGTGATGGGTTGCAGTAGATGTGAAAGCGGCTGTGTACTGCGGTCTATGGCAGAGGGAAAATCGCAGGCGAAGAACTGACTGGGTTGCAACGTTGCGTTGATGGCGGTCGATGGACAGAGATCGCAAGTCAGCGGACTGCGATCAATGGAGAGGGGTTGAGTCGGACTTTTGGGGTTAATCATAGGAAGACAAAAATGTAATCAGGAGTCCTATTTTAGAGAATAATAAACTTAAAGTCCTACTTAGGAATGTTGACAATATTTTGGTCCTATTTAGGGCAGTTACTTTATATATTACTGAGTATTGATGTGTTTCTCTAATTAATGTAAAGGGATTATCAACAGCCAAGATATCAATCTGAACGGAATTACAGTGGTCCACTGCAGTATAATCACAAGAAAGAAACTGGTAATGTACCACTCTACTATTTTATGAACTTTAGCTTCTTGCATTTAATCATTCCTTTAACAGTTACCGTCCCTTAACAGCTATCATTCTTATGTTCAATCAAAATGACCATTTTCTGATTCAAGTCACCATTCTTTATGCACTTTAGCTTCTTGTATGCAATCATTCCTTTACCCTTTGTTTGGTTGGAGGGTGTTGGAGGGAAAGGAAGAAAGGCGTAGGTGTGTTGTGTTTTTGGCTCGGGGGGAAGGGAAGAAAATGGCAGAGCTATTGACTCCACACACCCTCATATTCCGCTCGCCTAATTTGGGTATTTGGGAGGAGTTATATTTCTTTACTGATTTCTTCTTCACCTAGTATAAAAGAATGTTCCACATAATTGTTATACGTAACGTTGCTTTTTTCTTTTAGTACAAATGTAAAACTCTTCTTCTTTTTCTTGATGTTTTAGGATATAGCCAATTTTACTTTACCGATCAGTATAAAAAAGTTTTAAGAAATTAATGTGTCAAGTATCAAATTATTAGTGAAAGAAAGGTGTTAGACTTGGTAGTATCAGATAGAGTAACTAAAGTTAATGCTTCTCTCTTTCATTTAATATCTCTAAAGCTTCAAGTCATTAAAAACAACAAATAAGCTAAAACATTTAGTATGCTAAGATGCAGGAAGTATAAAATATGATGTTTGTATATATTTTTCTAAAACAGTAATCCATCATAAGTCATCCATTAAAGCAAACATAACATCTGTTTAGACTCATCGACTTCCCTCCATCCCCGTCTCATCATTCTTCTTCTTTTTTTGGGAATCATACATTAGAAAAAAGGTCCAATTCGCACCCTCAGCTGGCAAAAAAGGTACACATTTCATTTTTATGAGTAAACATATGGTCACCCGCCACGTCACCCATTAGGTTGTTAACTGGAAATTAAAAGTTCAAATAAGTCCCCTGAACACATTCTAGTTGTTCAATTCACCCACTCAATTTAAAAAAAGTTTAAACATTGGGGTAGATTTAAAACTAGAAGTAGAATAAAATAAAAATAAAATAATAAAGATAAAGTACAAATATATACAATATTTTTCGGTTATTTCAAATTATGAATAGAAAAATATAAAAAGATAAAAGATACTCTATATGTATATTTCTACATTAATACAGTATAAATATATACAGTAAAAAATAATTTATATTTCTCGGTTATTTCAAAATATGAATAGAAAAATATAAAAAAAAATACTACGTAATAGATACTCTATATGTATATTTCTACATCAATACTTTGCTCTTAAATTTTTCTTTTATACCTTCCATTTCCTACGTTATATTTTTATTTTATTTTTTAATTTTATTTACATTTTACATTTTATAATTTGTTTGTATTATGAATTATATTTGGCATTTGGTATTTAATATTTTATATTATATGAAAGATATTTAGGTTCAAAAACTGCTCAAAGTAGGATGAAAAGAGCGAAAATTCTAAAACAGGACTAGATATGTTTTCTTTCCAAAATAGGTCTTATTTAATCCTATTAAAAACATAAGAGAATAAAAAGTTCCCCGAATAAGAGTGCATGAGTCCTATTTTGGGAAGAAAACAACGACAAATATGCTATGTTTTCTTCCTATATAGGGATTTTTTCCTAAGAGTTTTAGTTTTGTTTTTATGTTTATATTTATATATATTTTCAATTTATATTTCTATTTATTTTTATTTTGTATCATACATATTACATATATAAGGTTTAATATTTATAATATATTTGACTTATTATTCTCAATTTGGACTTTTATATTTTTTATTTTATAACATATTTTTTAATTATTTTAAATTTCCATTTGATATTTCATATTTAATAATTCAAAACCTTCGAAATGCTAAAATATGAACTCCTAAAGTGAAGACCAAAAGTGATTTGTAAATATTAAATATTCAAAATAAAAAATATAAAATGAAATTTTAAATAAAATACTTTTTATTATAGTAAAGACATAGATATACAGTATGAATAACATTACGTTTTAGTTTTATATTTATATATTATATTTATATTCGTTTTTTTCATTTTTCTTTTAGATTTATTACAATTTTAACACTTTTAATAGTTCAAGGGGTGTGTTGAACAGCTTGACGGGTTCAGGGACCTATATGAAAATTTCGTTTTCACGTCAGCTGTTTGTTGAGTAACGTGGTAGGTAACCAGAAATTGAGCTGTAAAAAGTGGAATTTGAACTTTTTTGCTAGTTCATGGTGTGAATTAGACCTTTTTTAGTTCAGAGAATGAATTAAGCAAACCCGACATGTACAAGAGCCTATTTGACCCTTTAGCCTATTTAAAATCTTCCATTCCTCACCCCCTCCATTCCTCCCCTCCCATTTTATGAACCACACAAAAGCTTAGAATTCTTAATGTTAAATTACAGGTGAAGATACATCTGAAGGAGCTATTGTCCAACGCAGGGGACGATTCAAAGTCACTTCAGCAGAGTTGAGTCCAAAGGTATTTATTTCTCAAGTGTCATAAAATCCAATTGGATTAATTGCAAAATAGCCTTGAACTGTTTTGAAAATCTAATAGTGAGGGCATAACTTGTCAATTTATCTTCTAGGCAATGGCTTTGTAACCATTGCCTTTTTATTAACTCTTATGTATAGGGTCCTACAAACTGCTCTGTTAATGCTGTTTCTGGAAGTTTGAATGGTCCAACTGTTCCTAGTACAATGGTTTCTTCAGTTCTACCGTCATTACAATGCATGTTGCAGCAGAATATGTTTCAAAGGGTAATTTTTGCTTTTGAGAATTTTCTTTTAGGGTCTCTATTGAACCAGTAAAAAAAAATTGTTCAACCCAAATAAATCAGTTTTAGGTGTTTGTTGAAACTTGTTTTATTTATATCATTCTATTTTATAAAGTATAAGAAATTTAGATATGAAGAAAATTTAAGAAAAAACTAATTAGTTTATTTATATCTTTAAAGGTAAACCAAAAAATAATAACGTTCTTTCCTTTGTATTTGTCCCCTTTCCTGTCATTTTATGTGTTCCAAACATAGGAAAGGGCCTATATCAGCTATGACTTGATTATAATTACTTTCTGCCGATCTTTTTAGGAAGAACTCATTAAAATGATCAAGTTTGTGGAGCAAGCCTCTGGTAAATGTCATTTATGTCTGCTTTTCGCTCTTTCTTTCTTTTGATTACTATGGGGGTAGAGCATCTCTAATTGGCCCGCCATTATTAACTACAATGCAGTCAATTCTGTGGACACAGTTGAGACCGGAAGTAATGGGTACCAGGTAATCATTATTTCGTAATGCCTTGTTTGATTCTATGGGAATTGAGACAAACGATAAAAGTGAGAAACGGAATAGGAGAATAAAGAAGCATTTCTCTTGCTTGGAGAGCTAATAAGTGGGAAGTAAGGTGGGAGAAGTGTGTGGCTCACCATATTCTGTCGTGGGAGGGGCTTTTAAAAAAAATCCATTTGAGTTCTTCTTTTACTTCATGTAATTTTTAAAGGGAAAGTTCCCGAAATGGGACAAAAAAAGTTTGAAAATTCCAAAATAGGACTGTCATGTTTTTATTCCCAAAATAGGACTAATTACTGCCAAATTTGGAAAATACTGCCATGTTTGAAGTCTGGTACTGCCAAAACATGACAGTAATTAGTCTTATTTTGGGAATAAAAACATGGAAGTCCTATTTTGGAATTTCCAAACTTTTTTAGTCCCATTTTTGGTAATATCTCATTTTTAAATGAAGAGCTAGGAAGCACAGAGCTCCCGCATCTGATTTCAAAAACTCAGAAGCGTGCCTGCATTCAGATACTTCAAACTCTCATTCCCTTTCGTAATTAAAAAGTAGTGGGAAACCTGTTTTCCTAATTAAATTGCGTTTAAGAAACTTTGAATTTCCTAGGTTGTCCTTTTTAGTGGAATTTCTTTAGCTCAAGTAGGTGTCTATTTATGACTTTTTTGTAGGACTTCTGTATAGCAACATGGTCTTTGTGACTTTGTGATATTCCATGGTACAATGCACTTCTAGATGCATTTTACATTTGGTTATGTATCAATATGTGGATTATACTTGAAAAAAACATGGATACATATATGAATTGTGTTTAAGAAAATTTGAGTTTCGTATGTTTTCCTTTTTAATGGAATATCTTTACGTCAAGTAGGTGTATATTAATGGATATTTATTGTAGGATTTCTGATTTTCTGTATAGCAACAGTCTTTGTGATATTCTATGGCACAATGCATTCTACATGCATTTTACATTTGGTTATGTATCAATATGTGGATTATTTTTAAAAAATATATGAAATATATGAATATATTTCATATGAAATATATACATGAATGTATCCATGTAGCAACATGGATACATATATGAGAAATAATATGAATATATATGAAGAAATATTTATAAATATATCCATGTATAATTTTATATTTACGTGTTTGCCCCTCACTTTATTGTACATATTTCTAAAATGCCACACATGTCCCGTTTCACATTTTCACTTTGTGTTTACGTGCTTACTCGGATCATGTGCATTTTTTTGTCATTTTAAGCATAACACACAATTATTTCTCTTTTGCTTCTCTTCTTTTCTATCATTCGTCTTACATATTCTTTCTTTACACTGTTTCTTCTCTTTTCTTTTCTATTTCTTTTGTCCTCAGAACAGAGAAGAAAAGAACACTTGAGCTGTATTATCTCATTATAGTGTCAGCTCATGGTTGGCATTCATTGTAGCTTATGGTGGAGTTGCCAGCTTTTGCATTTATTGTCTTTTTTAATCTGTTTTTTGGTGGATGTGTGAAGGTGCCTCCTACCTCTTCAAGAGAGAGAGATCTGATGTCCCAGATGATGCAATTGCAACAAAGGTACATAACAAGAAGCAACTTTCTTAAATATGAAGCAATTTGTTCCCTAAGTGGATTCTTTAATATTTTTCAGTGCGGGAAACATGGTTGAAGAGTTGCAAAGACAGAAGATAAAAAATGCTCTGGTATGTATTCAGTCAATGAACAGATTTTAAATGAAATAACCCAAAGGTGGCACCTTTATCATTTCTGAAAATACTTGTAGACTCTGTTTGGTAGCCATTTTGGGCCTATGGTCTTTTCTATTTCTCGGGAGAAAAGCAGAATATGTAACTTATTTGTCTTTAATGAATGTTTCTGAACACTTTTTCTTCCATTAAATTCAAATTAGTCATTTCAACTAAATAACCCTTCTCAAAGAGGCACCTACTTTCTTTAAGATCTACATTTGCACTTCCCGGCCTCAATATTACCCTAAATAAATTATTAAATTCTTTGAATTCACATTTGGCTGAAGTTTTAACTTACGGATTTCAAGAGGGGTAAATGAAATCCAACCATTTTGTTTTATGTTTGTGAGTAAAGTCCCATCTTCTTTGAAACATTTGAAGCCAAAAGCCAAGTTAGACTTGAAAATGGATTTGTCAAACCTCATTATTTTATTTTGATGTATACCGTAAATGTATTATAGATTTCGCCACTTTTAGTCCTCCAACTATTGTGTTACTGAGTAATTGTTAATTGTTTTACGACTTTGAACTTTGGGAAATTTTCCGAAATAGGAGTAAAACAATGTGTAATTCCAAGATAGGAGTATTATCTCCCCCCCCCCCCTAAATAACAGTGCATTACTGCCATCCAACAATAAAAGAGTGTCATATTTTGTCATTAGCTGTCATAATTGGCAGTATTTTCAAAACCTGTAAAAAATTACTTCTATTTACGGGTAAAACGTAGCACTCCTATTTTGGAAATTGACATTGTCTTTACTTCTATTTATAGTGATATCTTTTGAATTTTACCATTTAGTCCTTGAACGATTGACACTGACACTTTAGGTATCATCTTTGAAATATTTCTACATCTCCGACTTTTATAGTGACACTTTTATCTTCCACTACGAATTTGCCCTTGTAGTTTGAAGATCAAAAGTGCCACTATGGTAATACTTGAAGGATCAAAGTGTAACTTTTGAAATAGTAAAAAACAAAGTGGTAAAATTTAAAAGTTGCTTCCCAAAATTATTTTTGTCACTAGTTCAAGGACTTAAAGAAGAAAATCTTAAGTCATGTACGAGGAGTGTCATGTTAACATTAATCAAATGACTAAAACTGGGGAAAACTCTTTTACTAGAATGAATAAATCTATTTTGTGTAAAAGATGTTAGAATGAATAATCTAATTAAGTTTGATTATCATTCACATTTTTTCATGTAAATCCTTAAAGCCCATTTTCCTTGCTACTAGTTTTTCTCGTTTTCCCTACAACTTCGCAATCTCTAAACATGTCATAGAAATTAGAAGAAAAAATAAAATCACTTTTGGAATGATGGGAATCCACTCCGTTCTCGGGAATCACTCAACCTGTGGTATGTGGAAGGGCATGTGATGCCCCCAATTTCAGGATAGGATGAAACTCAAGAATTCCATGATTCTTGGGTGTTCAGTATCCAATTGTGAGCATCATGATCCGTCACACTCCATATTCCTGAGAGAGTATCATGCCTATTTAAACGGGGATGGAAGTGTACTCTATCATGACTAGAAGTCATCTGGATTGCAGTTGGAAAAGAAATTGAATGCATTGCTCGAGAAAGCGGAACAAGGATGAAGTGTTTGGCATCAGAATTGTCAAGTTATATGATGTCAAAGAGTTTGTGTTTCAATTCCTTCGACAATCATCCTGGTGACCTGGTTTGTGTATCATATTTATTACTATGCGATAATGGTGTACGTGTAGTTAATTATTATTAGTATTATCATTGTGTATCATATCATATCTATTATATGACCGAGTACTACGAAAGCTCTTTGTTGTAATTTAGTGACTACGCATTGTAATTAAATATTCTTTCATCAAGGATGTCGATATTTTGCACCTCCCTAAGGAGCTTATATATCTAGCGACTTAGACCAGGACTGTACAGTTCTTTAACCGGAAGTTGAACTGGCAGGCAGTTTTAGAACTGGTCCAGGTAAATAGGTAATGAGATATTCTCTTATCCAATGCCGATTCCTCCCAATCAAAGAAGACTTGCCGGTTTTTTAATAATATGGATTGAAAATTTGTCTTCCATCATTTGCAATGGAGCCAAAGATTCATTATTTTTTGGCTTGAGATTACGATGGAATAAAGCAAAATAGCTCACTAAACCGTCTGCTCTTCTTTGTTATGAAACAACAATCAGTCCATGCAATTTTGGACGCGCTTTTCACTATTGGTCATCCGGAAAGTCTCTGTGCTATAGTATAGGGGTAGGGTTGCGTACATCTGACCCCCCCCCCCCTACCCCATCGTAGGTGGGAGCCTTTTGGGCTTGTGGCACTGGGTAAATGAAATGAAAGAAAGAAAAGATTGAAAATTTGTCAGGAATGAATTATAAATCTAAAGGTTTTCCCATAAAATATTGAGTGCTATAAGATTAGTGCACTATAAAATTAGATATAATAATATAATTATAGTTATTAAAAGTCATTGCGTATAGAAAGAGATGATTTTTAATCCATCTTTAATTTAGTCATATATATATATATATATATATATATATATATATATATATATATATATATATATATATAGTTTGGTTCAAATAAGAATATCATCTAATGAGAGAAATGAGAATACACCATAACCGTTGGATTTGTCAAGTTTAAGTAGCGTTACGGCTTCACTTAAGGGACTAATATGACATTTCACTAATCTTCCTTATTTTGCTCGTCTGATTGCTTCTCCCATTTTTTTCGGTGCATTAACTATCTTCTTTATCCACTATGTAGGACATAATTATCTACACGACTTTTTAATTATTTATTTCTATCGTTCACGTATTAAAATTTATATTTGCCTTATGACTATAATGCTTCGTTATATTACGTACATATTTTGATCTACTTAAAATTACTTCCTTTCATGGCTGCATTCCTTTTTTCATATTGTGTAACTTTATTTTATTTTAAATATTACTCCGTATATCAATGTAAACAATCTGTGCACTTTTAAATATCTTTACCATGCACTTTCAATATTTTTTTTGCAAATAATTATCATAATTAAATTTGTCAATATTTTATTATTGTAATTGTGCACCTTTGTTATGCTTCATTCGATCTTAAATAAGTGAAATGGTCCACTTTTCACATTGTTGATACACAACTTTGACCATTAATATATATAGTTCTCTATTAGTAAAAAATTAATTAAAAATAGCAGATTTGGAAAATTTGCAATGAGATAAATTTAACAATATTTAAAAAAAGAAAATTATTAATACATTAATAACTTAAAAATAGTCAGCGTAGAGAATCGAGAATGAATATGGATCGTTGGATTGTATTATATGAAACATAATTATGCGTTTGGTAAAACTGAAACGTGCATTAGATGAAATTGAAATGTGCAGATAAAAGGTTAAACTCAAATGTGCATTAGGTGAATTTGAAATGTGTAGAATAAAAGGTTAAACTCAAATGTGCATTAAGTGAAATTGAAATGCGCAGAATAAAAGGTTAAACTCAAATGTGCATTAGGTGAAATTGAAATGTGCAGAATAAAAGGTACAAAAATGACATCACATCGTACCATTTATTCTGCACATTTCGGTTTCATCTAATGCACATTTCAATTTCACCTAAAGCAAAATTCAACTTCACATAATGTCATTATATCTTACCCTTTGTGTTGCACATTTCAATTTTACATAATGCACATTTCAGTTTCATCTAATTCGTACGTGTATGGAATTGCATACCTGTATGCTAAAGTGCAGTATAATGTTTAGAAAGTGCAAAATAATTGACATAGATGTGCAGTTTACAAAAGTGCATATTAATGTGATAAAATGATATTTCTCTTCACATTTGTTTTATTGATGAATGATGTTGATTATTTAAATTACTATTTTTCGAAAATTCAAATATTTAATTAAAATGATGTTACATAAAATTTTGAATAAAAGTGCGACTATTTTGTACTTGAGTGTAAATTATGTGATATAACTTGTGCAGAGTGTTTTGAATAAAAGTGCATAGGTACAAAATTTTAATGCAAACCTTTTTGTGCAGAGTGTAAAGTATTTAGCTTAGAAAGAAGACGTGATTAATACAAAGAAATAAAAATTGATTTAAAAAAATGATTTCAATAACCAAATTGAAAAAAAGTACGTATTTTGGGTATCACGTAAAGGAATTAGTTTCCCTAATCATTAGGAAACAAGCATGACATGTTTCCATAAAGTAATCGTGCTTTCCATCCACGACTTTGAGTCTTGTACAAAAATGCCCTTTAGTTATTAAACGTATACATTATTTCCTATTTTCCCTCCGACCGCGTGTGTTATAGCCGATCTTGACATTCCATTTAATCTTTGTTTTAAGCTGTGCGATTTATAACATGGTTGGTTAGATTTCGTTCTCATTTCTCTCCTAGGAGAGTGTTCTCACCTGAACCATTCCCTATATATATATATATATATATATATATATATATATATATAGGGAGCGGTTCTAATGAGAACAACTCTTATTGTGAGAAATGAGAACATATCTTAATCGCTAATCTTAGTTAATAAACGGATGGATGATCTCATGTGCACCTAAATGTGGTGTGGATAGGCATAGAATATAATATCTATCTCTAAAGAAATTAATTTACGTAGGTTATCTAGGGGCAAAAATGTCATAGTGAAAATAGCATTTATGATGATTTAGTGGGTTACGTATCTTTGCTTCCCCAAAATATCATAATTCGTTACACAATTAAAGTTGATTACCAAATAAAGTTGTAGCTTATAATAATAAAATCGAACTTGCCATATATATATGATATACGAATAATCATTTAACATTCAAGAACTCATACAATTATACAAGATATAATGCACGTGAATCATTAACAAATGCACAATACATATATAAAGAACCGAACTATGTATGTTAAGCATAAATATTAGTATCTCGGGCACAATTCAATTCAGAACTAATTAATATTATTTAACATGAGGACTTCATGCAACTTAAGCTACTATATAACACACAAGAATTGATTTCTAATGCATAATACGTATATGCGGTAGTGCGGTACAATAAGTATGTACCGCATAAAAATCAGTATCTAACACACAACGTACAATCAATGCTTAATGCACATGAATTGACATTTTACTCTTAGTCAGGATATAACACACAATAATTGGTATTTGATGCACAAACGTATGGAAAATACATCACAATTTAATACACGGTTTAATTACACTAGTTTGATGCACTAAAAATATGTACTTAGAATTGCACAATACCTAATATCTAACACACAAAAATTGACAAATGTTGAAATACAAATGAATAAATATTTAATACACTAAATCATAATTTGATGCACGAGTTAATAATTATCCTTTGATGCATGTCAATGTAGATACACAAGAATAATTATTTAATGCACATCCGCACATGAAATGAATATGTATTAATGGAAAGAAACAACAACGAAAATGTGTTAATTGCTTCCAAAATAACTTATTTTGTTGAATATAATATAATATAGCTTCAAAAAGTCAAATTCCATCTAAAATTAAATACGTACGATGCTAAACTTACTTAGTGGTGGCCGGTCAAACACATACCAAATTAATCTACTCATGCATGATTACTAAAATACCCATTAATAAATGATTAAAATGGTATACGCATGTAGAGAGATGAATGGCTACAATTTGTTCTCATTTCTCACAATAAGAGGTGTTCTCATTTGAACCAAAATCTATATATATATATATATATATATATATATATATATATATATACACACACACACATACATATACATATAGGGATGGTAACTAGTGAGAACACCCCTTATTGTGAAAGTGAGAACAAATCTTGGCTTTTGATCTGGAGAAATGAACGGTTCATTAATTTGAAGGTGCATATTAAAATCATGCACCGCGTCACACACATATGCATCTGACATACTAATTTAAGATACATGGCATGATTAAAGGGTAAAAAGGTCAAAATATGGAGGTTATCACTTACCGTAACATTAGGAAGGATTAAAGGTCAATTCATATAAAATGGTTTAATTTAAAAATTGATTTAACATTTTAAATAATAATCTGATTTTAACAAAAATCATATCAAATTTTATAATTTTTTTTAATCTTTCATATGACACCAAATCACCAATATGTCATATATAATTTTGTTTCAAAAAAATAAGTATAATATCTATACAATAAATCACAAGAAACATCTTTAGCTACTGCATGCACACCAATATGTATTTAACACACAACAACTAATATCTAACGCACAACAACCAATATATAACACACAATATGTATAAGAAAAGCTAAAACAAGTATCTTAAGCACAAAATTCAATATCTAATGCACAAAGAACATTATCTGACACGTATTAGTACACACACATATTAGTATATGCACAAAGAACCATTGTTCTAAAACTCGCTAGGCGCTAGTCGGGCGGTTGAGGGGCGCCTAGCGCCTAGGCGGCCGACTAGGCCGATTTTTTGGCCGACTAGGCCGATTTTTTGGCCGACTAGGCCGACTAGGCCGATTTTTTGGCACGCCAATTAAAAACTAATTAGTATCTAACGTATAAGAATTTCACACAACTTAAACTAGTATATAACACACAAGAATCAAGAGGAATGTTCAGGTCCTAACATTCCCCGTTCGAACATGGACGTTTGGGCCACTTCCCAGTGGAATTTTTTGATGAAATTTTTTGAGCATGTTTTTCATCAAGTCTAATTTGTCCATACAACATTTCAGCTCAAAATTCGATCGGAAAGGTATTCAAATTAATTGGTTAAGTTGACTGCGTCAAAATATCTTTTTATATATAACAACTCGACTGTTCCCGCCACAGCACAATCCATGACGTCACCATGCAATTTAATGCCACGTCGAGCAATTTAGGTAAAAGGCAGTTACATATCTACAATTTGAAAGATTTTTTTTGGACAACGAAAAAAGGACTCAACAATTCAACATCCAGTATCTTCTAGATGGCTGAGAAACCGCTTTACGGTTTTATCCACAACGCATGATTATTACGAGTCCGTATACCGTGGTATCACTCCATGGTGAGCACCGTGCTCCCACACCCAAAACGACGTAGTTTTACACAATTTTTTTTTAAAATCGTGTGAACAGTAACACGTTAATAGTACACCCGTGTACAGTAATTGTTTTTTTGTCCCAGTAATATGAATGATGTAACCAGTGGCGGATCCAGGATATTTTCTTATTGGAGGCAAAAGTTAAAAATTATTAAGTGATAATCACAATTTGGAGTGAATACTACTCTATATATTACTTACATTATTTGATCACTCATGATCTAAAGTAACACGTTAATAGTACACGCGTGTACAGTAATTCGTTTGTATCTAAAGTTACAATCACATATATATGTGCGACCTGGTAAATCACCATAAAAGATGAGTTTCAGATTCAATTGGGTGTCCCAGTTCAAATCCGAAAGTGGAAGAAACTACTGCGTCATCATCGCAGGAAAGGTTGTGCGCTAGTTCATCTCGATCAATTCCGCTACTAATTAATCTCTTCTGCACATCTCGATTCGTCCTCTCTCTTCGTTGAGGAGATATATGTGCGAATGGATCTATAGAAGTATTCAAAATGACTGCTGATCGGAATACGTTGTTGATCGGTGGATTGCTGTAGGGTTGTATAGAGGGGCAAGAGGGCGGTGCAGATTTCCAGAAAAGAACAGAAATTGTTGACCGAGAGAAAGAGAAAACGGAATTTTTATTTACATAAACGACACCGTATTGGACCGGTATACCATGCGTATGCTATACCGGTACCACGGTATAATTTGGGGATTATTATCATCACTCCATCAGGCGCGTCCATCATTTAACCGCCTCATCACCGTATATGATGCAAATTCTGCTTCAAAAGTGTATTCACAAACCTTCATAAATCATAACACACCTATAAGTTAACAAACTTCAATGATTTTAGGTGTTAAAATTTCTATACTGCCACTCAATATTTCCATGTATATTATACTTTAACTAATAAGATTACTTTTCTCTTGACGTTTTGCATTGAGGTATGAAGATGAAGCATGTTTAACAGTAAATTATATTCCTTCAATTCTACAAGTGGCGCAATGAAAAAAGTCCAGGTCTATTTTTTTCCCTGTTCAATATAGGAGATAAAACAAGTAATGTTAGCTTCATTATTTATCTTTCCAATTCAAGTTTGTTGTACGATGGAGTTAAATGTGATTTACTTTGGTTTAAATATTGATCAAGTAGAGTAGATTCTTATTTTTTAAAAAAATTAAAACCATCGGTGATGATGACCACAAGTCTGAAATATACACACATTATGCATAAATATATACAAGGACTAAAAATATGTGAAACGCATGGCAGAGATTTAAAAAATTCTGACACATAACTGACATAAATATAATTTAGAACATATGAATAACTATTTTATACGGAGTAATTACAAAAATGCACACTTATTATTTCGTATTTTTATATACTTTGATTTTTCTATAAATCCACAACATATTGTGATACAAAATGTACCTTCTCCCCACGAATATATAAGTTGATTTTTATCTGAATTAACACAAAAAGGGAAAAAGGGAAAATATGTCCTTCTACTATTTGAAATCCATTCATTTGAGCCGATGTACTAAAAAAGTATCACGATACGTTTACTTTGAAAACAAAATCACTTGAACCATTTTGAACTGTTATAGCAAGTAATTCTTGAAAAACTTTTAAAAGTTCATGTAAACTTGAATGGGTTTAAAATAGTAGCAGGACATATTTTCATGTAAACTTATAAAAGTTCATGTAAACTTGAATAAATAATGTAATAATAATATATAAATTCATAAAAATGAAAGAAAAATATTAATAATTTTAAAACCCTAAACAAAAAATTAAAAAAAAAAAGGAAAAAATTTAATTTGTAAAAAATATAAAATAAATAATCTAAAAACTTTTAAAAAGAATTAAAATTAAAAGAAAAATCCAAAAAACGGCAAAACATAGAGTTTTCCATTCTTTAATTGTTCAGATATTTTATTTATATTTATTCGAATTTTAGAATAGCATAAATTAAAAAACCTGCTATTTCAGGTTAAAAATCAGTTAAATGGCTGGATTGAACTATTTTTTAAAGTAAGTGTATTTCAATGATGGTTTTTTAGTAGAGGAGTTTGTTAGAAAAATGATATTGAAAATGCGAGTTTAACCAGATAAAAATCCCGAGTTTAAATCAAATCACCAGACAAACCGCCAAATGCAAGAAAAAGAAAATAATAATAATAATTAGAATAAATTAAAAAAAAAATAGAGTAAAGATAAGAAAAACTTATCGCAGGATCGCCCGTTAAAACGGACTGGCCTTGAAGAAAGATAGCCCCCGTATCCTGATAGCTATTCGGACGGGTCTGGCTAGCTCGCTCCCAGGATAATCCTACCACGTTTCAGAATTGTAGCTACCTTGACTGAAACCTTCGACCGTTGCACAAGGATTTGCCGATAAAAGAGATGATCACAAATAAGAGAAGAATATGGTATTCATATAAGGTATCAATATGGCTTCTCAAGAAAATAGGGAAAGTGGGATAACTCTCACACAAGGATCCTGAGAGTATCTCACGTAGTATATCTATATAGTTATAGACTTATAGTTTGTGAGTGCCTTGAGAGAATAAACTAATGCAATAGCAAGAGATATAGTGCTCTTATGTGTAAAGGTTAATACGGAGTATGATGTAGCAGGTCCCCTTTTGGAAATCAGATGTTCATATATATAAGCATACTAACGTATGCATGGAGACCTGAAGTTAAAGCTGGTTGTACGTCGTTAACGTTTCAAAATATCAATTCAATGATCTGGCAACGGCAGTGTTTTTAAATGCAATTTCAAACAGCCATAAACCCTTTCAAAGTAACGTACCAAGTTTTTATAACTTTGTATAACTGAAATAAAAACTTTTCAGGTTTGTGCAACCACAAAGTTTATGTCCAATAAAATAAATAATTGTCTTACCACTTAATATATTTGTTCAAACTTAAGTAACTTGAACGAGCAAGATAATAATTTGAAACCTACATGATACTTGAACAATAATGTTCCTTATCACATATTATATTAATCAGGGTAAGAGACAATTTATTTAAAATATTGAAAATAAGACCCACTTCAATAATACACCACTTCACGACATTTACAACTATGGATTAATGAAATAAATCCAAATATGTAAGTTGTTCTTTGGCGTATTAAAATATCTCCATTCTTATATATATTTTATACAATTATATCTTAGAACTCAAAATTGAGCCTCTTCATAATAATATTTGTATCATCATATTTCCATCAATCCCCCACTAATCCATAGTTGTAGACTCAACTCTAAAGACATAGTGTGCTTTCAAATATGGTACCTTCCGGTTTGAACCAAATTCTAAGCTCTTACCCTAACCCCCACAGGAACTGAGTGAACAGAGTTCTTGAACTCGAACCTTGATTGTGTTGGCGCGGGATAAAAGCAACACACTAACGGCGATGGCAACGATCTATAGGGGTGACGCTTTACGGCCGTGCGTCCGATCCTGTCTCAAGAATGTCATCGAGAATAAACCCACATTCTCTTATTGCGGCCACACAATAACATTCTCATAGTTGGGCATCTCCAAGAGTAGTGCATTGCTAACACTCTGCTATTAAAGCTTGATCCCATTCAGAGTCTTTAACTCTTACTAACTTAGCAATTTTAGCATCTCTAAGGCTTATCAAGGAATAGAACTCATAAAACAATTTTTTTCATGAGATGCACAATTCACTCTACGGTTTGTTTATACCTCATTGAACCTACTTTATGGGATCTCCACTCAGATAGGTTGGGTTGCTACCGTAGATCAATAATTATTGGGTTTCAGTCCCATTCCTAACCTTGATTTTATCACTTGATTTAAATCAAGTCCTTTTGTTAACGGGTCCGCTGTATTATCTTTGGATCCAACAAAATCAACAGCAAACACCCCTTGAGACACAAATTTCCTTATAGTTTTTAATCTAACTTGAATGTGTCTCCTAGTCTTTTGATTATACTTGGTACTCCTAATTTTTGCAATTGTACTCATACTATCACAATGCAAACAAATAGGTGGAATTGGCTTGCTGAATATAGGTAACTCGGACATTAGTCCCTTAAACCATTCAGCCATAATTCCTGTAGTATCCAACGCACATAATTCAGCCTCAAAAGTAGACCGAGAAAGTACAGTTTGTTTAGTGGACTTCCAGGCAACAGCCCCACCACCAAACGTAAACACATAGCCGGTACACCCATAACTCCCGGAGTTCTTAACTATCCAGCTTGCATCACTATATCCTTCAAGAACAGGAGGATATTTACCATAATGCAAACCTAAGGAAATAGTTCCTTTCAAGTATCTAAATACTCTATCTAAAGCCTCCCAATGAGTTCTGTTTGGACAGCAAGTGTACCGACTAAGTTTAGACACTGAAAATGCAATATCAGGTCTAGTACAGTTAGCTAAGTAACCCAAGCTACCAATCATCTGAGAATATTTTAATTGAGACACCGGAACACCACTTTCATTTTATACAAAGCTACAGAAGGATCATAGGGTGTTTTAGCAATTCTACTATTTTTAAATCCAAATTTCTCAATTAATTTTTCAATATAATGAGACTGAGAAATAGAAATGCCTTCGGTTGATCTAGTCAACTTTAGCCCAAGAATTACTTCCGCCACCCCCATATCCTTCATTTCAAACTTTGTTTTCAAAAATGACTTGGTCTCAAAAATAATATTATCATTAGTGCCAAATAATAATATGTCATCAACATATAGGCATAAAATAATGCTTATATCACCTTTACATTTATAATAAACACTTTGATCAGCATCTATAAGAGTAAATCCAAACGAAGAAATTATTTTATCAATTTTTCGTTCCATTGCTTAGGGGCTTGCTTAAGTCCATATAAAGACTTAACTAATTTACAAACTTTTCTCTCATTGCCTTTTGCCACAAATCCCTCAGGCTGATCCATATAAATTTCTTCTTCAAGGTCACCATGAAGAAAAGCTGTCTTAACATCCATTTGATGAATTTTAAGACCATATACGGAGGCCAATGCTATAAGCATTCTTATTGTGGTCATTCTTGCAACTGGAGCATATGTATCGAAAAAATCAATACCTTCTTTTTGTTTATAACCCTTAGCAACTAATCTGGCCTTATATTTATCAATGGTTCCATCTGGTTTTAGCTTCTTTTTAAAAATCCATTTACATCCAATAGTAGTACACCCGGGAGGAAGATCAACAAGCTCCCATGTTCCATTTTGAACAATGGAGTCCATTTCACTTTTAATTGCATCCTTCCAATACATGGCCTCAGACGTGGCCATTGCATCTCTAAAGGAAATTGGATCACCCTCAATATTGTAAGTGATAAAATCACTTCCAAAATCCTTAGTGATTCTAGCTCGTTTGCTCCTTCTCGGTTCATCTAGATCATTTGATTCAAAATCAATATGACTAGAACTACCAGATTCTACCCCCACATTTGTCATCTTTTCCACTTGATCAGGAATTGAATTAAATGTAGTTTCTTGATTTTCAAAAGAAGTATTTTGGGGCACACCCGTTTTCATTGGAAAAACATCTTCAAAGAAAGTAGCATCACGAAGTTCTACAATAGTATTGACATCTATGCCAGAAATTTCAGATTTAATAACAAAAAATTTCAATGCATAAGAATGTTCAACATAACCAATAAAAATAGCATCAACAGTTTTAGGCCCAAGTTTCTTTCTTTTGTGTTCAGGGACTAACACTTTTGCAAGACAGCCCCACATTTTAAAATATTTCAAACTTGGTTTTCTGCCTGTCAAGAGTTCAAATGGACACTTATCTTTATGTTTCATGGGAATCCTATTCAAAATATGGCAGGCCGTATTCAAGGCTTCCCCCCACATAAACTTAGGTAATCCAGAATTCTCTAATAAACTGTTAATCATATCTTTAAAAGTTCTATTTTTCCGTTCAGCTACTCCATTTGATTGTGGTGAATAAGGAGGTGCTTCTTCATGTACTAATCCGTATTTTTGGCATTCCAGTACAACTAAATTAGAAGTATACTCTCCTCCCCTATCAGACCTTAACCTTTTAATTTTCTTGCCAGTTTGATTCTCTATTTCATTCTTAAAAATTAAGAATTTTCCAAGAGCTTCATCTTTACCCTTAAGTAGATACACATAACAGTATTTAGAATAATCGTCAATAAAAGTGATAAAGTATTTTTTCTTATCACGTGTAAGAACTCCATTAAACTCACAAATGTCGGTATGAACTAAATCAAGTAATTCTGAATTTCTATCAATTGAATGATATGGTTTTCTTACTTGTTTAGTAGTAGCACATACCATACATTTCTTAGTTTTATCAATAGAGTGCTTAGGAATTAAATTTAAATTCATCATTCTTTTCACAGAATCTAAATTAACGTGACCCAAACGATAATGCCATAAAGTTGAAGAATCACAATTCTCAGATACATAATTTAATTCTAAATAATCAACCATAACTTTAAAAAGTCCATCAGACAAGTAACCTTTGCCAATAAAAGTTCCGCCAAATAAAATTACAACTTTATTTAATTTAAAAGACAACTCATAACCCTCCCTAACTAGAATGGAACCACTAACGATGTTCCTTCTAATTTCGGGAACGTGATGCACTCCATGCAAAGATAGAATTTTTCCCGAAGGGAATTTTATTTCTACTTTTCCAATTCCTTGCACACTTGCAGCACTTGTGTTCCCCATCATCACTGTTCTTCCAACCGCAGGCTGATAAGAAACAAAGAGCGATTTATCAGCACATACATGCACATTCGCTCCCGTATCTATTAGCCACTCATTGGAATTATAAATAGTGAAAATTTGAGGATTAATAGAAACGTACCCATTAGAACTAGTCCCTCCAGTCACCATGTTGACTTGAGGTCCCCCAGATTGAGCCTTGGCCTTTTTATTAGGACACAATTTGGCCCAATGCCCCATCTATCCACAGTTCCAGCATGGTCGGTTTGCCTTTGGTTTCTTTGCAATTTTTAGTTTGGCCTTTATGGGTTTAAAAGATGGTGATTGTTTATTTTTAGAATTATGTGCTTGCTTTCCCCCAGTCATAACATGAGCCTTCGGTTGAAATTCAACAGGCGCAATATAACCCGCTTTCTTATGCTCCTCCTCAACAGTAATGGAATGCATCAAAGATTTCCAAGTGATCTTTTTCATTTTATGTTTTAAAGTCATACCAAAATCTTCCCATGATTTGGGAAATTTTTCTATGACCGCCATCACTTTAAATTTTTTCAGGCAATTCCATATCCGCTTCACGAAGAGAATGTAAGATAAGCTCAAATTCTTGTGTCTGTTCTAACACCGATTTACCTTCTTTCATGTCAAATCGTAGGAATTTAGAAACAATATACTTTTCAAGACCGTGGTCCTCAGTATTATATTTCTTATCCAACTCATCCCAAAGGTCCTTAGCCGTGCCGTGGAGGGTGCAATAGACATCAAATAACATGTTGGAGAGACCCAACAAAATCATGCCTTTTGCAATTTCATCCCTCTCACGCCATAAAGCTTGGCGTTCAAGACTTTTGGGATCTGATTCAACAACGGGGGGACACACCGTCATAATTACCGAGAGCAAGCCCTTGGTGATTAACCAAATTTTCATACGTTGTTGCCAACGCTTGAAAAAATGCCCAGAAAATTTTTCCGGCATTCCAGTTTAATCAACCCTTTGCGAGCCCGTAGCAACATAGTCAAGTGTGTCTCCACAATTAGTCACAGACACATTATTTTCAGGGATTTCATCCACATTATTCTCAACAACAACATTTTCGGAAACTGCATTTTCCAAGTTTGCCATTTTTTTGGATTTTCCAAAACTCGAGAAATAATATCTTTCTTCAAGATTGTTAGAAAAATGATATTGAAAATGCGAGTTTAACCAGATAAAAATCCCGAGTTTAAATCAAATCACCAGACAAACCGCCAAATGCAAGAAAAAGAAAATAATAATAATAATTAGAATAAATTAAAAAAAAAATAATAGAGTAAAGATAAGAAAAACTTATCGCAGGATCGTCCGTTAAAACGGACTGGCCTTAAAGAAAGATAGCCCCCGTATCCCGATAGCTATTCGGACGGGTCTGGCTAGCTCGCTCCCAGGATAATCCTACCACGTTTCAGAATTGTAGCTACCTTGACTGAAACCTTCGACCGTTGCACAAGGATTTGCCGATAAAAGAGATGATCACAAATAAGAGAAGAATATGGTATTCATATAAGGTATCAATATGGCTTCTCAAGAAAATAGGGAAAGTGGGATAACTCTCACACAAGGATCCTGAGAGTATCTCACGTAGTATATCTATATAGTTATAGACTTATAGTTTGTGAGTGCCTTGAGAGAATAAACTAATGCAATAGCAAGAGATATAGTGCTCTTATGTGTAAAGGTTAATACGGAGTATGATGTAGCAGGTCCCCTTTTGGAAATCAGATATTCATATATATAAGCATACTAACGTATGCATGGAGACCTGAAGTTAAAGCTGGTTGCACGTCGTTAACATTTCAAAATATCAATTCAATGATCTGGCAACGGCAGTGTTTTTAAATGCAATTTCAAACAGCCATAAACCCTTTCAAAGTAACGTACCAAGTTTTTATAACTTTGTATAACTGAAATAAAAACTTTTCAGGTTTGTGCAACCACAAAGTTTATGTCCAATAAAATAAATAATTGTCTTACCACTTAATATATTTGTTCAAACTTAAGTAACTTGAACGAGCAAGATAATAATTTGAAACCTACATGATACTTGAACAATAATGTTCTTTATCACATTATATTAATCAGGGTAAGAGACAATTTATTTAAAATATTGAAAATAAGACCCACTTCAATAATACACCACTTCACGACATTTACAACTATGGATTAATGAAATAAATCCAAATATGTAAGTTGTTCTTTGGCGTATTAAAATATCTCCATTCTTATATATATTTTATACAATTATATCTTAGAACTCAAAATTGAGCCTCTTCATAATAATATTTGTATCATCATATTTCCATCAGAGTTTAAGTGATGTATTAGAAATAGTAGTAGGGTCTTTTTGACATTTTTCCCAATCCATAAACAAAAGCTTAATCGACTGATTCAGTACCCACTCACATAGTAAATTGATACTTAAACTTGATACTTAATATTGATACTTAAAATTGATACTTAAAATTGATACTTAAAATATTTTGATTTTTGGCCTTAAAAATATACTCCCTCCGTCCCAAAAAATTGTTCCACTTTCCCCTTTTGAAAAGTTTTTTGTGGCTACAATTCATTTACATTTTTCTTACTCAACCACAATAATACATTTCCACTTTATTCCCACTTTCTTAAACTCCGTTCCAAGTCAATGCGGGAACAATTTTCCGGGACGGAGGGAGTATTACATATATTTGGCTTTTGCTAATAATAAAACTCAAATTATGTAATGTGGTATGTTATTGGTTACGTACAGGCATACATCAACACAAAGACAATATTACTATTATCATTTCATGTTATAGAATTACATAGAAAAATACTCCGTATTATATTCTTTCAATCTTCTGTCCCGTGCATCGCACGGGTACGATACTAGTGCATATAAAACACAGTCAACTTCAAAAATGATTTGAATGCCTTCTCGATCAAATTTTGAGCTGAAATTTGGTATGGACAAACTAGACTTGTTGAAGAACATGCTCAAAAATTTTCATCAAAAAATTCCTCCGGGAAGTGCCCTAAATGAGGATGTTTGGACGGAGGCTCCTGTCCGAACGTTCGGACCTGATCATTCTTGCAAGAATCAATATCTTATGCACAATACGAATATACACTCGAGAACCAGTACCTAACGTATAGTATATATACAATCACAGTAAGTATTTACCGCACAAGAATCGGTATTTCACAAACAACAACCTATATTTACAGCACATGAACCCACCATCTTACTATCAGCTATGATAAAACACACTACAATTGGTATTTGATGCAAATTAAATGAATAGAAAATAAATTATAATTTAATGGAGAAATTTAATATAAAAAAGAATATTTTGTTTCTAAGCATGGACAACTAAATTCACGTCATCATTTTCATTTACCCCAGTGTGCAAAGGCTCCACTTATAGTGGGGTAAGGGGGGTCGGATGTACGCAGTCTTACCCCTGTACTAAAGCACAAAAATACCGTTTCCGATGACCCATAGTGAAAATTGCCTCCAAAATTGCATGAACTGACTGCTGCTTCATAACAAAGAAGCGTAAACAGTTTAGTGAGTTAAAAAACGCAAATGATGGGTTATTGCAAAATTGCATGAACTGACTGTTGCTTCATAATAAAGAAGCGCAAAATTGCATGAACTGACTGCTCCATTGCAAATGATGGAAAAACTAAATTCACGTAAGGAATGAAATTAAAAATTAATATAATATGCACCTTATTATATTACCTTCCTAGAAATGTGGAACGTGGAATATATGTGGAATGCATTAATTGCAATGGTTGGCCAGTAAAGAATAATACGAAAATGCCCTCTAGGGCCATTTAATCAATTGTAGATCAACATGTATTATGGAGGGTGAGGATTTGTTCTCGATCACTTCTCACATTAAGGGATGTATGTTCTCATTTGAACACACACACACACACACACACACACACACACACACACACACACACACATATATATAGAATTTGGATCAAATAAAAAAAAAAGTCTTAACGTGTAAAATGAGAATTAATCTCAGCCGTCCAAAGTGTCGATCTGATGCACAATAACTCATATCTGATGCACTTTCGAATAGACCTTATTTGATGCACTTTTCGAAAAGTTTTGGCTCCTACTTTGGAGTATGTTCCTGTCCACCTCTTTTCATTTGGTTGGGAATTGTTGGAAGAAAGTAGTTTATGAGTATTATATTTGGATGGTTGTGTGTGAAAGAGAGAATTTTAGAGAGAGATGATTTTGGGAGAACTTGGAGATTTTATTGATTTTGGAGCTTTTGGCTTGTATTACAAATGAGTGAGGAGTGCTCTATTTATAGGTCTCACAGGATCCTTGTAGGCACTCCTATTTCATTAAGATTCTACAATATTCCATAGAATTTTAGCTTAGGAACATTCTAGAATTATTTAATAAGTACATTAACTAAAAACTACTCTAGATCTTTCTTTACTAACTCTAACTTATGGGCTAACTAATTTATTATTTCTCATACAACTATTAGCCCAATAAGTTAACTTGTAATGGACCCAATTATTGGGCTAAGCCAAGTTTAATTTCTAACATCCCCTCTTAAACTTGACTTAGCAACACCAAGTAGATTCCGCATCTTTGCAAAGACATCGTGCTTGAGTGGCTTTGTGAGAATATCAGCGACTTGGTCTTGAGTCTTCACATACTCTACTTGAACTTCCTTCTTCGCTATCTTTCCTCGGATGAAATGATATCGAGTGTCTATGTGCTTACTTCGATCATGAAACACTGGATTCTTTGCTAATGCAATAGCTGACTTGTTGTCCACAAATATTGTTGTTGCTTCTTCTTGAGACATGCCGAGAGCTTGCAATATGTAGCGGAGCCAAATTGCATGACAAACACTTGATGTTGCTGCAACGTACTCGACTTCACAAGTAGATAAGGTGACGATCAATTGCTTCTTTGAAACCCACGTGAAAGCGGTGTTTCCCATGTAGAACACGAACCCAGTTGTGCTTTTGCGGCCATCAATATCTCCACCCCAATCACTATCGCAATATCCAACTAGCTTAAACTCATCAGATGGAGAGTAAAACAGCCCATATTCGGCGGTGCCTTTGAGATATCGCAAAATCCTTTTTGCGGCCTTCAAATGAGTTGTTGTGGGGGCCTCCATGAATCGACTAACAAGTCCAACACCAAAGAGAATATCTGGTCTTGTACATGTTAAGTATCTTAAACTCCCCCCAAGACTCTTAAAGTAAGTTGGATCAATCAATTTTTCTTTATCATACCTCGATAGGTTTAGTCCACTTTCAACAGGTGTACTTACAGGTTTGGAGTCCTCCATGTTGAACTTCTTGAGTACTTCTCTCGCATATCCTTCTTGAGTGATGAATATACCATCATCCATTTGTTTCACCTCGATGCCAAGATAGTAACTCATAAGCCCAATGTCAGTCATCTCAAACTCCCTTGTCATGACTTGTTTAAACTCATCGAACATCGTCATATTATTACCTATAAAGATGAGATCGTCCACGTATATGCACACGAGCAATATGTCTCCTTGATGATTTTTCTTTACATATAGTGCATGTTCTTGTGGACACTTCACGAATCCATTAGCTTGGAAGTACTGGTCAATTCTACTATTTCAAGCTCTTGGTGCTTGTTTAAGCCCATAAAGAGCCTTTCTTAGCCTCAACACTTTATCTTCTTGCCCTTTGACTTTGTAACCTTCGGGTTGCTCAATGTAGACTTCTTCTTCTAGGAGCCCTTTAAGAATGCGGTCTTGACATCCATTTGATGTATCTTCCACTTGTTGTGAGCCATGAGTGCAATTATCAATCTTATTGTTTCCAATCTACCAACGGGTGCAAATACTTCTTTGTAATCAATGCCATGTCTTTGGGCGTAGCCTTTGGCCACCAGTCTTGCTTTGTACTTCTCAACCTCCCCTTTTGCATTTTTCTTGATCTTAAATACCCACTTCACTCCAATTGCTTTATGATTTGATGGAAGTGTGGCTAGCTCCCATGTTTTGTTCTTCACAATGGACTTAATCTCATCATCCATTGCATCTCTCCACTTCTTGTTTCTTGTGGCTTCTTCAAAACTTAGTGGCTCGCAATCACCAAATAGACAAAAGAGTGTAAGTTCATCATTTGAGTTCAGGTTTTGTGTTACCTCGTAAAGCTCTTCAATGCTTCTCATGCGTGGTATTTCTCTTTCATCCGAACTTGGTGGGGAAGCTTGAGATTGAGTGGGAGATGGTGGAGGAGTTATATTTTCATGATTCTCTTCAACTTCTTCATATTCCATGGATGGTAAGAGGCTATAATCTTCTTTGTCGCCAATGCTCCAATTCCACGAGCCTTCTTCATCAAACTCCACATCACGACTTATTATAAGATTATTCAAATCCGGATTGTAGAGTTTGTACCCTTTTGAGTATTTGTCATATCCAATGAATATAAACTTCTCGCTCTTGTCGTCGAGTTTTGATCTAGTCTGATCAGGAACATGAGCATATGCAATGCATCCAAATACTCTCAAGTGCGAGACTCCGGGTTTACCTCCATTCCACGCTTCTTGTGGAGTTATTCCATCTAGACTCTTCGTGGGGCAGCGATTTTGAAGATAGACGGCACAATCCACAGCTTCAGCCCAAAATTCTTTAGGCATATTCTTCGTCTTTAGCATGCTTCGGGCCATGTTGAGGATAATCCTATTCTTTCTTTCGGCAACACCATTTTGTTGTGGTGTACGCGGGACAGTCATGGGACGACGGATGCCATTATCTTCACAAAATTGATTAAACTCTTTTGATGTGAACTCTCCACCTCGATCTGATCTCATGGCTTTAATAACGTACCCACTTTCTTTCTCAATAAGAGCCTTAAATTTCTTGAATGCTTCAAAGGCCTCTGATTTTTGTTTCAGAAAATATACCCATGTTTTTCTTGAGTAATCATCGATGAAAGTGAGAAAGTACTTACTTTTACCATGAGAACATAGAGTAATAGGACCGCATAAGTCGATATGGATTAACTCCAATGGCTCCTTAGCTCTTGAGGTAACTTCTTTAGGGAATGGTTTCCTTGATTGCTTTCCAAGTAGGCATCCTTCGCATAGTTGATCGGGATGATTGATGAAGGGCAAACCTTTCACCATGCCTTTGGACGATAGCATTTTCAAGCCACCAAAGTTCAAGTGCCCGTATCTTAAGTGCCAAATCCATGACTCGTCTTTCAAGCAACTTTTCAAGCATATGGCTTGATCTCTTTGAATATCAAGCAAGAACATCCGGTTTCTAGTCATCGGCACTTTAACAACTAGTCTCCCATTATTGTCTCGTAGAGAAAGAGTACGATTCTTTAAGTGAATATCATAGTCCTTTTCTAGGAGTTGTCCCATACTTAGAATATTTGTTTTTAAGTTGGGCACATAGTAAACATCGGAAATGAATTGGTGACTTCCATCATTTAGGCGGATTAGAACGTTACCTCTACCATTCACCATGACTTTTGATTCATCTCCAAAGGTAACATGACCTTGAGTTTGTTCCACCTTCACAAACAAGCTCTTATCTCCCGTCATGTGGTTGCTAGCTCCGGTGTCTAAATACCATGTGCTCTTCTTTGTTTGTTCTTCATGATTTGCCATCAACAAGGTAAGTTCTACCTCATTATTCATATCCATTAGATGGGCCTCTTCTTTCACATGATGAGGGTGCTTGCATTCATATGCATAGTTGCCATACTTATTGCAATTATGACACTTCAGTTGATACTTGTCGTACCTTTGTGGTTTGCTTCCTCTCCCACGGCCTCTAGATGTTTGTGTATATTGAATTCTTTCTTCATTGTTGAATTTTGCATAACCATGACCACGACCTCTCCCACGGCCTCTAGATGTTTGTGTATATTGAATTCTTTCTTCATTGTTGAATTTTGCAATATAGTCCGTATATTTATTCTCCCTCATACAAATGTAAACTAATTTACTACCCTCTCGGCCTCTCCCAACTAAAATATTTTACCTGATGTAAAGTAAAAAATGTTTTTAAAATAGTTTTTATTAAACATGGTGTAAAATATTTACTTACTCATAATTGTCTTTACACTTTCGTTTCAAAAGAAAATGAGTGGTACATATTCTATTAATTATTTCTTTCTTTCTTTCAATTGCACAATATCTATATCATTTCAAACAACGTTGCAAAAAGAAACCGTCGAGAGATACTATTGGGTCAGATAAAGTTTGTATATTTATCTTTTTATTATACCAAAGCAAAAAAAATATAATAGTTTAGGGTATCTCTTCTATAAATATATACTACTCTGTTCTCTTTTAAATGCAACGTTGGACTTTTTACACTATTCACATGTTCTATTTTGACCCTATTTTATTTATTAATGTACTATAAATTGAATTTGAAAAAAATATCGTTAAATTCCTCTCACTTTAAATTTTCATAATCCAAATTTTTTAATTTTTTTACTAATACGGAATGAAAGATATTAATGGTCAAACTTATGTATTGGCAAACGTGAAAAGTGGACCGTTGCAATTAAAAAAGAACGGATGAAGTATATTGTTTTAGGGTTTAGCAAAAAATTGGTTTAACAAAATATATCATATATATAGAGAGAGAAACTTTCTGTAACACCTTTGGGGATTAAACGTGATTTTATTTGAGCGGACAAAAGTGCGCGAACCCATTTTTAGTTTGGTAGGGATGGAGGAAGCAATATATAGTGTTTATAGAACATCACATAACAACATAAATGTTTGTATTGACTATTGAATGATGCAATGTAAACATTTCATAATGTGATGAAATTTGTCTACAGATACAGCCTTGTCAAGATTTTAAGAAACTAAGTGAATAAACCACATGTGAGATTACCAAACACGGCTTTCCTTCACAGTGGAAACAATGCTCTTCAGAGTGCTCTGCAATAGAACAGGGATGATCATTATTATGAGAGCTATTATACTCGGAAAGGCGGTTTATTAGATGTACTAACCATAGAATGATCTTTCAAGCCAAGTGAGAGAACCAAAGACCTAGAAGATCCTGATGAACTGTAAACATATTGTAAAGATACTCAATTACTCATCCAACATTCCCCACAGATGGTAACGATTGAGAAAACATGGCTGCTTTGTGCAGGACAAAAGGAAATTGTAGTCACCAGAGAAATGGAAGTACCTTATATGTTCAATAATCTGTCTAGCACAAGCTAATAGCAATACCTGCAGGATTTGTTATGGAGTATTATTATTTTATTCATGCACTCTAGACATTTAGAAGCAATGGTAATAGAACTCAGTAATGTGTTCATCACTTACCTCATCACGTTTTCCCAGCACAACAGACACACTAAAGTTTGGTTCCGTCGTCATCCCTTCCTCCTTCCTACCAAACCAGACCATACAAACAAATAATGCATCTGATTATAAATAATAAATTTTGATCTATTAACTTGGCTACCAACTACTCCCTCAGTCCAAAGAGAAGTCATGTTTGGTCAATGTACAACTTTTAAATTCCGGCAAGGCACAACACCTAGTAGTGAATTCCTGTCATCCTGCATGTACTTTTGAAACTATTTTTTTTACTTAACTAAACCTATACATCATACAGAGTAATATTTATCTTGTCTTTTAAATAGGTTCGTTTGATGGAGCAGTACATTTTTAGGGGAAAAAAGATTTTTGGGACAAAGCTCCACTTTTTTGCCGTTCTTAGAAAAGCTTAAATTATTGTTCGTGCATCCTGAATATTCTGAAATGTACTCAAAATGGACTTGTCCACTAAAACCTTAAACAATCTAGAATCCATAGTAATCTTTAGTTCTTTACAATAACTGTAGAAGACTACCCCCACGGACAGCAAAGTAGCAATTCCTTAAGAGGTTATAAGAGTTGGCAATATGCAAGGACATATGACTGGAATGGAGATAGCTTATATTTGAATTGTCAACAAACATGGATTCATGTCCTTAGCAACGACTAACTTCCACAGGAAGGTTGGATAAAAAAGCAAAAACAGCTAAAATAAATAGCAAGTAAAAATAACAGACCGGGCATGCAGTATGGTCCCCATGCTTCCTATTTGAGTTGCAATGACCTGAGCAAGTTACAAGAAACAAATCATAGAAGCCTCACAATTGCAATTTAAAAAAAAAAAACTCATTCAATGACCTGAGCAAGTTACAAGAAACAAATTTTAGAAACCTCACAATTGCAATTTAAAAAAAAAAACTCATTTACGAAATAGGGGATTCAGAACTCACAAGAAAATGGTCTTCGTAACTACATATGATGATATCTGTTTTATTCCCCTGAGTAGACAAATAAAAAGAAATCAAATTTGAGAAGAAAAGAAACTGTTGGGCCGCGGCTATATGAATTTCTACTGGGGCGATACAAGAGAACAATGCGACACAATACATCAAACACTTGGCGCGCATAGTTTTTATCACACATAAAATGGACTAAAATTGAGTATTTGCTCAGACATTTCAGAAACAGGATGAGCTGTGTTTAGCTTCTAGACACGTATGTCTTTCCAGCTTCAATATCATCGTGGGGGATACAGTGGAAAAACATAAAAATGAAAAGAACAAAAAAAAACAATGCGAAAGCATAGGAAAAAAACCTGGATGTCAAGAGAGAACTGCTTGTGGTGAACGGGAAAGTCCAGTGGTGAGATATTCTGATCCATCAACAATGAATTTAGAGTTTCAGACCAAGCTTTTGCAGACAAGACCTCGGTCTATTTCTAGGGGAGAAGAACAAATGATACGCAGAACATCAAATTTTGCAATGAGGGCCTCGGTTTCTTTAAAATGGAACTAATGTCCACATAGTTTTGCACTTTTGTATCAACTCATCATAAAAGCGGTATCCTAAGGGAGTGTTTGCAATAGCTTTAAAAAAAACACTTCTCAACTTTTGGCATAAAAAAGCACTTATTTACCAAACACTTCCAATTTTTACTTTTTCTCGGCTTGCGTGTGAAAAGTGTTTTTCCCTTTTCTATTACACAAAAAGCACTTATTTTACCAAACACTATCAACTTTTACTTTTCAAAATCACTTTTTTTACAAACACTATCAACTTTTACTACTAATAACTTTTTCATTACATCTCCAAAAGTGCTTTTTTTAAGCAGAAGCATTTGCAAACACTCCCTAACAAGTACTGTAATAAGTAAGACTATGGATTATGATAGGGGTGGGCATAAAACCCGAATCGAACCGGTACCGAACCGGTACCGAACCGGCCCGTAATGGTACCGAACCGAATATCGGGTATTTAAACGGTTCTGTAGATTTTCATCCCAAACCGAAATCGTACCGTTTGAAACGGCTACGGGACCGGTCCTAGATTTTGAGAACCGAAAAATACCGGACCGGACCATTCAAAAATAATGCATTCAATTTTTTATATTTTTTTGAAACCAAGTATGTATTCATGTGTCCCTAAAATAGCTAAATGTGTGTGTTTATAAGTATATTGTTATTTTTTCTTTTTAGATAATTTGTGTTATATTTTGGTATATATTGAAAGAAAGTTAAAGTTTTAAATTTATTAATGACTATTCATTTATAGTAATTAAGTGTATATGACTTATTGTTGTATCATGTATATGCAATTTTACAACTTAATTAATATAGTTTAAATCTTATCTCTCACGGTTCAGTTATAAATTAAATTAGAACTAATATTTAACCAAGAACAAAGTAGAAGAACGACGTTTTTTTCTATTATATTCTACAATTTGATGATATTCTTTTTATATTTTCACATTAACTTAGTAAATTTAATCATTTTGCTATACTTTTTCTTAGTTGTGTTGCACTATTTGTGTGTTTGTGAATTTTAGTACTGCGTATGTAATTTCTTGTATTTATATCGAAACTTCATGTGAGTTGGTTTGTGTTGTGATATCTACTAATTGCAAGATTTGTCTAATTTTTTAGCATGCGTTTGACATTGTACCGTACCGTTTTGTACCGTTCCGAAACGACACGGTACCGAATGGTTCCATCCTTAGAACTGGACCGCACCGGACCGTTAGAAACCTCACGGATACATTACGGGTTTTACTAATTTCCCGGACCGTTCCGGACCGCGCCCACCCCTAGATTATGATACACATTAGTGTTAGGAAATAATTTACGCAACACGAAAAACAATTCAAGAACAGGTAACCCAGATCGCCACGAATGACTACGTCTGGGAGCGCTATCAAGCCAGGAATATTATTGCTATTTTCGGATAAGGGATTACAAAGGGCGAGAACTTGTATTTATAGAGAGTAAAACCTACCCCTAAGCCAACTAGGAGGCTCGGCCAAAAATAAAGAAAAAATAATCCGTACGGCCCAACTATACGGAATCCATACGGCCCATCTGTACGGAATTGTACGGAAAACTTGTTCGTCAAAAATGGGCCAAAAATTTCGGATAGGGATTGATTATACAGTCTCTAACACCTTACAATTAGGTGATGTTTTTGTGAGCTTTTTAGTCAAGTTAGATTTTGATGATTTAAAAAAACTTAGAAAAAAAGTTATAGCTGCTTAATAAAAGGTTAATTGCTTTGATTCCGCAATGTTTAATATAATAAGTTGTTGTGACTAGTTCATGTTAAAAACTACAGACTTTCTCTCAGAAGCTATTAAGTGCATAATTGCATATTTTCTAGCTTTTTTACTATTCAAAAAGTGTTTAAGAGCTTCTAATTTTATGTTTGGCATCACGATTTTAAAGAACTTTTTACAAAAAATTTTATGAAGCCACGATGAGTAGTATTCGAGAAAAGTATGTACTCTGTAAATTTTATCATTAATTACAATAGCTTGTAAAGTGAAGGATCTAAAGGGGGCATGGGGGAGCACCCCGCTTGCGATCCCTAAAAACAGTAGTAGTCCTTATTTGATAAGATTTTGCCGCCCTCTACCGAAACGATTAATAATATTAATTTTTATATGAGTGCTTGGCTAAACCAATATGTTATAGAATATGCTATAGAAGATGCTATAAAAAGTAATAAATGGATTACTCCGAATTATTTACAATCCAGCCTAAACCAATATCATTTTGATCAATTATTGCGGAAATATAAAAATAAAATAAAAAAATCTAGTATTGCGTTGAAAAGAAGCTTCCTCACTATCCTTGCATTACAAGGAACTACTCTATAATTACTCCCTCCGTCCCAATTTGTTTTGTAAAGTCAACATTTTTTTGTCAATCAATAATAAAAGTCAACCCTCCTTATGGATAATCAATTCAATTTTTAATAATTAAAATTTATATATTCAAAAACTACATTAAAATCTCTTCAAAGTAGTAAACTCCAAATTAGAAAATAATTAAAAATTGACAATCTAATTAAGTGAACAAAACGAGACTGTTTGACTAAAAAAGTCAAATTTGCAACTCATTTTGGGACGGAGGTAGTACTTTTTACCGTTTTCATCCTAAAATGAAGTCTTCGTTTCAGTTATGAGGCATATTGAAAATATAGTTAACTCTTCTTTGAAGCCTAGATGGGAATAGGCAAAGCCTACATATGAAAAGTGTTGGAGGTATTGGTCCTACCAAGGCCTCCCTTCCACTTTATTTGTTGAGGCTTGCACACTCTATTTTACTCTCTCTGAGATATCTTTACTGTGGTATATATCCTGATCAAATATATACCTATTTTGAGTGGTTGACTTACCCACTTGGCTGGCCCCTTTGTGTTCTGTCCGCTGCATCCTTCTTTGTCTTGGCCTATACATGTGACTCTCCTTTGTCTTGGTAGCATGTGAATATCTCTTGTCTAGCATCACCCGTGACTCACTTTGGCAGCCTATTTGAAGTCCTTGCTTCTCCCTTGTTGAAGTAGCCTGCGTGAGTATCATCCTTTGTGTGAAGAGAGCAGAGCTCACTTCTTCTTCCTCCTTTGTGTGAGTGTAGAGAGGTCTAAGTGGAGAGTATAAAGTGTGTGCTATAGCTTCCTCCTAGTGTGGTGTGTGAGAGTGTGTGTTGAAAGACCTGAGCCGGAGACGGAATCCGATCCTTTCAGTGGTATCAGAGCCGGAGTTCGCCGTCTGCCGCCGTCCGCCGCCGCCGTCCGCCGCCGCCGTCCGCCGCCGCCGTCGATTGGAGCTCGCCGAAGGTCTTGGAGCTGCCTGGTCGTTCCCACGAGCTCGCTGAGGTCTCTGTTCTCTGAAATCGAGCTCGCCGGAAGTGGAACCTCCGCCATCGCCGCCTGGAACCTCCGCCATCGCCGGAGGTTGGTTTCCCTCTATCCGGAATTCGACGCCACAGGGGAGTTGCTCGCCTGAACCAGCCGCTGGAACCGCCGGTCGCCTGGATGTCCGTCGGTCGTCCTTCATCACTGGTCGCATAAAACCCAGGGACGCCGAATCCTGTTCATCGCGCAGGGAACGAGGACGAAGAAGCACTTCGTTAGCTTTTTTGGGGAGCCGCTGGGTTGCTGGTCCGATTTTTTAAATTGGGCCCTCTGCTGACTGGATGCTTGGAGGCTGGACTGGGGCTGCTGGGCTTCGGACTTTCTGGACTGCAGGAGCTGCTGGGTTGCTGAACTGGAGCTGCTGGACTGGGCTGGAGCTGGAGCTTGGACCGGGCTGGAGTTGCTGACTTGGACTACTGGAGGTGATGGACCGCCAGTCAACGCCGGTCAACGCCAGTCAACGCTGGTCAACTCAGTCAACCTTCCAGAAAAAAATCCCAATTTTTTTTAATTGGGTAGGTAAGGTCGAAACGCTCTCCTAGGGTTTCGCGAAGGTAAGTTTTCTGTAAACTTCCTATTTGTTATATTCCGGTTTTAATTTAATTTAATTTATTCCCCCTCCCCGCGGGCCGCCGGTTGATTTAATCCCGGCCGCCAACCCCCCAGGTACGTTCTAAACTCACTCCTTTGTGGCAGTTTGTTTTTAGTTGATTAATTAAATTACAAAGTGTTATTTAATTTAATTGTTTTGCGTAGGGGTGGTTTATTGGGTGGTAGGGGTAGAATTAATTAAATTTAATTTTCTGTCCGGAATTGTTTAATTGTCAAAATGTCCATTTTTTGCTATGTGTTGCATGCTGCCCGGGGTTATTAAAGTGAATACTTTATAACCCGGGTTGGATTATTTTCTGTCATTTCTATCTGTTTAGCTTTGTGTTCCTTTGTGGTTGATACCATGACTGCGAATCAGTATGGTATGCTTCCATTTAATGGAAAAACAGATTTTGATATTTGGAAACAGAAAATAAAGTGTGTTTTAATACAGCAAAAAGTTTTCAGAGCTGTCACTGGTATTTTCCTTGAATCAGAAGATAAGGCTAAGCAAATTGAAATGAACGAAACTGCTTGTTCTACTATTTACTTGAATCTGTCTGATTCTGTGCTTAGGAAAGTGGGTATTCTTGAGTCCGCTAAGGAGTTGTGGGAGAAATTGGATAGTCTCTATACTGATACCTCTTTACCAGGAAAGTTGTTCTTGCTAGAGAAATTCTTTAGGTTTAGGCTTGACCTGACTAAGGATATAGATGAGAACCTGGATGTGTTTAATAAATTGATACAGAATATCAAACAGGCAGGTGATAAACACATAGATGATTATACTCCCATAGTATTACTTAATGCCATTCCCGACTCTTATAATGATGTTAAGTCCGCTATTAAGTACGGTAGGGATGAGATTTCATTAGACATTGTGGTGAATGGGTTAAGGAGTAAGGAATTAGACCTGAAGCATGCTAGGGGTAGTGCTAGTCAGTCCAGGGACTCCGGTGAGGCTATGTTTGTTAGGGGTAGATCTAAGGGTAGGTCTAAGAACTCTAAGCAAAATAGTCAGGGTAAGAACGCTAGTCAGCCTGGGAGGAAGAGGAGTAAATCTAGGAAGAGAGTGTGTTACAATTGTGGTAACGCTGGCCATTTCATTAAGGATTGCCCCCACCCTAAGAAGACCGAGCATGCTAGTGTAGCTGTTGATAAATGTGACCTTGGTGATATTTTGATGGTTTGTGACCATGTTAATTCTGTGAGAAATTCCCTGTCTGAGCATGAATGGTTGATTGACTCTGGTTGTACCTATCACATGTCCCCCTTTAGAGATTTGTTTTCTACATATGAGTTATGTGATAGTGGCTACGTTTCCTTAGCTGATAATAAGAGATGCAATGTGCTTGGTGTTGGTGATATATGTCTGAAATTTTCTTGTGGCTCTGTGTTTACCATTAAGAATGTGAGGCATGTCCCTGATTTGTGTCATAACTTGTTATCTGTTGCTGCTTTGGAGAGTAGTGGGTTACAGGGAAAGTGGGGGAATGGTTGTATGAAAATCCTGAAAAACTCGCTTGTTTTGTTTAAAGCTGAGAAGGTGAATAACCTTTATGTGTGTCATGCTAAACCTTTTGCTGAATCTGTGAATGTTGTATGTTCTGATAAGACCTCTTTGTGGCATAATAGGCTAGGACATATGAGCAATAAAGGTTTAGATGTCATGCGTAGGGCTGGTTATTTTGGTAAGGACTCTGTGACTTCTGTGCCTTTCTGTGAATCATGTGTGTTAGGCAAGCAGCATAGAGTCAGCTTCCCTCCTTCCTCTTACCCTAATCTGTCTAAGTGTTCGTCTGTGCTTGAATATGTTCATGCCGATGTTTGGGGTCCTGCCAGTGTTCCTACCCACGGGGGTAGGAAATATTTCCTTTCTATCATTGATGATTTCTCTAGGAAGGTGTGGGTTTGCCTTTTAGAACACAAGTCTGATGTGTTTGTGAGGTTTAGGGAGTGGAAAACCCTAGTTGAAAACCAAACTGGCAGGAAGGTTAAAACTCTTAGGACTGATAACGGGTTAGAGTTTTGTAATAAGGAGATGGATAAGCTGTGTGTGGATTGTGGGATAAAAAGGCACAAAACTGTGCCTTATACTCCCCAACAGAATGGGATAGCAGAGAGAATGAATAGGTCTCTGTTGGATAAGGTTAGAAGCATGTTAGCTACCTCTGGTTTGTCTAAGAAATTCTGGGGTGAAGCAGTTACTACTGCTGCCTATTTGGTTAATAGGTCCCCGTCTGTCCCTCTTGGTGGTAAGTGTCCTGAAACCGTCTTTACCGGTAAGCCTCTTGATCTGTCTAACCTTCGGGTGTTTGGTTGTGCAGCATATGCACACCAACAGGGTGACAAGTTGGATCCTAGGTCTAAGAAGTGTGTCTTCCTAGGTTATCCAGAGGGGGTAAAGGGTTACAGGTTATGGGATAGGAACCAGGTAGGCTTTAAAGTGGTCCTTAGCAGAAATGTGGTGTTTAATGAAACTGTTTTTCCTTGCTTGACCGAGTCTGCTTCTAATCCTGAGTCTAGGTCTGATAGTACTCCTAGTGAGGTGGAGTCTGTCCCTGTTGCTGCTAGTCCTTTATCTGTTGATCCTGTTATTTCTGATGATATTGTTATGCATGATTCTGATTCCTCTGAGCATGATAGTCCCACCACCTCGAGTGAGGTGGAGCATTTGCATGATACTGAGCATGATTTGCATGATATGGGTGCTGAATCTGATTTTCATGATAACAATAATTTGCATGAGTTGCATGTGGAGCCTAGTAGTGATAATTTGCATGATTATCAACTTGCTAGAGATAGGAGTAGAAGGGCTATCAGGAGAACTGCTGATAGTATGCCTGATTATGCTTTCATTGTGCATGATACTTCTATGTTTGCATTTTCTGTGTTTGAATCCCTAGAGCTGAATGAACCCAAGACCTACCGTGAAGCCTTAGGTTCCAAAGAGTCTCAGAAATGGATTAGTGCCATGAAAAGTGAGATGGACTCTTTGAGAGTGAACCAGACTTGGACCCTTGTACCTAGACCCCCCAACTGTTCGGTAGTTGAGTGTAAGTGGTTGTTTAAGGTTAAGGAAGAACCTAGTGATGTTAGGTTTAAGGCTAGGTTGGTTGCGAAGGGGTTTACTCAAAAAGAGGGGGTAGATTATGCAGAAATCTTTGCTCCTGTTGTTAAATTCACCACTATTCGTATGATGCTTGCTTTAGTTGCTCACCATGACTGGGAAATGAAACAGATGGATGTAACTACTGCTTTTTTGCATGGTGAATTGGATAAAACAATTTATATGACCCAGCCTGAGGGCTTTGTGGATCCCAAGAGAAGTGAGCATGTCTGTTTGCTTAGGAAGGCTTTGTATGGCCTGAAGCAATCCCCTAGGCAGTGGAACATCAAATTTGATAAATGCATGATATCTTTGAAGTTCCAAAAATCTGTTTGTGATCATTGCCTGTATTTCAAAAATACTTCTTCTGTGCCTGTATTTTTGTTACTCTATGTGGATGACATGCTGATAATTAGTCCTTCTCTGAATGCTATTAAAGATGTGCAGAAATGTCTTTGTGCGAATTTTGCCATGAAAGACCTAGGTGATGCCAAGAGGATCCTAGGCATAAACATTGTTAGGGATAGGAGTAAGCGTACTCTTACTTTGAATCAGATTTCTTACATAGAAAAAGTTTTGAGTAAATTTAATATGTTATCTGCTTCTCCTGTTAATGTCCCTATGGCATCTCACTTTGTGTTAAGTAAGGACCAGTCTCCCAAGACTGCTCCTGAAATTGAGAAAATGAAATCTGTGCCTTATTCCAGCGCAATAGGGTCGGTGATGTATCTTATGGTTAGCACTAGACCTGATATTGCATATGCGGTTAGTTGCTTGAGTAGATATATGTCCAACCCTGGTTTGCCCCATTGGAATGCTCTTAAGTGGTTGCTTAGATATCTGATTTCTACTGTGAAGCATGGATTAATTTTCTCTAAATGTGCTAGTGGTATTGAATTGATTGGTTATGTTGATTCTAACTATGCAAATGATAGAGATAACAGGAAGTCGACCACTTCTTATGTTTTTACTTTGTGTGGCTCTTGCATTAGTTGGAAGTCTCAACTACAGCCTATTGTGACCCTTTCTACCACTGAGTCCGAGTATGTTGCAGCCACAGAAGCGTTTAAGGAAGCCATCTGGCTCAAACGCCTTGTCTCCGAAATTGGGTTTCTCAAAAAGGGAGTTACCATTTTCTCGGATAGCCAATCGGCTATCCAACTTTGCAAAAATCCTGTATTTCATGATAGAACTAAGCATATTGATGTTAGGTTCCATTTCATACGTGATATTGTTGATGCAGGTGGAGTCAAGCTGTGCAAGATCCCATCCGAGTTTAACCCCGCGGATATGGGTACCAAGTGTCTTTCTGCTGAGAAGCACTTGTCCTGTAAACGCGTGTTAAACTTTGATTGTGGATAACTGTGGGTTGCCTAATAAAGTGTTTGCCCGTTGTGTCTGTTGATATTCCGGGTGACCCGGCGATGATGAGTCTTATCACAACTTTGTATTGTTACTCTACACCACCTAGGACCAATAAGGTGGAGAATGTTGGAGGTATTGGTCCTACCAAGGCCTCCCTTCCACTTTATTTGTTGAGGCTTGCACACTCTATTTTACTCTCTCTGAGATATCTTTACTGTGGTATATATCCTGATCAAATATATACCTATTTTGAGTGGTTGACTTACCCACTTGGCTGGCCCCTTTGTGTTCTGTCCGCTGCATCCTTCTTTGTCTTGGCCTATACATGTGACTCTCCTTTGTCTTGGTAGCATGTGAATATCTCTTGTCTAGCATCACCCGTGACTCACTTTGGCAGCCTATTTGAAGTCCTTGCTTCTCCCTTGTTGAAGTAGCCTGCGTGAGTATCATCCTTTGTGTGAAGAGAGCAGAGCTCACTTCTTCTTCCTCCTTTGTGTGAGTGTAGAGAGGTCTAAGTGGAGAGTATAAAGTGTGTGCTATAGCTTCCTCCTAGTGTGGTGTGTGAGAGTGTGTGTTGAAAGACCTGAGCCGGAGACGGAATCCGATCCTTTCAAAAAGACATTTAAATCTCTATTAATAATTACTATTTTATCTTGATATATAAAGAAAAAATAAATGTCCAAAACATATTATATAAAATTGAATTTAATTTTTACTTTGTTTAATATATATAAATTATATGTATAAAAAGTTAAAATACAAAATGATATACCTATTGTTGCTTTTTACTACTCCATACTAGATTCCTTATACTACGTATAACACGTATTTTCACGCTTTTGGTGATCAACTCTTCAATTGACCACCTTTTTTAAACGTGAAGTGTTTTCTGCATTCTCACGCTCAGGCGTTTCTAGGGCCCAACATTTTGCCGTCATTTAGAACACTACTAATAATATTTAAATTATACTCGTATATATAACTAAATGGAATTTTAACATTTAGAAAGCAAACTAAAGTATATTGGATTGGAAAATCAAATACTAACACTATATAAAGAATAACAAGTTCTGCCCATTTGGCATGGATCTGCAAAGATTTCTATCGTGGCTCCTGTGCAATACTTTTCGTGTTAAAATGGCTTCCTTGCGGATTCGTGGATCATTGCTGAATTCATTTCAAACTGTTAGGAATTTAGCTGATTAAGGCGGAAGCCAATAACAGAGAATTCTTATATGTAAAATGTTCCATACTCTAGTGCAGTGGGAATTCTTATACGGAGTATATGCTATGGTATGCACTATACCAGATTTGGCTTATGCAGTGAGTGTTGTAAGCCGATATATGCACAACCCTGGTAAGGAACATTGGAGCGCCGTAAAATGGATTTTACGGTACTTAAAGGGTGCTTCTTGTTGGAGGTATTGGTCCTACTAAGGTCTCCCTTTCACTTTATTAGCTGAGGATTGCACCCTATTAATTTACTCCCTCTTTGACACCTTTTACCTTGGTATATTATCTGATCAATTATATACCTGTTGACTCCTTACCTGGATTTGGCCCCTTGTGCTGTCCGCTGCGGTACCTGCCCCTTGTCTTGTTATACTCGTGAGTGTCCTTTGTGGTCTCGTGAGAGTCCTTGTTGTTTGCCCATAGGTTGGCAGCCTACTATAAGTCAACACTCTCCCCTTCTTTGTGAGATAAGCGTGCGAGAGAAATAAACGTGGAGCAGTGTCTTCCTTCTTCCTCCTTGTGTGAGTTCCTTTGTGGTTAGAAGAAGAGAGTAAGAAAATAGGTGTGCTATAGCTTCCCCTAGAGTGGTGTATGCGAGTAGTGTGTGTAGAAAGACCTGAGCCGGAGACGGAAAAGATCCTTACAGTGGTATCAAAGCGGGGTTCCGCCGTCTGCCGCCGTCCACCACCACCGTCGATTGGAGCTCGTCGAAGGACAACCAACGCACTGGTGCTTTCCATCAATGTCCGTTCGCCGCCTGGATATTGAAATTGACCCCTGAACGAAGCTCAAAACCATCGCCGGAGGTTGGTTTCCCTCCGTCCGGAATCGCCGCCGTTGGGAACGAAGCTCGCCGTCCGAAGATATCTCGCCGCTCGCCACCACCGGTCACCGTTTCGTTGCCTGGGGGCTCCGCCATCGAGGTCGCTACTCGTTGGTGCTGGGTTCGCTCGCAGAAGATAGATGAAGGCCCTGGTCGGGTACTGTTAATCGACGCCAGCTCGCGTAGAAGATACGCAAGTGGGCTGGTGTATTTTTTTTTTAATACTGGGGCTAAGTTGCTGGACGGCTGCTTTACTGCTGGGCTGGTGCTATTGGGCTTCTGGACTTCTGGATTTGGACTGCTGGAGCTAGACAGCTTGACCTTTGCTGTTGGACTGCTGACCTGGGCTGGAGCTGCTGGACGCCAGTCAACCGCTGCCGGTCAACGCCGGACAACGGCAGAAAAATCCTATTTTTTTAATTGGGTAGGTAAGGTCGAAACGCTCTCCTAGGGTTTCACGAAGGTAAGTTTTCGATAAACTTCCTATTTGTTGTATTCCGGATTTAATTTAATTTAATTTATTCCCCCTCCCCACGGGCCGCCAGATTTGGACTGCTGGAGCTAGACAGCTTGACCTTTGCTGTTGGACAGCTGACCTGGGCTGGAGCTGCTGGACGCCAGTCAACCGCCGCCGGTCAACGCCGGTCAACGGCAGTCAACGGCAGAAAAATCCCATTTTTTTTAATTGGGTAGGTAAGGTCGAAACGCCCTCCTAGGGTTTCCCGAAGGTAAGTTTTCGATAAACTTCCTATTTGTTATATTCCGGATTTAATTAAATTTAATTTATTCCCCCTCCCCGCGGGCCGCCGGTTGATTTAATCCTGGCCGCCAACCCCCCAGGTACGTTCTAAACCCTCCCCTTTGTGGTAGACTGTTTTTAGAGTGTTAATTGAATTGCTAAGTGTTATTTAAATTCAATTGTCATGTGTAGGGGTGGTTTATTGGGTGTTAGGGGTAGAATTAATTAATTTTAATTGCTGTCCGGAACTGTTTAATTGCCATAATGTCCTTATTTGCTATGTGTTGCATGCTGCCTGGAGCCATTAAAGTGAATACTTTATAGCCCGGGTTGGATTATTTTCTGTCAAATTTTGTCTGTTTAGCTTTGTGGTGTTTTGTGGTTGATACCATGGCTGCTAATCAGTATGGTATGCTTCCATTTAATGGAAAAACAGATTTTGATATTTGGAAACAGAAAATTAAGTGTGTTTTAATACAGCAAAAAGTTTTCAGAGCTGTCACTGGTATTTTCCTTGAATCAGAAGATAAGGCTAAGCAAATTGAAATGAACGAAATTGTTTGTTCTACTATTTACTTGAATTTGTCTGATTCTGTGCTTAGGAAAATGGGTATTCTTGAGTCCGCTAAGGAGTTGTGAGAGAAATTGGATAGTCTCTATACTGATACCTCTTTGCCCAGGAAGTTGTTTTTACTAGAGAAATTCTTTAGGTTTAGGCTTGACCTGACTAAGGATATAGATGAGAACCTAGATATGTTTAATAAACTGATACAGAATATCAAACAGGCAGGTGATAAACACATAGATGATTATACTCTCATAGTGTTACTTAATGTCATTCCCGACTCTTATAATGATGTTAAGTCCACTATTAAGTATGGTAGGGATGAGATTTCATTAGACATTGTTGTTAATCGGTTAAGGAGTAAGGAATTAGACCTGAAGCATGCTAGGTGTAGTACTAGTCAGTCCAAGGACTCCGGTGAGGCTATGTTTGTTAGAGGTAGATCTAAGGGTAGGTCTAAGAACTCTAAGCAAAATAGTCAAGGTAAGAACACTAGTCGGCCTGGGAGGAAGAGGAGCAAATCTAGGAAGAGAGTGTGTTACAATTGTGGTAACACTGGCCATTTCATTAAGGATTGCCCTAACCCTAAGAAGACCGAGCATGCTAGTGTAGTTGTTGATAGATGTGACCTTGGTGACATTTTGATGGTTTGTGACCATGTTAATTCTGTGAGAAATTCCCTGTCTGAGCATGAATGGTTGATTGACTCTGGTTGTACCTATCACATGTCCCCCTTTATAGATTTGTTTTCTAGATATGAATTATGTGATAGTGGCTATGTTTCCTTAGCTGATAATAAGAGATGCAATGTGCTTGGTGTTGGTGATATGTGTCTGAAGTTTTCTTGTGGCTCTGTGTTTACCATTAAGAATGTGAGGCATGTCCCTGATTTGTGTCATAACTTGTTATCTGTTGCTGCTTTGGAGAGTAGTGGTTTACAGGGAAAATGGGGGAATGGTTGCATGAAAATCTTGAAAAAATCTCTTGTTTTGTTTAAAGCTGAGAAGGTGAATAACCTTTATGTGTGTCATGCTAAACCTTTTACTGATTCCGTGAATGTTGTATGTTATGATAAAACCTCTTTGTGGCATAATAGGCTAGGACATATGAGCAATAAGGGTTTAGATGTCATGCGTAGGGCTGATTATTTTGGTAAGGACTCTGTGACTTCTGTGCCTTTCTGTGAATCATGTGTGTTAGGCAAGCAACATAGAGTCAGCTTCCCTCCTTCCTCTTACCCTAATATGTCTAAGTGTTCGTCTGTGCTTGAATATGTTCATGCCGATGTTTGGGGTCCTGCCAGTGTTCCTACCCACGGGGGTAGGAAATATTTCCTTTCGATTATTGATAACTTTTCTAGGAAGGTGTGTGTTTGCCTTTTAGAACACTAGTCTGATGTGTTTGTAAAGTTTAGGGAGTGGAAACCCCTAGTTGAAAACCAAACTGGCAGGAAGGTTAAAACCCTTAGGACCGATAACAGGTTAGAGTTCTGTAATAAGGAGATGAATAAGCTGTGTGTGGATTGTGGGTTTAAAAGGCACAAAACTGTACTTTATACTCCCCAACATAATGGGATAGCAGAGAGAATGAATAGGTCTCTGTTGGATAAGGTTAGAAGCATGTTAGCTACCTCTGGATTGTCTAAGAAATTCTGGGGTGAAGCAGTTACTACTGCTGCCTACTTGGTTAATAGGTCCCCGTCTGTCCCTTTTGATGGTAAGTGTCCTGAAACCGTCTTTACCGGTAAGCCTCTTGATCTGTCTAACCTTCGGGTGTTTGGTTGTGCAGAGTATGCACATCAACAGGTTGACAAGTTGGATCCTAGGTCTAAGAAATGTGTCTTCCTAGGTTATCCAGAGGGGGTAAAGGGTTACAGGTTATGGGATAGGAACCAGGTAGGCTTTAAGGTGGTCCTTAGCAGAAATGTGGTGTTTAATGAAACTGGTTTTCTTTGCTTGACCAAACCTGTTTCTAATCTTGAGTCTAGGTCTGATAGTACTCCTAGTGAGGTGGAGTCTGTCCCTGTTGCTGCTAGTCCTTTATCTGTTGATCCTGTTATTACTGATGATATTGTTATGCATGATTCTGATTCCTCTGAGCATGATAGTCCCACCACCTCTAGTGAGGTGGAGCATTTGCATGATACTGAGCATGATTTCCATGATATGGGTGCTGAATCTGATTTTCATGATAACAATAATTTGCCTGAGTTGCATGTGGAGCCTAGTAGTGATGATTTGCATGATTATCAACTTGCTAGAGATAGAAGTGGAAGGGCCAACAGGAGAACTGCTGATAGTATGCCTGATTATGCTTTCGTTGTGCATGATACTTCTATGTTTGCATTTTTTGTGTTTGAATCCCTAAAGCTGAATGAACCCAAGACCTATCGTGAAGCCTTAGGTTCCAAAGAGTCTCAGAAATGGATTAGTGCCATGAAAAGTGAGATGGACTCTTTGCGAGTGAACCAGACTTGGACCCTTGTACCTAGACCCCCCAACTGTTCGGTAGTTGAGTGTAAGTGGTTGTTTAAGGTTAAGGAAGAACCTAGTGATGTTAGGTTTAAGGCTAGGTTGGTTGCCAAAGGGTTTACTCAAAAAGAGGGGGTAGATTATGCAGAAATCTTTGCTCCTATTGTTAAATTCACCACTATTCGTATGATGCTTGTTTTAGTTGCTCACCATGATTGGGAAATGAAACAAATGGATGTAACTACTGCATTTTTTCATGGTGAATTGGACAAAACAATTTATATGACCCAGCCCGAGGGCTTTGTGGATCTCAAGAGAAGTGGGCATGTCTGTTTGCTTAGGAAGGCTTTGTATGGCCTGAAGCAATCCCCTAGGCAGTGGAACATCAAATTTGATAAATGCATGATATCTTTGAAGTTCCAAAAATCTGTGTGTGATCATTGCTTGTATTTCAAAAATACTTCTTCTGTGCCTATATTTTTGTTACTTTATGTGGATGACATGCTGATAATTAGTCCTTCTCTGAATGCTATTAAGGGGGTGTTTGGATCTGATTCTCAAAACTGATTCTGCTCCTTCAGGGAGCAGAAGCAGAAGCTAGAGTGTTTGGGTGAAATTCCAGAAGCACTTTTGGAGCTCTAATTTACTCTCAGAATCAGTTTTTTTAGAAGCTGGGAGGTACCAGCTTCTGAAAACTGATTCTGATTCTGCTTCTGTTTTTAAAAAAGAAGCAGAAGCCGAATCAGTTCCAAACACCCCCTAAAGATGTGCAAAAATGCCTTTGTGCGAATTTTGCCATGAAAGACCTAGGTGATGCCAAGAGGATCCTAGGCATAAACATTGTTAGAGATAAAAGTAAGCGTACTCTTACTTTGAATCAGATTTCTTACATAGAAAAAGTTTTGAGTAAATTCAATATGTTATTTGCTTCTCCTATTAATGTCCCTATGGCATCTCACTTTGTGTTAAGTAAGGACCAGTCTCCCAAGACTGCTCCTGAAATTGAGAAAATGAAATATGTGCCCTATTCCAGTGCAATAGGGTCGGTTATGTATCTTATGGTTAGCACTAGACCTGATATTGCATATGCGGTTAGTTGCTTGAGTAGATATATGTCCAACCCCGGTTTGCCCCATTGGAATGCTCTTAAGTGGTTGTTTAGATATTTGATATCTACTGTGAAGCATGGATTAATTTTGTCTAAATGTGCTAGTGGTATTGACTTGATTGGTTATGTTGATTCTAACTATGCAAATGATAGAGATAACAGGAAGTCGACCACTTCTTATGTTTTTACTTTGTGTGGCTCTTGCATAAGTTGGAAGTCTCAACTACAGCCTATTGTGGCCCTTTCTACCACTGAATCTGAGTATGTTGCAGCCACAAAAGCGTTGAAGGAAGCCATCTAGCTCAAACGCCTTGTCTCCGAAATTGGGTTTTTTAAAAAAAGGAGTTACCATTTTCTCGGATAGCCAATCGACTATCCAACTTTGCAAAAATCCGGTATTTCATGATAGAACTAAGCATATTGATGTTAGGTTCCATTTCATACGTGATATTGTTGATGCAGGTGGAGTCAAGCTGTGCAAGATCCCGTCTGAGTTTAACCCCGCGGATATGGGTACCAAGTGTCTTTCTGCTGAGAAGCATTTGTCCTGTAAACGCGTGTTAAACTTTGATTGTGGATAATTGTGGGTTGCAAAGTGTTTGCCCATTTTGTCTTTTGATATTCCGGGTGACCCGGCGACGATGAGTCTTGTCACAACCTTGTATTTTTACTCTACACCACCTAGGACCAATAAGGTGGAGAATGTTAGAGGTATTGGTCCTACCAAGGTCTCCCTTCCACTTTATTAGCTGAGGATTGCACCCTATTAATTTACTCCCTCTATGACACCTTTTACCTTGGTATATTATCTGATCAATTATATACCTGTTGACTCCTTACCTGGCTTTGGCCCCTTGTGGTGTCTGTTGCGGTACCTGCCCCTTGTCTTGCTATACCCGTGAGTGTCCTTTGTGGTCTCGTGAGAGTCCTTGTTGTTTGCCCATAGGCTGGCAGCCTACTATAAGTCAACACTCTCCCCTTCTTTGTGAGATAAGCCTGCGAGAGAAATAAACCTGGAGCAGTGTCTTCCTTCTTCCTCCTCGTGTGAGTTCCTTTGTGGTTAGAAGAAGAGAGTAAGAAAATAGGTGTGCTATAGCTTCCCCTAGAGTGGTGTATGTGAGTAGCGTGTGTAGAAAGGCCTGAGCCGGAGACGGAAAAGATCCTTACACTTCTTTTTTAGGCTTGGTTTTTGATCGAAATGTTTTTGTGTCTACTGACATTGTGGGCTTTGTAGATTTTGATTATGGTGGTGATCTTGACAGACGTCGATCACTATCCAGTTATATTTTCACTCTTTGTAACTATGCTATCAGTTGGAAAGCTACGCTCCAGTCTATCGCTGCATTATCAACGACTGAGGCGGAATATATTGCAGCAACAGAGGGTGTCAAAGAAGCTACATGGCTATGAGGTTTGGCTACGGAGCTTGGTGGTACACAAGGTCAGACCTTCGTGTTTTTAGATAGTCAAAGTGCTATCCACCTCACCAAGAATGATACATACCATGCCAAAACAAAACACATCGATGTCGAATACCATTTCATTCGTGACATTGTAGATTTGTAGCTGCGGGAGATATAGTTGTTCAGAAGATTCATACATTGGAGAATTCAGCAGATATGCTAACCAAGCCTGTTCCTGTTGCTAAGTTCAAACAATGTTTGAGTTTAGTTGGTTGTTCCAGTTATTAGCTTCTGGTGGTGTCGTTTTTTTGGTCCAAGGTGGAGATTGTTAAAATAATAAGTGGCCCAAAAGTAGTTAGGACTTTTTCAACTCCACTTCCCTAATGGTCTCTACCCATTAATGTTATTTTTTTTTATGCCGTGTATTTTCAGTTTTATCTCTTTGTTTGCTTGTATAAATAGGCTCTGCAATTTAATGCCTTGTACAGAAAAAACATTACTCTTCAATTCAGTACTATCTCTTCCCAGCAAAAAAAAGTATTATCTCTTCCCAGCAACTTAGATATTTTCCTTGTATTAGCTTTTAACTTTTATGTATTAAAAAGCGGAGGGAGTACTTTATCAATAAAATAAAGAAAAAATTATATGTAGAAATAGCTAAAATGATCATCTATAGTAACTTCAGCCAATATAGCCAGAAAAGTAACTGCAACCTTACTTTTTCTGCTTATTACACAATTCAGTGTGCGAAAGCAAAAGTTACGTGTTTGGTAAAAAAGTTGGCTGGTTAGCCGGATAAGCCGAAAAACAGTGTTGCCAAACGGCCTCTTAGTGGGACGGAGCCACGGAGGTAGTATAAGTTTTCTAAAAATATTACTAATTACTAAATCAAAATAATAGATAAGAATGTGACTAAAGTTACTGTAAATATAATTTCATGGTCATTACCATCAGGGGCGTAGCCAGGATGGATGTGAGGGGGTGACCAACTATATACTAAAAACATTACATAAAAAATTTTAAAGCGGAAATAGTGTGAACATAATGATTAAAATCCATTAAAATTCATAATAATATTTTTTTTAAAAAACATACAATGTTTGAAACTAAAACGTTAATTGAGCATGATGTTCTTTGATCTTAGCACTGAACCAAGTGGATTGAAAATGACGTATTTTATCTTTGTATTCTCGGCTTTTGTAAAAGTTCAATTTCGGTTGATAAGGTCCAAACATCAAATAAGGTCTAAGTATCAAATAAGATCGTCTAATTTCATCTCTTTTCTCTAACGACCAATCACTTATTGTTTTGCGTTTTCCCGGATCCCGCTCAGTTACAAGTGCATCAGAAATTACGTCCACTTGAGCGGATGAGATATTAGGAGTTTCAATTGAGACATTTAACTCTTATCTATTTGTGTGCTTGTACTAGGCTTATAAAACAAACGCAACGTGATTTTTGCCTTTTTGAAAGTAGATTGAGTAGACATACCTACTAAAATTAGCAAAAACATAAAAAATTAATTAATATTTTATTTTAATTCATATATTTCATATTAATATTTTAAGAAATTCACAAATCACATTTGACATTCCTAATTAACTACTTCACAATTCAAAGCACACAAATCAATTGAATTAACAAATAAAATACTTAAACTAAAATAAAATTGTAAAAACAAAAAAAAAAAAACAGAAACCCTTACCTTGGCTCAGCAGACGAGCAGAAGCAGAGGGCGACACACCAATTTGGTTGTGTCGAGACTGGAGCCCTCAAGGCTCGAGAGAAAAAGACAGCAATCAAGATACGATCAGGGGAAGACAGCGAGCAGCAGAGGCCAGAGGGTGCGTTCGTGCGTGTCCGTCCTCCACCGATAAGAGCGGCGGAGCCGGCAAGCAGTGGAGTGGCGACGTCTGGCTGATAGGGACCCGGGTACTACAAATAATTAGAGTCTTATTAAGTATTTTAATGTTTTCCAATAATAGGGTTCTAGGCCCAATAGCTTAAGTGAGGGCTGGCCCTTTTAGAGAGTTTTATTATAAAAGGGGGTGGGGGGGGGGGAAGAATAACGCAGGCAGTTTTGGGATCGGGACTGGGAACTTGGGAGTGTGAGGCCACTCGAAGAGTCTCAAACGTTTTTTCTGTATTCCAGCTTTAAAACTTCATTAATATACTTCGTTAGCTACTGGACTTCTATCGTTACCTTATCATTTGGTATCAGAGCCCCTGTGAATGGTACTCACTCGACTGAACATGGAGCAGCGACTGGACAGTTTGGAATGATCGTTTGAACGATCAAAGGAAGAGATGCGCACAGAGTTGGGAGCGATGAACGAGTCGTTGCAGATGCTGTTGGAGAAGATGCAAAATCTCGAGACTCAGGGGAATCGCAGGAAAAGAAGAGGACGATCGGCCACCCCTCGCCGGCGCCAGACTTCTGCCAGTGTGAGTTCGTCCAGTTCAGGAGGTAATTCTCATGATTCTAAATCCGTTTCTCGTACTCCTGAGCATACGAGAATTAACGATCGGGTTTATACCGGAAGAAAGGTGGATTTACCTTTGTTTAGTGGAAACGATGCTTACGGTTGGCTTCTCAGGGTTGAACGCTATTTTAAATTAAATCATGTATCGGAGGGTGACAAAGTGGAAGTTGTCCTGATAGCCATGACCGAAAGGGCTCTGAACTGGTATCAATGGTGGGATGAACAGACTGATGACCACTCCTGGGGTAATTTTAAGGAAGCTTTGATCAGACGCTTCCAGCCGGAATTGGTTCAGAACCCGTTTGGCCCTATGCTCAAAATTAAGCAAACTAATTCAGTCATGGAGTACAGGGATCATTTTGAAAGGGTTGTAGCTCCCCTCAAAATTGCTGACCCAGAGATGCTAAAAGGAGTATTTTTTTGAATGGCCTCAAAGAAGAAATTAGCTCAGAGCTGAAGTTGCACCGGCCCACTGGGTTAACTGATCTTATGGACACAGCCCAGCTAGTTGAACAGAAGAACAAGGTATGGACGGGAGAAACAAATAAAGAAGAAGACAACAAAGGCTTGAAGGAACATGGAGGAAAACTTGTCAAAGCCTGGAATTGGGTGGAAGCGACAAAGGGAAGAACAACTGCTCCGGAGAGAACACTCTCAGAGAACAAACTGGAGGAATCGCCAAAACCAAATAAGACATGGGAGAGTGGCCAAAGGTTGACACAAGCGGACTTAGAAGAAAGAAGCAAGAAGGGCCTATGTTTCAAATGTGGAAATAAATGGGGCAAAGAGCATGTATGTGGAATGAAAAATTATCAACTTATCTGGATGGAAGAGCCAGAAGAAGAGAAGGGAACAGAAGATCAGTTATATGAAAGGGATGAAGCTGAAAACCTGCTGAAACCCAATGGAAAATCAGTCTCTTATCATCCACCTTGAGGACAAGGTGGAAGTTCAGGGGGGAGTGATGATAGGGACCCGGGTACTACAAATAATTAGAGTCTTATTAAGTATTTTAATGTTTTCCAATAATAGGGTTCTAGGCCCAATAGCTTAAGTGAGGGCTGGCCCTTTTAGAGAGTTTTATTATAAAAGGGGGTAGGGGGGGAAGAATAACGCAGGCAATTTTGGGATCGGGACTGGGAACTTGGGAGTGTGAGACCACTCAAAGAGTCTCAAACGTTTTTTCTGTATTCCAGCTTTAAAACTTCATTAATATACTCCGTTAGCTACTGGACTTCTATCGTTACCTTATCACTGGCGAATCGACGACTGAGGCGTGCGTCAGGTCACTCAGGTGCGTGATGCGTCCAATGTTGATTGACTGCTGCGCTTATTCTATCAATGTCATGTAATGGTCCCTATGAATAAATTCTTGTAGTTTTGATGCGTCCAATATTGATTATTACAGAATAATCCCAACTTTAGGGACCTTCCGCCAATAATGGTCCCTATGAATAAATTCTTGTAGTTTCTAAAGTGGATGAAATAAGACATAACAAGTAATCCCTATAAATAATCTCAACTTTTAATTTTTACGCTTAATTTCTATTTAAAATTTACTTTTTATAGAGGTAATATATGGTCATGGACCATTATTGGCGGATAGTCTATATAGTTGGGATTATACAAAAATAATCAATAGTTGGGATTATTTTCAGCGGACCAGCATAATTGGGATTATTATTTTCAATTTTTCCTATTTTCTTTGGATTAGCACCGAACTGTTTTTCTACACTGGGCCACAAAGGCTCTACATTGGGCCAGTCTTATTTTTGCACTAGCCCAATTCCCAAAAAACAATTAAAAATATATATAATAATAAGGGTGGTTCTTTATGCAGCCACAAAATGGCTAACCGCAGCCACTTATAAAGTAATTAATTAAATAATTGATTTGTAAATATCTATTTTGCCCCTTCACAAATACAACCATTGAACACCGACCTAAGCTAGAGTACACTTCCGGATTCCAGACCTCCTACAGTAAAGAGTTGAAGACGACGCCATTGCCAGAAGAAAAGGTATCATCGCGGCAGAGTCTCTGGACTGGTTCATGACCGGAGGAAAATTGTAGCAACGCAATTGGAGGGTGGAAGAATGGACTCTTGCTCTGTCACTGTTTTGCCAGGAAACCTTCGTCGGAAAGATGGAGCAGAGCTATTGGACCGTCCGGTCTGTCTGGGTCGTACACGGAGGAGAACAACGTATCGCGCGGTTTCCTTTCATCTCCGGCGAACTGCTAGTGGGATCGATTTCGCAAACAATCGAATTATAAACCTTTGTTTTAATTTCGAAGAAACAATAAGCCGCCATTAACTCCGCTTCATATTCGATTCAAGAAATGTTGGACTACTTCACTACTTCAATAGCTCCAGTTACACTCCAAATCTGATTAATCTTTAGAAGAAGGGCCCTCTCAATACGTTTAGGATTCGACATTGATAAAGCAATGGCCTCGACAAATGCAGTTTGAATTTAGGAAGGGATGGTGATATGTTTCAAGGATAAATTGGACATTTGAAATATTTTTAATTATTAAAATTTAATTAAATGACTGTGGATAGCAATTTTGTGGCTGTATATAGAATTCCCCTAATAATAATACAAAAATAAATAAAAAATGCCCTGTGCCATGGCCCAGCCAGGCCACCCCTCCCTCCGCCCCTGATTACCGTATGCAAAATTGAACATGTTTGATTTCACTAAAAGTTATTAAGTCGTTTTCATCCACCATGGTTATAAAAGTATATTAGGGTTGGTTTACAACTCCTTTTCAAAAAGCACTTCTCAGCTTTTGGCTTTAAAAAAGCACTTATTTTTCCAAACATTACAACTTTTATTTTTCTCGGCTTCCGCGTCAAAAGTGCTTTTACTTTTTCTATTACACAAAAAGCACTTGTTTTACCAAACACTACCCACTTTTACTTTTCAAAATCACTTTTTTCTCAAACACTATCAACTTTTATTTAATCACTTCTCCCCATTTCATTAAAAAAGGCACTTTTTTAAAAGCAGAAGCTGTTGCAAACAGACCCTAGGAATTTTTTATAAATTAGATTCATATATTATATTGATTTTATATCAAAATGAATTGTTTTAGATTTTTATCGGTCCAGGCCGGGTTATAGATTTTAGGACTTTAGAAGACATGTAAATGAGCCCGAATTTTCGGCTTCAGTCCGGGGTTTTTATTCGGATCGTTTAAGAAGAAAAAACCCGAACCAAGAACATAATTCCGGTCGGGTCAGGATCGGTTATCGGGTTTCGATTCAGTTTTTATCACCCATAATAAATAACATGAATAATACTTTGTACTTCCTGTGTCTCAAATTTTAATTTTTACTCCCTTCATCCCATTAGAAGATTTCTACTTTTCTTTTTTGGACGTCCCATATAAAGGTTCTCATTTCCATTTTATAAAAGAATTAACGATTTTAAGTGGAAAATTAATCATTAAATATTAAAAATAATACATTTATAACATCACAGTTATCAATACTAACTACATTATAATATATACCTATGAAAATAATTTTCTCAAAATATATTCAAAGTACTTTATTTAATTAATGCCTGAATAATTCTGTCGTTTTGTATGGGAACCTTCCAAGTTCCAACGGGACGGAGATAGTTTAGTTTAGCTCTGTGCAAGGCATGAGTTAAGGAGTAGTAAAATAGAAAAGTTCTTAGAGCATCTCCAATGGGAGGGTGCATTGCAGCTGATGTGGCATAGGAGATAAAATAAATATTTGGATGAAGTGGTATGTAGGGAAAAATGAAAAAGAGGATAGAGATAGAGGTAAAAATGGACCAAGGTCTATATGACAAGGTCCATATATGGACCTTACACGGGATTCGAGGAGGAAAAGTTGATGAAAAGTGGGTTAAAAGTGATATAAAAAATGGAAATGTAAATAAATTAGGAAATATGTGGATCCTACACATAAAAATTGTGAGATAAAAAATGGGACTCATGCGTAAGGGTGTGTAAGAGACCACACTCTTGCATTACATTGGAGTTGCTCTTAGGGTACCCGCAATGCAAGGGGTGAAAAACTCATATGTGAAGTTTTGACTCCAAAAATGGTGCAACCCAAACAAAAAAATTAGAGTGGGGAGCCATTGTGAATTGGGAGAACCTATTGGGAGGGGAATATAGACGGTGGATCGCCCCAAGAGAGAGAGGAGGGGAGCAAGCCGCAAGGTTAGGAAAATGTGAGGGGTCCACATTAAATTAGGAAAATGTGAGGGGTCCACATTAAATTAAAATTCTAATCTTGTAAAAAATGGTGTAACTTTTTTATTTGAAATTCAATTTTTATAAAAAAAATATCAAAATTCATAATTTTTATGACATTTCATATGACATCAATATTTCATACATAAAGTGTTATAAAAAAATATGAAGTTTTGTCTGATGGAGAGATTTTCAGGCCTAATTTTATCGTAAGCATATATAAGTTCTAAAATTAATGATATATCAATATTATTAATCAATTAATTTATATTCACCTAGTAATAGTATATGAAATGATAAATTAATAATATAGCAATAATATATTCAATAGTTTTAAATTTATTTCAAATTAAACTCAAGTGGGCATTTTTTTATACTTACAAAAAAAATAATTCCCATTTTTTTATTTTTTTACATCGGAATGTTTGACTTTTTGAATAATAATTATTGGTAAAAATAAAATTATCACATTAGTGATGTATAATAGAAAAATGTAAGGATTTATATATGCATTTACTTAAAAAAAATGTGCTGAGTGGATATATTGACGGTGCTGGGTTGCAGAGAAAAACTGAATTGACTGAATGAATACGTATAAAGTGGTGTGAGATTAGATTTATTGACGGGCTGGGTTGCGATTAGTGGATAAGCGATTGGGCGGCAGGAGTATAAGTATATACGGAGTGTAATAAAAAAACAACTTCGTACAAGAAAGAGCATCCGACAGAAAACAAAGCGGCAGCAACGGGAATGGGAATCGTGAGAACGGATGAGAGCCAGAAGATGGAGATGGAGGAGCTCCGACGAATGCTCCTCTCCTGCGCCGGCACCGGCCGGAGTAAGGACCGCGAATCGCTCAAGCTATCCGGGCCGGTTTTGCCGCCGGAGGAAAACGACAAACTAGTATGCGTCACCGTAGGCGTTTCCTTCCTCGGAATCGCAATTGTGAACCAACTCCTACTTCGAGGCTACTCTGTTCGTATCCTCGTCCACAACCAAGGTACGTACCTACCTTCCCAGCTGTCACTTTTTAATGTTTTACGATAGTATTAAAGAAAAAATACAGGTTTCGTTTTGTACAATTTCCAGTACTAATTGTAACTCAAAATTAAGAAATACCTAGTACAACGCAACCTATTACCTCTATACGGATTATATCAATATCAATACGTTTAACTTGGGCGGTTAAAAACCGAGTTTTTATCGAATTATTCGAGTTCGAGCTTTGTTCCGAACGCAACAAACCGAACTTTTAAACTCGAATCCTAGCTGAGTTTTAAGTTCGGACATAGTAGTATTCGGTTCGGTTCGAACTAGAGCCTATCGTACACTCTGAAATTATAAATATAATTTATTTGTATCAAAATTTAAATATAATTAGTACGGAGTATGATTTTATGAATTTAAATATGAATATTAACGAAACGAATACTTGTTGAATAATTCAAACGTGAGCCTATTAACGAGCATCACCTAAAATTTTAAATTTGAGCATATTTATCGAGCTTATCGAGCACTCGGTTCGAATATCGAATGTTTATTGAGCTGAACATGAGCCTCGTTTTTAAAGCTCGCCCAGTTTTGAGCTCGAACCCGAACACCCCAATTACCGAATCGAGTCGAGCTCGAGCTCTGGGATTTTGAGATCGGCTCGACTCGTTCGGCTCTGGGGTCGAAACCCCATTCTCTTCCCACAATTTCCTGAAAGATAGGTACCCAACGAAACTACAATGCCATGTAAATTAGTACTGTAAATATAAACCTACATCAAAAGTCGTTTTGAACCGTCAAACACCTTATGCATGAGTCCCATTTTTTGTCTCACAATTTTTATGTGTAAGACCCACATAATTCCTAATTTATTTTCATTTTCATTTTCTTATATCATTTTTAATCCATTTTTCATCAACTTTTCCTCCTCGAATCCCGTGTAAGGTCCATATATGGACTTGTCATAGAACTTTGTCCATTTTTACCTCTATCCCTCTCATTTTTTTCATTTTTCTCTCCACACCACTCCATCCAAATATTTATTCTATCTATATATCTCTCCTATGCCACATCAACTGCAATGCACCCTCCTATTGGAGATGCTCGAGCAACTCCAATGCAAGAGTGTGGTCTCTTACACACCCTTACGCATGGGTCCCATTTTTTATATCCTAATTTTTATGTGTAGGACCCACGTATTTCCTGATTTATTTTCATTTTCATTTTTTTATATCACTTTTAACTCACTTTTCATCAATTTTTCCTCCTTGAATCCCGAATAAGGTCCATATATGGACCTTGTCATAGACCTTGGTCTATTTTTACCTCTATCTCTCTCATCTTTTTTATTTTTCCCTACACACCACTTCATCCAAATAGTTATTCTATCTCTATCTCTCTCCTATGCCACATCAGTTGCAATGCACCCTCCCATTGGAGATGCTCTTACGATCATGTGGCATTGATGTTATAAAGTGACTTGTAGAGTGAATGTGACATGTTTGAGTCCAATCTAAATCATAGATATTTACATTATCATTTAAAATCGAATTATTAGAAACTTATTTCGTACTTCCTTTTAATATGTAGGACAAGAAAAGTATTACATTATTCCTTCTCACTGGACATTAATTACTTTGATTTGAGCGTGAATAAGAAAAGTTAAAATTGTGTGATTTATTTCGCAAAAAAAAATGTGTGATTTAGATTTCATTTTTACATTCAAATAAGACAGAGGGAGTATGGGTTAAGGGATGGTTGAAACTTAAAACGATACACAAGCAGTCACTTGTCACTTTATGTGAGAAGAATCATATACTACCTCCGTCCCTAAATAAACTTCCAACTTTCTTTTTTCGTCCGTCCCAATTAAAACTTTCACTTTTCCTTTTTAGCAAAGAATTTGTGGTTCACAACATTTCTTACACATTTCTCTCTCCTCTGCACAACTCTCCACCACACAATACTCACTATCTTAAACTGTGTGCCAAACATATTTGAAAGATAATTATGGACGGAGGGAGTAATCAACATTTTTTCATTAATTTTGAAATATAATCTCATATGTGACCATTTTGATTGAGAGTGATGGATGTGCAATTCGTGGACTCGGAGACTTATAGATGGTGTGTATTTAATATTTTAATGAAAGTGTTATTCATAGTTAATGAAAAACCAGTTCAAAACTCGTACACGAAATTAAAGCTGTCAATTTGCTATTCGTATTATTATCAAAAAGTCAATTAAATCTGCATGTTTAAATAAATAAATCAAATATCTAAACTTTGGAAAAACGTTTAATTGAGTCAATTAACATGTTATTTTCTATATCAGCAGATCACCCGCTGACGTGACGCACATGGTGGTCCATGTGTGTGTCATGTCATCTGTAAGTGATTGACAGAGTTTCCACATGGGCACCACATCGACAACTCATTGTTGACTAGGCTGCCACATATGTACCACGTCAGCAAGTGACTTGCTAATGTGAAGGGTAACCTGTTAATGAAATCAATTGAACGTTCTTACAAAGTTTAGGGATTTAGTTGATAGTTTTAAAAGTGGGAGGATTTAATTGTTGTGATAGTACAATTATCAAATTGACAATTTTCTGAACTCCTAAAATTGATATGTTAATTTAATCAGATTCGAAAGGTTTTTAAAATATTCTCCTTAATTACAAATCATTAAGACTTTTAAAGTAAATAGGTAGAATGACTTATTTAAGGGACCACCAATACCTCCTTAAGAAGTATTTTAGCCTTTGAGTTTGGTGACTTATTAGCTGTTTTTGGGAATTACTTTGTTTGATACCTGTACGAAACCAATATTGGATAATACTCCCTCCGTCCAGCTAACTTTGTCTCGTTTTACCTTTTTCGTCCGTCCCATTATGTTTGTCTCATACTATATTTGGTAATATTTGAGTTGTTACAATTCATTCTTACTTTATTCACTCTTTATCAATTCAATATCAACTACACAATTTCACTTTTTCTTAAAAGTTGTGTCACGCATCTTTGTCTCAAACATAGTGGGACGGTAGTAGTACTAGGTATTAATCTAGAGTGGTCAACTTCTGGCAATTCTGGTAGCTTCTACTCCGTATTGAATAAGGAACATCATTCTTATTAACGACGGTCTTAACTCTTAAAATAGTTGAAACTTCTGATTTATCCTTAAATTGTTTAGATCAATCGGAACAGTTGCCATTTTCTTCTCTTTCCCCGGATAGAAAGTAATTGCTACAAATTAAGTGTTCCATTTCAAAAGCCTTTTTGCATGAATATTATGTAGTACGGAGTATTACAAAAACAAGATTTATTTTAAAAAGTCTAAAAAAAATGACATATTTAGTGATTAGTTTTCAGTAACTCATCATCTACAAGTCACATGTCACTTCAAAATACACTATACTGACTTTTGTCAAATTATTCGTACAGTGATTAATCACAATTTTGTTCAAAAAACATAGCTAGTCATACTCTTGTGTCATAGAACTAGATGTCATTATTTCCATTTCGAATCTCTCTCGAATCTCTTTATTACTACGTAATTTTTAATTCTGATTACAAGTATAAAAAAGAAATCGGAACCTAAAAGAAAGGAACAAAAGTAAATTGCATGGAATACTTATGGATTGAGGTGTGTAATAATTTCATAAAGTAGTGATATGGTGGTGTGTAAGGATATTTTCTTTTGAACTGTTTTCGGTCCCAGACTAGATCAGACTTGGCTTCTGTAGTTATAAAAAACACAGGGACCAGACGTTTACCAAACCAGTTCAGACCAGACCAGACCATCAAATTTCAGTAGGGCTGGGACTTAGAACCGAAAACCGGGAAAACCGATCCGAACCGAAAACCGGGAAAACCGATCCGAACCGAACCGAAATTTCCGGTTCGGTTCGGTTCCTATAATTTTGGACTTCACTTTTTTTCGGTTCGGTTCCTATAGTCTTTCATCGGTTCGGTTCCGGTTCGGTTCCAGTTCGGTTCCGGTTCCTGGCCAGGAACCGAACTTCTCATACACTGCATGAGTAGTCTTCATTTGAGGTGTTTCCGAGTGGAATTTTTCGATGAAATTTTGTGAGGTTGTTTTCTATTAAATAAAGATTATATCCACCAAATTTGAGCTTAAAATGCAATCGGGAAGTTAGTTAAATAAATTATTGAAAAACATTACGCCAAAATATATGAAAAAACGCAATTTTTTCAATATTTTATTTAACTCACTTCCCGATTGAATTTTAAGTTGCAATTTGGTATATGTAATCTACATTTCATGTAGAACATGTTCACAAAACTTTATCAAAAAAAACTTCACGGAAGTACCTCAAATGAAGGCGGTCAGACGGCCTTTCGGGCAAAAAGTTCTTGTCAAAAATATTATTCTTGCATAATATACCTTATATATTGTGGACCATGCCAATCCGAGTAGTTATCATTTTAATACTTTAGTCCATTTATATATATATATGTTTTGTTTGTAATTGAATTTGTTATTGGAGTTCACTACAAAAAAGAATTAACATTCCGTTGATTACGTTGTTTATTACTACGTAGTTTTTACTTATTGTGCATTACTAGAAGTAGAATATTATTTTGGGGTTGAACTACCTGCTATTGGATGTGTACTCTGGGGCTATTGAACATTTTTGCTTGACAGTTGATGCCTATTTTAAATCGAGATTTTTGTTATGTTTAAATTTAATGTTGTACTTGGATATGTCTTTGGATTTTTGAACATTCAGATATCATGCATTTATAATGTAATGGTCTTAATTTCGTGATTTAATATTTGAATTTTTTTTATGTAACTGAAGTGTGTTCATTTCAGGAGGATAGTAAATTTTTGTTAGGAACCGAAAAAAGAACCGAACCGAACCGAATTTAACTAAAACCGAACCGAATTTAACAACTACATTTTTAACTAGAACCGAACCGAATTTAACGCCTACGATTTTTATACGGTTCCATCGAATTTTAACAAGAACCGAACCGATCCCAGGCCTAAATTTCAGTCCAAAAGAAAACATCCAAGTGTGTTATTCCATCTTTTATACTCGGTTCTTATTTAGATTCTTCTGCTAAAGTTATGCGGATGAATATATGTATTAATTTTTTAAAAAGAAAAGCTTTCGTGGAATGATTTACTTAAGCTCAATTATAAGCATGCTAACTGAATGAACAACCAAAGAATGTAAAATAATCATAAAAATAAATATTTTAAAATGAAGAAGACAAAATTGGAATGAGTAAAGTTGGCATAAGGGATGAACCCAGACACCTACAATTGGTAAAATTTTAAATCATCTGATTAATTTTGCATTCACCCAAAGTCAGCTATTCATCTAAAGAAGGTTACATGTACATTAATTATGTAAATTTTCCCAAATACTCTCTCCGTCCCGCAAACAAGTTCTGGGTGAAAATTCACGTATATTAAGAAATAAATTTACTTAGGAATATATTTTATTATATAGTACACCGTTGTGACACTGTTTTGGTGTAAATTTGTTTGTCAAATAAGGTAAGGTGGAATTTGTTGGGACATCCCGAAAATGAAAGTTGGAACTTATTTTTGGGACGGAGAGAGTATCTATTATTTCAATGTGCATCACATATTCACATGTGCTCCTTTATTCCAATCATCAAGAAAGAATCACATTTGCTCCTTTATTCCAGTCGTCAAGAAAGGATCTCATGAGCTTTTATATTTTATTTATTAAATTAATTTAATGTTGTTCTAGTTGGGCGAATTTTTTATAGAAAACAAACTGTTCGGGATTGGCAATTAAAGGTGCACAACTAACTAACTAACTACTCATATAATGTGATTGTAGAGGATCTGGAAAAGCTGAGGGAGATGGAAGCGTCTGGTGAAATGAGGGGATGTAATGGCAGCAACGTGGCAGAGGCAGTGATGGCGCGATTGAGTGACGTGGAGAGCATATCAGATGCTTTCGATGGCTGTCGTGGCGTCATCCACACTGCTGCCTTCATTGACCCCGCTGGCCTTTCTGGATATTCCGTGAGTTTCTTACTACCTCCGTCCCTGAATTTTGTTCCAATGCGGATTACGAGGTTGACCGACGATAAAGTTAAATGATGCCTGTGAAAATTCGGATTATTTTTAGTAAATAAAATTTACATATTCAGAAACTACATTAAACCCGCTACAAAGCCTGCAAAAAATAATTCAACTTTTATAAAATTTTGATATAAAAAGTAAGAGATTAAGAGTGATTTAAGTTGACCAAGGAATAGTGAAATAGAACTTCTTTTAGGGACAGAGGGAGTACTTTTTTCTACTTCACTTTTCCTTCTCCATCTACCAACAAACAATCTATTGGTACACATTTTTCATACACACATCTACACACTTATGTTTGTGAAGAGTATTTTTTTGTCTGTATACCGACATAACGTATTTGAAAATGTGTTATGTCTGTATACAGACAAAAAAATACTCTTTACAAACATGAGTGTGTGTGTGTGTATGAAAATGTGTACCCCAAGCTAGATTGATCTACCAATCATATAAACAGTTTTCCTCACCATAGTGTACCTAATGACCTATGGAAGTTAGGTCATTAGGTCACGTGGGCTAGATTAGACTTCTCGTGCACACGAATGCAATGTTTTTATCATTGTCATTATGTTGACTAAGTCGTCATGACTTGCAATCTCTTAAATGTTTTATCGGATCGGCGTGGGGGCACTTGACATTGGGGATTCAATCTTTTGTAACATACTTTACGTCTTTCCCTGATGAGTGATCACAGTATAAAAAGAACTCTTTTGTCAAACATAAAGGTTGTCTCCAGAAACGGCCATTTAAGTGCCTTATGGTTTATATTAGTCGATCCCAATAAAAAATTGTTTGGGAAAACTGTCAAATGAGCCCCTCTACTACTTCAAAAAAGTCAATTAAACCCTTCAACCAAAAGAACATTCAATTACACCCACGAACCAATAAAAATTTCTCAAATTGGATTTTTAGCCGGTGAACTTCGAGCTCCCGGTAAAATGCTCACGTGGCATGTGATATGTCTTTTAGAAAAATATTCCTCTTTCTTTTTCTATTTCTTTCCCATCCGCATTTGTTTTTCCTTCACTTCCTCTCAACTCCACTTCGTTTCCTCTGTAAGTGTTCATCTTCTTTCCTCGCATCTGGTCAGTAGGTGTTCATTCTTACTGGCACCTTCAATTCTTTCCTCTGCAGAGGAGCTCCCGTTTGGCCTTCCACCTCCACCGAAGCCGGGGAATGATGACTGTTAGAGTATCCCATACTCTACGCATGATTAGTTGGACATATGCAGTATACACGGCTCCATTACACTTATCTGCACATACATTGTACCTAGTTAATATCATTCATATTTATCCTCATGTATACGGTTATTAGTTACCGAACTATACGGATCACAATTGTTGTAACCTATTGTAAGCATGGCTATTTAAAGCCAACGTGAATACAGATTTGACACGGTGAATTTACACCATCTAACTTGGTATCAGACTCCAAGCGATCCCCTCTTCCTCCCATCACCATGTCTTCCCCTTCCAAATCTCATTTTCACCCAGCTCTTGCCGTCACTAATATCAAGAACCTTATTCCAATTACCCTAGATAGTGAGCACGCCCAGTACTCTACATGGTCTGAGCTGTTCAAAATCACAGCACGTGCATATCAGGTCATTGATCACATCCTCCCACCCTCTGTTGATACTCCATCCGCAGCATCATCTTCAACCTCCGACTCCTCTGCTTCTGCCGACGACCCAGCACTGTGGACTCGCCTCGATGCCATGGTCCTTCAATGGATATACGGGTCAATCTCAAACGACTTGCTGCACACCATCATTCAACCAAACTCTACGGCTAAGGCGGCATGGGACCGTCTTACGGACATCTTCCTCGACAACAAACACACCCGGGCGATCCACCTTGAAAACCAGTTCTCCAATACTCGACTGGATCAATTCTCGTCCATTGATGCTTACTGTCGGACCCTGAAAACTCTCTCCGATGATCTGGCTAATGTAGGTGCTCCGGTGGATAACCGGCGTCTAGTGCTGCGCCTAGTCAACGGTCTCAACGGCCAATTTGAATCTGTGGCGTCATTTATTCAACAACAGGTTCCATTACCGTCCTTTTTCACTGCCCGCTCCATGCTCACTCTGGACGAATCTCGCCGGGCCCAACATGTTGATACCCCCACCACTGCATTAGTTGCGACTCCGGCGGCCCCGACTGCTTCCACAGTCACCCCAGCTCCGTCGTACAGTTCTCGCCCTCGGGGTGGTGGCCGCTCTGGCCGCACTCGGGGTGGCGGCGGCCGTGGACGTGGTCGCTCTTCCAATGGTTCTTCCCCTATACCGTCACCTCCTCAGCCTTGGTCACCTGGGTCTCCTCTTCCTTGGTTCCAGTCTCCTTGGAATCCTTGGATGTCCTGGCAGATGCCTCCGTGCCCATACCCTACGGCACCGGGTTTCTCTCCAGCACCTCGCAACCCATCGGCCGGAATCCTTGGACCTCGTCCACAACATGCTCACATGGCTACCCCAGAATACTCTTTTGGCAGTACCTCTCTTCCTTCGGCCATGCAGACTCTCACGTTAAATCCACCGGATGATGGTTGGTATATGGATACCGGCGCAACCACACACATGACGTCGGATGCAGGTACTCTCTCGTCTTTTATTAATACTGGTTCCTATCCTCGTATCATGGTTGGTAATGGTCACACTCTTCCAGTTTTGGGTCATGGTCAGGCCACTCTTCCCAACCCATTACCCCCTCTTACTTTATCACCTATTCTTCACACCCCCACTCTTGTTAAAAACCTTATATCTGTACGTCAATTTACTACTGATAACTTTGTATCTGTAGAATTTGACCCGTATGGTTTTTGTGTGAAGGACCTTCGAACCCGAGCTCCTCTAATGCGATGTAACAGTCAAGGCGGCTTGTACCCTCTTTGTGTGTCTCCTGTCAAGTCTCCCACTCATCATGCATACAGTGCAGTTGCTTCCGACGTGTGGCACAACCGTTTGGGGCACCCTGGATCTCATATTTTTCAGTCTCTTAGAACAAATAAATTACTCTCATGTAATAATACCTCTAGTCACAATTTATGTCATTCTTGTCAGTTAGGCAAACAAATAAAGTTACCATTTAGTTCTTCTTTGTCGTACACCACGGCTCCTTTTGACATCATACACAGTGACGTCTGGACTTCCCCTATCGTAAGTTCCACAGGTCACCGATATTATGTATTGTTCCTTGATGACTTTACACATTTTTTATGGATTTATCCTCTCCGTACTAAATCTGAAGTATTCTCTGTTTTTCATCAATTTTATACGTTTATTCACACTCAATTTGGACGATGTATTAAAACTCTACAATGTGACAATGGTCGAGAATACAATAATTCTCAGTTTCACCAATTTTGTGCTAATAATGGCATGATTTTTCGTTTTTCTTGCCCATATACTTCTCCTCAAAACGGAAAATCTGAACGTACAATACGAACCATTAATAACATCAGCCGCACTCTTCTTCTCCACGCCTCTATCCCCCCACAATATTGGCCGCATGCGGTCCTCCAAGCGGTGTATCTTCATAACATTCTCCCATCCCGAATTCTCCATTTTCGTTCCCCCACATCCCTATTATATCACCGGCAACCCACGTATAATCACCTTCGGGTTTTTGGGTGTCTTTGTTACCCATTAATACCAACTTCTCATAAACTCCAACCTCGGTCTCTCCCTTGCGTCTTTATTGGTTTTCCATCTCAACACAAAGGGTACAAGTGTCTTGACCTTACCACTCACACAATCCACATATCACGCCACGTAACATTTGATGAACATATTTTTCCTTTTGCAAACCATAAATCTGCCTCCCAATTGACCCCTTTTGATAAAGCTACTGACTCCCTGCACCCATACATTGCCCATCACCTAATGTCCCCTCCCACTCATCCCACTGCCACGCCTCCCCCCATGACAACTCCACCAACCATCACTCCAGACCAAAATAATCCTCCTCCTGCCCCAGTCACCACCTCACACCATCATATGCTCACACGTAGTAAAGTTGGCACAATTCGTCCTCCCCAACGCCTGAATCTTTTAGCCCACACCCCAGCCACCATTATTCCCTCACCTATACCCAAATCCCCTCTAGCGGCTCTTCAAGATTCCAACTGGAAGGCTGCCATGATATCCGAGTATATGGCCCTTATTAATAACAAGACCTGGGAGTTAGTCCCTCGTCCCACTAATGCTAATATTATCCGTTGTATGTGGTTGTTTAAGCACAAATACAGGTCTGACGGCAGTCTTGAACGACACAAAGCACGCTTAGTGGTCAATGGCAAATCTCAACAAGTGGGTCTTGACTGTGATGAAACGTTTAGCCCGGTGGTTAAACCGGCCACTATTCGTACGGTTCTCAGTTTGGCTCTCTCTCATTCATGGCCAATACGTCAATTGGACGTTAACAATGCATTTCTTCACGGACATCTTGCTGAAACTGTTTACATGCACCAACCACCTGGCTTCCGGGATTCTTCGCGGCCCTCACATGTGTGCCTCCTGAAAAAGTCCTTATATGGTCTTAAACAGGCTCCTCGGGCCTGGTATCACCGGTTTGCTACTTATGCTTCTACTCTTGGGTTTATTCACAGCAAGGTTGACCACTCTTTATTTATCTTTCATCATGGCACTGAGGTGGCTTACCTTCTCCTTTATGTTGACGATATTGTGCTTACTGCCTCCTCCCCGGGCTTAGTTGATAAACTAGTATCTCAATTAGCTACTGAATTTCCCATTAAGGACCTCGGACCCCTCAGTTTTTTTCTTGGCATTTCGGTTACTCCTCATGCAGGTGGCTTATTTTTGTCACAACAAAAATACGCTTCTGAGATCCTGGCTCGAGCTGGCATGCTAACGTGTAATTCGTCTGCCACGCCGGTAGACACCAAGGCGAAGCTCAGCTCTCTTACGGGTCCTCCTGTCACCGACCCGTCTCTTTACCGTAGTTTGGCCGGTGCGCTTCAATATCTCACGTTCACTCGGCCGGACATTTCATATGCGGTTCAACAAATTTGTCTATTTATGCATGACCCGAGGGAACCACATTTTCATGCACTCAAACGTATTATTCGCTATATTAAGGGCACTCTCTCTCTCGGCATTCACATTTCTCCATCCCGGGCTACCTCTTTGACTGCCTACTCCGATGCCGATTGGGGCGGCTGTCCCGATACCCGCCGTTCAACATCAGGTTATTGTATTTTTCTGGGTGATACTCTGCTGTCATGGTCTTCCAAACGCCAACCTACCATCTCTCGATCGAGTGCCGAGGCCGAATACCGCAGTGTAGCTAATGCCGTGGCAGAACTTTGTTGGCTTCGTAATTTATTACTTGAGCTCCATCATCCATTATCCAAGGCTTCGGTTGTCTACTGTGATAATATTAGTGCCATCTATCTTTCCACCAACCCCGTTCAACATCAACGTACCAAGCATATTGAGATGGATATCCATTTTGTACGTGAACATGTCGCCCGTGGCAGCATTCGTGTTCTTCATGTTCCTTCACGTTTTCAATATGCAGACATTTTCACTAAAGGGCTCCCGCGGTGTTTATTCACTGAATTTCGGGACAGTCTTAGCGTTTGCTCCTTGCCCGCTAAGACTGCGGGGGCGTGTTAGAGTATCCCATACTCTACGCATGATTAGTTGGACATATGCAGTATACACGGCTCCATTACACTTATCTGCACATACATTGTACCTAGTTAATATCATTCATATTTATCCTCATGTATACGGTTATTAGTTACCGAACTATACGGATCACAATTGTTGTAACCTATTGTAAGCATGGCTATTTAAAGCCAACGTGAATACAGATTTGACACGGTGAATTTACACCATCTAACTATGACCACAGATCTGGTCCGCCACCGGCCGGTGCCATCTTAACACCCGTTGTTCGTCGGTGGTCTTCGTCAATGGGGAAAAAGAAAGAGACAGAAAGAAAGACACTAGCCGGAGATGAATTGTGCGTTGGGCGGCAGGGGCACAGATTTGGTCACCGACTGGCCGAGTGGCCGGTGCCATCTTCATAACCGCTAGTCACTAGTTGTCTTCTTCAATGGCGAAAGAGAAAGAAAAATTGTCGCCGCAGTCCGCAGATGAGTTGTGCGTTGGGCAGCAGGGGCACGGATTTGGTCACCAAGTGGCTCGTGCCATGCCATCTTCATAGTTGCCGGTCACCTGTGATCTTCCATGGAGAAAGAGAAAGACTAAAAAAAAAGATAGACACAAAGACTGGGAACGAAAGAAAATTGGACGGGAAACAAAAAAAGAAAAAGAAAAATCAAAATTAAAAGCCACATAGGCAGAACTCACCAGAGAACCGGAAGGTTACAGGCTAAAAACCCTATTTGAAAATTTTATTTGAGTTCATGGGTTTGATTGGATGTTCTTTTAGTTGAGGGGTTTAATTGACTAATTTGGGGTTGTAAGGGGGCTTATTTGACAGTTTTCCCAAATTGTTTTAACTACACTTGCAGAATAGTTTTTTAATTCGGAGTAGAAAACTAATGCATGAGTTAGTTTTTAGTCTTTTTTTTAGTCTTTATAAATTAAAAAAACGTTAGTATTTAGTCTAAAATGAAGGGAAATGACATTTTTCCTTATATTCAAGTTTTAATGAATGTAACAAGGTTTTTTAGATAATTGAACTAATCCAACAATGCAAAGCAACTTTTAATATGAGAAAAACGTATTTAGTATTAAAAAAAAAAAGAGATTTTGATATATAAAACAAGAGAAATTTAATACTCCCTCAGTCCCATTTCATATTCACTTGGTCAACACAAAGCATTCTTAATCTCTTACTTTATATATCAAAATTTTATGAAATTTGAATTATTCTTTTTACATGTTTTGTAGCAGATTTAATGTGGTTTCTGATTTTGTAAATTTTAGTTTCTAAAACTAATTTGAGTGTTGACAAGGATCAATTTGCTTTATAATTGATCAAACATCGTAAACAGTAAAATGACTTACAATTTGGAACGGAATGATTAATATTTTACAATTAACTAAATCTATAATACATTAATAAATATTACTAGTATATAAAAAAATAAAGAAATGTGAATAATGTAAAAATTAACGCGTTACAACAAAAGTATGATAGGATGTCAGAACCGTAGGAGCCAGAATACTATACTAGATGATGGACACCTTTTGTTTTCTGCCTTCCATTCCAAGTTTCATACAGAATTTTATCTTACTTCGTATTATACTACGAGTAAATTGGAAAATTTTGAGGAAAATAAGGAATCATAGGACTACTGTAGAGACATCTCCGTAACCAATTTACCATTCTTTATTTTTGCTCCTCCATTAGAAGTCCACTTTAAATATGAATGAATGAATGATTATTGATGTTTTGGTACTAATGAATGTAGAAATCAATGGTTGAAGTGGAAGTGATGCGAAGCAACAATGTTGTGGAGGCATGTGGACGTACAGTGTCGGTTAGATATTGTGTGCTCACCTCCTCTCTTCTAGCATGTGTATGGCAACACCACACTGGCACTACTCTTCTTAACCACAAAATTGATCATCACAGCTGGAGTGATGAGTCCTTGTGTCTCACTAAAAAGGTACTTTATCCATCTTTTTTTTAGCAAGCTTTATCAATCATTTTATGTTATCGAAATCTAAAAAACTTTATCAATTTTTCTTAGTTAACCATCACATACCACTTTTCTATTTAAATCAATAAGTATGTACTTGAAGTAATTTAAGCATTCTTTCTACAAATATCAACATATTGTTTACTTTCTCATTCAATAATAGTAAACTTTGATCAATCATTATATTTAGTTATTTACTATACTCCGCAAAATTTATAAGTTTTATACATTAATAGTATCTTTAACAATAAACATATTTATATAATTTTCATAATATATTTACTTACGTATATAAACATTTTATCAATCAAAGTTTTGCATCATTGACTAGAAAAATCAAAGATTCTAACTAAAAAGGGATGGAGAAAGTATGTTTTCACTTTTCCGAGACGGAAAGAGTATGTATACAACAACACATCAGTACTTAGCTACTTTAGTTCTATTGCCTTAGTTACTCTATCGAAACATGCGCTATAACGAGTTGATATGAAACACTTAAATATGAACTCTGTTCATATGAAACGTTGGATCGGCACCTCAATACAGGTTTTTCCTACACTGTAGTACCGTTAGTAATATCCACTAACATATATTTTAATATATCATATTAGTAAAGCATTAACTAAATTAGTATAAGCAATGTATTCTGTGATTTTTTCTGAATAACTCTGAAATAAAAATACACCCATTTTGATGTTAAATTATTGCTTCTTCGATTAATTTAAAAAATGGATCATGTAAATGTTGGTTATTTATGGAGGCATCATTGATTAAAAATTCATATTTCATGTTTTTTAAAGCTTTATATTTTTTATGTTGATATTATACAACTGATAAAGTAACTCTTTTTCGCCTTCCTCTCCATGCTCATTTTCATTTTTAGCCCCATTATATATTGTCCCAATGTATTAAATTAGGAATCCAAATAGTTTGGACTCCTAGTTCCTTCTCCACTATAAGTTGTCCACGCAATTTTAAGGAAATTATTACACCATTACTGTTTACCTAGGGATTAAATTTTTTTCCTTGTAAAAATTATAGGGAAAAAATGTTATTACTTCTTTAAAACCAGGGAGAGCATTTGTTAAAAAAAATAATACGGAGTAATAAAAATAAACAAGGAGAGCATTTTCCCACCTCCAACCAACTTTCCCACCCAAAGGTAGAGATCAAGTAGCTTCTTGGTTAGTATGAGTGAACCGAACAAACTCAAATTAACCGGGGTCAAACTTGTTATCGGTTTTGTCGATCATAGCCTTAACCATCAAAATGTAAACACAGCTTTGGTATGCATTGGGTAAGCTAAAGGCGGAAAGGGCAGCGTGGGAAATAGCAAGGGAGGCAGGATTGAAGCTCACCACAATTTGCCCAGGTCTTATCACTGGCCCCGAGTACTGTAACAGGAACCCAACATCCACCATTGCATATCTCAAAGGTATTTTCTTTTTCACCAAAGATATTTGAATGAATTTTGATTATCATTTTCAAAATTTTTACACTTTGCACCACATCGTTCAACATCTTGTAAAAAAAAATCATGAATGAGGTGCAAAGGAAAAACCTTTTAGGGGAAATAAAGTGCAAACTGCAAAGTCCAATATTATCAGGTTGCACTTAGATTTCTGAACAAATATCAAATGAATATATGAGGTGGGAGGGTGTTCTTTATGTCTATTTCTTTTTTTCTCACTTTCTTCTCTGCTTCACCTTTTTGGATCCAACGAGACCCTTGAGGAATGCTTGGGTGTTGGGTGTTCAAGGGAGGGGAAGGTTGACTAGAGTTTTTTACCCTCCCTTTTATGTTGTGGAGTTGACAAATATGTTAAATCATTTTAATTATAACTCATTCATAAGCAGCATAACTTCTTTTCATCCAAAAAAAAGTATCATAACTTCTTTCTTTTCAAATTTGTTACTCTCAAACAAGAAGAATGATTTACTCTTTTTAGCTTTCTCTTCCCTTTCCATGGCTAAGCTTTGAAACATTCATCCCTTTCCCTTCAAACTCCTAAGCATACCTTTACTGAATTGTACGTAGTACTAAAGATTTGGGTTAATGTTTTTTGGTTGATTAACTCAGGAGCTAGAGAGATGTGTGAGAGAGGGGTACTGGCAACAGTGGATGTAAACACATTAGCCAAGGCTCATGTAAGGGTGTACGAGGAGATGAATGGAACAGCGCACGGGAGATACGTGTGTTTTGATCAGATTATAACGAGTCCAAATGAGATCCAAGCACTGGAAACAGAGACTGGAATCGATATTAGTAGTAGTAGTAGTCTTATAACAGATGCATCCCACCAGCCACAAGGAGACAGAGTCCAACTCTCCAACACTAAGCTTAGTCGCCTAATCTCAAACACATTCAGATGTAAACACTACTAGTAGTTTATCATATTTCTGTAGTATATGTGATGACTTAACAATTGCATTTGCTCAAGTTGAATGACAAAGGCTTTTAGTGACTACAGCCAGATATTTCTTTTGGCAAATAGAGTTTTCTAAACAAGTTGTTGCGGCCTGCGGGTTCCTCAAAAAAAAAAAAAAAAAAAAAAGTCACGTGAATGATTTAATCGGTGAAAAGTCGACGACAAAACCAGTGTTTCATTGGATGCCCAGAACAGTTTTGGAGTCGAAGTTTACAGTTGATGAAATCACCTTTAGAGAAAACACAAAAGACGAAAGCCATCTTTGTGTGCATGGATCTCCAGCAATGCTTTATGTCCCAAACGTCATTATAAGCCATAATTTGTGCCCGTGCTTTTTCGCTCAAATGACTTCTTTGCTCAATGTAAAACATTACAAATAATACATTTTACTTTAAGAATACATTAAAACATTAACTTTGAAGGTCATGTTTTACGCAGTAATATTTTCGAAATTAGTTTTCCACCAGATCGCGTGTTCTCCGCCTCGTTAATTATATGTACAAATTCTAGATAGTAAAATGCAAGTTCTCATTGCTTAATAAATTCTCGATGCCAGATTGCTTAACAAATTATCAATTGTATAACGGCGTTTCTCCAACAACAATGGTTTGGTGCTGAGCTGCTTTAGAAAAAAGTAATAAAAAAATATGCAAAATGTGCGAAACATTACAACGAAATATATTAATGATTAATGTTCTAATGCTTACTAGACCAGCTTCAAAGATAGGAAATCTCAGCAAATCTGAAGAGCAAAAGAATGATTTGATGTACGAGCAGATAAACACCTCCCTTCCTATTTATTATTCTATGAAAGGGGGCTGCCTGAATTTCTGCTCGAAAGTGGTCTGGAATTTAATCAAAATTGACAGAAAGTATAAAAAAAAAAATAATAATAAGAGGTTCAGATTGTTGCTTAATCTGCTCAACGAAGAGCTTTTGACGGCTCCCCTCATACAAGAGGTGTCAGAAATATAAGAAGCACCATCATCATCACCAACCTTCATAAAAAATGGCGTTCAATTCGTCCGAAAAGTTTACAACGGCATAGCGACTGAAATAACCAAACATCTCTGAAGAGACTGGATCGGAGGAGGAAACTGACGAAATTGATGGATGAGAAGATGAAGATGGATTGCCAAGCGGTTGCGATTAAGTACTAGCACACTGCCGGGTAGCTAGGGTATCGAGCGGGTCGAGTTGCATGTATTATTGGGCTCTACACTCAAGCTCTCCAGCCGGTATGCAAGGCCGAGTGGTAGTAATTCGAGCCCATTCACTAAGAGACACTTAATTATATTAATTAAATAAATTAGGGGTATAAATATAATATTTAGCAAATCAAACATATGATGGTACTTTGGGAAGAATGCTACGGAGTATGTTTTAGTCCTATCGTGATTAATTTTCTCTATATAGTATGATAAGAAACAATTAAAAAAATAAATGAAACAATTGTAATTCATCTAGCAACACAAAGTTCTATAAGAATAAATGAACCATAAGCATGCAAATTTATTGTTATTAGTAACAAAACACAAAGTATCGAGAATGCTCAACAAACTAGGTCTTTTTATGATCACTTGTTATTTTGCACAACTAAGTGAGTAAGAACACTAATCGTTACACAAATGTTACACTCAATACTATTGTGGTATGAGCATAGGTGCAGTCGAGAGTTTCTTCTTAATAATTGTTTTCTTTTCTTTTTTAGCTTGTTTCTTTTTTATTCTTATTTACAGTTAAATACTTATTAATCTGAATTGAAATTTTTATATTTAGCAGTTTAACGATAAAACACAACAATAGATAATGGCTAAGCGACAACATACCAGAATTGCACCGATATAATACTATTAATTTTTATATCGGTTCTTCTGAAACTTCAAGAACCGAATAGATATTGGATTAACGTTTCTTCAAATGGTTCCTAATTTTCTTTCAAAAACTGAACCGATCTCGCCCCCGTGTTTTTCTTCATAATACCATATAAAAGAAATCATGTTTGTTTAGTTTATCCTATGTGTCAATATTAGTGCAGAATCTTCTTGTTCAACTATTTTTTATCATAAAACAATACAAATTCATAGTTTAATTTTCAAATATTGCATGTTGAGATGATCTTAGTGTCCATCTCTCGATCCGGACAGTACTAGTCAAGGATGTATTGACCGGTTTGTGATTTCTGGTAAATATTTAGCCAAATATAGTGTTATTCTACAACCATATTTATGTATACTTGTGACGAGTAGAAGACAACCAAAAAGTCAGCGTACATCTTTGATAAGGAGAAGAGACAATTACAGAGAATTAATGTATTAAAAATCAGTTAAAAACCCATGAGAACCCATGGTTTAGAAGTCAATAAAAATGAACAGAAGTTGAATTTGTCTAGACGTTTAGAAACTTTTAAAAGTCTATATTGGATACACCTGAACTTTTTAGACTTTTAAAAGTCTATGTTGAATACACCTAAACTTTTAATGTCTTTATCTCATTTTGTGAGAAACGATTTTTTAATAATCTTAAAATATTTTCTTAAAAAAAAAATAATCTAAAAATATTCATACTTAACGAAACAAGTTGTCTAAAATCTTTCATTTTCATTTTATCATTCTTCAATTAGATTATGTTTTTAGTGTTTTGCACTCATACGATTTAGAGCTCGTTTGTGATCATGTTTTTCAGCTTATCACACTTATCAGTCAGCTTTTTCACCAAACATGTAACATTTGATTTCACGCGCTGAATTTTGTAATAATAAGAAAAGAAAGTTGAAATTACTTTTATGGCTGTATTGGCTGAAGTAACTGCAAATGATCATTTTCGATATTTTTCATATATATTTATATTTAATTTATAAAACAAATTTTAAATATAATTTTTTTCATAAATCAGCAGAATTGGCCAATACAGCCACTTCATCCAGAATTTCATAAGCTTTAGCAGAATCCGTCAATTCAACCAATTTCAATGTTACCAAAATGACTCTTAAAAGAGGTACCAAATGTTGTATAAAAATTGTAATAAAAAAAACGAGTTAGTTCCCTATCAAAAAGAAAAATTGAGTTAGTTCATGAAAAGTGTGAAGAAATATAAAAAAATAGTAAAACAAAGTTAAGCAAAAGGTAAGGTGAGAGTCCCAAAAGAATCTATAAAAGCATACGAAACAAAATAAAGGAAAATGTAAGACGAGCACTTGTTAGTTGTTATGTCCACAGCTAAACACGTGTGGATAGTAGTTTTTGACGCACTAACACAGTAGTGTAACCTGCGTGTAAAGAAACGTAACTCGCGGTGATATATAAAAAAAATTAATTGCAGACACGTGAAAATGAAAACAATGAAATAAATCATTAATTTCAATATAAACAATGAAAAATTGGTCTAATTGCTGAATTATTTTACATCAATAGTCAATATGTTTTGTTTTTAATATTTTAGCCATAAAATGCTTTTTGACAAGAATAAACTTAGCTTTTATTCATTAAGTCATGGTCCATGACATTACAAATGTAATCAGGAGGATAATGAAACCAAACTTGGCAATCAGACATAGAACAGGCTGCTCGAGCTAACATATGAGCCACCCTATTCGCAGATCGCCTAATATAAGAGAAAGTAACACTAGTAAAACTAGCTCCAATATCTCTAATATCTGCTGCAATAAGACCAATATAATTTTGGCTATCTCCCTTTGAATCTCTGAGATAGCTAGAAGTGCATCTAACTCCACATCCAGGCAATCCCATCCTTGCTCCTTGCACCAACTCAAGGCTTCCCGAATGCAAAGCAACTCAGTTTCCAATGGTGAAAACCTCCCAGCCCAAGGTTTAGCTATTCCAGCAACAAACTCCCCCAAACAGTCCCGCACCACCCATCCCAGGCCTCGTACATCTCCTCCAATCGCAACATCCATATTTAGTTTCAATCGGCCAACTTCTGGGCGGCGCCATCCAGCCTAACTCACTCTTGGTTGTCTGCCCCATACATCCATAGCTTTCTGTACCCTTTTCCAACTTTCATAGAAGTTCCAGGCCTGCTGAAAAATCTGCTCCGGTGCAAGGCTCCTCCTCTGCCATATGCGTTTATTCCTTTCATTCCATTAGGCCCAGTACCCAACAATGAAGCGACACAACTCCTCCTCCCTACACTGTTGGAAGACTCTTTGCAGCCAATCCAGAAAGCCACTAGCTAACTCAGCTATCTCCTTCCAGCAGGCTTCCTTCCAACCTGCAGCAGCAACCGGGCATTGGGCAAAAACATGAAGTCGTGACTCTTCATCAGCAAATAATCATTACATACCTGCCAAAAAACAGTTTAATCTTAGGTGGAAGGCGAAATCTCCACATAACCGTCCAGTCTGACCAGCCTGCAGTGGAAACCTCTCCCACCAGCTTCCTATAACAACTCTTCACCGAGAATCTGCCATTTTCTTCCCACCCCCAATACATTCGATCTGGCCCTTTACTCTTACTTAAAGGAATACTAGAAATCATCAAAATATCCCTATCATTAAATAGATCTCTCAATATATCCCTATCCCATTTGTTCTTTGACTCAAGTAGCAAACCTGTCACCTGCGCCTTTTCCAGTCCCAAGACACATTCCGTAGTCACCCTTGCATTTAACTCATCCGGCAACCACGACTCTGTCCATATATTGATAGATTTCCCATCCCCGATCTCCATTTATAACCCTCTTTAATAATAGAATGGGTTTCATATAAACTTCTCCAAATAAACGATGGACTACTTCCAAGTTTTGATGTTAAAAAAGTGCCCCTTGGAAAATATTTTTCCTTAAAAACCTTCCCCGCCAAAGAAGTTGGTTGTGTTAAGAGCCTCCACGCTTGTTTTGACAACATAGCAATATTAAACTCTCTAAGTCGTCGAAATTTGACCCCCCCCACCCCCCCCCCCCCCACCCCCACTTTTTTAGGCTTACAAAGAGCCCCCAATCCCTCCATCTAATACCCTTTCCAGATGTTCCATTCCACCAAAAACCGTTCATTAATACCTCTAACTCATAACATAATTCAACTGGTAAAAGAAACACATTCATGGCATAAATGGGCATAGCTTGTATTACAGTTTTCAAAAGGACCTCTCTTCCCGCCCTAGACAGAAACCGGTTGTTCCAGCTTTGCAATCGATCAACTACCCGTTGTCTTATGTAGTCCAAAATATCTTTTTTTCCTTTTACCAAACCACACTGGGAGGCCCAGATACTTTTCATCACCCTCTACCATTCCCACTCCCAACATTTCAGAAATACCATCTCGATAGCTATTATGAACATTTGCACTAAAAAATATTTTGGGCTTATTAAAATTTATTACCTGCCCAGAAGCTTCTTCATAGTCATGGAGTGTTTCTTGTACAACTGCAGCTTCATCATGTGTAGCCTGAAAAAATAAGATACTATCATCGGCAAAAAATAAATGTGATATTTTTGGGGCCCCACGTGCTACACCTACTCCATGCAATCTTTCAGCAACCTCCTACCTTCTGATAAGAGCACTCAATCCCTCGGCCACAATAAGAAATAAATAGGGAGACAATGGATCTCCCTGTCGTAACCCTCTATTTGGAATAATAGGCCCCAACTCTGTATTATCAAAGGGAATCGAATACGTCAACGAGCAAACACAAGCCATAAGCCAAACCCCAAAGCCTGTAACATATCTTCCAAAAATGACCATTCCACTCTATCATAGGCTTTGCTCATATCTAATTTAAGTGCCGCGTATCCCACCTTCCCTTGTCTCTTCCTTTGCAAATAATGATGAGCTTCAAAAGCTACCATGATGTTATCCACTCTAGATCTTCCGGGCACAAAAGCACTTTGAGTCTCCGAGATACACTCATGCAATAATCCCTTCATCCGGTTTGCCAACACCTTAGCAAAAATTCGATACACCACATTGCATAAAGATATGCGTCTCCAAACAATCAACGCCTTAGGATTTTCCTTCTTCGGGATAAGAACTATATGCATATGATTGACCTCTATAGGAATTATACCGGAGCTAAACATTGCTTTACAAAATTCAACCACATCCGGACCACATCCGGAGCCATAAAATGCTTTTAAAAAATCATTTTGTGCCAAAAAAAATGTTTTCTGCAAAAAAACTTTTTTTCAAAAAATGATTTTTTTGGTTTCAATAGCAGGGTTTATTTTGTGATGTAACTCATGTTATGAAAAATGTAAGCCACACTGATGAAGAATCTAACTTTGGTGTATGTAACATGTAACTTGTTCATGCAAATCTAAATTAACTCGTGCAGAGAAATATGTAATTAACTCATAAAAAGATGTATCTCGTTCACAAAAAGATGTATCTCCATATACAATAAAATGTAAATCGGAAATTATCTATAAACATAACTCACACATGTGGAAAAATAAAACACACTTGTTTAAATGTGATCGTATATTTTATCAAATGTAAATCGAAATAAACAAATTCATTGTCTTAAAGACACTAAACACATATAAAAGAGATAAAAAAAACTATTATAGGAACAAGTGTATAAATATGAAAACAATATTAAAAAAGTGTATAAATATGAAAAAGAAAATATTACTCAAAAGATGGATTCAGTTGTAATTTCAATTGAAGATATAAAAAAATAATCTATGATTGTAAAATACAATGTAAAATTTGATTATGTGGATTAATAATATTTTGTAATGATTTGGTAAAGAACAAAACATAAATTCGATTTTAATTTAATTTGTTAAAGATACAGATAACTTAAACCTTAATAAAATTTATAATATCTTGGAATATTTGGCCCCGACTCAATATATGCCCAAACATCCCTCGAAATGCCCAAGTCACAAGCAGACCACCGTCTCGGGTAGATAGTTTGGGACTGGCGTTTGGCATCCCCGCACAGGCATTGTCGCACGACCCGACTTCCTCATTTGGGCTCCTCTACTCAACCCAGCTGCCAACTGATGCTAGAGTACCCCAAGCAGTTGCCTGAAAACCTCATATTTGACGGAAAGAGTATTTAATGCACCAGATATGGTGGTTGGAGGTTCATCCACTCAGGATCAGTCACGTCACCCGCATTCACGTACTCAACTGTAGTATAAATAACATCATTCATTTCATTTTAAGAGGTTGACAACTTTGTATTCTCAAGCATTAGACTTCTCTCTAGTTCTCTCAATAGCTTTCAACTTAGTCTAGAGGGTCGGAGTGCCGCTCAACTAGGGCTGTTAACGAACCGAGCCTTTATCGAACTATTCGAGTTCGAGCTCGGTTTCGAAACCTAACCAGCCGAGCTTAACGAGCTTTCGAACTCAAACTTGAGTTGAGTTTTAAGTTCGAAAAATTAATCGAGTAGTATTCGGCTTGGTTCGAACTCAAGCCTATCGAACACGCTAAAATTTTAAATATAATTTATTTATATGTCAAAATGTAAATATAATTAGTATGATTTTATGAATTTAAATATGAATATTAACGAACCGAATACTTGTCGAATCATTCAAGCACGAGCCTATTAACGAGCATCGCCTAAAATTTTAAATTTAGACATATTTATCGAGCTTATCGAGCGCTCGGTTCGAACATCGAACGCCTATCGAGCCGAACACGAGCCTCATTTGTAAAGCTCGCCGAGTTTCGAGCTCGAACCCGAACACCCCTAATTCCTTAACGAGTGGAATTCGAGCTTTGGGTGTTCGGGCTCGGCTCGGCTCGTTAACAGCCCTACGCTCAACTAAGGAGTTGTAATCGTTCTATTGACTTTGAATAGAATTGGATCCACTTTGCCTCTAATTGTGTACTTACCTTACTATTTCCTTGCCTTAAACATTCACTAAACAATCTACCAACCAAGTAATTCCGACGAAGGACAAAGCACTGTGCTGGACCTTTGGACACCGAAAAATAAACTTCAACGCACGATATTTCAAGAATTTATTCATCACTTTTGTTATTCGTATACCAAAATCTCATATGTCATTCACACATTACTCTCATTTAGTAGATTATTTAGGTAATCTCATGCTCGACCCACTAAATATGAACATATAGCATGTGATCTTCACCTCAAAGGTACCCAAAAAAAAGTGCTCTCTCCGGCCCAAAAACAAATTGGGTCATCCACCCCAATATTATTGGCCTGATATTCAATTAATCACTTATAAGTAATTCTACTAATCATTTCATATATAATATAATTAATGCTTGTAATCTCAAATATCTTTTACTAATTAATGAATTAATAATCCAAGTTGATGGAATAGACGTGTCCACGCGCTCCTAACAAAACAAAAGTTTAAACACTTTATTTGCATCTTTTTTTGTTGTTGAAGAAAAATAAACTTAATTAGCATTATCAAGTCAACATCCAAAGTTCCAACAATACAAGACGGGGGTGTGTCCACCCAAATATGATGATAAGACAAAGAACAAGATGCCCTAGTCAACTCATGAGCAACTTTATTCGCTAATCGACCCACAAAGGAGAAGGTAATATTGGTAAACCTTCCACTAATATCACGAACGTCTTCGGCTAGGATGCCCACCCCAGAGGTGCTCGACCCATTGCATATTTCTGAAATGGCAGCCTGAGCATCAAACTCCACTTTGACACCGTCCCAACCTTGTGATTTAATCCACTAGAGTGCTTCTGGGATACTCAATAATTCAGCTTCCAAAGGGGAAGAGCTTCCCCAATCATTCTTAGCACCCCCTGCAACGAACTATCCAGACTCATTTCGAATTACCCAGTCCTCACCTTGAACTCCCCCAGGCAGCATCAGCGTTCAACTTGTACCAGCCCGCTCTAAGAAATCTCCAGGTCTGCTGTTGTGAGCTCCCATGAGAAATAGAAGACTTCTCCTGCTGTTGTGCCTGCCTCTAATCCTCCACAAAGTTCTTCGCATTCCCCATAACTACTGATGTCCTCGTTGCTTTCCCCTGCCAGATGCGTGAGTTTCTCCCCCCCCCCCCCCCCCCACAGCGCCCAACAACCCCAAACCACCCTCTCCAATCGGTTGAACCCACAGTGAAGAAGACCAACTCCAGTCACTGCATAAAAGTGTCCGCAGCAGATCCAACAGCCCCCCATCCCATAGATTTCCATCCTTCCCTGGCCACCAGACTGGACGAATAAATGGACGAATAAATGGAGGAGAGACTCATTTCCAGCACCGCACAGACCGCAAACTTCGGGGCACACCACTCTTCTACTTCTCAAATTCCTAGTCGTAGGTAAACAACCTATGCAAAGACGCCAAAAAAATAATCTGATCTTTGGCGGTAACTTCCAATTCCACATATCAGTCCAACCTGCCCACTCATTAACCCGAAAAGCTCCTATTAGATATCTATAACAGCTGCGCACTAAAACTTACTGTTTGTCTCACATCTCCAGATTCTCTTGTCGGGAATCTCTCTAATGCTGAGTGGGATACTCCTGATTAAAGAAATATACTTGTCATTAAATAATTCCTTCAGAATGTCAACCTCGCAGCTCCTATTCTGAATAGAAACCATGCCATGCACTACTACATTTTCCAGCCCTGGAGCACATGGTGAATAAACTTTCGGGTTAACCCCGTCTGGTAGCCATGGATCTTCCCAGATATTATCGATCTCCCATCACCCCCTGCCATCTAAAGCCCTCTTTAATCACTCCCTGTGCTTCAAACAGACTTCGCCAGACAAACGAAGGGCTATTACCCAAACTAGCTGATAAAAAATTTCCTTTAGGACAATATCGGGCTTTAAAAATTCTAGCAACTAGAGAATCAGGCTCTAAAATATTTTCCAGCCCTGTTTTGCAAGCATTGCTATGTTAAATTCCTACACACGACGTAACCACGTAACCCCAAACCACCCATCTTCTTAGGTTTACTGAGCCCTTCCCTCCCATTCCACCAATAGCCATTCATAATCACCTCCAGCTCCCAACATAAATCAATAGGGAGAAGAAAAACATTCATAACATAATTCGGCATAGCTTGGATAACTGTTTTAAGAAGAACTTCACGACCCCCCCTAGAGAGAAATTTATTTTTCCAACTCTGCACCCTACTAACCACTCTATGTTTCAAGTAGCTCAAAATCTCTTTTTTTCCCTCTCCCTCCCTATAAGGGCAGGTAGCCCCAAATATTTATCCTCAGGACTAGCCGACCCAACCCTTAACATTTCAGCCAACCCTACTCGGATTTCGACCGAAATATTGGCACTAAAGAACAACTTGGATTTATGAAAATTTATGACCTGACCTGATGCCAATTCGTAGTCCCGAAGAGTTTCCTGAATGACTGATGCCTCATCATGATTTGCTCGAAAAAAGCAATTTGTCATCTGCAAATAGAAGATGAGAAATCCTCGGAGCTCCCTTAGCCACCGAGAGACCATGAAGCCACCCAATTGCCCCCTGCCTACGTAGAAGGGCCGTGAGACCCTCTACCACCAAGATGAATAAGTACGGGAAAAGAGGATCTCTCACCCTCAAGCCCCGCGTGGGCTGAATAGGACCAATCTCCATACCATAAAAGGGAACATGCAAGTAACCGTTCAGACACACTCCATGACCACCTGGATCCACCTATGCGCAAAACCAAGCTGCTACATTACCCCTTCCAAAAAAGACCATTCCACTCGATCGTAAGCTTTACTCATATCCAACTTAAGTGTAACATATCCCTCCTTACTTTGCCGCTTACGTTTCAAAAAATGATGAGATTCAAAGGTAATCAAAATATTATCAACAATTGACCTGCCCGAAATAAAAGCACTTTGTTGTTCCAAAATACAAAGTTTTAACAACCCTTTCAACCTGTTAGCTAGCGATTTAACATAAATCTTGTACACCACATTGCACAGAGCAACATGTCTCCAATCACCTAGGCTCATAGGCTACTCCTTAGGTATTAATACTAGATGAGTATGGTTAATGCCACTCGGCAAACAACCAAAAGAGAAAGCCAACTTACAAAAATCCACGACATCCGGTCCTATTGACTCCCAAAAGTGTTGAAAGAAACCAGGACTCATACCATCTGGCCCAGGGGACTTGTTCGGGTATATGGAGAACAAAGCTTCTTTCACTTCTTCTTTTCGTATGGGACGTAACAGTGTTGCATTCAGGCAGTCATCTACCTGGCAATCAATGCAATGAAGAACTGGCTCCATGACACCCTGCAAAGTAGAAAAAATATGGGAAAAATAATCCACAATAATATTGTTAAAGCATTTCCTCGCGATTCTGCTCCCAGGCACCATTATCCGATTTTAACCCTTTCATTTTATTTCTCGATCATCGTTGTTTGACTGAATTGTGAAAGAACCGAGTATTAGAGTCCCCTTCCCGCAACAAAAATTCCTTTGCACGTTGCCGCCAAAATAAATTTTCTTTGGACATCAAGGAAAAATATTCACTTCTGACTCTACAGAATTCCCCAGATCCCCGTGCATTAGATCTTCCACGAAGGTGGCTAAGTCTTCTTTTACAAAACGTAATCCTCCTCCCATATCCGCCATGATGACCCCTACCCCATAAATCCACCTCTTGAGCACAAGCTGCAATCTGCCCGGTCACTCCTTCATCTCTCCGTAAATTCCAGATGCGAACAACAACCTCTCGACACCCATCCTCCCGTAACCAAACATTCTCGAATTTAAACCTCCAACGCCTCCTCACCCTATCAATAGGGATTAGACGAATGAATAGAGCAAGATGGTCACTTGGAGAACCCTCTAAGTAGCCTCAGTGAATCGTTCTTTCCAACTGGTCGAGGCTAAAATTTTCTCCAATTTTTTCTCCACTCGATTCGGTGTACCCTGTCGTCTCTCACAGATGAACTCGTAACGGTCAAATTCAATGTCGTGTAGACCGCTATCCTAAATAGCCTCTCTAAACCCTCTTAACAGCCACAGTGGGTGGGGAACCCGTCCCCTCTTTTTTGATGCGAAAAGGAGATCATTAAAATCTCCCATGACTAACTAAGGAAGTTGCGACCGCGAACTAAGGTCCCTCAACAAATCCCAAGACTCGCGTCTCCTATTGCATTCTGGGCCACCGTAAATACCTGTAAAGTGCCAAAAGAGGATCACCCTCCTCTAGCCGAACCTGAGCATCGATAAAATTTGAACAATACTCCTGGATTTGTACCTGCACCCCTCCTCCCCACAAGAGAGCTAGTCCTCCACTGTGACCAGCACTGTTAAAACATGAAATCATGCCCGTCCTTCTCCGAATAACCTCCATTTTTGAGTTCTTAGAAAGGGTTTCCATTAAAAACACCAAATTTGGCCGCTTGAGGTGAATCATATCCACCAAAACCTGAACTGCCAACGGGTTGCCAAGCCCCCGGCAGTTCCAACTAATGCAACTCATGATTCTAGGCGGACCAGAAAACCAGGACCCGCCTCCATTCTGTTTTTTTTGCTCTGACATCTCTGCATCAGTTGAAAATTCTCCTTGATATTCTGTGACTTCTCCAACTTTCCTCTTCTTCTGTTGGCCTGTCTCACCCGAGCTCTCTCCTTCATGCCATGAACTTAGTCCAACATATTTATTACCACCTGAGTCTCCTGATGCCTGCTGTTGCGAGGTCTGTGCCGTCTCTCTCGACGTCTTTCGGACCGGCGAGAAGATCCGCCCTTATTTCGAGAAAAAAGTCTGCCATCCCCGTCCACTAACCACCTACTATCGCCATTAGTAGAAGCTTTTTTACCCCCCAGCCTTCAGCCACATTACGAAAGGTTTTGTCTGCTCAGTCGAGAATCCGTCAAACCACTCAGGACACAAACGATCCACATGACCCATTTTGCCACAAATGAAACAAAAATGAGGCAATCTCTCATATTTGAGCTACTTCCACACAGAATCCGTCCCATTCTTAAGTTTGGGACGTTGCGTCAGAGGTTTACTCACATCCAACCACACCTGCATCCCCATAAATTCCAGATACCTGCCTTTAAAGTTGTTTTGGTCAGCCATAATAAACTTGCCCACAAAATTGCCTATAATCTGAGCCACTCCTTCCGTAAAAAAAAGACGCTGACAGGTTGAAGGCTTGCACCCATAATTGTTCCTGATTCAACGGGACAAAGGTCGGATTATCAGCCACCTCCAGTTTGCGTAGCACTAACATGTTATTGTCAAAAGACCACGGTCCTGTAGAAAGAATATGTTCGTAGTCGATTGCATGGAAAAACTGGAAAAGGTATCGATGATCCCCAACCTCTCATATATGAAGTCTTCCCGGTGTCCAGATATCCACAATGGTATCACAAAAGTGAGGGAATTTCACTTGCCTGTCCGTCGCCAAACGCCCTACAACCATCAGCCCTGGAGTGCTCAGAATCTGCTGCGATATCGCCTCTCCAACACCGATACCTTATGTATCATCATCATCCAGTGTCATACGCGTGTACATATCCTCTATGGAACCATCTACGATGAAAGCTAACGAGAACGGACGATGAAAATCGAGTGATCAAACGCCAAAAACCACGGCGAAGGAGAACACCCTAGAGTTTTAGGGAAGGAAAAAAAGTTCCGCTTTTTACTTTATTTGCATCTTTTAGATAAAACTTAACTGCATTTATGTGAATTCTGAGCATGCCTCTTTGGCTCTTTGAACCATTAGATGAAGTGCTAACTTGAAATGTCACTAGAAGAGGCTAATGCTCTAGTGTTAGTATGTTTATAAAACGGGATTTTAAAACACTGCTTACCTCTATGTTGAATCCTTTTTGCCTCCATTTCCTAGTAACCTATCTATTGCATTCCATTTTTGAACTTGGTTTTTCAATCTGGTCCACTGGAGGGAAATTGATTTGCTATTAATAACAACATTCAAAAAAATCAGATTTTGAAAATTTACAATGACACATATATTTAATAATAGTTTCACAAAATAGTTTTTTAATGCATCAATAAATAAAGTGTATTCAATTCAAAATAGAACATGTGAATGATGTAAAATTGAACATGTTTCACTTATTCAAATAGTGATGTTGTGTTAAAAATGCACTCGTGTTTGAGAATTTTGACATTGTTTAACTCTTATCTAGAGTGACAGACTGACAGATCTGGTCAAAAAAAAATCTAGAGTGACAGAAGGATCACTGATATGTTTTCATGCGTTTATCCTCATTCAGGACACATTGTGTCCCATATTAAGCGTCGTGTCCTCCATGTTTTAAGACTCAAAATGTACATATGAATTTCAAAGTGTGTCTGCTCTAACAAGACACTATATTGTGGCATGTGAATACATCCATATCGATCAAGTAATAAAATACAAACCAACATAAACACATTGATCTCAACTAATATGATATCAAAATCAAGTAGGCTCAAAATAAGACTCAATAAAGATGTTACTTGTTAGTGTAAACTGGTAATATAAAAGCCAAAACTACTTATTTTATAGATAATCAAAATAAGCCTGCTAAATGGGGCCTTTGATGATCTTTTATTCGTTACAAGTTACAACAAGAAATTCATTCCCTAAAGAAACCCATCACCTCTTTCCCTAAATATCGAAGCATATTTACTTCGTTTCAGAGAAGAAATCAAACGGCTAAATCTTCTGGTCTCCACTTCTGAATACCCAACTCCATTATCACTCAAAGATAATGGAGTTTACCATATACACATTGCTGAACACATGTTAGGGTGTCCACCGAAAACTAACCTCATTGCATGTTTGCTTCGCTGTTTAACTAATGCTGAGAATATAGGCTATTGCCTTGGATTTCAAGGACTAAAACTTCCCATCTCAAAAGGTTCATACTTATTTGAGCAAAATGTCTAGGCTATTAAGTTCAGCTCAATTGGTGTATAGGGCACACCAAAAGAGTTAGACCCTGATTCAATTCTAGCAATTACACTCCCCTACTCTACCAATTATGCTATGATAGTGCCGATTTATTAACCTTAAAAGCGAAGTGAGTAGCCATTCCAGAGGATGATCGAAGTATTAGGGTGCATTCTTTTTTCTTCAAAAAAGGTTCTTGGAGTTCATTGGTTTTCTTTAGAATCCATTTTCATGGAGTCCATAAACAAGCCAGCAGAAGACTAATTCCAAAAAGATTATCCTGACATAAAAACAATAAACACAATCCATTCCAACTTCATGGCATCTTGACAGATATATACTTAAAAATTCCAGCTGCATACATCTTCCACATGATCTTTGTGGCTGAGATGTAAATAACTCGTATAATAGAGATTCAGAAATGAAGACCTTTTATGCTGCAGATCATATGGCACGTGAATCTGCAATACAAGTCTATGATTAGCCGCAAACGCAACCAAGGTACAGTTGAATTTGTAACGGGGAAGGGTAGAACATTGCAATAAGATTCATCAAGCAATTGACACTTTTGCTCCGGCTGCTTCAAGCTGTTTCTTCGCTTCTTCAGCCTCTTCCTTGGACACTCCCTCCTTGAATTTCTTCGGCAAACCTTCAATCAACTCCTTCGCCTCTTTCAGCGCAAGGTTCGTCAAAGACCTAACCGCTTTAATCGTAGGAATTCTCGAGCTGCTAGGCACGTCTTCGATCACGACGTCGAACTCCGTCTTCTCTTCCACGACGGGGGAGGCATCTGCTGCGCCCGGACCTCCCGGAGCAGCGATTACGGCTGCCGGAGCCATCATAGCAGCGGAGACTCCGAGCTTGTCCTGTAGGTATTCGACGAGTTTCTGTGCGTCGAAGAGGGTGAGGCGGGATATTTCGTCTCCCAGCTGAACCACCTTCTCGGGGGCTTCAACGGCAGCGAGAGGGCGGAGGAATGTGGTCCGGCGGTGGAGATTTGGGGAGCGGAAGGGAAATTGTACGGCTCGTTTGGGAACGGCTGAAGCTGACAGCAACGAACTAGGGTTAGGATGAGAAGGAGAACGAAGGGTAATTGTGGATAAAGTGGAAGCCATATTGAAAGGTGTAAGGTGTAGTGGAGACGATGAAAGGAGATCGCGGTGAGGATAAGGAGCGTTTTCGTTCATAAGATACTCCTCCCACTTTAACACCGTTTTTGGATAGACCCCTGCATTTCTAATAATATCCCAATTTCAACCTGCAAAATCTTAGGAAATCGCAAAACACTAAACGTAAAACGAATGGTTTCTTAGTAAATAATACTCCCTCCGTCCCCTTTTAAATGGGACGGGAGATGGTGACACGGGTTTTAAGAAAAGTGAGGCACATGCAAATGCCAGTGCCACCCCGATTGAGGTGGCCCTCGGCCGTTAGATTAGTGACATGTGTACGCGCTTAGCATTTATGGCTGCTATAAATAGCAGCCCCTTTTCCCTTGTAAACGATTCCAACATCTCGAGTTCACTTGATATATCTGACTCTCTCTTACTTGTTTACTCTGACTTCTCTCTAGGGAATAACCCCTCGGATAAGCTACCCCCCCCCCCCCCCCCCGTACACCATCCATCAGTGATTAGTAGTAAAAGTTGATAGCGTTTGAGAAAAAAGTGATTTTGAAAAGTAAAAGGTGGTAGTGTTTGGTAAAATAAGTGTTTATGTGTAATAAAAAGGCAAAAAACGCTTTTCACACGAAAGCCGAGAAAAGGAAAATTTGGTAGTGTTTGGTAAATAAGTGTTTTTTAAGCCAAAAGCCGAGAAGTGCTTTTTTGAACAGTTGCAAACCAGCCTTAATTATCACTCCAACAGTAAGGGTATATTTGGCACAACTACCTGAAAAGATACTTTTGTAAGTTTTTTAGTAACAGTTACCTTTTAGTGAATGAAAAGGTCTTAAAAAGAAAATGTGGTGGCTGGGTTGGTAAAAAGTCGATTGTTTGATTTAGTTCGGTTTGGTCTACAAGCTGTTAAGACTAATTAGTACTAAAAGTCACGGGCTTTTCTCAGATGTTACTTGTCACGCCCCGGACCTACCGGACACGTCAACAACCCGCCGTACAGTACGAATAGTCAACCGCAGTCCAACTCATCCATACTATACTAGGCGTCTTGAATATCATTCACAATAGTACATCCATAAACAAACATAATGTAAAATATTCATTTAAAGCAGCGGAAATATTTAATAAAGTGTTTATGCCACACTTCGGCAAACATGGGCATACAAGCCCCCAAATAATTATTCAAAAATAATATCCATGAGCATTAATTTAATGTTTTAAAAATAGAACGGAGGAAGCACGAACCACGTCTTCCTTCCTTGATTCTCCCGAAGCAACGGGCACTGGTAGCAAGCTCAACTCCTACCTGAAACTGTGAGGTGGCCTCCCCCGTGAAGGGGAGGTCAGTACTTGGAAGCATTTGACAAGTACAATGACAACTATACTAAGTATAATCAACGTTTTAATTTCTAAGACCCTCAAAATAGGGTGATATCATAATATAAATAATAATTTATATTTCCCACTTATTATCTCTATAATAAGTAAATTTATTTATTTGTCGGCACACGACCCATTTCATATATTTCATTATACCCGTCGTTAGCACGACACCGCCCGTAGGTCTTATCATCCTTTACGAGACTTGTCACCGCTCTCCGAGGCCTCACCGGGCTCTCGGGCCGGAGTCCAACATCCCGCCCCTGAACTCATACCCATCGTCCCGTAGGAAGGTAAGGTCCATTCGGGGTCCTATCTTATGTGTTACCGCTGTCGGGAGCCTCGTAAGGTCTCCGGTTCGGATTCCACCCTAACCCGTGATCACGATGTAAGTCCATGCTATCCAACCCCGCTCTCTAGAGTCGGGAAGGGCCATGGTCCTTACTAATTACCAATACTCTATCGGCTAATCCTTAAAGACTACCGAATACACCCGTAGGCCAATCCTATTCCTAGGATCAATTTATTATTCACTTTATCTTGGGTATCCCTTAAGGCCTACCCCTAGCATCACTTATCCACCTTAGTATCTCTTAAGACTACTTAAGGCTCATCAGTTTACAATCCAAACCTTGGATCAATTCTAACGTATTTCATTCCAAAACCCCGACTAGTATCACAATACTAGTCGGATAAATTCCAACAAAACTCATTTTCAATTCATAGTCATATAGACAATTTCCAAACTAATTTTCCATTTGAAAATATAGTTCATATCAATATACAAAATATAACCTTTAATCACTCATATATCCTTATATGAAGTTATAGTTATATTTCAACACAATATTTATAATTTATCCCTTCATCAAGCCAATATGCTCATATTACATAATCATACACAATTTATCCTTAAACTTGTATATTATGCTCCTTTATTCATTGACAACAATATTTTCATTTAGGCATTATTAATCATTAATAATCCATGAAAATCACATTTATTTACTTTAGGTAATCCTACGAAATTAACCCAAAGATTATAAGCAATATAGTCAGCCATCCTCACCTTATGAAGTGCTGAAATAGTTGTCCTTGTTAAGCCCTTCGATCAATCCCCGTTCTAAACCGTTTGGAGATGAAAAATTTGGGCAGCAGGCGAAAGCCGGGCGGCTTTCGTGAAAGGTGGGCGGCTTTCGTGGTCTGCAGCTACGAACAGCCTCCTACACTTGGCGGTTTCCGGCGATTTCAACTCCTATCGATTCCACGACTCTTCTAAGTTAAATACCACCACTTTATAACAATATTATACACTTTTAAACGTGTAGAACTTCATGTTTAATTCATCGTATGATTTCCTAAAAATCATACACCATAAAACTAGTTAAAGAAACACTAGTTGTGTTCTTACCTCAAGAACCACTCTCCTCCTCCTTGGATTTTCCTTGTTGATTCTTCCTTCAACCTTGGACTCTATGAGAGTGTTTCCTAGAGCTCTCCTCTTCTTTGTGTCGGTCGAGTGATTGCAATGGTAGGGGGATGCTCTTGCTCAATCAATTAGGAATGATGCCAAGAGTAGTAGGTGTGGCCAATTTTTCTTTAGGAGACTTCTTCTCCTCCTTGCACGCACAAGCACATTTAGTTGTCCCCCTTCCCTCATTATTTGAGGCCAAGTGATGTGTAGAATACCCCCAAGTGGGTGTAGGGAGTCTCCCCCAATTATTCCTGATATTTTTGGCATGCTGGGCCAAAATAACTCTCGGGTTATCCAAATATTTTTATCAACTTTAGTTGACACATTATTGGGCTTCTATAATTATCACGATGACCCAACTAAATATTTGGTAGCCCATTCTTATACAATGGACCCGAGAATTAATTTAATTAATCTCACATTAATTAAATATATCAATCAATTACACGAAATTTATTCGCTAGGAATTTCAAATACAAGTCGAATTTCGAATTCAAGTACATCCGGGTGCGGTGTCACAAGTTCACCCCCCCTTAACGGGAATTTCGTCCCCGAAATTCACAAATGCTTATTCAAAAAGGAATGCATACTGTTCCTTCATCAAGGCTTCTGTTTCCCAAGTTTCTTCTTCAACTCGGTCACTTTTCCAAAGGATTTTAACCATTGGGACTTTCTTGCTTCTCAGCTTCTTTACTTGCCTATCAAGTATCCTCACCGGTCGTACAGCATAGTTCAAGTCTTCACGTATTTCCACGGGTGGTTTCTCTAACACGTGAGACGGATCCGGCACATATTTCTTTAGCATAGACACGTGGAACACGTTATGTATCTTCTCCAATTCTGGAGTCAACTGCAATCGGTATGCTACGGCCCCAATTCTTTCAAGAATCACAAATGGCCCAATATATCGTGGGTTAAGTTTCCCTCGGCTCTGAAATCGGATGATTCCCTTCCAGGGTGAAACCTTCAGGAATACCTCATCTCCCACCTTAAACTCTAAGGCCCTCCGGCGCTTGTCGGCATAGCTCTTCTGTCTATCCTGGGCCGCCTTAAGCCTTTCGCGAATCATCTTCACTTTAAACTTGGTGATCTCCACCAATTCTGTGCTCTCGAGTTTGGCCATGCCAACCTCATCCCAACACAAAGGTGTACGACATCTCCTCCCATATAATGCCTCGTATGGAGGCATGCCAATACTCGCCTGATAACTGTTGTTATAGGCAAACTCCACGAGTGCTAAATGGTTGTCCCAACTCCCTTGGAACTCCAATGCACAAGCTCTCAACATGTCTTCTAATATCTGTATGACCCTCTCAGATTGTCCATCCGTCTGTGGATGAAAAGCAGTGCTAAACTTCAATTTCGTTCCCATAGACTCTTGGAACTTCGGCCAAAATCGTGATGTGAATCGTGGATCCCTGTCGGACACAATGGTTATAGGAACGCCATGTAGCCTCACGATCTCATCCATATACAATTTGGCTAACCTCTCAAGTGCATAGGTAGTGTTGATAGGTAGAAAATGTTCACTCTTTGTAAGCCTATCAACCACAACCCATACGGCATCATAATTCTTCACTGTCCGTGGTAGCCCTACCACGAAATCCATAGTCACATGCTCCCATTTCCACTCGGGAATGGAAAGTGGCTGCAACAACCCAGCTGGATGCTGATGTTCTGCCTTGACTTGCTGACAAGTAAGGCATCGACTGATGTACTCGGCTATTTCCCTCTTCATACCAGACCACCAGTAACTTTCTTTCAAGTCACGATACATCTTCGTGCCCCCCGGGTGCATGGCATACGCCGATGAATGGGCTTCCTCTAAGATGGACTTTCGGAGCTCACTATCTGACGGTACACACACTCGGTCACGAAATAATAAGAGACCATCATCTCTTTCCCTGAAATCCTCAACCGGTCCCGCTAGCATGCGTTCACGGACCTTCATCAGCTCTTCGTCAGTTTCTTGACCCTTCTTGATCTCATCAAGTAACGTAGGTCTCACCTCGAATCTAGCTAACAAGGCACCATCGCTAGCTATCTCCAATTGGGCTCTCAATGCCCTCAAACTAGTCAACAATGCCCCAGACGAACTCTTTCGGCTCAAGGCATCCGCCACCACGTTGGCTTTACCGGGGTGGTACTCAATGATAAGATGGTAGTCTTTTATCAACTCCATCCATCGCCTCTGTCTCATGTTCAACTCTTCACGTATTTCAAGCTCTTATGGTCAGTGTATATATGACATGTCTCCCCGTAGAGATAATGTCTCCAAATCTTCAGTGCAAATACCACTGCCCCCAGTTCTAAATCGTGAGTAGGATAGTTTACCTCATGCTTCTTCAACTGTCGTGAAGCATAGGCAATTACCCTCCCATTCTGCATCAACACACATCCAAGTCCCTGGATGCTAGCATCGCTATAGACATCGTACCCCATACCTTGCTTGGGTAATGCGAGTACCGGTGCCTCGGTCAATCTCCTCTTTAGTTCAATGAAACCTTTCTCACATTTGTCATCCCATACAAACTTAGCTCCTTTACGAGTGAGCTTCGTCAATGGTGATGCCAAAACGGAGAACTTCTCCACGAACTTTCTGTAGTAGCCTGCTAACCCAAGAAAACTACGAATTTCCTTGACGTTCTTTGGCCTCTCCCATTCGGTGATGGCTTCTATCTTCTTGTTATCCACCGCAATTCCCGATCCCGAAACCACATGCCCGAGAAAGCCAATCTCCTTAAGCCAAAATTCACATTTGGAAAATTTGGCATAGAGTTGCTTCTCCCGTAGTGTCTCAAGAACGAGTATCAAGTGCTCCTCATGTTCTTTCTCACTCTTTGAGTAGATCAAGATGTCATCTATGAACACGATCACGAATTGGTCCAAGTATTTGTGAAATACTCGGTTCATCAAGTCCATGAATGCCGCCGGGGCGTTTGTTAACCCAAACGACATAACAAGGAATTCAAAATGCCCATACCTTGTGCGGAAAGCACTCTTCGGTATGTCCTCCTCCTTAATCTTCAATTGATGGTACCCCGACCTCAAGTCAATCTTTGAAAACACGGTTGCTCCTCGTAGTTGATCAAACAAGTCATCAATCCTAGGCAAAGGATACCTATTCTTGATTGTGACCTTGTTCAGTTGACGATAGTCAATGCACATTCGAAGTGTTCCATCCTTCTTCTTCACAAAAAGGACCGGTGCTCCCCACGGGGAGTGGCTTGGTCTAATGAAACCGTTATCCAAAAGCTCTTGCAATTGGGTTTTCAACTCGTTAAGTTCTGCGGGTGCCATACGGTATGGCGGTATAGAGATTGGTTTGGTGCCGGGCTCAACCTCGATCACGAACTCAATCTCCCTGTCGGGTGGAAGTCCCGGTAAATCTTTAGGAAAGACATCCGGATACTTGCACACCACCCTCACATCATCAATGTTTGTCTCTTCTTTTGTTTTGTCTACCACGTATGCTAGATATGCGTGGCAACCCTTTCTCATCATACTCCTAGCTCTCACGGCGGATATGATACAACTATTGGATTTGGCCCGATCCCCCTCGAAGCGTAAGGTTACCCCCCTTCATCGCCTTCGAGTTCAAGTATCTTTGTGTAGCAATCGACCCTAGCATGATGCTTCTCAAGCCAATCCATCCCCAGGATTGCATCGAATTCAATCATACTCAGCGGTACGAAGTCACACGACAAGTTTTGGCCCTCCACTTCCACCTCACACGATGGATAGTGACTATCTCCCTCGATGTCTTCCCCTAGAGGTGTGGATACCAATAGGGCTTGAGCCATCGGTACAAGTGGTTCTTTGAATCCCCCGGCAAACGCCTCACTCACGAATGATCGTTGCGCCCCGGTGTCAATGAGTATTCTTGCGTCTCTCCCGTTAATCTTTAGTGTTCCTACATTCATAAGCAATGTAAGACACACTCCCCACTTATTAGACTCATTTCTTAGGTTATAGAGTACCCCGGCTATGGTCTGGACGATCGTCATCTAACGCCCCATCCCAATTCCATCCCGGTTCCCACCTAAAAATCAACACCGTGCACCAATAAGGGAAAGCCGGCCGCTTTTCATGAAAGCCGGCCGGTTTTCATGCCTTTGCCCTCGGCTCGGAATGAGGGGTTACGTAAGCCGGCCGGTTTTTGCCAAAGCCGGCCGGTTTTCGGTCGCCGAAGGAATTACAGATTTTTCATTTACAAAAGCCGGCCGGTTCTTACGAAAGCCGGCCGGTTTTCATTAGCAGCGCCTCACACCGGAGATGCCTGAACACAAGCCGGCCGGTTTGTACGAAACCCGGCCGGTTTTTCCCCGCCGAAAGATTTTAACAAAAATCAAGTATGAAAGCCGGGCGGCTTTCGTCAAAGTCGGGCGCCTTATAGCCGCCGTAGGATTTCCAAGAAATTCGAAGGCGAAAGCCGGGCGGCTTCCGTCAATGCCGGGCGGCATTCGTCCCAGGTGGATATCCATCCACTTCTTCGAACTTGCACATTCCCGGTGGCTATACAATGTATACATTTTAACACTTATGTTGTTTACAAGGGAATAACATCAAAAGTTCAAGAATTTACCCGCGACGGAGTCCGGGTTAGCACGTGCATCGGCCTCCGTAATCGCATAGACCCTCGCTTGGGTCCTCCCTTGATTAACGGACGGTGCATTGCTTGTGCTAGCTCCACCGTGCCCCATGCTTGCACTCGGTGCTCCTGTTCGGTTCCTGCTCACCATAGTCCCACTATTCGGTCCGGAACCCGTAACTCGCCCAAGCTGTGGGCAACTCACCTTCATGTGCCCGACCTCCCCGCATTGATAGCATCTCGGGGGATCGCGACACTTTCCTTGGTGAATCTTCTTGCAGTTGCTGCACCTTGGTACTCCCGAGTTTTGAGACCTCGAGCCTTGCCCGCTTGGGCCTTGATTCGCCCTCGATGGTGGTGCAGGGGTCTTGAATGAGCCACCTCCCCCGTGGTTCCCTTTCTTGTTAGAACCTTGGGGGCCATGGTTCTCCCATTTTCTTTTCTTCGCCTCCTCGGCGTCTCTTTTCTTCCTCTCTTCCCACTGTTTCTCGCCCTTCAAGGCTTGGTCTACTACTTGGGCAAAAGTCATGTTAGGCAACTGTGTTGCCCTATCACGTATCTCCAAGTCAAGAGCGTCCCAAAAGTGGTTCACCATTCGGTTCTCGTCACAAGCATACTCTGGTATGTAGTCGGCGAGATCCCGGAACTTGTACTCAAGTTCCTTCACTGTCATGTTACCCCCTTGAGTTAGAAGGGTATATTCCCTCACCTTCTTGTTCACCTCAAAATCAGAGTAATATTGGGCAAAGAACTCCCGTTGGAAGTCCTCCCAAACGACACCCTCGCCATACTTGCCCTTGGTTCCATCCCACCATTTGGATGCCATCCCCTCAAGCAACCTTACTGCGATTCTCAGTTTAAGGTTGGGCGTGATTTGCATGTCAAGGGCTGCTTCATTCAACCTCTTGATCCATTGGGCGGCAACCGAAATATCTCCGGTCCCGTCAAAGGGTTTGCACCCCAAGTCTCTTGCTTCTTTGATGAACTTGGAGATCCTTATGGTTGGACCTCCATCATTATGGCCTCCATGTGGTTCTACATGGACTCTAGATGCATTATGACTTCCTCCCCTTGAAGCCATACCCGAAGGTTGCCCCGCTCGGCGCCTTCGGCGTTCCTTCCTCTCCTCGCGCTCTCGGTGGTATTGTTGGAGCAACGCCTCAATTCTCGCCAAGGAGCCATCTTGCTCCTCGTCACTAACATCATCATCATCCCCTTCATAAGGGGTCTCCACCGGCTCGGTCTCCGGCCTATAGGTTGAGTCCTCATAGGACCAATAAGTCTCACTCTCCGTGTCAACGTGACCGTCGCTCACGGTTTGTTGTTGGCCTCCACGGCCCCTTCCCCTTGACGCCCTAGTGGACCCCCGGCTACCGCGTTCGGATCCACCCGGTACAAGGCCCGTCGGGTTCCTCCTAGTGATTCTTCCGATTGGCTCCATTTCTGAAAGAAGTTTAGATTGAGCCATTAGACTCGTATCAAATGTCAAGTGACGGATAGGTACTTAAAGACATCTTTTGGCTCAAATCACTGCCATACCAATTGTTAAGGGTACCATCTTAACAATTAGAGACCTTGCAACTCAAGTACCAAAAGTTCTATAAGTACAAAACTTTATGCTCATGGTTTGCAAAAATCATTTTCAAAAAGAATTTTGAAGCTTCATCATGAAGTTTACGGACTAAGGCTCTGATACCAACTTAATTGTCACGCCCCGGACCTACCGAACACGTCAACAACCCGCCGTACAGTACGAATAGTCAACCGCAGTCCAACTCATCCATACTATACTAGGCGTCTTGAATATCATTCACAATAGTACATCCATAAACAAACATAATGTAAAATATTCATTTAAAGCAGCGGAAATATTTAATAAAGTGTTTATGCCACACTTCGGCAAACATGGGCATACAAGCCCCCAAATAATTATTCAAAAATAATATCCATGAGCATTAATTTAATGTTTTGAAAATAGAACGGAGGAAGCACGAACCACGTCTTCCTTCCTTGATTCTCCCGAAGCAACGGGCACTGGTAGCAAGCTCAACTCCTACCTGAAACTGTGAGGTGGCCTCCCCCGTGAAGGGGAGGTCAGTACTTGGAAGCATTTGACAAGTACAATGACAACTATACTAAGTATAATCAACGTTTTAATTTCTAAGACCCTCAAAATAGGGTGATATCATAATATAAATAATAATTTATATTTCCCACTTATTATCTCTATAATAAGTAAATTTATTTATTTGTCGGCACACGGCCCATTTCATATATTTCATTATACCCGTCGTTAGCACGACACCGCCCGTAGGTCTTATCATCCTTTACGAGACTTGTCACCGCTCTCCGAGGCCTCACCGGGCTCTCGGGCCGGAGTCCAACATTCCGCCCCTGAACTCATACCCATCGTCCCGTAGGAAGGTAAGGTCCATTCGGGGTCCTATCTTATGTGTTACCGCTGTCGGGAGCCTCGTAAGGTCTCCGGTTCGGATTCCACCCTAACCCGTGATCACGATGTAAGTCCATGCTATCCAACCCCGCTCTCTAGAGTCGGGAAGGGCCATGGTCCTTACTAATTACCAATACTCTATCGGCTAATCCTTAAAGACTACCGAATACACCCGTAGGCCAATCCTATTCCTAGGATCAATTTATTATTCACTTTATCTTGGGTATCCCTTAAGGCCTACCCCTAGCATCACTTATCCACCTTAGTATCTCTTAAGACTACTTAAGGCTCATCAGTTTACAATCCAAACCTTGGATCAATTCTAACGTATTTCATTCCAAAACCCCGACTAGTATCACAATACTAGTCGGATAAATTCCAACAAAACTCATTTTCAATTCATAGTCATATAGACAATTTCCAAACTAATTTTCCATTTGAAAATATAGTTCATATCAATATACAAAATATAACCTTTAATCACTCATATATCCTTATATGAAGTTATAGTTATATTTCAACACAATATTTATAATTTATCCCTTCATCAAGCCAATATGCTCATATTACATAATCATACACAATTTATCCTTAAACTTGTATATTATGCTCCTTTATTCATTGACAACAATATTTTCATTTAGGCATTATTAATCATTAATAATCCATGAAAATCACATTTATTTACTTTAGGTAATCCTACGAAATTAACCCAAAGATTATAAGCAATATAGTCAGCCATCCTCACCTTATGAAGTGCTGAAATAGTTGTCCTTGTTAAGCCCTTCGATCAATCCCCGTTCTAAACCGTTTGGAGATGAAAAATTTGGGCAGCAGACGAAAGCCGGGCGGCTTTCGTGAAAGGTGGGCGGCTTTCGTGGTCTGCAGCTACGAACAGCCTCCTACACTTGGCGGTTTCCGGCGATTTCAACTCCTATCGATTCCACGACTCTTCTAAGTTAAATACCACCACTTTATAACAATATTATACACTTTTAAACGTGTAGAACTTCATGTTTAATTCATCGTATGATTTCCTAAAAATCATACACCATAAAACTAGTTAAAGAAACACTAGTTGTGTTCTTACCTCAAGAACCACTCTCCTCCTCCTTGGATTTTCCTTGTTGATTCTTCCTTCAACCTTGGACTCTATGAGAGTGTTTCCTAGAGCTCTCCTCTTCTTTGTGTCGGTCGAGTGATTGCAATGGTAGGGGGATGCTCTTGCTCAATCAATTAGGAATGATGCCAAGAGTAGTAGGTGTGGCCAATTTGTCTTTAGGAGACTTCTTCTCCTCCTTGCACGCACAAGAACATTTAGTTGTCCCCCTTCCCTCATTATTTGAGGCCAAGTGATGTGTAGAATACCCCCAAGTGGGTGTAGGGAGTCTCCCCCAATTATTCCTGATATTTTTGGCATGCTGGGCCAAAATAACTCTCGGGTTATCCAAATATTTTTATCAACTTTAGTTGGCACATTATTGGGCTTCTATAATTATCACGATGACCCAACTAAATATTTGGTAGCCCATTCTTATACAATGGACCCGAGAATTAATTTAATTAATCTCACATTAATTAAATATATCAATCAATTACACGAAATTTATTCGCTAGGAATTTCAAATACAAGTCGAATTTCGAATTCAAGTACATCCGGGTGCGGTGTCACATTACTCTCTGTAGCATCTCAAAAAAGATCTTTTAATTTTTTTTAAAGCTCTTAAAAATTGTCATGTCAAACATACAATTAGAAGCTTGTAGAGACTTTTTGAACAGTACAAAAGTTAGAAGGCAGGGACTTATGCGTGCCAAACATAGCCTAAGTCCACCCCCCTCGAGTGATGTAAATTCGAGTCATTCAAAAATCTGTCAGGTCCAACCCTAATCCCGCACTTTCATCATTGTGCATAAAAACCGTCAAGAAGCTCCCAAAAAAACCGTCAAGAAACTCCTCAAAAAACGTTACAGGTTAGTCAATCGTCAATATTAGCCAATCTTTTTCATAAATGTGTAGTATGGTGGTGTTTGTTATGTGATGTTCCAACATTTTTTTTTCTTTTATCAGTCAGTCTTTTTAGAAAAATGTTACTCTCTTCGTCTCATTTTACTTGTCTTATTTTCCTTTTTGGGTTGTCCCAAAATAAGTGTCACTTTCCCTTTTTGGGAAGAAATATGTGGTTCACAACATTTCAATTTACTATACTCACATCTCAACCACAAATTTTACATTTCAACTACTTTATTAAAAGTTGTGCCAAAATCAAAGGAGACACATAAAATGGGACAGAGGCAGTACAACTTTAGAGTATGGCATTCAATGATTATTAGCAACTTTTTATATTACTAGAATCGGAGTTTTAAGAAATCAAAAGAAATGGAGCGGAAGCTAATGGGAAACAGGGGAGGGAAAAGAAAAGGAGGCACAAAAGATGAGGTGTTTCACTGGGCTAAAAGAAAGAAAAACAAGGAGAAAACAAACAATGGCAAGAGACGGTGGATGAAAAACAAGGGGGTGACAAATACCAACATGAGAAGCCACCAAGGCAATTTCCAAAATTGGGATGCGAAAAAAGTTCAAGAATATTGAGGCGGAGACATTTGGCTCGGATAGCATCTGGGAATAGGAAAGGAGTCTAGTCATGATGTTCTTGAGATGGAATTTAATGACAAGTTTACAAAATTTGAATGTGATGAAGATGGCGACCAAGTGGCATATATATAAAAAGGCGTGAGGAAATTAAGAGTCATATGGTCATGAAAAAGCTTAAACCAAACTTTCAACGTGTTTTTGAGAAGGATACACCTGAGATTACATATACGATGAATGCTTAGTCTCCCTTCCGGACATGAAACACACTAAAAGTTGGTACGCATTTTAATAGATACATTTGTATACCTAAAGTGGCTAGTTTCTTTTCTGCACATGTCCAAAAAACAAGGAGTATATCAAAGAGAAGGTGTCACGCCCCGGACCGCATCCGTGCCACGTAGACAACCGCCGTACAACCCAATCAGAACAACGTAGTCCATTCTTATTAAATCATACAAGGCGTCCGATAGATTCTATTGCCAAACCGATTAGTAAACCCATACAATCAACATCAATATATTACTCAAACAAATGCGGAAATAAAATATGTTTGATGATTAGCCACACGTGGCAAACATGAGCACGCAGGCCCTTTAATGGTTTAACAGAAAACCTTGTTCAAATATCCATGAGCAATTACATTGTTTCAAATGAGAATGGAAGCATGAACCACGTCTTCCTTATTGATGATCACCCTAGGCAAAGGTGCAGGAATAGGTCTCAAGCCTTAACCTGAAAAATGTGAGGGCCCCCGAAGGGGTCAGTGCTCCATAGACAGTACTAGTGACAAGCAGGCTATATGAGGAATAACTAATGTTTCAGACACGAGACCCAAAAAATAGGGTGATAAATATAAGTATAAGTGTAACCATTGTTACCCCACCCACAAGATGATACTTACTGTATATATTTGTAAATACTTGACCCGTAGGTCATTTCCATTTAAAAGAGTCTTTTAGGGATAAGGTAATTACCCAACCTTTCCCATTCATTCCCGAATGCCTAGCTCACAAGCTACATTCTACCTTCACAATATCCTACCGAGTTTCAGGAGTGTTTACCCTCCCGGGGATGCTCAACCCCAACCGAGTTTTAGGATCATTTGCCGTCCTGAGGATACTCAACCTCAACCGAGTTTTAGGATTGTTTACCGTCCTGAGGATACTCAACCTCAACCGAGTTTTAGGATTGTTTACCATCCTGAGGATACTCAACCTCAACCGAGTTTTAGGATTGTTTACCGTCCTGAGGATACTCAACCTCAACCGAGTTTTAGGATCATTTACCGTCCTGAGGATACTCAACCTCAACCTTAATCCTCACCAACCCTAACCTGGATATGGCTAACCTTGTATTCACTTAACTATGGACAATACCTAGTCCTATAGTCATATAATAATCCCTAGTAACCAACGTGGGCGGGTCCCACTTGAACGGCCCACGTTAACCTTCTCAAAACTGTCTGTTTTGAGCATAACCCAATACCCGGTCGGGTATCCAACCTTACCCGGTCGGGTAGGGCGGGGCAGTAGCCCCTGGAACCAACTTTACTTGAGACCCGGTCGGGTCCATGCCCATACCCGGTCGGGTCTAGTGTGGCAGTGGCTTCTGGAGCCATTTTTAATTAATACCCGGTCGGGTATTTACCCATACCCGGTCGGGTATCACCTTTGTCTCGGCGGTCAACGCCCGTTTGACTGCCCAAACGAAGTCCGATTAACGTGAAATTTTATACACATGTACTTCTCTTCGTCCTTGATCCAAAAATACCATTTTGGATCCCTGGAACATCGTACATAATAAGTTATCACATTTTAATCATCAAACATACATCACATGCTTTTCAACTATGTTTTATATATAATCATGGCATAAGCAAACACTTGATTGTCTTTAATCATTTCATAAAACATATCCTTGATTACTTTAGGTAATCTCATGCCTCACTCAAAAGTTATAAAGCATATAGCCGTCTTCTCACCTTAATGAAGCTTATGAAGTTCTATCCTCCCCGATTTGGCCCCGGTGGAACTCCGGCGAACTTCAACCAACTCCGGCGACAACTCCGGCGACCCTTTCAACTCCGTGAAAGTCCTTGAAGTACCTTATGCAAGTTAACAACGAGGTTTTATCATCATAACACCCCTATCACCACAAATAACCCCTAAAAGGTTATTTTCCGACGAACCCGTCAACTATGCTCTCAAAGTTCGTTTTGGGTATAAACCAACTTTCCAACTCCCATCTTACACCTTTACATGTTTAGAGCTATCCTAGGAGTATGTAATAGGATTAAAGAGAGAAAATGGGATTAATGAAGTCGTTACCTTGTTAACTACAAGTTTTCCCACCTAAACTCCTCTTTTCTCTTCTCTTTTCCTCTCCTTCTTCTTCCCCTTGCTTAGGTGTGTGTATGGAAGTGGAAATGGTGTTTTTGCAGAGCTTCTTCCTCCTCCTTGGATGGATGGGTCGAGCATATGGGTTGGAGGATGATGGAGGTGTCTCTTTTTGGCTTATTCACCAATGATATGGGGGAGGGTCCTATCTCCTTTCATACTTTGTCCCCCAATCACTTCAAACCACTTCACCAGCCAATTGATGCGGCTCCCCTTGCTATTTGCAAGACTAAAAACGTGGGGTGGCCCCCACATATGTGGGAGGTCATCCCTTTGTGTTCCCAAGTGTACACTTGGTCTCGAAAGTTGTATTTTCCGGACTGTTTTAACTATATTTCGTTTTATCGGGTAAAATGAAATATCTATCATTCTTCAAATTATTATTGGCTATAATAATGAATGTATATTCCCCAACTTTTAATTTGATGGTGTCCATAATTTATTATGGCTTTTTATCTGTTAGTGCGTCGGTACCGATAAATGAGCTTTATATGCCCTATTGGTTACTCACATAATTTATATGGTCCAACAAGGATACCCACCATCATACACATGTTATCTTGACCCAAATGAATATAATATGTGGTCTCGATAATATCGGGCGGCCCCCCTTCCGGTGTGGGCCCCACGTGAATTTTACTATTCACGTAAAAGAAATGATAAAAATTTACAATCACGTAAAAATGCGTTTATTCATTTCTCGGGTTTCAATACATAATTTGATAAAGTACAAATACTTGGGGGCGGTGTTACAAGTTCTACCCCCCTTATTTGGGATTTCGTCCCCGAAATCCACGTGTCTAGTCAAACAGAAATGGATATTGTTCCCTCATCAGGGTTTCCACTTCCCTAGTTTGCTCCTCGACACGATCACTCTTCCAAAGCACCTTCACCATCGGTACCTCTTTACTCCTTAGCTTCTTTACCTGTCGGTCCATGATCTTTACCGGCTGCACCGCATAGTGAAAGTCAATGATTGTTAGCAACTTTAGATTATTAGAAAGATTTAGGCTCTGTTTGCAATCACTTGTGCTTAAATAAAAGCACTTTTTGGGAAAAAGTGATTAGTAGTAAAAGTTGGTAGTGTTTGGTAAAATAAGTATTTTTTGTGTAATAGAAAAAGTAAAAAGTAGATTCCACACGAAAACCGAGGAAGTAAAAGTTGATAGTGTTTGGTAAAATAAGTGCTTTTTTCTTTAAAAAAAACCAAAATCACTTTTGTTAAGTGCTTTTTGTAAAGTTATCCTCGTTCATACCTTATCCTTTACCCATCCCATCCCATCATAGGAGTAACATTCAAAAGTCAAAATATTTCTTAACGTGTGTGCCCACCATCAATGTTGTAAGTAATTCGTAACAGAGGATGTATGACATTTAACAAGTAAGATTGTTTAACATTCACTAACAAACTTAAAGTTAATTAAGTTCAAAGTTATTTAATGCAATCATATCATATCATACTTAAAGGATTGAACTACAAAACATTCTTCTTTTTGGCCAAGCGAATCTTTTTGGGCACGAAACCAAGGCATCACGTAATAAAAATGTGGGTATGTCTTTTGATTGTTGTGGACGTGGACTATAATGATGTGTTTGGTTATTAACCCATCACTGTGTTTTTTTGGCAGATTTGACAATTTTTTTGTCTTTTGACCAGATTATTCAGCTAATTAGAGTGTTTGATCAAGAGACTGTTTGGAACCACTGTTTTTTGGCTTATCAGACTTATCAGCTAACTTTTTCACCAAACACGTAATTTATGCTTTCGCGCGCTGAATTGTGTAATAAGCAGAAAAAGTAAGGTTGAAGTTACTTTTCTGGCAGTATTGGCTGAAGTTACCGTAGATGATCATTTTAGCTATTTTTACATATAATTTTTTCTTTATTTTATTAATAAAATACATTTTAGATTTTTTTTTATTAAATCAACAAAATCAACCAATGCAACCATTCAGCCAGAACTCCATAAATTGCAACAAAATCAGCCGATTTTCGTGCTACCAAACGGGCTCTTAATGGCTTTTTATCCCAAACAACCAATATACTAAACGCCAATAACCAGGCCAAATTACCAAATTGGTAAAAAGAGGGTTGTTGGACAGATTGGTAAAAAAACAATTTGAGTCAAATTGGTAAAAAAGAAGAAGCCCTAGTGACAAATTGGTCAATTTTTTTAGGGTGGTAAACTTTTGATCCTCGACTTTAAAATTCCCGACATTTCATATTATAAGTATTGTGAAATTGACATTTGCAGTCCTTTTACTTTGATTTTGTCATCGAAAGTGGGGGTCTAAAAATGTCAATGACCGTGTTTGATAATAACGGTTGTCTACAATTGTCATAGCCGGTTGAGTCAACATATTGATGATAGTGGATTCCATTAGCTTTTATAATTAACTAACCGCTTTTTTTCCGAAATAAAGTGTTAGTAACTTAACTATTTGCGATTAAATGTTAAGACATAAAATAACCATAAAAAATATGAATTTAAAAGCATATATATTTATCTTAACTTTATTTCTTTTATTTTATTATGTCTTTCAAAATGTTTTAAAAATTATATTAACATTTATTTTAAATAACCATGGAGTAGATTTAAAAAAAAACTAATAAATAGTCATATGGAGTAGAATTCTCGAGGAGATTTTTTAAATGGAGTAGATTTAAAAGAACTAATAAATAGTCATATTTAAAATACTTATACTATATATATATGAATTTATATGTGTGTACTTGCATTAATGTACATATCGTAAAAATGATAGTGTTATTAATTATTTAAAATAAACGTAAACATTATTTTTTTAAAACTTTTTCCAAGACTTATATAAAATAAAAAGAAAAAGAATTAATTGAAATATAAAACTTTTAAATTCATTTTTAACGGTCATTTTACGTTTGAAAAGCTAATTGCAATTTTTATGTCACTTACATTGTGTTTCAAAACGATAATGAAATCGGTTTAGTTAAAAAAACTAACGAAATCCGCTAATATCAATCTGCTGATACAACCGGCTATGAGCTAGAAAACAACCGCTATTTTAAACACGGTCGTTGGCATTTTTTGACCTCCACTTTTGACGACAAATGTCAAAAGTGGAGGATCAAAAGTTTATCACTCTAAAAAAATTGACTAATTTGTCACTACGACTTTTTTTTTAACAATTTGACTCAAATGGTTTTTTACCAATATGTCCAACCGCCTTTTTTTATACCAAATTGGTAATTTGGCCCCAATAACCATAACATTTTGGTGTGACTTTTCTTATTAGTGTACTAGTTTTCAAGCCTGTGCGATGCGCAAGTAGTACGCAATTTATCTAATTTTAAATGTGTTTTTTGGAACCATGTATAATGTGATGCAAAAATAAAATAAACCCATGGATTGTTTACTCTCGATTTAATAGACACCATTCATTCATTATGTAATTACTTACGACTTAATTGAAAACATGCTTTAATCATTCAATAAAAATCGGACTTAATCATTAAGCTGGAGAATAACAGTCCTTCCCAAGACATTTATTAAGACATTTTCTCTCAATTTTTTTTTTAAATTGGCTGTAGGAAAAAATTATATTAAAAAATGAAGTTTTTCATTGACACTATGATCTAAGAACAATACTAAATTGATTGTTTTATCCATTAGACTCTTTACTCATCATACAAAATAACAACTTCATATACAAATATCATTTTATCCCGACATACATTAACCTAGACAGACGTTTTAATCCGGATAGGACTTAATTGAAAAAAGTAAAACCCTTTAATTTAATATAGAACTTATTTGATAACACTAAAATTGATCGAATCGACTGCTATGCTGAAAATGATTAACCCTTTAGTTCCATACATATCCACTTTTTATAGATGCATGAACATAATCACCCTGCAATCATGAAAAATATCATTTTTTCATTACTTCTATAAACTTACTGTGATGATATTCCTGCTATATGATCTCTAAACAATTGAACTCCTCAAACGAAGGAGAAACTAGATCAAAACTGAAATTTATAAAACTGAATAGTGAAACTATGAAAGCAAACATTAGTTTACATTCTCTTCATTTTTATAATAGCAAGAGTTCAATTCTACGTAATTTTTATGTTTCTAAAATCGGAATATAGAAACACAAAATAAAGCCTACGTAAATTTGTAAAGTTCTGAATTTATGTTTCTAAAATCCGAATTTAGAAACACAAAATATAGCCTCTGAAGTCAAATTTATAATTCGGCACTTCAATTGCTTCTCCTTTAACTTCTTTGATGATAGTGTTATGAAAGAATTGTATCATGATTTTATTATCGGCTACAACACAATACTCTTCTTTATTTGGAACCACCGAGAATTTTTTTATGATGTGGTATCATTCCTTCATTTATTTTGGGACGTAATGTATGAACATATCCACTTTTTATAGATGCATGAACATAATCACCCTACAATCATGAAAAATATCATTAGATTTTTTTTGTAAAACAAATGCATTAAAAATCGAAATTAAAAAAAAGTATACCTCTTCATCGATCAGAACCATGTCTAGACAAATTAAACTTCCTTGCCTTTTGTGATTGATGACACCACAGAGGCGTGTAACACGAACTTTGATTGTCCAGTCGGACTTGGATGAATCAAGTTAACGTATTAGGGAATAACTTCTTCATTTTATGGAATATTAATCAATCAGGTATAATGCATAATAATATCATGTATCATGTGAATGGTAAAGTATCATATGTACATAGTATTCAATAATATATCATTAAAAATGCTGTAAAAACTTACTGTGATGACATTCTTGATATAAGAAGGCTAAACAATAGAATTCTTCGAACTAAGGAAAAAGTCAATAGTGAAAATACACTTTTGTTTACATTCTCTTTGTATTTATAATAGCCTACATATGCACTTTAGGTAGTTTTTATGTTTCTAATTCTAAATTTAGAAACATAAAATATACTAAAAGTTTACTCCAAAGTTACGTAGCTTTAAATTTAGAAACATAAAATATACTAAAAGTTTACTTCAAAGTTACGTAGCTTTTTCTTTCTAAAATATGAAATTAGAAATTAAAAGATGATGAATAATCAGATTACATAGCTTTGTGTTTCTAAATCAGATTTAGAGTGCCGAATAAAATCAGATTTTATACAAATAAGAGTTACCAAATAAGATGGTATACAAAACGTAATATTCTAAGAAAATAAAAGATATAGAAAGTAATTAAATAATAGTTATATATGATGACATGACATAGTTATGTGACACTCTGTATGCTCTTAAAAGTTTCTCTTTTATACGGAGTATATATATATATTGATTATATTCCCATTATATCCTCATACAGTCATACCCACGTATTCTGTCGAATCTCTTCCGATCCAATATATTTGTTCCTCATTTGTTGTGATGGTCAAAACAAAAGTTGTTTACCATTTGACTTTTGTTTACTAAGCATTTAGATAACAAATGTTGCTTTGAGGGAAATCATTTTAAAAATTAACTCAAACATTCACTCAAATTTTCAAGTCAAATTAAACACTACTTTAACAAATTAAAGGCCCCTAATTGTAACGTTTAACAATCTAAACACTACGTTAACAAATTAAACATCTATATAATTTAAGGAATTTTATTCCCAAGGAAATTAATAATACCAATTAAATATGCTAATTCGTGAAAAACAATGTTAAAAATAATTATTACTCTTGTTAGTACTTTTTTATTTTTCTAAAAAATCATAAAAATGGTTTATGCAGTTGTACTTATTACATTAATAAAAATCAAGTCATTAAAACTCATTTAACAAGTTATCAAACTAGTTATAAACAACCATTTATCCAAACATCATTTTACAAACTACCAATCATATCAACTAATCAAATCTTACAACAAAATATGTTATCATCAATCAACTAACAGCTAATTGTCAGACACTCACAATATATCCTCTCTCATTGGCTTGATCCTCATAGTACGAGGTCGTATGCATGATAATGTCACTTTACCTATACTTTTTGTACTACTATTTTTACCATTGTTATAATTGTTATGATTATTACATGGAAAAAGGTTTAAAGGTAAAATTGAAATTGGACAATTCATGGATTTCCCAAAAACCGAGTTGAATGTTGAAATTAAAGATGTTAACTCTTACTGTAATTTGATTAGCTTTCAATCTGCATATATTGATATCTCTAGCCTAAAGAGAGAGTCAATCTCGATAGATTATGTCATTACGACGGTTTACTTCATTAAAAGAAAAATAACTAAACATGTTGTCTCAATGATATCTTTGTTTCATATTTCAATTTTTGTGTATTCCTACTATTCCATTCAGCTTTTCTCATACTACGTTTACCGATATTTATTTGATTCTAAAATGAGAGGCCATTTGGAAGGCAAAAATTTGGCTGATCAATCTGAAAGTAGAATAGAAAAATGCCACACAAGTATGTATTGGGATATTTTGGCTGATTTTCCTTACCAGCTTGAACAACAAGCCTCATGTTACTTTTTTATATGTCCACCTAGTGAAATACGGAGTATTTTTTTGTTGGGTAAGGCAAATAGACCTGCACAAAAACGGGTTCGGGCCGGGCTCGGACCGGGCTTTTTATAATTTTTTTGTCCATCATGTGTGGGCGGGCCCGGCCCGACCCGCAAAAACGGGCTTAATCCCATGTCCATACCCGCCCGTAAGAGCGGGTAGGGTAGTCTACCGGGCCGCCCGGCCCAGAAAAACTTCAAATTTTTTAAATCATATAATTTTTTTAATACTTTAAAAATAATATTACAACATTTAAAAAATTGTTAATATACTTATAATGTTTATAGGCCTTTCACCACATACAAAAATAATACTTACACAAAAATAATAATGAGAAACTACATCTCAAATTTAAAATTCAAGCACAAAGTATTATCTTTAAGTACAAAAATAGATACTATTTTAGTTTTGCTAGTTGTTAACAACTAAAAACTTAAATTTAAACACAATAAACTATAAATATGTATAAAGATAAATTATATTAGTAAATAAAAATATACATGTGTACGTGTAAATAAATAAATAAACACACACACACTAAATGTAGCGGACGTGGCTTATCGACCCGAACGGACCTACACCATAACTCAAGCTCGCCCATATGTTATTGCGAGCCGTGTTTGGCCCGGCCCGATGGGTAAATATATATGCCCAAGCCCGTCCATTTGTGCGGGCCGGCCGGGCCAGTCCGGTTTTGTGCAGGTCTAATGGCAAAGACCCTTTTACCTTTTTATTGTATCGGGAAACTGGTGGGAATCGTTGCTCAAGAATTGAATTTTGAAGTCCAATAATGGTAAGTTGTGCTCCATATATTAGAGCCTTACTCGAAGTCTTCATTCGCTTGGTTTAAGTAGTGCTTCTGAAAAGGTTTGCTTTGATCCGAGATCTGATTGTCTCCAAATTCTCCTCTATTAATGAGGCTTTAGTTTATCTCGGCAAGATAACTATTGATGGGAGACTATCATCGTCTAAGGTATATGACCTACTTAGGATAAAGGGAACTCCGCACCCTTGGATGTCTTTCATATGGAAGTCATATATACCTCCCAAATTCTCTTTCATTGCTTGACTAGCTTTTCGTAACAGGCTCGCCACTTATGATAATTTGGAATATCTTGACGTGATTAACGTTTGTCCTTTTTGCAAGGGTGAACCGGAAACGGTGTCACACCTATACTTTGAATGTATTATTACAGGACAGGTTTGGACAAGGATAAAGGCATGGCTTGGAATCACAAGGCAAATGACAACGTTGCGGAGCGCGGTAAAGTGGATAAAGAAGGAGCATAATGGCGCACATATTAAAGCTAAAGCCGTGAGGATATCTTTTTGCTTTGCTATATATTGGATGTGGAGAACAAGGAACTCTATATGTTTTGAGGCGGCGAAGGTCAAGGTGGAAGATATTATACACCATATAAAGTATATGGTCTATAAAGTACTGTTCTCCATGTATCCGTACCATATAATAACATTTTGATTTTTGCTGATTAGTCACCAATTTTTTGTGATGGCTAGCATGTACATGTAGCTAGTTGGTTTTTGTGTGGTGACAGGGCATCCAATTCGGATGACCGGTAGGGATTTTGTTATTGCACAGTTGTACATAAACACTTTGGATATATAATTTACAGTTTATCCAAAAAAAAAAAAGTAGTGCTTCTGAACTTTTTTCATACTCATAATATATACGATAGTACTGGGTATTTCACTTGTTGGACATATAGAGAATAGAAATGGTATGGATGCGTTGTGGGTTTGGTGAGTAGATTTTAAGGTGATGACCAAAGTGCCTCAAATGCTTCTCGAGACCTAGTTTTGCAAAATGCCTCTTTCTCTATTCATGATCACCTGGATTGATGTGCTTCGATGTAAGAGCATATTTGTATTTTTTAAAGTTCTATCCAAAAACTAATATACGTGCTATAATTTTACATTCAAATAGTCATTGCAACCAATATATCACTAAACATTTTCACTTTAGCAGATTCAAGTCATTCAACCATTTCAGCAGATTAGGCCATTTTAGTCGTTGAAGCCATTACCAAACATGCTCTCATTCGTATTCCGTACTCCTTATTTTATGAATTCAGTTTCTATACATATAATGACAATTTTTAATATTACTCGTACCACATTGTGCTTTGTCATATTTGAATTAGGTGAGAAATAAGAAAAATAAATTGCATAAGAAAAATAAGCAGAATCACAAATTAGTTCATTTAATGAAAAATTACAAATTTTTTGATACAAAAATAAAACTGATAAGGTCAATGAGACGGAGCTGAATAATCGTTTCGTTTATCATATGTCATACGTAGCGAAGACTAAGAACCAACAACAATGTTTCATGATATCGTGTATATATTATGTATTTTTTATAAATGCAGATTGTTTACACTCTCATTTACCAATATTTTGTGATCCAATCCATGACTTAATTGTTAATTTTCTAAAAAATAATGTCACAAATTCTGAGTAGATTATTGAAAATGATTTACAGAAAAATAAATGCTCTATACATTTCTTTTGTTTACAAAGATTTGTACTCCGTATAAAATATCAAAATTTCTATACTTTTTAAACAAATTATCTTTGCCATGATGAAAATGGAGAAAACAAGGGACGGATCCAGGATTCTGAGTCAAGGGGGGCGAAATTTTTTGTTAGTGTAGGGGGTGAATTTTTTTTGTTAGTGTAGCGGGGTGAAATTTTATTCCCTAGTATAGTGGGGCGAAATTTTTTCGCTACTGTAGGGCTATGTGGCTATTTTTATTCAAAAAATGACATTAATACATGCACATCCCGAATGACATTTAAATCTATTACATTCTCAGTTTAGACGATGACAAAGACATCAACCAATACATTTTTAATAACTTCTACATTGTTTAACCTCATGAATCGGTTATTGACTTGTAATTTTTGTTCACCAAAGAGGGTGTTCGTGAGTCATAACTCATGAGAAGTTTTCTTAATATTACAATAGTAGTATACTAGTATGTATGAGATTGTTATTTTTAGAATAATATGCACCACACACACACACACACATATATATGGTGCATATTATATTTTAATATTTTTATTAATTCTATAATAATTTAGAGTTTATTATCCATGCAATAAATTATTTTTAGAAAGCTAGAAGTAAATGAATTATGTAATCTAATGTCTATAAATATTTATATTTTGGATTCATTTCACGTGATCTAAAAACTGTGTAATTAGTGTGTCTGGTATTTAATATTGTTTGATATATGTTTTACGAAATCGAGTACTTGTTATCTAATAAAGATAATTAAACATTACAAAACTAGTAATTCTTATATAATAAGTATCCTAAATCTTAAATAACGAGTTACTCTATTGTCTATTTGTTTAAGTTATGTGAATTATTTTAGATGTTTCTTCTTTTAAATCTCCAATTAAGTATTACATTATGTAAGACTATATATATTAATTTTGAAAATTAAAAGCTAAGGGGGCGAATCTAATTAAATTATGAAAGTTTTATGAAAATATTACATATATGGTAAAAAAAATTGAATGTCCAAGGGGGGCGGTCGCCCCCCACGCCCCCCTAAATCCATCCCCGGAGAAAACGCATACAAACTGAGGAGATGGTATATTCCGTAGTTGGAGAAAATGGGAAAGGCCATGGGAAGAAAATCGCTCCTAGTCTGTCAAATTTGTGTATCCTACGGTCGCGATGAGCTGGGGAAATCAACGGCAAGTAATGAAATCCTGGTCCGGGACAAAATGCCAGCCACCAGTCAAATTCAATAATGGCGGACTTGACAACAGAAACGCCACGTCATGCTCCGGTACGAATTCCGAAACCGTAATCAGCTGGAATTGATAATATAGTTTGGGGTCCGCGGCTCACCCCATCTGAAATCCTGGGGGAGAGAAAGAAATTCCAGTCAAAGCTCTTTGTAAAAGAGTGTCCTTGGAAGCTGTACTCCTCACGCTATTTCCCTCTCTTTCTCTCTCTCTCTACTCTTCAATAATTTTATCTAGGGTTTCTAATTTCCTTCTTCATCGACTCCAAGCTTCTTCTCTCGCACTGGAATGTTACCAAATCTCATTTCTCAGGTACGCGTCATACTTCGTTTGGTCGAGCTGATTATTACTGTTCACCCGTCACGTTCTTTCTCTGGTTCCAGTGTTTCAACGTGTTTGAGCTGCTAGCTAGATTCTTCGTTTAGCTGACTTTGATTTGTTAAGTAATGGATTATCAAGCTCGGTTTACTCAACGGAAGTTTTGTTGACTATCTGATCCAGGGTTGAAGATGCTGACGTCTGCACTTTGAGCAATTTTTCTTGTTTGAGTAAACTTGTATGGCTTCTGGTGCTAAGATGAGCTCGGTTGCTGTAAAACCAAAATATGACGCAATGCTTGTTGACAAGCTTCCTGGAGAAATCAATGAGATGAAAATCAAAGATGATAAGCAGGAAAAGGTTGATCTTTATTGCAGGACTGTTAATTTTAATCCTTTTGTTCTAACTGTGTTCATTTTTAAATAAACAGGTCATATTTTTTTCTTTGACAGGAAATGGAAGCTACTATAGTGGATGGAAATGGAACTGAATCAGGCCACATAATTGTAACAACTATTGGGGGAAAAAATGGCCAACCTAAGCAGGTAAAAATGTAGATCTGATCTTTAATAATTGAAATTAGTGTTGTGGTTTTAGTTGAGGTGATGTATAGGGACAGTTCACCCCGTCTACTTTATGGTGTGTGGGGTTATAATGGTCAGATTACAACTTGGTGCTCTCATAGGTTTGACCGAACATGTTTACCAATGACCAGTGAATAACATAATTGCTTTCCAACTTTTGATTATTCAGCCTGCTTATCTTGTTCATAGCAATGCCTCGTTCTTAAGATTAATATTTAACTACTACTCAAATAGTGGTCTAGATATTTTTTCAACAAAACTATGGATTCATTAACAAAAAAAATGTTGTCTTTTTAATATCCAGACCATCAGCTACATGGCAGAGCAGGTTGTTGGACAGGGTTCTTTTGGAATTGTCTTTCAGGTAACTTTTACATAAGTTGATAACCTTATAAAGATGTTTTGCGGAAAATTCTAAATTTCCAGGCTGTTTGTAGAACCTTCGTACTGTCATATAACTTAATCATCTCCATAATGTCTGGGTCATTTTGCAGGCTAAGTGCCTTGAAACGGGGGAAACAGTTGCGATAAAAAAGGTGTTGCAGGATAAGAGATATAAGAACAGGGAACTTCAGACAATGCGTCTTCTTGATCATCCTAATGTCATTTCACTCAAGCACTGTTTCTTTTCAACTACGGAGAAAGACGAGCTTTACCTCAATTTAGTACTTGAGTATGTACCAGAGACATTGTACCGTGTATCAAGACACTACAGTAAAGCAAACCAGAGGATGCCTATGATTTATGTCAAGCTCTATATTTATCAGGTTAAGCCAGTTTCCTTAACCATGACTAGTAACTTTTTTCCCAAACTTTCTTTCTTAAAACCTACCTGAGAAGCATTATAGAGCTATAAACATTTATAAGTTGATTTTAGAAAATTGCTCATATACCACCCTTTTATTAACCATTTATTATGCATGAAAGATTGAAAGCAAGCAACGTTTTAGTTGGATCTTGCACTGAATTTGATTCTATGATTACACATTGCTTATCAATGTCAATATTTTGACAGATCTTTAGATCTTTGGCTTACATCCACGGGATTGGGGTTTGTCACAGGGATATAAAGCCTCAAAATCTACTGGTTCGTACCTGTTTTTGTCTTCTTTTGAATTCCCTAAGGTGCGAATGCTTATGTATCTCACATGCATCTTTCACTTTTACAGGTCAATCCTCACACCCATCAACTAAAGCTCTGTGATTTTGGAAGTGCCAAAGTTCTGGTAATTATTCAACTGTTGTCCCCCAGACTGCCTCTTGATTCCCGCCACTGTAGCATACAATAAAATATATGGCATATCTAGGGAATACATATTTGTGATGCACTATGCACCCATGTCACATAATAAAAGACAAAAACATCAATATTTGTGTTTGTGTCAGGTTATCAGCTAATAACAGTTTCATTTTTTACATGGTAACAAATAAATGACTTTGGCATTTACTTTATACTAACTTGGTATATCCTGCATGTTCTAAATAATGATCTCTGTTATTAAATCCATGCATATAATGCAAATATACAGTTAGTCCACCCCAACAAACCAGGAAACGCATTAAGCAATATCTCATTGTAACAGGTGAAAGGTGAACCCAACATTTCATACATATGTTCTCGCTATTATCGTGCACCTGAGCTGATATTTGGAGCAACTGAATACACATCTGCCATTGACATTTGGTCTGTTGGCTGTGTTCTAGCAGAATTACTTCTTGGGCAGGTTCTAATCAAGCTGCAAAAATTGTTTGTAATGTGAATTATGTTAACAATGTTATTAGAACTGATCCAATCCTGCTTTTCTGTTTTTTCTCCACCCAAAATTATAGCCCCTCTTTCCTGGTGATAGCGGCGTTGATCAACTTGTTGAAATAATCAAGGTATACTTCAAGTATAGTGTAAATCTATTTGCGCTTGGTTTATACTCTGCTCCTGAAAAATAGTCAACTCTGAAATCTATTATTTTTCTTTAAAAGATCAACTTTTTATGAAGGGCTTATTTTATTGCGTACAAAGCAAGTATTTCTAAAGCATTTTAAACTAGCTTAATATGTTACCTTTAGTTGAATGAACAAATACATTCGAAAAATATAACAAGGATTGATGATTTTCAAGTGTTTGGAGCAACTACAGTTAATATACATAAATATACTTATGTTTATATATCCCTTGTTCAGGTGCTTGGGACCCCAACACGTGAGGAAATAAAATGTATGAATCCAAATTACACAGAATTTAAGTTCCCGCAAATCAAGGCTCACCCCTGGCACAAAGTAAGAGAAATTCTGATCTTTTTTGTTATTTTTTCATCCACATCAAAGTTACATGCCTTAATTTCTTATCATATATTCTTGCACACAGATCTTTCATAAGCGCATGCCACCTGAAGCTGTGGATCTGGTCTCAAGGCTTCTCCAGTACTCTCCATATCTTAGGTGCACTGCGGTGAGTATGTGGGCAATATTTGATCAGCAAGAATTGCATATCTAAACTCTGTTTGGCAAAGGGTTATTTGGCTGATATGGCCAACTCCAAACCTGCTAAAACTAGAAAAGCTATAAATAATCACATACATCCATTTCAGCCAAATAAATAAATCAATAGCTACTTGATATTGTTTGTCCCTTTATATTCTTCTTCTTATAAGCAGAATAAGCCACTTTTGGCTACGGAACCCTCTTAGATTTCTCTTTGTTTCTTAGGCTTAATATGTGTGAGGCTTTGACCATGCTTTTGTGTTGGTTGCCTTTTTTCTATTGGCAGTTGGAGGCTTGTATCCATCCGTTCTTCAATGAACTTCGTGATCCTAATACCCGTCTTCCCAATGGCCGTCCTTTGCCACCTCTGTTTAACTTCCGGCCTCAAGGTTTGTTTTCATATCCTTCTCATCCTCCTGTACATCTGCCAACACTTAAATTTAGGCATTGTTTAGATCATCAGAATGGGTAGGAAAAGGATAAAATTTTCATAGGTTAGTTGTTTATTGTGTTTAATTTACCTCCAAAAATGCCATTGGAAATGTTTTTAAATTTCCTTTAGCCATCTTTAGATTTCTTAGTCTTTTTGTAACAGAAATAAATTAAACGAGTGTGAACAATTATTAAAAACAAATTTATTGATTATGAGCAAATGTTCTATTTACCTCACATAATGTGAGTCACATTGCCTTTCCAAAATTCTCATACATCTACCTCTATATTTTCTTTCATCATCATTTTCTGTGATCCAAAAAGACCAGAGGTAGCCTGTTTAGGATGCATTGCCTCAAATCTTCTGATGTGATTTTATTTACAGAGCTAAAAGGAGCAACACCAGAACTCCTATCAAAATTGATACCAGAACATGCAAAAAAGCAGTTTGCCTGCATGGGCTAGCCTGATGGGGTTATTTGTCTTGTGTATACATGTACTGATGTGCAAACAACTGCCAAATTGTATTTTCTGTTGTGACCGAAGATTTAGGATGCTCTATCACACCTTATTTATTGCTCAACCGATTAATGAGTTATGGATACTGTCCCCCCTGCTTGTTGTAAGATGTAACATTGCTCTTTTGGCGCCATTTGACTATTACTGACTAACAAAACTATGTGTATTGCGGCTCTTCTATTTAATAATTATTATGTTAGTTTTCCAAAACAATAAGTCACTCTTTATTAGGTTTCTTTTTAGGGCGCTTTCAATATCGGGTGTTTGTGTTTTCTGTTTATTTGAAAACAAAATTTACGAAAATTAAACAGATTCTGTTTCAAGAGTAGTACGATTAGTGAAACAAAAGTTATACGGAGTACTATGTTTGATACATAAGTACGGAGTTCGATTATTATCAACGGATTACTTTATTGTACTCCGTATAAAATACTATCCTCTGTTCTATAATTCTTGCAACAGTTTGACTTTCACGATTGTCAATGCACAACTTTGACTGTAATTATATTTAATAATGTATTAGTAAACGTTATAAAAAGTTGATATTTTGGAAATTCACATTGATAAGAGTTCAATAACATTTTATACGTAATAATTTGATTATGTATATTAGTAGAAAATCATGGTCAAAGTAAAATCTGTGAATAGTGTAAAAATTACAATGTTGCAAGAATTATAGAACGGAGGAAGTATACTGGTAGGGAAAAATAGTGATGGATTCAACTGGGCTCGGGTCGGGCCTATTCCTGGTCGGGTCAAAAAAAAATTCTGTGAGGCCCGTGACCGGCCTGGAAGTAGACCGGTGCCCAGGCGTGGACTCGGGCTGGGTCCAGGTCGGGCCTAGGCCCAGGCGGGCCGGCGGTTCAGGAATGGTGGACCTGGTGCCGGCCCGGGTAGCCAATGGGTCCGGGTCGGGCCCGGCCTCCGGTTTGTTTGTTTTTTTGCTTTCCTACCCCCCCTCACCCCCCTCACCCCCCAAATCCCTCTTAACCATCAAGTCCAACCTGGGTGGAACCCCAAAAAATGCAAAAAAAAAAAAAAAATCAATTTGGCCCGGACCCGGACCCGACATGACCGGGCCGGTTCGCCAAATGTGAGACCCGAGCCCGGACCCGCTCCCCGGGCCTAGGCCCGACCTGGACCCGGACCCAAGAACCGGGCTGGTCCCGATCCCTCACAGTAACGGGCCGGGTGGCCTGGCCCGAATCCACCCCTAACGATGCCGGTCCAGTTATATTTTTTTTTTGTTTTCTTGATTATTTTTATCCCCATTTAAACTCAGCCCAATGAAAGACCCATTCCAGCCCATTTAAACCCACCCCAATGCCCCAAACCAACAAAAAACAAAAAAATTGAAAGGCCCAGTTCATTTACCTAGGCCCGTACTCGACCCGATTACCCACCCCAAACCGGGCTTAGACCCGAAATGGTACCCGGTTCCCGGGGCCGGGTTATGGATGGACTTGGTTCGGCTCGGGCCCGGTCGGGCCTCCGGTCCTGGATTGGAGGGCTCGGAACCGACCCGTGTAACCGCCGGGTCCGGGTCGGGCCTCGGGTATATATATACCCGAAATACCCAAACCACCTCAAATGGCCCAAAATACCCAGCCCAATCCAAAAACTTAAAGAAAAAAAAAATGGCCCGGACCGGCCGGTTCACGTTTTGAGGGGCCCGAGCCCAGACCGGAACCACCTCGGGTCGGGCCTACCCCGAACGGTTCCTGACCGGGCCGCTGGGTCGGGCCGGGCCGGGTTCCGGGTCAGGCCACCTGGCTCGAGTCCACCCATAGGCCGGGTGGCCCGAACCGGGTCCAAGCCTAGGGAAAAAGATCAATTAAAGCCTTGCCAGTTGAAAGACCAAAGGATTCTTCCAAAATCACCACATTTTTTATGACTCCAAAATCATCACATTAGCTCATGTGTTTTATTCTGGGTCATACCACTTGAACAGTTGAGAGGCACTTGACTTGACCATGAACTGGCAGTTGGCACTTGGCATTGTCTATTTTCTTTTTTGATGATACTTCAAAGCCTCTAGACAGTCATCCTTTTTTATGATACTCCAAAGCCTTTAGATAGTCAAATCCGGATCTGATCACGCGAACTCTAGCATGAACTTCCATCCTCTCCCTTCTTAGCCGCTGAGCAACTCTGCGAGGGTAGAGAGAATCATTGGGAGCAAAACCCCCTCGATCATCTCCCTTATTTTGTGCCTAGCGGGTTTCGAACCCGAGACCTCCACTAGGCACGGTAACCTATGAAGCACGGATACTTCACTAGGGTGCCGTATTGGCGTATCGGAAATATTCCCGTATCCGATACTCTATGATACCCGTACTGTACGTTCCCGAGCCGTATCTGTAATTTTAAAATTTTCCATTTTTATTGGTAATTATTTTGAAATTTCGGATACTCGTATCCTGACGGATACACGTATTAACATTTTTTAAAAAAGAATCTTCCAATTTTTTTTAAGCAAATGCTCAAAATTTACATAATAAAATTCTTAAAAAAAGAAAAGCTAAAAATAATTTTTACCTTGCTTTTATGTGGTACACAACTAATGGACCTATTCCTGATTCACCCACCCTCATATCCATAATTCTAATTATACCTAGAAATTAATAGTTCCAACGAAAATATGTATTAGAACTTTTAAAATGTTGTTTTCTATCTTCATTATTCTAGAACTTTGAGTACTTTCACTTTTAATTTCAATAATTTAGTTGTTTGATTTATTTATCATTTTATATTAATGACTTATTGACTATATTTTAGGGTTGCACAAGAATAACCCGAACCCGCATAACCCGCCCGACCCAACCCTACCCGACCCTATTTAATCGGGTATTTGATTTTTAAAAATATTCATGGGTTAAATATGTTTGAACCCGCACCTAATAGGTAGGGTTGCGGAATTAAAATCTCAAAGCCGATAGTACCCGACCCGGCCAAAGTTCATTTTACTATTATTATGCTACAATGTTTTCTTGGATAATTTCAATTTAAGACCAATGTGCTTTATCTAGGACTTTATGACATTAGAATTATAATTAAACATTTACCATTTTGACTAGGTGATTATTATATACTTACGTTTCCTTGTAAATGAACTTCCTTTACGGAAGAATGTTTTAATACTATTACCTAATGTTTTTGCTTATAAAAGATATGAGTACTTGTATTTGTTTGTGTGTTTTGAAAACAAGTTAATCGAATTTTAAATTGGTTACATTAATTCCCCACATGAAAGATGCAACCCAAAGTGATTTTTTTCCCTAATACCCGACCCTACCCGACCCGTTCATGCATGGTTTACCAACTTATTTTGCGTACCGTGGGTTGATTAATAGTCAACCCGAACAAATCGGGTAGGCCCAAAAAATATAGCAAACCCGACCCAACCCGCCTGATGTGCAGCTCTACTATATTTACATTTTGAGATGCACTAGTGTATATCAGATAAAATATGAATTTATTTCTAAGTGTCTTGAAAATGTAAAATGCTTGTAAGATGTGTCTTGGAAGATGTGTCTTGGAATTTATATGCGGAATATGTGAATCATATTTTAAAAACTTTTCTTTCGTGAAAGAACATAAATAATGAACGTAAGGGGCAATTTCAAATTCAGAAAATGCACCAACGAGATTAACAGTTTCAACATAAAATTGGTTTGAGGTACGTTTCTAAACATCACTAAAAGTTTAAGTTGCATTATTAAAATATATCAAAACATTGATAATTTTTCCATAGTGCCGATCTCAGAAGGATGTATAATGTAGTTAGCATATTATTTTAAAAAAGAAGGAAAATGAACTTTAAATCTAATGAGTACAACAATTAAGTTATAAGTATTGTTTCAACGAATAGACAAATCTTTAGGAAAAACACAATATTTCACACGTCTAGCCCTCAAATATTCACGTAATTGCATTTTAAGTTGATTATTAGCCCAAATAAGTCTAATACCCCCATTTACGTTGTCCACAACATCTCCTAATGCGACTAACCCGTCTTTTACACATGCACAACGTTGATGAAAAAACCTACGCATCAAAGTAGAAGGACCACACAACTCACGCAATCCAAATATAGTAGCAGTATTATTACTAGCATTATCAAAACTCATAGAAAACACCATATCAATCAAATTATACTCAATTAAAATACGCTCAATGAGAATATAAATATTATCATCGGTGTGTCGGTCATTAAGTTCACGAAAAACAATAACATGTTTATGCATTTCCCAATCATCATCAATATAATGTACAATCACACCCAAATAATACAAATAATGATAAGTATCCTTCCATATATCACTACAAATACTAACACACCCATCAAAGTTTGCGGGAAAAAATTTTAATCTATCATTTTCCAAAACATATTGCCTTATAACTTTTTTTAATGGTTTTGTGACTATAATTTCTAAATTGAGGATTCGAAGAACCTTGAGCATAAGCTTTTAAAGCAACACTTTCAGAAAAAATAAAAGACAAATTTTCTTTAACAACTAATTCAGACACAACAGTTAAATGTTTGGAATCACATTATAGGAGAAATTACCAAAGAGTTTGCCAATTGCAAACCTCGACATTTGTGTTTGTTTCCTCTTGCCTTTTAATTTCGCATACTCCACGGGGGTGACGACTCTTAATATGCCTATCGGCGCCGCCATATCCTTGCGAAATCTCCAAGCTTATATTTTTGTCACAATGTTTGCAAGTTGCCCACTACTTCTCGGTTGCTGGGTCCTTCCACTTTTTATAATTATTTTTCATAAGGAGAGATTTGCCTTTCTTACCAGGTTGGGATGAACCAGCTCAGGCTCATCCTCGTCGGGGGTATCCTCATCTGGGGTTTGCTCGTTGTGTTGTTCCTCCTCGGCCGTCGCCGGATCATCCTCCTCGGCATCGTCATCCTCGAGCTCTTCATCAATATCGGGCATGTCTTGTTGTTGGTAAAACCACCCATCCCGCTTGATCAATAGTTGTTGTAGTTGCGCGTCGAACATCGCATCTCACCAGTCATAAGTCGTTTAAAAAAATTATCTCGGCTTTGAGAAGAAGACATGAATAACTTGATATGTCCTTTACCTTTTGCGCGAATCAGGATGGTTCGTCGCTAGGGCAGAGCACGGGTCGGGTTCGGGCGGGTCGAGTTCGAAAATGGTAAACCCGTTCGGGTATCGGATTGATAATTTTAAACCCTACCCTATCAAAAAATATATCGGGTTTTTCGGGTCGGGTTATATTCGGGTTTCGGACGGGTTGATTCGGTTTTCGGGTCCATTCGGATTTTAATTTATTATTGTTAAAATTGTGATAAATAAAATGGTAATTGGTAAAAATATCATTCAAAGTTACACTAGTATAACATTCAAAGTAATAGTTGTATAAATACGATAATCGACATATTTGAACATGTAAAATAATAATATACGGTGATATACATATTTGATATTGTGATAAATAAAATGATAATTGGTCAAAATATCATTCAAAGTCATAACAATACAACATTTAAAATTATAGTTTTACAAATACGGTAATTGAAATACTTGAATATGCATAATATGGTAATTGACATACAATAATTGAGATATTTGAACATGCATAATAATTCAAAGTAGTATATACACTACGCTAGTTCGGGTTTTCGGGCGGGTCGGGTAGCATAATTGGTAACCCTACCCGCTACCCGCTTAATTCTCGGGTTGGAAAAATCGGGTCGGGTTTGGGTGATTCGGGTCGGGTTATCCGACCCAAAAAAATAATCGGATATATCCGGTCGGGTCAATCGGGTAGGTTCGGGTTTGCTCTCCCCTATTCGTCGGCCGTCGCAATCTCCTTCTTTCGGTTGCGTTGGAGATTACTCATATCTACAGAACGTCTGCCTCGTCCCATCTTAAAATGTAACAAATATTAAATTGTAACAATTATGTTAATGTAAGTACAAATACAAATAATATAAAAATGTAACTAAAATACCACTTTATGTAAGAAAATGTGAGTTTAATGCAACTAAAATGCAAGTAATTTGTAACAAATACTCCATCCGTCCCCTTTTAAATGGGACGGGAGATGGTGGCACGGGTTTTAGGAAAAGTGAGTTTGTGTGGTTGATATTAATTGATAAAGTAAGAATAAAGTAAGAATGATTTTGAGCCACACAAAGTTTACCAAATAAGGTATGGGGCAATTAAATAGGGACATCCCAATATGGTAAAACGGGACATTTAAAAGGGGACGGAGGGAGTACTTATTTGTGAGTACAATTATAATGTGACTTTTATATTAAAATGTAAGTCATATGATAATTTAATAAAAATGTGATTTATATATTAAAATGTGACTAGTGAAATTAACTAAAAAAGAAACTACTTTAATAGTTTAATCTAACAAGTGTAGTAAAAAAATTAACTAAAATGCAACTACTTTAATAGTTTAGAGACCGTTTGACAATTCCAACATTGTTTTTCGGCTTATCAGACTTATCAACCAACTTTTTTACCAAGCACATAATTTTTTATTTCGCGCACTGAATTGTGTAATAAGTAGAAAAAGTAAGATTATAGTTACTTTTCTGACTGTATTGCCTGAAGTTACCGTAGATGACCATTTTAGCTATTTTAACATATATTTTTTTCTTTATTTTTTAATAAAATATATTTAATTTTTTTTCTTAAATTAGCAGAATCAATCAATGCAGCCACTTCAGCCAGAACTTCATAAATTTAAGCAAAATCAGCCAAAATAGCCGATTTTCTTACTAACAAGTGTAGTAAAATTAACTAAATGCAATTACTTTAAAATAATAGGATAAATGTATTCATGTATACTAATTAATGGGAGTGTGAGTGTGTAAGTAATAGGATAAATTTAAGTAATATTAATGAAAGTGTAACTAATAGGATAATTGTATTAATGTATATTAATTAATGGAAGTGTAACTGATATGATAATTTTTTTAATGAATATTAGTTAAACTATAAAATATAAATTATAAATGTATAAACTATAATAAATGTATAAACTATAAAGTATACACTAACTAACAAATATATAATATAAAGCTTATAGTATATAATATATATGTATACTACTATAAGATGTGTAGTACACTTATATTTAATACATTAATATTTGTACTTAATATATTAATTAGATATAATATATGTAAATATAAGTAGATAACAAGTATATAATAAGTAGATATTGAGTAGATAATAAGTATATTAGTGGAGAATAAGCATATATTAAATAGATAATAAGTATATAATTATATATAATATATGTATTTATAAGTAGATAACAAGTATAAAAGTAGATATAATAATTGTATAACTAATTTAAATAGATATAATATATATTAAGAGTTGTATAGAGAATCGGAGAAGATGAAGATAAAAATGATTAGAGAGCATTAGAGAGTATGAAAAATTGGAGAATAGGTGTTGAAAAATATTTAGAAAATAGACGTAGTTTGTTTGTGTATTTAATATTTATGCTTTGCTTTTTTGTTTTCAATTTTGTTGGAATTATGGAATTGTAAAGAATAAAAAAAAGGTTGGAGGTAGAATAAATTTATGCGGAGGAAGCTTAATATTTTCACAATACAATCTTATTAAGATCTTGCTGATCTGCTTTCTTTTTTCTTACTTCAATATATTAGAATGCTGAGTATTTATAGGATAGAAAATTTGCTTATTACTAATTATCACCATATATATATATATATATATATATATATATATATATATATATATTTAATAAAAGATATTGTGAGTGAATCATCCTGCAACTCTTTGTGGCTCAAATAAAATCTTCAAGAAGTTTGCTTCATAATGATGTCCGATTTCTTATCAAATTTGTCCAATAATGTGTAATTGCAAATTATTTATGGAGTATTATTTTAACAAGATTTTGCTCTATTTCTATTTTGTTTTTGCAATGTTTTTAGTAGTTTTTCCTGGATGTTTTGACTTAGTATATTGCTAATTTTATTTTCCGTTTTTCCCTGTTTTGTTGGTACTATACTCTTGTTTGAGTAACTATTTTTATTAGTTAGCAGTTTTTTCCCAGTTTCATTGTGAACCTTGTTTTTTGTATTTCCCGAGGTTTTGTTGTTTTTTATTGTCCAATGCTTTTAATGTTGTATAGTTACGTTGTGTATTAATTCATTTTCAAAATTTCTTGGCACCATGTTGTTTTATTGATACTTTTGCATTCTATGAGTTTCTACTTTTGTTGTTGTTACATTCTTTTTGGGTAAGGGTCTCATTATGACAATATTTATACACACTCAAATAGATGATCTCGTTATCATATCATATTTTGTGAAAAAATGTATCGATTGGATTGGGAAGAGCTGTCGAACTACCCTTTCAAGTGATGACAAATTCAAACCCAATTTCAGGAACATACTAAAATGATTTGCAATGCCTAGAGTCACAAGAACAAATTTGATTCGATGAAACGAGATTGGAGAATATGGATTTTGTTGAAGCAAGAAGATACCAGATTAGGATGGGATCCCTTTCATAACAAATTAGACGGTATGACGGAGGGGTGGGATAGAAAATCAAGGCAAATAACTTCTTCATTCATATTGTACTTAACAATGCAAAGCATATAATTAATTTACATTCTTCATATAGGAGAAACCCGTGTCAAAGAAGTTTCGCAATAAAGAAGTGTCACCTGCAATTTTTCAAAAACGGGAAGACATTTTTGGTGGTAAAGTTGTAACAGGTGTGAGGGCAGTAACACTACCAGAAGATGTTGAAGAAGAACATAAAAATGAAAATATTTGTGCTGGGTTAATGGCCCAACTAGGGAGTCGACCCACTGCCCCCTTTAACCGATGAACGTCTAGGCCCAATAAGGCTTAGAATTTAGACGTACGTCCCCCAAGTTCCAAGGCCCTCCTAAGGGAAATTGTCCTCCACAGCCCAAGGCATTGACGACGTACGTCGCACCACGGATGCTCGGTCCTAGAGCTCTAGCCACAGTGTTAACCGGTACACTCCTGCATCAACTAGCATAAGACGTACGACTCTCCACCTTTGATTGCACCATCAAGGAAAGGTCCAAGAATCGTGAGGACGGTCATCCCCCGTCACTGGACGGGAACCCAAGATTCGGCGGGAAGCGCATTTAATGTCGAAGATTTGGTGGTTGGGACCCCAGCCACCCACAGCTCTCCACGCATGCATATCTACCTGCCCATTGGTAGTATAAATAGTAGCATTTATTTCATTGTAAATGGTTGACAACTTACCCATCTTGGTATTCTAGCATTCTCATAGCTCATAGCAGTGTTCTCAGTTCTTCTTGTAGCGAGACAGACGAACAGCCGTTGGCCAGATAGCATTAGTGTGTGTAACGGATCATTATTATCACTTAATAAGAAAAACCCCAGTATTGCAGCTTTAGCCCATCTTACTTGCTAGCACTCTACATTCACACTCACTCCTCCACTCGAAATCTATAGGTTGCGTGTTGGGCGTACGGGTTGAAATAATAAACCTCAACAATGTGTGAAGATGGTGGAGATGGGAGAGCAGCTGAACAAGCATACAATGTGTATGGATAGTACAATAAAGCTTTAAATATGCAAGAAGATGATACCTTTTGGGCTAATCTAACATCAAGCATGGTGCTAATATCCCACGAGGTTCCAAATCAAATACTTCAAAAGAAATTGGACACAAGAAAAGAAAAAGAAGATAGCCAGGTGGGGCGGTAGCCTTTAAGGAACACTGAACAAAGGTCAATTCATTTTATGACGAGCTATTAGGAGCTATCAAACAAGGACCAACCACAACCGAAGACAATTACGAGGGTTCAAGAATTTCATCTATGATCGATGTGTTAAGTAGGATGGCGGATGACACGCGCATGGATAAGGGCAGTGAATTATGGAACGATGACATAAGTAGAATCATCACTAATAATGTAAGAAGGGAGACACTTTTGCGGCTCAATGAGGACACCACGAGGCTGTATTGATTGAAGATGATGCATGACTGAGAAAAACATAATTATATTTTATGCTTATGATTCACTTTTTTTTGTTTTGTTTATGAGACTTCTAACTTGTTATCCGTGTTTAATTCTTGTTAGACTTAGTTTTACTTTTATTTGACTAATATTTAATAGGGGTTTATATCTATGTTCATTTGTGTTTGTTGGATGTCAATTTCTTTTAATGGTTTTGATAGATTATTGATGCTGTATTGGTATTCATTCTTATGAATTAGGTACGCAATGGAAGGAGATCAAATCAAAACATTTTCCTTATTTTTAGCATATCTATTCTATTCTCAATGAAACTGAACTTGTTGCTTATCTCTACAATCTTATAAAGGGGAATTTTGTCAAGGGTTTAACGGGCATAAGAAAAATGTTGGTTGCTCTTTGTGCATAAAACGCATGTACTCTATATTTGTTTTGTTGTACGTCGTAAACTAACAGATGGACGGAAGGGTTTAACGCCTTTATCCCCGTAGGTATAAGTGAACTCGGCCTATTTTCCCCTGCGGAAAAACCTCGATCTTACTTTTATTCCCTACACTGATGAAAACAATGAAACCGCTCAGTTCCTCTCTTCCGTTTCAGAAGCTCAGCGTTCTGCCCTCCATAATAATGGATTCTGCGCAGCCGTTTCCTTACTCAAGGGTCAGTGTGTCGCTTATAAATCATCTCTCCCAGTTGCTCAGCAGATTTTCCACTTCTTGCTTCTTCGATTCTGGTAAGTTTTTCCTCTTTCAATCAATTTACATTGTATCATTGCTTTATTTATTGTTACTGTTCTCAACATCTATGTTCATTACCTCCGTCTGTGTCGGCTTCATTCCAATTTCATTGCCTCCCAACCCCCTCTGTCATTCTATTGACAGTGCCCCTAGATTATTTTGTTTCTGGCAAAGTTAGGACGGTGCCCCTTTACATTTATGTCCTCTGTGTGTTTGTTTGAATGTCCCCATGAAGTTAGGCAATTTGTTGCATTTGGATTTTTTTTTAAATGAAACTAAGCTCCTCATTTTTTTGTTTTGGAATTGCCTACGCCTGGAATGGACATTTGAATGCAGTCAGGCTGACTCTCTCACGTAGTGTCGTTTTTCTTTCGGAAGTGGAGAATCAGTTAGGAAACTACACTTAACATGTTCTTCTAAAGCCATAAATTAGTATACTTTGTTGGGTTTGCTCCAACAAAAAAAAGATAGTTGAAGAAAGTGTGAAAGTAGTTTTATCCTATGCTTGCCTATGCATTTGTGTACTCTGAATGTTTGTTTAAATGTCCCCATGAAGTTAGGCAATTTGTTGCGTTTGGATTGTTTTAGAGATGAAACTAAACTCCTCATTTTTTGTTTTGGTATTGCCTAAGCCTATAATGGACATTTGAATGCAGGCAGGCTGTCTCACTCATGTAGTGTCGGTTTTCTTTCGGTCGTGGAGAATCAGTTAGGAAACTACACTTAACATGTTCTTCTTAAGCCATAAATTAGTGTAGTTTGTTGGATTTGCTCCAAAAAAAAAAGATAGTTAGCAGAAAGTGTGAAAATAGTTTTATCCTGTGCTTGCCTTTCCCTATCAGCATATGCTTCCCGCTGTTTATATCATTTTCAGTTTCCCGGCAGTAAGAGCCTAATTTGACCTTGTATGTGCTTTTTGAAACCTTGTTTAGGCTGGGGAGATTGTTGGCACTTTGAGCTAGGCGCGTGTCATCTGGGAATAAGGTAAATTACTGCATTCTATTTTACGTGTGCATTTCTTTTCTAATGTATTTTGGAAGGCTCTTTACTTCAAACACAAAAAACAGCGGCATATTTTTTAAATGGTACATACACATATAGCACTATGGCCCAGACATTTAAGAGTGTATAGATACTAACATATTTATGAATTTTTACTATAGTACGGCCCTCAAGAGGCGTTTGCTTCTGTTCAAGACAAAATGACTACACCCCTGACATATAAGAGTGTATAGATACTAACATATTTCTAAATGTTTGCTATAGTCTGACCCTTATAGAGGCGTTTGCTTCTGATCAATACAAAATGACTTAAGGCAAACTTTGGTTGAATAACCTGCCCGGTTCATTTATGGTCCCCCGTGTTGGATGGGTAACCTGGATATTTAACTTTTTTAGATATTTTTAATTGTTAATATTTAATATAGCGAGTCCTGATAGTAATAAGAAGTTCCCAGGCTATTGGCTTCCCAACCTTCTGAGATTCGACTGCTTCTGTCGCCTCAGGGGCGTTAGCCAATTCAAGTTCCCGGGCTGTTTGCTTCCTCAGGGGAGTATACGCACTACGTGCGAATGATGCACACCATCTTCTTAACCAAATTGTTGTGCGTTATTCTTCTTCAAAATATTAATCAATTGTGTAAAGAAAAATTAGATTTAAAATGGGATACAATATGACATATAAGACAGAGAGTTAAAGTATGCCCACAATTAAACACTGATCCATGCATCTATATCTAAATGATAGTGATATTAGCATTACACTTGATATTGTTCCACCTCACATTCTATGATGTTACTACAATCAACACTTCTTTAACCTAGCGTGTGAAAAATTGAAAACAAGTCATTGTTATGTACCTCAATAACAACATTCTGCAATTAGCTATAATGTTTTTGCAACGATGTATATGTTATAATCAGTTTGTGGACCAGTTAGGTCTAGATTATTTGTGTACTTTTGTAAAATTGTTTTAGAGGTGAGACAGTTTGAATACCTATTCTATAGTTGTTATTTGCTTTAGAAAAAGTTCATGACCTGCATTTTTGTAATAATAATGAGTGTAAGTAAACTGATATACTTCGTATGAGATAGCTCCTTTAGTTAATTAACTAACTAAGCAAGGAGAAGCGATTTGCATACCTATGATTAGCTTATGATTTTGGAGTAGCGTGTAGCTACATTTGTGGTTGTCGTTAGTGAGTAATTGAAAAGGACATATGTCCCAGTTAGATGACTTCACGTGGGAAAAAAGAAAATGTCAGGAGCCATATTGGTGAAGTCATGTTAGTTGTGGTTCACAGCAGAACCAAAGCAGAATGACTGACCCTGTCTCCAAAGAGGAATGTGCTATGACGATAGGTATGTTCCGGCCAAACATGTTAAGGGTGAATATTTAAACATTTTTTATGTGGCATATGATTGTAAAAGAGCCAAGCAGATTTACCAAGTCATTTTAAGCATAGGTCAGATAAATCTTTTCTCAAGTATCTAATATGCTCTGTTGTTAAACAGAGCAGTCCTGTATTTTTTTGATGAACCCGAACCCACTCATATCAAATGCAATTGTTACTCCTCATTTGGATTTAAAAGTCCATCGATATATAGTACTCTTACAAATTCTAGAAATTTGAATGCATCAATCAAGCAGATCCACTCCTATGAGAAAGAAGCTTACCAAATACTCTTGCAAAGTTATTTCATATTGTCCACAATAAACATATTGTATCTACTTCTTTAAAGTTCAAATATATTAATAAGTAATATTTCCTAGGCATCGTTTTCCTTGCAGCTTCTTTACTAAATAACTTTTACGTCTTTAATGTTAAGTGTTTTTCTCACTAAATATGTGGGTTTAATGTCAATGCATTTCAGTAATTTACAGTTCGGCAGTCCTTGATTTTAGTTCATTTTATCCACAAGTAGAAACCAGATTTGCAAATTTACAAGACTAATGCATAGTCACATTTCCTTAAGTTAGACGATCGTATTTTAGATGAAAAGATAAAAGTATATAACCACAATACAAGTAAAAAAAATGTTGTCAGTAACCAATTTCAACAAATTGTGAAGTTTTTTTGTTTGCAAAATTTTAAGCCATTGGTAATAGGCCATGCGATATTGTAGGTGTTGTAGTCATTTATCTGATTTTAGTTCTAAGTAATTTTACTGTTACTATTTTATTCCAGATTTTTCACTTTTTTCCTTCTCAACATGCTCTTTTCCAATTGTAATCTTCTCCAATATAAATTTGATTAACTAAGAGCATTGCAATCTTTTGCTCCCGTTTAACTCTCCCTTGTAGCTTATTGGTAAAAACATTTTGATTCTTATAAGAAAGAGGCTTCTTTTCCAGAACTTAGTGTAGAGTGTATTTCATTAATTTAAAAAGTAGTGTGCCCAATTGAAGCCCATTTGGCTGCATTCGTTAGATACTGATAGTTAAGTCATGCAATTTATCAAATTTATTTCATTCCTAATGCAATAGTCAAGTAAAGCTGTGCTATCTTTAATATTCGGTGAAGAATATAAGTAGTCTTTAGCAACTAAAGGGTAGGAAATATACAAGGGAAATATTGTATTTGATAATAGAGAAACTTTTGAGAAATCATTGACTAAGGCATTTTATCCAACCGTGTATAAACATATACTCTGTCACAGAAAATTCTTTCCACTTGGACTTGGCACGGAGATTAAGAAACAAATTTTTCCTGGGTTGAAATGAGTGAAATGACTTTTATCACAAACATTTTCCCCCTAGAATAGAAAAACAAAATAGAGTCCTTATGAAGTAAAAAATACATAAACATTTAATAAAAAATTATACATGATAGTTAATAAATGTTGAATAAAATAGGCATTAAACACTCATAATTAGGAAAATTGACTAAGATATTAAGTTGGAAAGGTGGTCTCTAAATAGAATTTGAAGAAATTGATACATAGAGAACCATGTGCAGTTGTGAGCCTTTGTTTTAACAAGATTCTTTTCATTTAGGTTCCTTCTGGTCATTTTTTCAGCCACGTTAGCACACTCAAATCCAAATTGGTAAAAAAGTAATAGCTGATTATCTAATACTTATTAAGTTCTTTGTTTCTAACTTATTGAGGTGGGGTGGGGCGTAGGGGAAGAAACATCAACTTCCAAAACATCATGGCTTTGCTATGTTTTTTCTATCAAAATGCTTAGGGGATTAAATTCATAGAAAATTCAGTCTAAAAGTAGTCGAGTCATATTTTGGGTTACCTACTCATGTATTTATATTTAACTTAATTTAGTCTAAAAGTAGTCGAGTCATATTTTAAGTTAGCTACTCATGTATTTATATTTATATAAAAGTGAATAATACCAAATTATGTCATTCTAAGATTCTACTAAGAAATAATGAAAGTATGTTTACATTTCTATAGGGTATAATGAATACTGATGATTTAAAGTATATCTTTAATTTTCTAGCAAATAACCACTACAAAATCAGCTTTTTCCCCTGAAAAAACCACATATTTATCAATATTTATAAATATTTTTTTGTTTGATTCAACAGTTTAAAGTATATGGTTGGCATTTGGGTTGAAATGAGTGAAATGACTTTTATCACAAACATTTTTTCCCTAGAATAGAAAAAAATGGATTATTTTAGGAACTATTAGTTACTATTTTAGGAATAATGAAAGTAGGTTTAAATTTTTAATGAGGTATAAGAGAATGTTCTTTATTCAAAGGATAAAGAACTCCAGAAAACGCATCACAATTCCACAAGGGTCTGGAAAGTCTATTTACATTGATACAAGTAATCTTATAGGATATGAATAACGTATAGACGAGTTAAGTGTATCTATCATGTATAATTTGTTTTATCTCATTTCTGTGAAATGTAGATTAGCTGTAATCCACTTCTTCTGTTCAAGAATAACAATTGTATAAAAAGGCATACCAACACTATTCACATTTTGTTTTGGTCAAGTCAGTCCAGTAGTCCTGCTCGCAGTAATGTTTATGCCATAAGTCAAATTTTAAAGGCGTTTGGGGCATACAAAGTACTTCATAAGCTAATGTTCAACCAATGTATTTTTTATTAACCCCTTTCACTCTATAAGCTACTGCCCCAATTTCATAATGTTCCAAATTTGACCTGTAGTGATGCACATGTTAGTATTTGGGACATACTTCTATACATCAAGGTTCTGGTCATATAGGATCTTTTTCTGGGGTGACTAATATGTGTTTTCACCTATTTTTCGTTTATACCCATCTGTATTATCCCAATAGTACCAATGGTATTTAGGCCATATGTTACTTAGATAGGGATTCGTTGGTTAAAAAACCTTGTTGCTTACTTTAAAAAGGTGGTCTACCCAAAAAAATAGAGAAAACTTATCGTAGACCACCTTCCTCTAATACATTCTCTTAGCCTATGATATAACACTTTTAACGCATAACACTTTCACATTTAAATAATTATAGTGAATGAATACCACACCTTTTAACACTCCTGAGAGTAGCCGACTTCAGAAGAATGAAAGACGCAGAGAGAGAGAGATATGCTTCAAACGAAAGCCGTCGAGCAGAGATAAACTTGAAGAGGAGAAATGCGTATGCATCAATGGACCCTGAGAAGAAAAGAAAGATGTTAGACGATCTAAATGAACGTCGTAGAAACAAATTTAATGCATCTAACCCGTTACGAACGGGAGACTCTTGTGCGGGTATGATTTGACATTATTTGTCCATTTCGTTAAATCTGTGTCGTACTAACAAACAACTAACTTGATCTTTTCTTACTGTTTTTGGATCCATCAATGTCAAACTGCTTCAACTTCGCAAACACGTTCAAACAATCGTGCGATGACATACCATGAAATGAATATTCCTCCAATAGATTCCAATCATCCAACATCTTCCCATGGTATGCAACCAATATCATGTGGTTCTTCACTTCAGGCTTCTATCGATCCAGAAGCCCCAAATAATGTTCCACCATTCCATACAATTCATGAAGAAATATCACCAGATATTCCACTGTCCGAAGACTGCTCCATGCAAAATATTGTTCTCCATAGGCTTCCAGAACAGAGTTTTATTCTTAAACATTGTCTCCCATGTCAATATTGTGGAGCTGTTCGATTTCAATATGAACCCCCTGGTTTATGCTGCTCTACTGGCCAAGTAGTGTTGGTGTCAAATGAAATGTCGGCTCTTCTCAAACGCTACTTTTGTGAAAAAGATGAAGCGGCTCGCCACTTTCAAACATGTGTTCGAACATATAACAACACATTTGCATTTACTTCCTTAGGCATCCACAACTATAATAGAGAATTATCAAAGCGGAACAAGGGGATTTATACGTTCAAGGTGCAAGGTCAGATGTACCATTTTATCAATGATTTGATACCGACCGACAAACCCCCAAAAAATCTCCAACTTTATTTTTTCGATACTGAGCATGAGGTCGAGAACAGAATCAACGGAGCTGAGCGCATGGATGCATGTGTTGTAAAGGACATTATTACTGTCCTGGAAAGCAATCTGTACTCACAATTTTTTAGAACTCTTCAAGATGTATCAAGTCTTGAAGATTATAATATTGTGATCCGGTCAAATACAAATGTTGACCAACGCGTGTTCAATAAACCAACTGCCTCTCAAGTTGCTGCAATTTGGATAGATGAAGGAGATTCTGGCTCACAAAACAGTCGCGACATAAGAGTGTACGCAAAAAGTGGTAGATCACACTCCGTACAATACTATTATGGTTGCTATGATCCATTGCAGTACCCTCTGTTGTTCCCAAAAAGGTGAAAGTGGTTGGCATGAAGGAATTCAAAAGTTCCCTAAAAAAACACACCCAAGCTCTCGAACATTTCCGCAGTCTCTACATCCTAATCAATTCTCCACCATCGACGCTTTGTTTGAAAGTGAGAATTTACATTCAGGTGCAAACCAAAAAAGAAACAACGTCTCCTGTAGAGAATACTACGCTTACCATTTTCAAATACGACCAAATGATGACTCTATGATTCTCCATTCTGGTAGACTTTTTCAGCAATTCATTGTGGACATGTATATTAAGATTGAAACACAAAGGCTGGACTATTTTCGAATACAGCAACGAGATATTCGGACCGAAAGCATGCAAGGGTTAATGCATAGTATCGCCATGGGAGAAACAAATGCTTCAAATGTTGAGCAGAGGGTAATTCTACCCCCTTCTTTTATTGGGGGCCCCAGAGACATGCGTAGAAGATACATGGATGCAATGGCTTTGGTCTAGCACTACGGGAAGCCAGACATTTTCCTAACAATGACATGTAATCCAAATTGGCCGGAAATTAAAAACCTTTTGCAACACAATGATGAGGCCCAAAACAGACCAGATTTGATTGCAAGGGTGTTCCGAGCAAAAATAGAAGAATTAAAGGTTGACCTCATAAAGAAAAAGTTATTAGGTGCAGACATATGAAGCACGGATACTTCCCTAGGGTAGCGTATCGGCGTATCGGATACGGGAACGTATCCGATACTCTAGGATACCCGTACCGTACGTTCCCGGGCCGTATCTGCAATTTTTAAAAGTTTCCATTTTTTTTTGTAATTTTTTGAAAGTTTCCGATACTCGTATCCTGACGGATACCCGTATCAACTTTTTTTTAAAAAAAAAAATCCCAAAATTTACTTAATAAAATTCTAAAAAAATGAAAATCTAAAACTACATTTTACTTGGTAATCAAATAATGGGCCTATATGGCTATATCCGAATTAAGTCATTAACTCATACTCCGAAGTGGGTACTTGCACTTTTAATTTCAAGATTGCAGTCTTTTGACTCATTTCTCATTTTAAATTAATGACTTATTGACTACATTTATATTTCGAGATACACTAGCATATATGAGAAATATTATGAATTTATTACTAAGTATCTTGAAAAAGGAAAATGCTTCAATGCAATGAATGGTAGACATCATAGGATATTATATGTATATGTATATGTATATGTATATGTATATGTATATGTATATGTATATATATATATATATATATATTCAAAAAAAACTATTTTTAATATTTATAAATATGGCCCCGTATCCGTATCCTACTTTTATTGGTTTTGACGTATCCCCGTACCCGTTTCCGCGTTTCCGCGTTTCCGCGTACCGGTATCGGTGCTACATAGCGTGCAGTAATTGCATATACCTATGTCATTGAATTTCAAAAAAGAGGCCTCCTGCATGCTCATTTCTTGTTAATACTGGGAAGAAACCACAAGTACTGTACAAGCATCGAAATTGATGCACTTATCAATGCTGAAATCCCTGATCCAGCAGAAACACCAGTTTTGCACTCCTTGGTTGCAAAACACATGATGCATGGTCCTTGTGGTTCCATTAACCCTGACAATCCTTGCATGACCAAGAAAATGGGTGTCTCTGTTTGCAAGAATAAATATCCTAGAGATTATTCTGAGACAACGATATTGGGTGAGAACTCATATCCCATTTATAAACGCCGGCGAAATTCAAGATGCCTTACAGTGCGGGGGAAAACGTTTAGACAATAGATGGGTTGTCCCCTATAACCCCTATCTATTGGCAAAATATGATTGCCATATTAATGTTGAGATATGTGCCGGTATCAAATGTGTCAAGTACATTTACAAATACATTTACAAGGGCCATGACCGAGTTGCAATCAATTTGTGCCCTAGGGAAGAAACTGATGCAATTAACGAAATTGAAGATTTCCAAAAAGCACGGTGGGTGTCCCCTCCTGAAGCTGCTTGGAGAATATATGCTTTCTCCCTTTCAGAAATCAAACCATCTGTTGTACACCAGCCTATTCATTTAGAGAACTACCAATACATGAGATTTGATAACAAGAAAAAGTTTTCAGACCTTGTGGAAAATGAATTGGGCCAAAGAACAATGTTGACTCAGTTCTTTTCAATGAACACAACAGATGAAACAGCTAAGAGGCTAAATTTGTTTTATGTCCAGTTTCCAGAATATTTTGTTTGGGCGGATAAAGACAAAAAATGGGCTCCTCGTAAGAAAAGAGAAGTAATTGGGAGACTTGTGAGTGTGAGCCCCGCAGAAGGTGAGAGGTACTACTTGCGGTTGCTATTGATGAATGTAAAAGCACCAAAGTCATACGAGCACCTTAAAACAGTGGGTTCAGATGTGACCACAACTTTTAGAGAAGCTGCACAAAAGTTGGGGTTGTTACAAAGCGACCAAGTTATACAACAATGTCTGGAAGAAGCAATGTGTTGGCAAATGCCTTTCAGCTTTCGTAAACTATTTGCAACACTACTCGCATTTTGTGATATTGCTCAGCCACGTGAATTAGCTCCTTTTCCTATTTGTACTTTTTTTTCCTTTTCTTTTGCACTTTATTTTTCTTTCGTGTACTTTTTTTTTCGCACTGTACTTTTATATTCTATCAATAAACTTTCTTTAAAAAAAAACCTATGTGAGGATCTACTGCGTTTTTCAGAAAATATACTTGACGCAGAACACACGTGCCTCCTCCAAATGAACGATGCACTTGCAAGCATTGGAAGGAACATCAACGATTTTTCGTTGGTTCCATTTCATATTGGTATTACGAAAGAGCAAAGAATTCAAAAAGAGATACAAGCAGAAAGGAGTTTGCTGCCTAATGAGGTTGATTTATTAGCCATCCAATCGTTGAATACACCTAAAAAAAGCATTTGACACAATCATAAATCGTGTTCGTTCTGGTGATGGGGGAGTATTCTTCGTCGATGGTCCGGGTGGCACTGGAAAAACTTTTTTGTATAGATGTCTCTTGGCAAAAATACGATCAAATCATGGAATCGCACTTGCAACAGCAACCTCCGGTGTTGCGGCTTCACTCTTGCCTGGTGGCCGGACAGCCCATTCTAGGTTCAAAATACCAATAAACACAGATGATAGGTTTGTGTGCAATATCGGGAAGCAAAGTGCTGAAGCAACATTGATACGAGACAGTAAGCTGATTTTGTGGGATGAAGCAACAATGGCCAATCGGAGAACGATTGAAAATGTTGACACCACATTGCGAGATATCATGAATTGTGATAGCATATTTGGCAATAAAGTAGTAGTGTTTGGTGGTGATTTTAGACAAACCTTGCCAGTGATTAGGGCTGGAAGCAAGAGAGATTTAATTGCAGCAAGTTTAGTCCGATCTGAAACTATTTGGCCATCAGTTGAAAGATTGGTCTTGACTCAAAACATGCGAGCAAAAGAAGATCCATCTTTTTCAGAATACTTGATGCGAGTGGGTAATGGAACTGAAAAAACTATTTTCGGAGATTCTATCGAAATTCCGGAATCGTTTCTAATTCCATACACAACGGACACTGAATCTTTAAACAAGTTGTTTTCCATCGTGTTCCCTAACATAGCCGAATTCATCAATGATCCATACCCCCTGATGAAACGAGCCATATTGACGACCAAAAATGAGTTCGTCGATGACCTAAATAACACCTTGATTACCACCATGCCTGGTGAAGAGAAATGCTACATTAGTTATGATGAGTTGATCGATCGATCTTCACATCATGAGTATGCAGACTTCTTACACACAATCACATTGTCTGGTTTACCTCCTTACAAGTTGGTGCTGAAAAAAAATGTCCAGTAATCTTATTACGGAACCTTAACCCCGCTGAAGGGCTATGTAACGGGACCCGCTTAATATGTGATGACTTTCGAGATCATGTTATTAGTTGTTTCATAGCATCGGGGGAACACAAGGGCAAACATGTTTTCATACCAAAAATACCCCTTGAACCTTCAAAGGATGACAATTGTCCGTTACCATTCAAGAGGCATCAATTCCCCATCAAGGTCTGCTTTGCTATGACAATAAATAAGGCACAAGGGCAAACATTCAATTTTGTTGGGCTATACCTGAAAGAACCCGTTTTCTCGCAATGTCAAGAGTAAAAAAGGCCAATTGTTTAAAAATATTAATTTGTAATACCACTTTAGGCAAACACCCTGCAAATGTTACTCAAAACATTGTGTATCAAGAGATTTTGAATGAAGCATGCAAAGATCCCACAACGAAATAGGTTCGTCCTACACATTGACTAATTTTACTACAACCATTTTACCATTAAATAATTCTTACACTGTATACAGGTTACTATGGCAAGAGCACATGAGTTGGTTGACATCACCCCGCAAACAAAAGGATGGAGTTGTCAAGTGCGTATTGTGAAAAAATTCGATGAAAGGCTGTCAAGCAGCACACCTGCCAAACGTTTCATGCATATCTTGCTGGAAGACAAACAGGTAATCATCACTTACCAGTACAACCGTTACCATCCTATTATACATATTTATTACTTCAAGTTTAAACATTTTCTTACAGTTATGAAAGCTCTAGAGAAGCTGTAATTGCATACTTGCGCCATAGATGATATGCCTGCGCGCTATTGTTTAATATATAAAATACTTGAGTGTACTGAGAATACCTTTTGTATATCTTGATTAGATCAAGTGAAAAAAAATTAACATACATGAACTTTTAGAATTACCAACCGCTCGCCAGCATGTCAGTAACTTGGAAAACGATTGGATCCTTTAAATTTTGATATTGGAATATATATAATTCCTTTCTTTTATAGTTAAAAGACTACGGAGCCTGTCAAAATTTAAGAATTTCATCTTGAATGGTTTTTTTTGTTTTGTTTTTAAAATCAGCATACTAACTGAACTTTCAGAACAAACAATTTTACGAGGTTTAAATTCATGCACTATATTTAATCATTCATTTATTTATGTAAGAAGAACATTAACTATCGACCTATTCAATTGGACAATTTTTCACTTGCAAAAAACCAGTTTGGTGTGCTCAATTTACTAAGATATCATGCTTGGATAATTAAACATCTAATGGCCAAGTATGTACTTTTCAGATTAAATTGCAAGATAGAAATACTTACTCTTTCCGTCCCCCAAGTACGGAGTATTTTTTTTGCTGTTACAGTGTTGGTCTTTATTTATTGACAAATCAATACATACAATTTGTTTTTCCATTTCCACAATACTATTTTTAAATTGATAAACCATCTTCAGATAGTTGTATTATAAGTATTGGCGACCTTAAAACCTGCAACTATTACATAATACTGTGCTATTAATTAATCATCTGTTTTAGGAGATCATATTACTGGCAAGTTAAAATTTTAGAGCCATATTGTTCTTTTTACACTTTCAATCTCGTTTAATCAGTTCATTAATTATTTTCATGTTGCCGCCAACTTGAAAGAGAAATTAGAAAGCACGCTATATGCACTTTATTATATACAATTTTTTTCTCAAGGGGGTTTCATTTGTCATTAAGATAGGAATAAGTAAAACTGGCTAAGCAAACATATTGAGCATTTGTTTATTAATTTGTTAGTTTCATATGAGAAACCAATCATGAGTCAAGTGCTATTTAACAAAAAAGATTAATTAGCAAAAATGCAAACACTTTTAATTCATGAGCTATTTTATACGCCGGTTTCTACGGTCATATATGTACAGAGTTCAAAACTAATTACTTTTTTGATTACATCATACCTCAAACAGTTAGTTATGTATTTAAAAAACATCTTTACCTCTCTTATTATAAAAGAACTGATCATTCTAAGCACCTTTACCAACGATCAAAAAGGGAATACGAGTTCGAGCTGTGGTTTTTGACAATGACATCCCAAGATACAACTCCACACTAAATCCTGACTCCTGCTATACCATCTCCAATGCAAGTGTCAAACCTCAAAACCCAAACTACAGTGTTCCAGATGAGAGGTACAAATACACATGGATATTAAGTGGCCGTACAGTCATCCAACCCCTGCGCGATTCATCTGCTTTTGTCAATGTGCATACCAAAGTATATAACGCTTTCTCTGAGGTTTACCGCTGCATGAAATCTGGAATTGAAATATGTAAGTTTACTCTCTGAATTCTATACATTACATTTGTTTGCAACATGCAAGAACCAACCATATGTGTACCCATTTTTTGGAATTTTATTTTCCCTACAACACTTGTTGGTGTTGTGATAGACAAACTCCCAGACAAAGTCATTCCCACCAGTAAGGGTGATAAAAACATCAAGGAGATTGTGTTGGTTGATGAGAAGTATGTATGATATTATACTTACAATTATTTATCACGAAACCATTCATTCAATTGTATAAAAAAATGTTATGATTATAGGCTGAAACCAATAGCACTGACTCTTTGGGAAGAATTTGCTGATGGAGAGGGAAGTCAAATTGCCAGCTTGCTAAATGAGAAAGAATACCCGCTCATATCCATTGAAAATATAAGCGTAACACCCTTCAGATGTAAGTAGCTATCATGATCTATCACTGACACTTATTTAGGAAAAAAGGTTTTTCCTAACACATAATTTATCAATAGGCAGAGTGATAGTTTTATGCATATACATACTTACTACTTTTATGCATACACAAGGTGTAATTTTCTCAATCAAAGGTTGAAACTTGTTTTAAGTTTTTGCCGTGTTATTTTTTTTAAAAAAATTAAAATGTGATATTTTTTATTCGAACATTGGGAGATGTTTTTAATTGATCGCTTGTCTCTAATCTTATAAGACCTCCGTTAGCAGAATATATAGATTCTCATGCCACAAGAAAATGATAGGATACAAACTAATTATTGTGAAGTTTCAAATCATTTATATGAGATTTGTATTAATAATATACTTGGATTTAAAGTGAGACACTAAGAATATAAAAAATGTTGGTGTCACTTTATGCATTACGCACTTGTACCTCATGCATAGTTTCTTCCTAATCTAAAATGATACTTCCAACGTTAGTTAACTTCCGTTTAAGCATCAACAATATAACTTCATTTTTTTATTTCAATTCAATTAATGCTATTTAACCTTCCGTTTACTCACCCTTGCCTTTGGGATTGAACCGCCGTTTGAAAACTCAAGCAATCAAACGTGATTTTTCCGATCACATATTGAACAGATTTTTAGGATTTTTGATACGTATCTTTTACTCTTTTAAACAGCCTCTTCTAAGTTTTTTTTTGCTATATTTGCACACAATCTTGTAGATTTAGAAGTAAATATTTATCTACATAAATGTCCACCGTCACTTTGCTTTATTCTTATTTTTTCTTTGATTTAATCTCCTATTGATTGTTTTGATATCAATCATGGAATGATAAACTCCGTATTTGTCATGTAGTAACTGTGTTTACGAATGTTGTTCAATTGATTTTGTCATTTGTTTTAATAATAAGAAACCCCATACATCATAAGTAACCGATGCAACATTATAATGTTGTAAATCTTTTCCTTCTTATTTCTTATTATCACATTGTAATGTATGTACACATCATATGTATGGGGTTTTGAAGGTATTTCATTATCCACAAAACCCCATCCTACCCTCATCATCAATCCAACATCTTCAAGAGCTGAAGAATTGCATAAGTGGTACGTTACTACACCTCATATAAATATACATAATCTTGTACCAATTCATTCTATATTTTCACGCAATAACATTTGTTCCACCTTGCTTTATGCAGGGCGATTGACAACCGTCCTACTCTTGATGCGCTCAAAATTTGTCGTGAATACAATAACGCGGCAATAAACCTTGCAATCCAGACGTGGAAGAAATTTCCAAAGTATTTGACGTGCCTCCATCCATTGATCCGGTACACTTTACAGAGCTTAGAGCAAATAACTAATAATAGCAATATATAATTTCATCATAACAACAGCCGCTCGACATGTTGCAGGCAAAACCCATTTGGGTCCACGACAAAATTAAGTTGCTACTTGAAGGTGATAGTCTTTGGTATATGGCTTGTAGCAATTGTTTGAAAACCGTTTATGCAGATTATGATACCCGGTTTCCTTGCATGCATTGTGGCAAGGAAGATGCGGTTGGTACTCCAAGGTCAACTATCAAAGATACCCATAAAATATATAGTCAACCTTTTTTTAAGATAAAAAAATTAGACTGAACTACGATGATAATTCTTGAATATTTTTTATGATAATATTAGATCCAAAGTGAATGTTTCTATCACCGATTCTACTGCAACCATTGATGCCTCAGTTTTTGGACAAAGCGTCGAGAAACTTCTATTGCTGACTAGCAAGCAAATTATGGAAATTGAGCTACAGGTTTACACCATACCAACCCGCACAAATTTAATACTTTAAATTTATATACATAAAGTATTATAATTTGACACTGCCCAACATGTTGTCTCATCTTTATAAATTATGAAGGGAAAGAAGGCATCATTTCAATATGCAAATAAGCGCTTGGATAAAGAGGACTATATAGTGCAGCTGCGGTCACAAACAAGTAGCTATCAAACCAAGTCAGGACCCTCCTATACCGTAACATCCTTACATGATGCATCACATTACATTGTTGCAACCAACACCAATCCATCAACCCCGCCTACATCAAAGATGAAGCTCCCGCGCTCGGGTGAAGATGACTCGCCTATTGAACTGAAGCGATAGAACCCGATCACATTTTGCCTATTTCTCCCAGCAAAACATTTTTTTGCTTGTTATTTCATGCGAACCTTAATCATATTATGGTTCTTACAGTCATCTAGGCTATTTTACCTACGAACATACATTCTAGCCTATAAATGCTTTATTTTTATGCTTCTTTATCGATAAACAACAAACTATATATTCAATTGTTCTATTTGAATTACACTCATATTTTCACTAAACATTTACCAATGTATTATTTCCCATTTTCCCCTACAATGGTGTTGGGCATTACCACGCACGCGCAACACGCGTTCTTAAACTAGTTATTACTATAAGCATATTCATAAATAGCCTTGCATGAGTTCACCACTGACAATAGATGATTCATGAGACAATTGATGACTGGTCAACCAATTCGATGTGTTAGTGCTTTCCGAATGAGTTGAAGTGTTTTCAAGTAATTATGTGGGGAACTGCATCCAAATTATGGATTATTCCCCAGAAAGAATTGACAAAATATCAGTATATGAAAAGGTGAGTACATTTGCATACACACTAGCTTTGGGACTGTCTAATAGGTATGTAAGGGAGAGGTTCCAACGTTCGGGCAAAACTATAATAACATTTATTCAATTGTAAAGGGTTAGCATTTTGATACTCACTAGTAATATATACCAATCTAGCTCTTGTATTAACAACTAGTCTGTAATACCCGTTCGACCATTTCCTTGTAATCTGCATTATTACGCTAATACGGTTGGGCTATTGAATCATCTTGTTATGGTCTATCATTTCCATTTTCCTTTCCTTCGTAAGCACACCAAAGAATATTCAAAGGGCCATGTTGGGCCTTTGGATCTACACGAATTGGCCTCAACACTGCCGTATCACAATTCACAAGTCGATCTCAAGGCGCTGCCTGCAAACTCCATGACCAAGTCCAGAAACAAGAAACGAACTCATCTAGTTTGGTATACTTCTCGCTGGGCAAAAAACGAGCCGGAGAAGAAGGTTGTCGGAGAAGAAGTCGCCGGAGAATAATTAAAAAAATAACAGAAACAAAATCATCTAGTTTTGTATACTTCTCGTTGGGAAAAGAACGAGCTGGAGAAGAATTCGTCGGAGAATAATTAAAAAAAAGAGAACAGAAACAAACTCATCTTGTTTTGTATACTTCTCGTTGGGAAAAAAACGAGACGGAGAAGAAGGTTGCCGGAGAAGAAGCCACCGGAGAATAAAGGGCCTGCCGCTCTACCGCCAACAGGAGTGCCGCCGTAACACATGAGGCTGTCAGACGGTGCGAAATAGTTCTCCTGTTTGGTTACCATTGTAGCTGGGTTCTGCGTTGCTCGAAGGGAAGGACTAAAGGAGTGTTGCCCCTTTGAAAGGCCACTCAAGTAGTCAAGCACTCCAGATCAATATACAGAGTAAAGATGTTTTTACTTGGACTGTAATTTTCTGGTCTAGCCTGGTCTGATCTGGTAATGTCTAGTCTCTTTGTATTTTTATAACTATCCAAGTCTGGTCTGGTCTGAGACAGATTACAGTCCAAGTAAAAGCAACCTAAATGTTTTCGTAAAAAAATATTGGAGTTTTGCTGATGTGGCTGTTAGAAAGCCTTGCTGAAAATAGAGGGGAAGGTAGACGATATCTCATTTTTTCCATTCCAAATCTGCACCCCAGCCAATCTACATATTTCCATTGGACAAGATAATTTTTCCAAATATGATGTGGCAATGCATTTAGAAGCAATATATGTTCCCACTAAAGATGCTTTAAAGTACACTGCGACCAAACATTTACTTGATCAGATCATTCTTGTTCGAGCCAGACCAAATCAGATCATACCAACAAATTCAAGTCAAAAGAAAACATTTTAAGTTTGTCTCATACCAAATTTAATAAAGTTTGTGTCATTTAAAATCATTTTTATTTTATTCTTATTTTATCAATCCAATATTAATTGTATAATTGTGCCCCACTTCTCATCCCGATGTTAGTTGGACGGAGTCAAGGAGGTAGACAGGTAGTTGTATACTTATGTCGATGTTTGGGAATAAAATAAAAGGAGTCCGAAGTAAAAACATCTCGGCGAGTAATGGAGTATACTACGTATATCTTTTTAATAAAGAGACGGTAAAGAGGTTTGATAATTTACCAACCTCGTCAGCCGGGTTCTTTGTGGTTCCATGATCCCTCTTGCTCCCACATCAACACTGGGAAAGAGAGAGGACGACCGAAGCCTTCGAAGGCGCGGAATACACATTTCTCAAGCTTTCATTTATTGAGATCGAAGCGACCCCGCCAGGCACGGTTTATTCTCCAATTACACTTTGTCTTCGAATGTTTGCTGGGTTTGAGATCTGAGCTATTGATTTTTGTACAAATCCATTAGTTGTTGCTCGAATTTATATAAGCAGGGTTTGGAATCACGATTCTTTCAATTGATTGTCTTCCGAACTCTCTAGTTTTATATGATTCATGGTTTATGTTTAGTTTGCGTATCTAGTTTCCCCTATAATGGTTTGAAGTGTCGTGAACAGTGCTCTTGAGTTGTGTTAGAAGAGCTTAGATCACCATATCTACTGTATGGATGGAAGTGTTATAAGACTTCCATGTTATCCTTGTAGCTTTAGCATCATAGCATGTATGCATTTACTTGGGCTTCTGAATGGATTTAAAAATTGTCCTATCTGTGTTCTACTTTATGCGTTACATCTTCCATGCCTTCATGTGTGTCCATCATGACTGTGTGTATGTATGTATGTATGTATGCAGTGGAGGACCTAGGGGGCTCGGGGCTCTTTAGGCCCGGAATTTCACTATTAGTGCATATGGTGAAAACCAATGCCCCAACCTGGACAAAAATTACTATTATTTGTCATTTTAGGTTATTCATCATATCAGTTTCGAGATGGAAAATCGCTTTATTGAGTCAAACATGGAATTACTCATTTGTTTAGCATGTCTTGATCCTAAAGACAAGTTCTCCAATTTTTGTGAGTCAAAGCTATTGAACCTCGTGGAGTTATGTTTGTGCGATTTTTCATATGTCGATCAAAGGGTGTTGAAAGAGCAACTCCAAGCGTGGTTATATGAAATGAGAACAAATGAGTTATTTTCTGCCGTACAATTATTGGTGAAGTTTGTAGAAAGACGGTTGAGCTTAAAGTTTAGATTTTTTTTCACTTGGTATATCGTCCGATTGAGGTGGATTTAGTTGTTAACACTTGCAACAGTCACCGTTAAAAAAGTCTTCTCCGCAATGAATATTATCAAGACAAATCTTCACATTAAGGTGAGAGATGACTTTCTTACGGATTGCTTAGTGTACTACATCAAGAGAGATATATTTTAGAAGCATTGATAATGAAACTGTTATGCAACATTTTCAAAATATGAAAACGCAGAGGTTTGATTTACTGAAGTTGCAATAGTGAATTATTAATATGTAATTAAATACGTATAATTTTTGCTGATGACTTACTTTTTACCGTTTTTATTACATTTGGATTTGTTATTATAAAGAAAGTTTTGTGTCTCTGGGTCCGTCACTGCATGTATGTGTGTGTGTGTGTGTGATTAAGGGGTGAGGGAGCTTCATGAAATCTATATGCCTGTTAATTTGTGATTAAGTGCCCCCCTGTGTCTCCTTTTGTATGCATTGTGACTGTTCGATTTTCATCTTCGGCAGGTGGTTTAAGTTATCTTTGATATGGCAGAAACTGCATCTTCACCTACTCCCCGTTTTGCTCCCGATGATCCCTCTCTCCCTAAACCTTGGAGAGGCCTTGTTGATGGTAAGACTGGGTATCTTTACTATTGGAATCCTGAGACTAATGTTACTCAGTATGATAAGCCTGGTTATATAAGCTCTTCTGTTCAAAAGTCTTCCCAAGGGCCCCACAGAGACAGTGATGATGATAGATATAGCAGAGGTTACCGTGCCTCAAGTAAGGGCTCTGGTAGGGAGGACTCTAAGGTAATTCAGGTTTCATCACTACTACTGTGTTTGTAACTTTTCTTTGACCTTTTTTACCCAATCAATGTTATGGTCCTACCATGGTTTCAAATGTATTACTGATGCTTCCTTGGGGTGCAAAAGAAGCGAAGCTTCATGACTTTTGAGACCTAACCCTAAACATTGTGTTCAGTGCTAAAAATGCAAAAACACAGACCTTAGATCCAAAACCTTCTTAGATAATTTTCTTTCATTGTTTTCTGTTCAGAATCTTCTGGTTCTCTAAATTTGATTATCACTTCCATCACTAGGTTTTTATATTTATAATATTGCTGTCTGCAAATCTATTGAAGAGCAATATGTCCTCTCACAAGTGTATAAAGTACACTCATCCATATCGTTATGTTGCTTTTTTTTTTCTAAATAAATTACATCTAAATTTTTTATAAGGTCTGGACTCTAGCCTTTCCCCTCTTCTACTAAGGGGCTATTTAGCGGGAATCTTGTACAACTATCATTAAATAAAGCAGTGGATATCAGACTATCAGTATATATACTCAGTAGTGGACACTATTCTTAGTTTTCTTGAACATTTAATAGCTTCATTTTAAAATCACAGGGTGGATTAGAATAAAGGCTATAAAATTTGAGGCTTATACCTCAAAGTGCATTGAAGTACATGCCTCCTTAATGCCTTGAGGCTTAAAAGCCTTAAGACCCTGACTTGTATTTTGGAAACATAGCTGTTACTTGACATTTAGTATTTTATGTTTATGGTTGGTGGACTGCATCCAAAAGTGATGTCACGTGCTCCAGTTCTAGAATGTTTATTATGTTTCCTGTTTAGATAGCTGATATTTCTTTTTTGATTCAATTGTCATTTAATTATTAAAATGTTTTGCAGACAGAAAGAAACAACTCTGACCATTATCGCGGCGTTTCGGACACCGCATTAGGTGCAAATGGTGCATCTGTTTATAAAGATAGGTCCTCAAGCGTGGGAAGAGAGTTATCTCCAGATTCTCATCGCCGTCGGCATGAAGTATCCGTAACTGTAAATACCTAAACATTTTTTATGAATTTTCTGGCACATCTTATTAGGGTTAAGTTCACATTTGCTTCACATTAGACTTGGGTGTGATAGTTTCGGTTTCAATATGTATTAAGTACACTCATCCAAGTGTATTAAGTACACTCATCCATATCGTTATGTTGCTTTCCCCCCTAAAGAAATTACATCTAAAAATTAATAAGGCCTGAACTCTATCCTTCCCTTCACTAGTGGACAATATTCTTAGATTTATTGTACATTTAATGTCTACATTTTAAATTCACAAGGTGGATTAGAATAAATACTATAAAATTTGGGGCTTATACCTCAAAGTGCACTGAAGTACATCCCTCCTCCTGACATACACAAAAATGCCTCGAGGCTTAGCCTCAGGACCCTGACTTGTATTTATTGCGTTATGTTTAAGGTTGGTGGACTGCATCCAAAAGTGATGTCACCCGCTCCAGTTCTAGAATGTTTATTATGTTTCCTGTTTAGATAGCTGATTTTTTTTATTTATTCAATTTTGATTTAATTATTGACATGTTTTGCAGACAGAAAGAAACAACTCTGACCATTATCGTGGCATTTCAGACACCACATTAGGTGCAAATGGTGCATCTGTTTATAAAGATAGGTCCTCAAGTGTCGGAAGAGAGTTGTCTCCAGATTCTTATCGCCGTCGGCATGAAGTATCCGTAACTGTAAATACCTAAACATTGTTTATGAATTTGCTGGTTCATCTTATTAGGGTTAAGTTCGCATTTGTTTCACATTAGAATTGGGTGTGATGGTTTTGGTTTCAATTATCCTTCCATCTTTCTAGGTGTTTTTCTTTATGTCAAAGACAATAAAAACTGTAATTTGCTTCAGTTTTAGAAAACGTAAGAATCTTGTGCAAAGTCATGATGTAGTTCTTGTTGTCTTGAACTCATGCCCTGCATTCTTTAATTTTGGCCTAAACAGTTCTACACTTATGATCCCAAACTGTTTCTTTTTTATCCTTTCAAATGAAAAGGTAGAGTAGACTAGTCTGAAACATTTCCATGTGCAGTTTCTCACATTATCATGCGAAAGTCTGCATTCTGAGTATCTGTTTTTGCTTTTGTCCCAGGGAGATTATGTGCCTCCACCATTCACCTCATTCAGCTCAACTGGGTTTCCATCAGAGATTTTGAGAGAGGTATTCAAGAAGTCATTCTGTTCTCTTTAAATCCCGGTGACATGTGCTCTCACCAAAGCCAAGGATCTGAGAATGTCATGTTCCTCTGAAATTTTGCGGCTTCCGGAAGTCCATCTCAAACTTTAGCACTCAAAATTAGTTTATTGCCTATTGAAGTTTGTCGCAGGTGCGATATTTGCTCCTGGGGAGGAGCTAAATGTCGTACGCTGCTTCTTTTGGAGGCTTTCATGACTTCGGAGTGCCCTTAATCCGAGGACCAATTTTCGTGAAGGGCTTTTGTGTCATCCATGTTCGTGGCCAGGACTGCTGTTGGTGATATGATTCAGTTTTGCCACGTGGTCCGAATGGAAGAAGAGGCGTCCTCCTGCTTTTAGCTTGCCTATGTAAGGGGGATGATTCTTCTTCTTTCTGTGGGCCACTCCAATAACTCAAGTACAAGCCGTTCAAAAAATGTGAAGCTTTTATATCTATTGATGGGGTGGTGATTTTTTTCATCTTTAGGTACATCAAGCCGGGTTTTCAACTCCTACACCGATACAGGCACAGTCATGGCCTATTGTTCTTCATGGCCGAGATATTGTAGCTATTGCGAAGACTGGCTCAGGAAAAACCTTGGGCTACTTGATTCCTGGCTTTATACATCTAAAAGAGCATCGTAAGAATCCTAGATTAGGTCCCACTGTCTTGGTTTTGTCACCAACAAGGGAGTTAGCAACACAGATACAAGACGAAGCTGTGAAGTTCAGTAAATCTTACCAGATATCTTGCACGGTATTAGTATTGTACCTTAGAGACTGTTAGGGATAGCTTATGGAAGTTATATGTGCTATGTCATTTAAGCACTTTGTCATTAGTATTGCACATAAGGGCTTTTGTCATATGTGCTATGTCATTTAAGCCCTTATAATGATTTTCGCTAAAAAACTTCAAAACATTGCTCTCTTAAATACTCACTAAGATTGTGCCTTTTCTTTTAAAAGCACTTTCCTCTTTTCCCTTCAAACATTTTTTTTTTGATGTAAAGCACTTTTCTTTTTCTTAAAAGAAGTTATTCCTTGAAAATAAGTCATTCTAAATGCACTCTTAAGTCTTAACCCAATTGTTTGTTAGGATTATTGTTTTGAGAAGGAAAAGGCCTTGAAACCCAATTGATTATGCATGACACAATTGATGCATTCTTTTGTTTCTTTTATTTTATTATATTAGACCGTGTTGATAGGTACCTGGACAGATCTGAGCAATACAGTAAACTAACAAGCAGGAATCTGATGAAGGATAGAGAAATAGGGTTTATTGATAAACGTAGATAAACCGTAGGTAACTCAGGGACAGGGACTTCTTAGGCAACAAGGCAACAAGGCAACATTTAATCAAATAACAGTCTACCTAAAATAGCTATTCCCCCTTCTATTTATAGCTATCATCCACACGGATATGCCAGAAATTACTAATACCCCCTTCCCTTCTATTAATACTACTACAATTACCTTTACTAATACTATTATTATTTCTAATTATTAGCTTACTAAGCCATATTCCTATCATTACTCCCCCCCTGAACAAACCACCTTGTCCTCAAGGTGGGTGATAGGAATCAGCCATGATCTTCCACTTGCACTTCATTCTTGCACTTCATTCTTGCACCTCTTCCTTCCCAATACTTTCCTGATTGTTGTACCATGAGCTTCAGGATCTGCGCGCTTAGTCCTCTAGATGGAAAGCCCTTGTCCTCCCTCAGTAGTGCCTCTCTCACAGCTTTCCACATAACCACTTGAATGAAGCTTCTCACTGAAAAGATCATACAAAACTTTATCCGCATGCGTGTCAAAAGAGAAGTCAAGTGAACTTGAGCCATAGTGCTGTGTTTCTCTATATGAGTTTAAGAATTCCACAGCTTCCAATGGTATCCCACAATCATGAAGCAAAAGTAGCATTTGTTCCAGTACAATACACACCCTACTATCAACTTTAAGATCAGGCTTATTTTTCCTGTATAATGCACCCATCTGCTGAAGTATAGGAAACTCCAAGGTAGAATAGCCGGAAGACTTCACACACTTCCCCTGCGCCAAGTTGGACACTTCAGCAGGCAGCGAGCCTGATAATTTTTTAACAATTGAAATTGCAAATTGCAGTGAATTGCTGCCATGGGCCTTGGAATGACTGGAC